>CM053559.1:95077971-95137604 GCA_028646485.1 Cryptoprocta ferox | reverse complement strand
CCCCCCCCCCCCCCCCCCGCCCCAGCGCCCTGAGCTGTGCTCCGCCCCCTCCAGGGTGGTGCTGATGCTTCGAGAGCGCTGGCACTTCTGCCGGGACGGCCGAGTGCTGCTGGGCTCGCGGGCCCTACGGGAACGGCACCTGGGCCTCATGGGCTACCAGCTCCTGCCGGTGAGCGCGGCCCCTGCCTCACCCCGGGAGAGACCCTGCACCCCCGCACCGTCCTTCCTCCCCTCCGCCTGCCCCCCCTCCCCCGCCACCGGGCCCTGCGGGTGACCCGCTGCCCTCTCTCCCACAGCTACCCTTCGAGGAACTGGAGTCACAGAGAGGCCTGCCCCAGCTCAAGAGCTACCTGAGGCAGAAGCTCCAGGCCTTGGGCCTCCGCTGGGGGCCTGAAGGGGGGTGAGGGGCGCACACAGGGCTCAGGATGACCCTCCGATGGGGGGGAGTGGACAGTTTGCACTTTGGCTTTCTCGGTTTTGGTTTCTCATTAAAATCCCCTTCCTTCCTCAATCTTGCATCTCGTTTGTGGGACAGGGAGCGGGCCGGGCTCCCCCACCCCTTTTCCATCCGCGCCCCCCTCCCCATTCAGAGACAGAAGGCCGAGGATACGTGGGGGCCGAAGCACTTTACTGTGGGGGTGGGGTGAGGATGGAAGGGGGACTTTAAATTATTCACTTAAATAAAAACGAGGGAGGGGATGGGGAGAGCACCCCCCAGCCCGTTCCCTCTGTCCATCCGTCCCTCGGCTGTCGGTCCGGGCAGCGGCTACACCGGCATGGGCATCTCATTGTACTCGTCCACGCCCTCCCGCTCGTCAAACACTGGCTCCGCCTCATTGGCATCCAGCTGTGGGGGTGGAGGGAATCAGTCCTGACCTCGACCCGGGAGGGGACCCCAGAGTGGGCCGGTGGGGAGGGGCGGGAATGTGCCTTACACATTTCATCTCTCGCTCGGTGAAGATGCGGGTAAGCACCACCATGCGGAGCGGCACTGTGAGGATGAGGATGAAGGGGAAGGCCAGGGAGGCAGCCGTGGACATGACTGCCCAGAGCAGGGCCAAGCAGAGCAGCTGCAGGGCTGTGAACAGGTGCATACGGAGGGTCCGAACCTGGGGATGAGGGGGGAGGAGACACGTGAGCCCAGGCTTCTCCCCAGCCTCTGGGGGCCCCAGTGCCTTGGAGGGCCACCCGGGTCCGCCACATTCAGGACACGGATGACCCTTTGCCGCTCCACGGGGACGGAGCTGGACGTGCCTTCCCGGGTGCTTACCAGAGCTGCGTCTGCGCAGACTAAATGGTGGCTGGCCAGAGTGGGTGGAGGGGGTGACGCCCACAGACCAGGAGGGGCAGAGGCACGGGGCTCTTTGAAGTGGGCTCTTACCTTCTTGACGTAGGTGACATCCGGGTGGTGTTTGGGGGGCATGAGCAGCAGGTGCAGCCGCTCGTAGAACTGGATCCCATTAAGGGACGTAACTCCCATGTACAGAAAAATTCCAAAGAGCACAGCCAAGGGGATCTGCCGGAGCAGGTCCCCGATAACGATGGAGAGGCCTGCGGGGAGGAGAGGGAGGGACGGCTGGCACCGGGGTTCCCCGTCCTCGGAGACCACTCTGGGAAGGGCAGGGGCAAGAGGCGGACGTACCCACAAGCAGGGCGACCAGCAGCCCCGTTACCCGCTGCTCCTTGACCTCCTGGATCTTGGGCTTGTCCCCAGGTGCCACGGCCTTGCTCATGACGGTGAGCGCGTTGGCGTGGGTGACGGAGCGGACAGTGGCGGCGGCCAGCCAGGGCAGGCCGAACAGGGCACAGATGCCACCCATGCCCACGATGAGCAGCAGGTCTAGGTGGAACCCGGAGCCCTTCTGCAGCATGCGCTCCTTCTTGGAGATGATCAGCCTGAGGACAGGTGCTCACTGATGCCCTGGGACCGGCCTGCCGCGCAGCCGGGTCTTTCCAGAGCAGCCAGCCAGTAGCCTCTGTCTGGTTTGGGAAGCTGCTGGGCTCTCAGTCGTGGAGCTGAGGCCTCCCCAGGCCGCCCTCCCCGCCCTTCAGGACAGCTTCCCGTCTACCGCGCCCATCGCAGCGAACGCCGCTGGAACTTTCCACTGCCTGCGAAATAAATTCTAGGAGCCAGCCGGGCATCCTGGGCTCCCCTCACCCAGCGCACCCGTTATCTCCCAGCCCGGCTGGGGCTCCGGCCCTGCCGGGAACGACGTGAATCCTGTCCACAGAGCTCCCTTCCCTGCTAGGACCACTCACGTGGTGATTTGCGTCTCCATGAAAATGAGGATGAAGACCAGGATGGCGGGCAGGAGGCTGGCGACCATCATCCACACGGGGAAGGAGCCGTTCTTCCCCAGAGGGTTGATGACCCAGCCCCGCTTTTCCGGGGCTGTCACGGAGAACCCGCTGGGCACGCTCAGCTTCTGCAGGATAGAGGGTGGGGCCGGGGGTCAGTGAATGGAAGGAGAGCCCTGAGCTGCAATGGGGGGGTGAGGAGGTGAAGGCCAAGGGCAGGCTGTGGAAGAGGCCTGGTGTCTGCCCAGCTGAGAGGCAGCTCTGGGGCTGGGCTGGAAGGGAGCACCCAGAGCCCGGTGCCAGGCAGCTCCGCCTTACCTGGGTATAGGTGTCCTCGATACTGTAATCCACGAGCACCATGATGAGGATGGCGATGGGCACCCCAAAGTCCCCGATCACCCGCCGCACCTGTGGGCAAGCACCGTGCTCAGAGGCGCCCCCCCACCCGGCCTCGCTCCAGCCCTGCCTCCAAGGACCCCCTTCCTGGCCCCCCACTTCCATCTCCCTCCGGCATTTCAGCCCACACACCCGGCCAGGGAAAAACCGGCTGTTCTTGAACTTGCGCAGGAAGAAGGCGATGAAGAAGGTGCCGGCCATGAGCACCAGCGACAGCAGGGCCGTGTTGGGCTGGCCGCGGGGCCTCCCCTGCCCGGCTGGCACAGGCGAGCTCCCGTTCCCTGGCCCCGGCGTGGCTCCCACCCCGTGCCATGTGGTGTTCTCGCCACCGTCCGCCTCAGAGCCGTTGGAGACCGAGCAGCCGTGGAGGGGATGTTCCTGGAAGATCTGGGGGAGAGGACAAAGGACTCCATCAGTGAAACTGGCGACATTTCTGGGGCCGGATGTGTGCGGAGCAGGGCAGGCGCGCGAGGGGACGGCGGGCCTGGCCTCAAGGGCTTGTCCTATGGATCAAGAAAACGGCTGAAGTCGCCGGCTGTGAGCAAGGGAAACCGGGCATTGCGAGAGGGGCACGTCTACCTTGGGCAGCGGGGGGAGTGCAGAGGGGCGGAGCGCAAAGGACCGCAGGGGCAGGTTCCCCCCCTCAAGCCTGACACAGGAACAGGTCTGGTGCCCAAACTGACTGTGTCTGTCATCTCGGGGGGCTGTTGTCCTCTTACGCTTACAGACTGTTTGCCGCTTCAACAAAAGGACGTGTTACCTCCTTTGTTATTAAAAGCACGCGAGGGTTTGGGATTGATCTGCAGCCCCGGGCTGTGCGTCGGGGACAGGGAGGGTGGCCAGGGGCCACGAGAGGAAGAACCAGCCCGTGCTCCGTGGGCGCCTCGGACAGCAGCCCAGGGCAGCTTCGGGGCAGCCACCCGGAAGTGAGAACGAGAGGGGGGCAGGACCCGCCCCGGCTCCCTGCGGTCCCGAGGCCTCACCCCTCCCGGCCCGGTTCCCAGCAGGGCCTGCTCACCTTGATCAGCTTGTAGAAGGTCTCGTAGATGAAGATGAGGGAGATGAGGAAGGCAAAGATCTCCTGGGTGAACCGGGAGACAAAGCGCACGAGGAAGCTTCCCTCGAGGGCGACCATGAGCAGGGCCAGAAGCACCAGCCAGAAGCCGATCCACACGCGGCCCACCAGGTACTCCAGGTTGTTGCTGCTGCAGAACTGGGGAGTGGGGGGTCCAGTCAGGCCCAGAGCCCAGGGGCTAACAAGGTGGGCGTGTTGGGGAAGAGGAGGGGCGGCTGCGGAGGCGCACAGCCCCCAGGGAGCCTGGGGGCCCTCACCGAGAAGAAGGCCTCCTCGAACACGAGCAGGGGCCCGGAGAAGCCGATCACCAGCAGCGGCTGGGCCCCCAGCAGGCAGAAGATCACACCCTGGAGCGCCGTGGACATGATCAGCTCCGACACCCCAATCAGGTCCTGAGTTTTCTCTCCTGGGGGGTGGGGGGCGGAGGGAGCAGCTCAGGACCCGGCAGCCAGGGCCCTGGGCGCGCCCTGCCCCCCACCCGAAGCCTCTCCTTACCCAGCAGCCCCCCGAAGGTGATGGCGGGGGACAGGGCGGCGAAGTAGATGAAGATGACGGCAGCCAGGCACTGGGGGTCCAGCGCATCTCGGAAGTCGCTCAGGTAGTGGGGATAGCGGCGCCGCACGTCCCGGATCAGGCCCCCGAAGGGCCGGCCCGTCCGCCGGAGGGGATCGTCTTCGACTGCGCCCACCGCCTCTACCATCTGCAGGAGCGCTGCAGCCCAGGCCTCCGTCAGGGCGCCCGCCGCAGCCCTCCGTGCTCACCCCGCTCCTCCACGGACACACGCACCCCCACCGGCGCCCCCCGAGTCCTTGCCCCCGGCCCGCACTGGCCCGTACCCTTATCCTGGGCTGACTTGGGCTCCAGTCCCGCCCCCGCAGGCAACAGCCGGCCCTGCTCCTCCCGTTTCTTGAGCATCTGGCGCTGGAAGTGAGCGACGGACCGCAGCAGCTCCTCGCCCTGCACCTCCGAGGGCGGCAGCACCACGCTGCAGTCCAGGAAGGCGTTGATGGCCGTCAGCAGGTCCTCCCGCTCATCTGCCAGGTAGGCTGCCTCGTGGAATTGCTGCCAAGGCAGGCGAGGGACCGGTGAGGGCAGGGCGTGCGGGCAAGGGGCCTGCGGCAGGGCTGGGTGAGACCCGTGGGGCGTCCCAGCGGGCGCCAGGGAGGGCCTGACCTTGTCCGACATGAGGGTGGAGATGGAGCGGCCGATCTCGTGGTAGTCCATGTTGGCGCTGCTTGGGCCCAGAAGCAGGAAGAGGAAGCGCACGGGCACGGGCACCTCCAGCACCGCGTCCAGCTCCACGGCCTCCCGCAGCCGCACAAAGGCCATGGTGGGGCGGGAGAGGAACTCCACGCAGCCTACGGGCACAGTGCATCACGGGCAGGCGAGGGCACAGGCCGTCCCCCCGGCCCCAGCCCCTGGCCCCCAGCCCCAGGGTGGCACCAGGGCAGGCGTGGCGCCGCCGGCACCCCTGCCCCCGAGACTCGCCCACATACCCACAAGGACCACGGTGGCCTCGGCGTTCTCGGGGATCTTCTCCAGGAGCTTCAGTTCGTGCTTGGACTTGGAGCGGGTGATGCCGGCTGGCGGGGCCGGAGGTGGCAGCTCCCGCTGGAAACGCAGAAGAATGGAGCTCAGTCCCCCCCCCCCGCCCCTCCCCCGGCGTGTTCACACCGGGCTTGCTCGCAGTCCCGTGGTGGTCCCCCTCACCTCTCGTTCCACCTCTAGCCGAGTCTCGGGAACACCTCCGATGAGAGGCTCGGTGACATGGGGGTCACTCTCGGCCCCCTGGCCGTGGTGATGCCCTAGGAGGGAGCCCAGGGAGCCGGCTGAGATGTTTCGAGGGAAGGAGAAGTCCTTCTCATCACTTGGGTGGCTAGAAGGGCAGAGAGAGAGGGCGGTGAAGGAAGGAGAGGGTGGCCAGCACAAGGGTCAGGCAGGCAGGAGCAGGGGGGAGGGGGACCTCACCTGTGTTTCAGCAACAGGGCCCGTAGCACGTTGGCTCTGTCCTCGGCCTTGATCTGGTCAGAGATGACCATCTGCTCCACCACCTGGTGGGCCACTCCCGGCAGGGTCTGCTGGTCTAGGTCCAGAAGCACGGCCCCTGGGACAGGATGGCACAGAGGGGCCGTCATCGCAGGCAGGAAGCGAGGCCGGGGGGGTGGAAGGGAGCGAGGACCAGGCGCGAGGGGCCAGCCAGGTAAGCATGGGCAGGGGTCGGAGCTCTGGCCCAGAAATCAGCGAGCGGGGCTCCAGCCCCAGCCCTGTCACCTCTGTGACCCGTTCCTTCCAGCACTCTCTCCCACACGAACGTTGTGGGGCTCGGCAGAAGCCACCGAGGCAGGGCCCTCCCTCCCAGAAGCCTTGACTGGGGCGCCCCAGGCCATCCCCTCAGGGCCACTTTTTGCTGTTAGAAAGTCCCTCCTTGCTGCGAGCCACATGCTGCCTCCCCCTAACATCCACTCCAGGGTCCTAGGTCTGCCCTCGGGAGCGTGACATGGCCCATCTGGGGCCTTGAGTCATCTGAAGATGTCACCCTCTGCGCCTCGACTTCCCCCAAGTCCAACAGCTGCTCACAGGACAGTTTCCCGATCTGTCTACCAGTCACTGTTCCGAACGACTATTTGATACAGAAACGGAAGTCTTGACCAAAGCGAGCAGGTCACCTGTCGAGGTCAACGTGGAGGAACACAGAACTAAAGGACGAACAGATTGCAGAGCCCCGTGAGAAAGCACCTGCGCCGTGGCGCCTTACACAGAGCCTGCGGGCCTCACTCAGAGCCTATTTACTCCTGGTTTTGAAATAGTTCTGATGGCAGGTTTCTGGGTTCTCAGCTCCATACAAACAGGCCTTCTGTCATCAACTGGGAGTGACCTCCCCAATGGGAAGGAGGAAACAAAGAGCAGAAATATCAGACGTAGACCTGAGACTCTCGCATTTTGGTCTTTTAGTGAAATTTACATAGCCTGAGGGGCACGTGGCTGGCTCAGCTGGTGGAGCAGGTGACTCCTGATCTGGGGGTTGTGAGTTCAAGCCCCGCGTTGGGTGTAGAGATTACTTAAAAGTAAAAATCTTCGGGAAAAAAAAAAAAAATTCGCGTAGCCCTATAGATTAGATCATTTCAGAAAAATCTCCGTCAAAATTCTTTAAAAACATGTCAGCATCCCAAACATACCAGCTTCAGTTATCTGAAAGCATCACTTCAAGAAGCCATTTGCTAAAAAAGCCAGATAACAGGGAGTTGTGTCAATCCTGCCCTGCAGTCACCAATGACGGAGCCCAAGAGGTGACAGGCTATCTGACGTGATGAGAAGAGAAGGCTCTGTCCCGGGCTCTGGTAACATCATGCACTGTGCTGGTTAAGACCTATTTGTGGGGGGCGCCTAGGTGGCTCAGTCGGTTAAGCATCCGATCGGGTCATGATCTCACGGTTCGTGAGTTGGAGCCCCGCGTCGGGCTCTGTGCTGATGGCTCAGAGCTCGGACCCTGCTTCGGATTCTGTGTCTCCCTCTCTCTCCGCCCCTCCCCTGCTCGCCCTCTGCCTCCCTCTCTCTCTGAAAAACAAATGAACATCTGAGGCCACCTGGCTGGCTCAGCTGGTTAAGCGTCCGGCTCTCGATTCCGGCCGTGAATTCGCAGTCTGTGATATCGAGCCCCACATCGGGCTCTGCACTGTCAGAATCCCGCACTGCTTGGGATTCTCTCTCTCTCTCTCTCTCTCTCTCTCTCGCTGCCCCTCCCAACTCTTACTCTCTCTAATTAAAGAAACGTAAAAAAAAAAAATTAAAAAAAAAAAAACGCACTCCAATTAAAAAATAAGAAAAATAAATAAACGTTTTAAAAAAAAAGATAAACGTGTGGCTTTCCGGTCCTCAGAGAGCAGGCTCAGCCAACAAGATTTACCTGGGATGAGGACGGATGGGGGGGGCAGGGCAGGTTACCATGGGCCAGGGTCCGGCGGAGCTCGAGGAGGCTGCGGAAGGACAGGGAGGCCACGTGGGGCTTCCCCCAGCGCTCCGTCTCCTCCTCCACATCCTCCTCGAATTTGATCCAGCGCGCGGTCTCCCGCCACTGAGGCTCCTGGTTTTTGTCCAGCAGCAACTCATTGAGCTCCACGAATACCTTGAGTAAGACGAGAGGGACACAAGGTCAGAGCCAGCGGGAGCCAGGGCCTGTCCTCCAAGACGACCAGCGTCGGGGCGGGCGTGTGACCCGGCACGGCGCGGAGGAACATGGGTACGGAGGTCCCTCCTCTGTAAAACGGTTGTAATAATACCCACCTCGGAGGCCTGTTGTGGGGATCGAAAGAAAAAGGACACAAAGCACTCGGCACCGTGCGTGACGCGGCAGATGGTTGATGAACGGTCACGCACACCCCCCGCCCCGGGTGGAATGTTCCGACACGAATACACGTCCAAGGACTGACAAAACCGAGAACCACAGGAGAGCAGTCGCCACGGAGGGCACTGAGCAGAGGCGGGAAGGAGCCGAGTGTGGAAAACGTTCCCTGTCCAGGGAGTTAGCCAGGTGTTTACGTGTGCAAAAATTATCGCCGAGCCGTACGCTTAGCCCCAGCGCACCTCGCTGCAGGCTGTTAGATCTCATAAAAAGGTAAAAAAAAAAAAAAATCCACTGGAAGGGGTGGGGTTCAGGACCAGAGCCCTGGAGCCTAAGATGGACAGCGTCACTAAGTAACTGAGTGCCCCTGATTTATGGCTCATGCCAGCTGCGCTGTCATCTTCGCAGGTGGGGAAGGACCCAACACAGGTGACTGGATTCCAAAAAATGAAGTGCACTGCTCCACCTCCAGCCCAGAGGGTCCTCAAGCTCCTGACTGCCGGCTGCCAGGAAATGGCCGAGATACAGAAATCAAGAGCGTCTAAGATGTGAATCCGAATCCTAACACGCAAATCGACAACGGCAAGGATTCTCGTGCAGTGCACAACCTTCACAACCGCAGACGGCAGCCCTGGAGTTCGAGATTATTGCTGGGGCTGGTGGGAGAGGTGGTGGGGGGCTGTGGGGAGACGATGGACGGGGAGACGACAGAAGAGCATGAGGCAGAGAACAGTACCTCGTGAGGCTTGTGGGGAGCCCGGGGCCGGGTCCGAGGCGTGGGGCCAGGCTCTCGGCCTTCCCGGCCACCCTGCCCGGACCCTTTGGCGTTCTTCCGCACCAAGTGCCGACGCACTCCAGGAACGTCCTCAAACCGGTGACCTGCGGGAGGCAGAGAAACAGGACTGGCTCCCCTTTCCCTTACTCCCGCCCCCACCAGCACCCCGCTTGGCCCGCGCCCGGCACTCACTCTTCATGAGGTCCAGGTCCGCGGTGGCCAGAGTCTGGGCCTCGCTCTCGTCTGTGGGGACGCGGGGCAGCAGAGCCTGCTCAGCCCCGGTCATGCTTCCGATGCGCCTCCTCTCGTGCAGGTTGTAGCTCCGGTGGCCGGGCTGCGCTTTGGTCAGGGGGCGCCCGGAAGCGCCCCCGTCATCACCTCCCGCCGTGCCGCTGGCCACGGCCGCCACCTCTTCCACGGGGGCTCTGGACAGACAGGGCGGCCGTGAGCGGGAGCCACGCACAGGATCCTGGGAGGAGGACCCCAACCGGACCCCACGCTCCCGCGCCCCGCTCCTGGGGGGCGCGGGTGTGGAAGAGGGAGGGTCCCAGAGGCGGAGGCAGCATTTAAATCCGGCAATCACACCAGCTCCCTCCAAACATCGACTCCCCAGCAGCAAACCAGGGCTGGGGCCAGCCTGCTGGGGCGTGGGGCGGGGTGGCGTCCGGAAACGCAGCCAGTGCAGGGTCTCCTCCCCCCTCCTCCCAGCACAGCCCACGCCATGGACTCAAAGGGGGTCACGCGACCAAGTTCCTAAGTTCCTGCTCCCCATCGCCCAGCCCCAAGCCCAGGCCCCCTATCCCGACAGGCTCCCTTCCCCGACATCTACCCCCCCCAACCCCCGGGCTCTCGGTTCTGTCTGCACCCCTGCCCACAAATCTGACCTACTTTTCCAAAGCCACGCTCTCTCTGAGGCTCCTCTACCTCCCACTGGGCCGCCCGCCAGCTCGTGCCCCCGTGCACACGGCCCCCGCGCTGCCTGCAGCCCCAGAGAGTCGTGGAACGTGCCCTTCGGTTCCCGGCAGCCCTTCACGCTGCCTGGCACCCAGAAAACAACAGGTCCGTGATAGTGGTGACCTTGAGACCCAGGTCGAAGCGATTTCCTCCAGTGAGCCTTTTCTGGCTAACACCCCCAAACTCCAACCCCCCGCTGACACCGCCTAGAGCTGACACCCCTTCAGCACAGTAACTTTTCTGGTGTGCTCTCCCAGGGGGGACCGCGAGCTCCCCAGGAGCGAAAGGGGGTTCTCCCCGTCTTCTCACATCTTTGGAGCCCCAGGGGGTACCTGGAGGTGACCGATCCAACCCCCCACTCAGTGCTCGATGCTGTTCCACCCAAGCCACAGGTGCGGGAGACAGCGGAGGGGGGCTTAGCCGGCACACCTGTCCTGAGCCAGGCTTCCCCGCACTTAACCTTCACTCACACCACCCTTCCGTCCCCCCAAGCGCCTCTCGAGAGAGGTTCTATCTTTCTACACACGGAAAGGCTGAGGCTGAGAGAGGTCGTACTTGCCCAAAGGAGCAGGGCTGGGATTTGAACCCCAGTCTGAGGATCCTGAGGCTCATGCTTTGTTTCCCCCCTCACATCACCTCACTGACCCCAGTAGGGGACGTCCCTGGGGACACTTACCCAGTCTGGGCCCCTTTGCTGGCCCGGGGAGCCCCCTCCTGGTGGGGCAGTGCTGGAGGAGGAGACGGACTGGTCCTCTCTGCCTTCCGGTCAGTGCCTTCATCCTCCTGGAGAAAGAACTGGAACAGGAATCCATGAGCGCAGGTGAGGCCAGGCTCGGGACCCCGGAGACACTCCCCCAGGAGCCCCGACTCACCTGCACTGAAGAGGGTGTGGAGGCAGGCGATGGTTGGGTAAGTGCCCGGGCCCCCTCAGCCTCGCTGGCCTCATCCTCGTCCTCCTCCCCCTCTTCAATGGTGGGGGTCTCCCCGGTGGGGGAGGCCCCAGGGCGCCTGCGAGGCTTCCGTCCCTGGGGGGTCTTGCGGCGGCGGGTGTCCGGAGGCAGGTGCGCGGACAGTGGGTGATGGATGTGGTGGGAGGACTGGCGGTGGTCTACAGGGAGGAGGAGGCCTGGCTGCAGGCGGGACGCAGCGTCCCTCCCCTCCCCCGCCGTCCTGGTTCCTCCCACTAGGCCCCCAGCTCCTCCGCTGCTGGAGGGTCAAGCCCCAGTGCCCCCCCGCCCACTGTCCCCTCACATTCGAAGTCTTCCTCCCCATAGCTGCGGCCGGGCTCCTCTCCAGCCTCCTGCAGGATCTCCTCAAACCGCTCCACGCCCAGGGTGCGGTGCAGCTCGTCCTCCTCCTGCTCGGGGAACCCGGGCGCCGCAGGGCCCAAGCTCTCCGGCTCTGGCTGTGAGGAACAGAGGTAGAGGGGACACACGGGGGCTCACCAAGGGCTGTACCCCGAAACCCCACCCTGTGCAGAGCTGGCGATTCAGGATCCCCCCCCCACCACCACCAGCAGCAGCCTTCCCTCAAATGCCAGGGCCATCTGCGCCTGTGTCCATTCGGGTCCATTCTAGGGCATGTGCAGAGTCCTGTGTCTGCAGCCCCGAGGTAGGGCGTGCGAACTGGCCAGTTCACACGACACGGCCACCTGCCGGGGACCAAATTAATTCCCACCAAATTCCCTCCGGCTGGGGAACACCTCCAGAGCCTGAAAAGTAACTTCTGGAGGTGCCCCGGAGGACTGGCCTGCGCTCTTCTGAGTCAAACTGAAACCTAGCCCCTGGAGAGGAATGCAACGCTGCACCGAGTCAGGAATGCCCCCCCACCACCACCACAGCGGCACCCCACTGAGCCTGGGGCCCCACGGCTAGCCCCGCCTCTCACCCCCTCCCCCACCTGAGTCATACTGCAGGAGAGGAGCAGCGGACTGCGGTGGCGGCGGTGGCGCTTTGGAGAGCTCAGCCCAGCTAAGCAGCCTGCTACCTAGCCACAGTCTTTGTCCGACCCCCCACCCCCACCCCTGCCAGTCTCAGCTCCAGGCACCGCCAAATATTTGCTCAAGAGCTTCTGGACCTCAAGGGCATCGGGATCTCCAAGGGCGGGGGATGGAGCCCCCTCCGTGGCAGTACCAGTGGCCGGAGCAAGAAGAGCAAGGGGAGGAGGACTCAGAAGAAGGCGGGTCCTGGAGAGACACCGAGGGGGGGACAGGAGCAGCAGGGAGTGGCAGGGACACCGGATACAAGATACAGGAGTCAGGGGCTTGCTTCCCCCCCCCCCCCCGCCCCCGTCTCAGCAGCTCAAGCCCGTTCCCCAAGCGCCGGGCTCCACTCTCACCAGAATTAGCAGCAGGAGGAAGGCGGCAGGAGGTGGCTGAAGCGAGTGAGCGCAAGGAGCTAGCCAGGGTGGGAGCAGTGGGGGGCAAGAGCCCCTCGCACCTGAGGCCGCAGGAGGAAGTCCATGGCCGGCAGGGGTGAACTCGGGAAGGAGGGGGAGGGGACCAGCCCGAGCCCCTTCCCAGTCACGTGCCCTGCCGGGCCAGATGACCAATACGGGGCTGATGGTGGCACTTGGGGTTAATCATTACACTCGTCAGGAAAACCGGGAGGGGGCCATGTGGGGCGGTGGCCACGTGTGGCCGGGCCGGGGCGGGCCTGGGAGGCACGTGGGGCCAGGGGCGGGGCTGTCGCTGCAAGCAAACTGCCTAGAACCTCCGTGCTAGGGCGCTACTGCCTCTGAAGCTGGGTCAGAGGGGGTTGCCAGGTTACAGACCCAGGGTCCCCAAAGCTCCTCTCTCTCTGAGGTTAAAGAACTGCCCGGGACTTCAGGAAACGGCCTCAACTCCCTCCACAGGCCTGGAAGTAGCATGACCCCCACCACGACCAATACCCATCCCAGACCCCCGGAGACCCCGATAAGGCCAGGGGAAGGATGGCAGCGCCCCTCCCCAATCCATCAGAGGCTCCCCTTCCTCCCGAGCCTGCATACACACGCGGGCTCGCACACACACGCGCCCACGCGCACACTCCCTCACTCGAGTTTGATGCCGACCCCCCCTCCCCCGCCAGAGCACCTGAGGCCGCGGGAGGGGCGGTGGGGCGGGCCGGGCAATACTCACTGTACAGAAAGAATCTGCGCCCGAGGCGGGGCGCCGGGGGGCGCTGCTCATGGCCAAATCTTAGCCCTTTTCACTGTCACTGCGGCTTTCAGGACAACAAGGCGGCGGCATAACCTGAGCAGGGGGAGAGGACCGATCACGTGAGGGCAGGCCGCCGGGCAGAAGTGCCCCGGCCTTGCTCAGCCCCCCAACATACACCCAGCCCGGCGGGTGGGGGTGTGTGGGGGGGAGAACAGGTCTCAGGAACTTCCTGCCAGCTGGCACCGAGCTGCTCAGGATCCTCTAGGCTTTAGGGTGGCCCTTAGAGGCCGGAGGGCAAAGAAAAGAGTTACTTACAGGAAGAAAAGAAAGACAGAGAGGACTGAGGCAGAGGAGGCCACAAAGGGCCAAGTGACCAAGGAGAGCGAGAAAGGAGAGAAGGTGGGAGACGCTGCCAAAAGGGGCAGGGGGACAAGAAGGAGTCCAGGCCCGGACCTCCAGAGAAAGCAGCAGAAATCAGGGTGGGGAATGGAAGAGAGAAGGGGAGAAAAGACAGGCGGAGCCAGAATCAGGAGCAGTGAATGGTGGCACCCGACGGGGGCTGAACAAGAGAGGAGTATCCTGGGGAGAGGTAGACACCCCGTGAAGCAGAGTGGGGGGGGGAGGAAAGGAGAGACTGGAGGGAGCCCCAAACAGCAAGCAAGGGGGTGGCAGAGACACCAGACCGAGGGCTGGGAGGAGACACAGGGCTGTGCCCCCTCCCCTGATGGAAGCTGCTCCCTGGGGGAGGGGCAGGAGCCCAACTCCACTCACGCAGTGGGAGGGAGGAAGGGAGGACAGCGGGCACCGGCAGGACGGAGCTTTATAATGGGGGAGGGGCACGTGACGGACTGGGAAGAGGGTGGGCACAGAAACCCTGAGGTTCTGCCCTCAGGGGCAGTCCTGATCCCTCCCCTCCCCTAGCCTGGAGCCAGGAAAATCTGAGTGGCAGGGCTGACGCCCTCCTGACTGTGACTGCAGGGGTGTCTGGGGAGGGCACTGTTGTGTGTGGTAGGGAAGCAGAACAGTTGTGGTTAAGGAACCTGACCAGGGCGAACCAGGGTACTCATTCCTAGTGGGGGAGGTGGGGGTGGGGGGCACTCAAGGTTCTCCAAAGTAAAGTACTTAAGTTCCCCCGGGCGTTGTTGGGGGGGGGGGTGTCACGGTGTCCCACTCAGAGCGAACTCGGGCATAAGGCAGGTCAGTGTAGGGTCAAACAATATACATCTGGGGGGTCAGTCTAGGGTGGGGAGCCTGGAGCAACACATTCTTGGCAAGCACTCCCACTCAGCTGACGCTCTCTTCACCTCCCCCTAGCAGGCCTTCAGCCAGATCACGTCTGGTGTGGGGGAGAGGGGCACGGGGGAGCCCCCCCACCCCAGTCGGAGAAGGGTGTGTGGTGTCTTGAGCACCTGCAGGTGCCCCACTCCCACTTCCAGGCTGTGCCCTCAGTGTACTCCTCCACCCCCCACCCCCCACCCCCTCCCCGCCTTCCCAGAACACAAAGCAGCTTCTGTCCAGAGCATCGGTGCCGATAATCCGGGGTGGGGGCACATTCCCGGACCAGCCCCGACCGGCCCGGAGGATTAGCATCTCCCCCACCCCCGCCCAAGGGATTAGCACCCCGGACCCCCACTTGGGCATTAACCACCCCGCAAGAGAACTCGCACATTCCACAGCTCTGCGACGTGGGGCTGGTGGGGGGCGGAGGGAGGAGGATAAAGTGGCTTTCAGGCAGCGGCGCCCCCACATTCAGCACGGGCTCCCCACCCAGACAAACCAGACCCCCCTGGAGTCAGGTCCAACTAACTCTCCAGGCTCCTCGCTCTCATCCCCACCCAGGTGCTCCCTCTTCTGTCTTAACCCCTTGTCCTGACCTGACCCGCCACCCCCTCCCTTCCCAGCTCCGCCTCCGAACCCGGAGGTCGCGGGGGCAGCGGCCCGGGACGACCCCCAGGCTAAGGCACCCTAGAAGGGCCTTAAGAATAGAGCAGGGGGTTTTAGGGAAGGGGTATCGTCGGGAGCCCGCCCAGGAATTGGGAAGGCCGGCGGCGCCTCCCAGAGACTAGCCCCTCCTGGTGGCAGGGGGCGCGGCACCCACGATTTAGGAAACTCTAAAAAGTGGACCCCAGATCCCGCTCCCGCCCAACACTCCGCGCGCCTCCGCATCCTTCTCCCCAAGACCTCGCTTCCCCGCGCCCCAGTCTCCGCCCCTTCCTCCACTTCCACTCCCTCCCTGCTCCGAGTCCCGAGTTCCCCCCTTTCCTTCCCCCTCCCTTCCTCCCTCCGCGGCCCTGGCCCTCCTCCGCCGCCACCTCTCCGCTTACCCGCTTGCTCTGGACTTCGTGTCCCGGGGGTCTCGGGGTCTCTCCCCCTCCTCCGGAGCCCTCGCGCGCTCCCGACGACTCCCTAGTGCCCACCTCGGGGCGCACCCCCGCCGCTCCCAACTTCTCCCAACTCAACTTTCCCCCGCGCCGCGGGCAGGCCAGCCCCCTGCGTGCGCGCCCCCCGGCGCACCGTGCGCGGCCCCGCCGCAGCGGGTGGGGGAGAGGGAGCCGAGACCCGGGGACGGAGGCGCGCTTCCCAGACACCGCCCCGCACTGGGAGCCCGGCGCCCCAGCGGCCACCCTCTGTCCTTCGGCTCCGTCCCGTGAGGCCGCCGCCCGGGCTGCCCCGCACGGGACTTGGGCACCCTGGGGACGCCGTCTCTTGGCCGCATTAGGCACCTCGGGGCGGAAGGGAGCCCGCCCCACGCTGGGGATCCCAGGCAGGAAAACCGAGACACAAAAATGATCGGGAAATTCGGGGCGGAGGAACTTGCAATACAAATACATCGGGGTCAAGGTTCTCCCCCTACCAGCGCCCCCCACCCATACCCCCTCCCCTGTAGTCCCCAGTGCTTCCAAGAAAGGCGTGTCTTTGCCTGGGGGACGGGAGGGGGTCGGCGATAGGAGTGATGGCTGCTAGAGGTTGGATTCCCACTACCCTGAGCTGCCCTAGACTTTTCGAACCGGGGACTTCTGCCACACAGAGGTTTCCCTGCGGCGGCCTCCCTCCTCGAAGCATATTATAATCATCACCTGGCGTTAAAGATCTCTGTGTGCATTTTTGGTTTTCTCAACTAACGATAAACCCTTCCAGAGGAGGAGTTTCCTTTTCTTTTTAAAATTTTTATATGTTTTAGTGTGCCACCAGATGAACGAAGCACGGCATTGTGTGTGCAGAAAACGGTCTGATCTAAGCGAGTTAATTAACAAATGTTCAGCACCCACTACGGTTCTGGTGCTGAGGAGTGCTGTTTGGGGCCGTTTCTGTCCGGTTCACAGCCCTCAAGAATGCAATCATGAGACAATTAGAGAGGAGCGCAAGAATATCTATAATCAACTCCTTAAGGGATGAGGTCAAGGCTGCTGCAAGTATAGCGTCTGTCTGTGCTTCTGTCTGTTGAGGGCGGTAGCCAACCTGCCGGTGCTCGGCCACACCCTGGTTGACTCCGGTGGGCCCGGGCTCTCCAGACTGGTATCGGGCGGGAGGGGGACTCCCAGTGTTCCAGCCAGCTTGCCTTGGGGTGTCACAGAGTAGCGAACGGCTGGAGGCGGGTGGGCTCCGAGACGGCACACGGGGCCGAGGACAGAGAGGGGTCGCTGGCGTATGTTAAGGGGCACACCTGCCTCTCTTCCCGGCCCCGTGGTTCAGCTGGTCCCTGTGAAGTCCTCATCAAGACATGACTCGGAGCCATTCCCCCAATCCATCCTGAGGTCTCCAGATGGCCTGGGGAGAGGGGGAAATCCGTGGGGCGAGTGTCAGGAGGTTGTTGGAACCTCGACACCATCGGTCGCGTCAGAGCGCAGCCCTCCGGGCCGGGGATGCAGGCCGCCGAACCCCAAACCCCAGGGGGCGCCCCACCCCCACCCTACTGCTTTCTGGAATGTGTAGTCCCAGAGAGGCCCTTTTCAAAATAAGGTTGTGATCCCACAGCGAGCAGGGCACGCTGGGAGCCGTGGCGCTACGTCTGTGAGGCCCGGAAAGCGGGCACGCGATGCTTCCTGGGACTTGAAGTCCAGGGTTTTCCTCCGCGGTCGAACCTGGGCCCCGGGAAGCGAGTGCTGCAGCGAGCCTTCGCGCAGCCTGCTGGGAGTTGTAGTCTTTTTGTTGTCCAATGCCCGGGACATCGCTGGGAAACCTGGGTAACCCTAATACTACACGCCCCAGAAGCCCTTGCGCAGTCGGGAGGGGGCGGGGCAGGACGGGAGGCTGGGGTGCCGCCTCCTCTGCAACGCCGGGGCCGGAGTCTTAGAACCCAGGGCCCGTAGGGGTCCCCGCGGCTGCCGCGATGCAGAAATACGAGAAACTCGAGAAGATTGGGGAAGGTAATGGGACTGCGAGATGTTCCTGCAAGATCTTCCTCTACAGACCCTTCAGCATTCCTTGCAGCCCTGGCTCCTCCACCGTCAGCAATACCCACAGACTCCGACCTCGGCTCTGACTGCAGCCCTGGCCCCGAGCTCAGCACTCCTTGCAGACACCTTTCCTTCCCGTTAGCATCTCCCGCAGACGCCCCTTCCCAACCTCAGCACCGCCTGGAGACCTACCTGCCGACCTTAACACTTCCTGCATCTTCCGCCTCTAGCCTCAGCACCGTTTGCAGACGCTCACCCTGCCCCCAGCCTCAGTTCCCGGTGCAGACCTCCAACCTCAACATTTCTGCCGACCCTCACTTTTCTCCCAGACCTGCCCACCATCCCCGACCCTCCGGAAGCCCCCGCTTTATTGTAAACCTCCTTACGGCTCGCAGCTGCCGCCTATCCCTGCTGCAGACACGCTTGAGCCATGTATCTACAGGCACCTGCTCTGCCCCATCCTCCCTGACAAAGCTCTTCAAATGCCGAGCCTTCGCCCTCAATCTCTTCCCTCACTCCTCCAGACGTCAGAAATAACCCACTCCCACGTTGCCTGCTCTCCTGACAGGGGCTTCCTGGGGGCGGGAAGGGTGTTCCACCTTCACCCTCACCCCTGACCTTCCTCTAGGCACCTATGGAACAGTATTCAAGGCCAAAAACCGAGAGACCCATGAGATCGTGGCTCTGAAACGGGTGAGGCTGGATGACGATGATGAGGTAGGACTGGGACATCAGGGCGAGGGAGGGGGTTGAGGGCCCAGGTTGGGTGGGATGTGACTGTTGCCCGCCCGGCCCCCTCCCATGTGTAGGGAGTGCCGAGCTCAGCCCTTCGGGAAATCTGCCTCCTCAAAGAGCTGAAGCACAAGAACATCGTCAGGTGTGTAGATGGGCAGGGTCCTCCTTGCCTGTGTGGTCAGTTGGAGGAGGGGGGGGCTTCAGAGAGGGGCTGGGCTGATACTGGGATCAGGGTTGGGCTGATACAGATCCCTCGGGGGATCTGAGGCTCGAACTCGTGGACCTGCCCTGCTGAGGCCTCCCTCCTCCCTAGGCTTCATGACGTCCTGCATAGTGACAAGAAGCTGACTTTGGTTTTTGAGTTCTGTGACCAGGTAAGAGGGGGACTTGGGGGACAGTAGCCTTGGGGGAGGGTCTAGGGGCCCAGACTGAGGTTAAACTCTGTCACGTTCCCCACCCCTGTCACTTTTTAGGACCTTAAGAAGTATTTCGACAGCTGCAATGGTGACCTAGATCCCGAAATTGTGAAGGTGAGGGGCTAGTGTCCTGGAGACTCGTTGAGGCCGAGTGGGACTCTGCCTTCAGCATATGCACTCTCTGAGCACCAAGTTCAGGGCCTGAGCGGGAGGACACGCTGGGGTGCCAGGGAATGACAAAACCCTGTCTCTTCCCTCCACAAGCCCCAACCTGAGCAAGCATCTTGACATGGCCTCTTGGATCTGAGAGTATCGCTTTGGTATCAGTGATATGATTTGCACTTGAGAGATGAGAAAATGAGATTCAGAGAGATTCACTCATTCATTCATTCGTTCATTCTACACACACTTATCAGATGCTTTGCTCTCTGCCAGGCACTGTGCTAGAACCAAGTGCGTTGCCCCGGGTCCCAGGGGAATCAATGCTGAATGATAATACAGCCCAGCGTATATATTGATGGCTATGAAGTGTGTGCTTACCTGAGGCCAGTTCGGGGAGAGATCCGTGTGGGAGGGTGGGAAGGCCCACTAGGCTGTATGTTCCAGAAGGGTGGGGACCAGGGCCCCCACTCACCATTCACTTATAATACCCAGCCCCGTGCGAAGCTGGTCTTCCATAGTGAACCAGTGATGTCGCTGAAAGATGCGTGGGGTTTTGAGGCTAGCAGAGGGTAATGAGGGGAACATGCACTGGGTGCAGCCTCCTTCCAGAAGGTCTGACGCTCTCCCCTCCGCCCCCCTCCACCCCACAGTCCTTCCTCTTCCAGCTGCTGAAAGGCCTGGGATTCTGTCACAGCCGCAATGTCCTGCACAGGGACCTGAAGCCCCAGAACCTGCTCATAAACAGGGTACCTCCTGGGGAGAAGGTGGGCGGTTGGGGAGGCCGTGGTCACCGGGTGGCACACGCAATGGGGGGACCTGGGCTGGGGAGGCAGGAGGAAGAGGCCCGCCCTGGGACTGTCGAAAAACCCCTCTCAAAGTCCCTTCCCATCTCCGCTCAGAATGGGGAGCTGAAATTGGCCGATTTTGGCTTGGCTCGAGCCTTTGGGATCCCAGTTCGCTGTTACTCAGCCGAGGTGAGCTGGAGGGGGGTGGGGTATGGGGGTGAGGGAGGGGGGTCCCCCTCTGAGTATCTTTCACCTCCTACTCCAGGACCCACGACGTTTTCCCCCCTCCTCACTGATCCCCTCCTCCCCAGTCCTCTAAGTAGGGGTCGCTGTGGGCGGGGTCTTCTCCAGGTGGTCACGCTGTGGTACCGCCCCCCGGATGTCCTCTTTGGGGCCAAGCTGTACTCCACATCCATCGACATGTGGTCAGCCGGCTGCATCTTTGCAGGTGACATGCCTGGGGGTCTGCAGAGGCACTGTCTCTCCCATCTGAGTGGACACGTCGGGTCTGGAGTGTCCCCTCTGGGGGAGGGCGTGAGACCCTCGGGGTTGGGGACGGAACACACAGAGGGTGCCGTGGGAACGAGGGCTTCTCCGTGTGTCCCCTCCACCCCCTAGAGCTGGCCAACGCGGGGCGGCCTCTGTTCCCTGGCAACGACGTAGACGATCAGTTGAAGAGGATCTTCCGATATCCTTCGACATTTCCCTTCGCCTCGAGCCCTCTGAAGGGGAGGAAGAGGGGGCACCTGGCCGGCTGAGTCAGTAGAGCGTGCCACCCTTGATCACGGGGGTCATGAGTTTGAGCCCCACGTTGGTCGTGGAGTTTACCGTAAAAAAAAAAAATAAAGGAAGGGGAGTAAGGAGCCCGTGGAGCTCAGAGTGCGTGGGCTGGGCCAGGATAGGGGGTGGGCGAGGGCATGGAGGGCGGACAGCGCGGTGGCCTCAGGGCTGATTGGAGTGTGTATGACCTGCGGACTCGCTTGGGGGAGTAGCCATGAGCAGGCCCCTCCACGAGAAGTGCATCCTTAGGGCGAAGGGGCCAAAAGCAGCAGGGCTTCAGATTTGGGGGTAGGAGAGGGGCCGACTGTCTCATCAGGAGCAGACATCAGGGTTTAGGTCAGAGGAGCGAACGTCTGTAAAGTGCCCGGTGCCGTGGGAACACGCTGCATGTTCTGGGTCCTGCCTCTGTCCTGAGCTGTGGGATGAGGTGAGGGGTGTGGGGGGGGGTGAGAACGCCCCCCCAAGGAGGGGAGGAGCCCCTCGCCCGCCCCTTTCCACCTGAGTGATCCTTGACCCCGTGGACACGCTTCTGGGGACACCAACCGAGGAGCAGTGGCCTGCCATGACCAAGCTGCCGGACTATAAGGTGTGGTGGGGGCTGGGGGGGCCCCTTCTGCTTCTGGCAGCCTCCAGGCCCCCCTACCGCTGGCCTGACTCTCCCTGCACCCCCCCCCCACAGCCCTACCCGATGTATCCAGCCACAACCTCCCTGGTGAATGTTGTACCCAAGCTCAATGCCACAGGGAGGGACCTTCTACAGGTGACCAAGGGCAGGGGTCGGGGGTGGGATCCAGACGCGCGTCAGGAGGTCGGGGGGAGGCCGGGGGGAGGCCGGGGCTGGAGGCAGTTAACCGGTCTGAACCCGCCACCCTCTCTCCGCACCCCCAGAACCTCCTGAAATGTAACCCCGTGCAGCGCATCTCGGCAGAAGAGGCCCTGCAGCACCCCTACTTCTCCGACTTCTGCCCCCCATAGGCCCCAGGACCTTGGCCAGGCTGGGGCCTGGCCTAGCGAAGCCCCCTCCCGGGAGGGGAGGAAAAGCAGGGGGTGCCCGGTGTGCCGAGCCCCAGCTGGCTGGGCCCGGAGGGGCCCCGGGCCGCGTTCTTCGCTCCCTCCGTGGACTTTATTTAATTTCATAAATTGGCTCCTTTCCCACAGTCTGGCTGATGTGGTGGAGTGGCTCTGGGAGGGGGTGTGCCTGGGCGGGCTCTCTGCTTTACCACCCTCTGCACCCTCTTGCTTCTGGCTCAGACCCAGCCCAGTGGGTCCGGCCTTTGCTCCACTACCCTGAGTGGCCTGACACCGGGGGCTGGGGGCTCTGCCCCTCACCCCCGATGGCTGGGCTCGGGGCGGCACCCCCCCACACGTGTGCTTCGGCTGGCACGTACACCCCTCCCTCCCTCTGCGCAGGGCTGGGCAGCCAGCGTCGGAGTAAAAATGGGCTTCCACCAGAATGGGGAGAAAAGGGCTGGGCCTTTCTTCATGGTTCTCCATATCCGACGTGTACCTCCCCGTCCTTCCCTCCTCCATGCCCTACCTCCTCCCCCACAGCCCCCCACAGTGGACGGCAGCGATGGTTAGATGGGGAGCATCCCTTTCCCCGCTCCCTTGTCAGTTTCCCAATATTTGGGGTACAGGGAGGGAGCAGGGACGGGGCGGTAGCAGGGGCCGGGCTGTATTCTTACTGGCAGGAGGGGGAAGGAAAGGCCTCCCTCCACCGTCTCAAGCTGGGACCTTCTGCTCTTCGGGGAGGTTGGAGAAGCAGAGCCGTTCCCGTGGAGACAGGTGGTGTGCTGGCGCTTGGTCCCCAACGTGAGCAAAGAGTCATGGGCTAAGACAGGACGGCAACTTGTGTTCTTGGAAGTGGGTACATCCTCGGTCTTCTCCCCGCCCGCTCCCCCAGCTCTTCCCTTGTGTCCCCCGAACATAGCTGTCCCCCCGCTGACTCCTCCTCGCCTTGATGCCTGCCTTCGGGCGCCTTTCTCTCTGAGATGTCATTTTGAGAAACTCCTTCATGCTGGGGGGGCGAATGGAGGGTCCCCTCTCACGACTCTTTTCGCCCAGAGAGATTCGTGGTGGTTGACAGGGACCCACCCACGTTTCGGGCGCTGTCCACTGGATGTTGGCCGGTGGAGGTCCTCTTTGACCTTGGCCTGACTAGCCTGGCTGTGAGAGAAACAGCTGAGGCTGATGCACTAGAACTTTATTTGGGGTGAAGAGGGCAGAGACATGTACAGGCAGGGCCCGTACAGGATGTCAAGGTGCAGCCCGGAAGACACAGATGCCGGGTCTAGAGCCGTGTGACGAGGTAGCAGGTGCGGTGGGAGGCAGACAGAGTCTTGGTGACGGCACAGGGAGGGGTGGGGGGCCTGGTGAGACCCAGACCACGGCACTGGGACAGGAGGCCTTGCACCCACTGCCCTGCCCTCCTGAACCTCAGTGTCACCCTCTGGACTGGACCTGCCCCTCCTCCCTCGAAATAGGGAGCCACTTCTTGTTACCTGGGGCCCAGGCTGAGGTGGGGAACTTGGGTTCCATGGCTGCCCAGCCCTTCCTGAAGCTGTGGGAGGAGGGAGAGGGTCAGAGGTGGGGAGGAGTCCTCCCTCCCGGGACCGGCCAAAGTCCCTGCACGCTCCTCCCCCACCATTCTTTCCTCAGCTGGGTAGGGATGGTGCTCTAGGCCTCAGGGGTAGATGTTGGAGGTGGCAAAGAAGGAAGAAGCCGTTGTTACCAGATTGGTGCTAGAGTGCCTTTGGGAGTGCTTTCGGTTCCAGAAGTATCCCAGGACCCTGTCTCGGAACACCTGGGGGCAAGCAGTGGGGGACGTGGCCATTGCACACCTTCTCCTGGATCTTTTGCACTGATCCCTTCCCCCTCCCCCAGCTGGGGCTCAGGCCCACCTCGCAGAGGTAGTCCAGGATCTCAAGGATGGTGAGCAGGCTGGCCCCGATGAACAGCCCCATCTGGCCCCCAATGTCGCCTGTGGAGACCAGGTTACCCATCCGCTCACAGCCACCTGCCGGGGCCACACCTCCCCAAACTCCTGGGTGACTGACATACATGCGCGTGCACACACACACACACACACACCAAGCAGTTCTGACACTTCATAGGCCTTCTTCTGCTCCACGGTCTCGTAGTTGAGGGCCTCAAAGAAGATGTCCAGCACCAGCACGTTCTCTCTGGAGGAAGAGAGGCCAGGAAAGCTCGCCGGACACCCCCTGGTGCCAGCTGCTGGCAGGAGAGAGGTGCCCGATCTCCCGTCTGTGACTCCTTTTAAGAGTCCTGGGACGGGTGTCACCGCCCCGTTTGCAGAAGAGACCGTATCAGAAAGGTTCAACGGCTCGGCCAGAGTCCCAGGAGCCCCGCGATGAGGTGCGCGCTGGTGTCCCACCCTGGCGTGCGCACGAAGGCTCGCCCTCCGGAGCGTGCCCCCTTACCGCCCCTACCGCCCCCCTACCGCCCCTCTACCGCCCCGGCCCGGACTCACGCGATGTAGGCCTCGCTGCGGTTGTGTTTCCGGGCCAGGTAGCGGGCGGAGGCGCGGCTCGGGATCCGCACCATGGAGAGCTCCTTGGCGTAGCGCGTGCTGGCGCAGGGGTTGGGGCAGGTGCACGCGTCCTTACGCAGCATGGCGTCTATGGGCCACAGTCGCCTGAGTCAGGGCCACTCGGCCCGGCGGGACCGGGAGCCAGAGCCGAGCGGGGGGGGGGGGGCGATGCGGGGGAGGTCTGCCCCTTACCCAGCGCCGGGCCTGCGCAGTCCTTGTACTGCTGGGGGCTGCACACTGGCGCCCCGCCTGGGGTGGTGGGGGAGGAGACCGCTTCAGGAGCAGTCCCGCGGCCCCTTTGCCCGCACCTGGACGCCGCCGCCCCCCACCCCCAGGTCCTTACCTGGCATATGCATCATTCGGCAGCCGCACTTCCGAGCTACATAGCGGGCCTCACAGGCCAGGCGACACCCCATCAGACTATAGGGGGGTTGGGGGCCCGGGCTGGGGCTGGGAGGACCCAGGGGACCAGAAGGCTCCGGCTCAAAGTCGGGGTCCAGAGATGCGGAGCTGCAGTCACCCCAGGGTGGTGGCAGGAAGCTCAGCTGTAGTTGGGCAGGTTAAGGAGGCTTCCGGGAGAAGCGAGGCCGGCGGCCAGGTGCAATGCAAGCGGTCACCGAGCCGGCGTGCGGAGGGGATGGTCTGAGATGGTGTGGACGGAAGGAGGGGCTCACAAAAGCTGGGGAGGATACCTGCTGCTGCTGGCAGGACACGAAGGTCTGGTAGCCGGGGGCTGCCCCGAAGCCCAGCTGGTCGATGGTGGGCGGCTCCTCCTGGCTGTGGATCTGCACTCGGACCCCCACCTCAAACGGGGTCTCCTCTGCAGGGGAAAGCACGACCCTGAGGCTTGTGTCCCAGGAGACCCCCTGCTGCAGACCCCTTGCCCCAGGACTGTGACTAGCCAACCCTGTCTCCCCGCCCCACCCCACCCCCCGCCCTTCACGGGAAAGGATGTACTCTGGGGCCCTTCCTAGCGCCTCCTCTCCTTCCTGGAGCCTTTTGCACACCATTTGTACCACCCTCCAGCCTGACACGTGTGCCCCCATATACCCATGTCCCTCCACACGGGCAGATACTCATCCTGCTGCACATCCAGCATGATCTCGAGCCCGTTGCCCATGCCGCCCTTGGGAGTGGTGAGAAGCTCTGCCCCGTCCGCGCCGGAGTTAAAGGTGTAGCACTGACCCATCCGGGTGAAGATCTGCAGGTGAGCAGGCAGGGGACAGACCTCACCGGGGGACAAGGAGCCCGGGCAGCTCTTTCCCCCAGGCAAACACCAGACCTCTCCCCTCCCCATCCTCCATTTGGTCCCTTTGAACAGGGGACCTGCATCTCAATGCCCCCAGCCCCTCCTTCCTACCGGCACATCTAGTCGGACCCTCGTGGGCCCCGACTCCCCCTTCCTCGGCACCACCCTCCCTCCCAGCCCCCCAGCCCAGGGCACACCCTGTAGGACAAGTGTTTCTTCAGAGAATGGCAAGAAAGGAAGTGGGTCTCAGTTGCCCTCCTCCAGGACTGGCAGAATGTTCGAGAGGCAGAGGGAAAACGAGCCCACTCCCCCAGGCAGGAGAGGGTGCCCTTCTGCCCTCGAGCGGCCCCACAAGATTCCCCCCAGCCCCCAGGAGCAGGGGCTCCAACAGCCCAGAGCTTGGGCCCAGAGCCAGCCCCGGTGAGTGCCCTGCGCTGGGAGGCATGACCTTGTACGCTGCAGTCCGGCTGGGCGGCAGGGAGGGGTCCCCAAGGAGGGCAGCCTGTCCGGGGCTGGACAAAAAGGCACTGGTGGGCTGGGAAGGAAAGGATCCGGGCCCAGGCGTGCAGGTCCCCTAGCTTCGGAGGGGCAAGGCTGGGGGATTGCGGGTCCCCGGGGCCGGTGGCCAGCTCACCGTGGTGAAGTTCTCGGGCCCACACGGCCAGCCTCGGTAGCGGCAGTCCAACAGCATGTCGTCCAGGGTGTGTCCGGCCCTGGCGTACAGGCGAGCCATGTCGAAGGTGGGACTGGGCATGAAGCCGGGCGGCGCGGGGGGCAGGCCCAGGGCGCGCAGGAAGGCGGCATGCTCAGGGGGCTCCACGCCCAGCAGCGCGGGCCCGGCCCAGTGCAGGTCGTTGGGCGTGAGGCGCGAGCGGCGCAAGGGGTTGATGTTGCACAGGGTCACGGCGGGGAAGGTGAGCCGGTGGCTTTCACGCTCGTCCAGGGCGGTCTCGTGGTGGAACTCCCCGTAGTAGCGCACCCTCTCGGCCACCTGGTAGAGGAAGGCGGCCAGCGACAGGAGCACGGCTGCGGCCCACAGCCCTCGGCGTGGCGTCAGGCCCCCGGGGCCGAAGACGTGGCCCAGCCCGTGCATCGTGCAGCTGTTGGCGAACACTCGGATGTCTGAAGCTGGCCGCGGGGCCTCCTCTGACCCGGGATGGGGCTTCATGGCTGAGGTCCAGGGTGGGGGACGCCGAGAGGGCCAGGGAGTGGTGACCAGGCTGCAGGGGCTTGGAGGGAGGGAAGAGGGTCAGTCCAAGGGCTGCGAGGGGCTGCGAGGATTTGGGGGGGGGCCAGGCAGGGGTCTCTGCAGGGGAGCAGAGGGGAGGAGAGAGTGGGGAGAGGAGCCCAAACCAAGACGTGGGAAGGCGCTGGCCCCACGGGTTCGGCTCGGCCGTCTCCAGGAACCAGCTGGGGCTCCACTAGGCTCAGCGCTGGGCTGGGGGCGCCGGGGGCTCCGAGGGAGAGACCAAGTAGGGCGCAGCCGGGAGGCAGGGGCCGCTTTGCTGGAGGCGGCTCTGCTGAGCCCGAGCTGCCGCAGAGGATTGGGTTTCAGCAGTGAGGGGGCAAGGGGGCCCGCAGAGCAGTCTGGGGGGCAGGGAAGGTCCCTGGGGCCCCTGGCTGAGCCATTAGTGCGGTGTGTTGGGGGGGAGGGAGCGTGGCCGTGGAGACCAGAGGCGCCAGCGGAAAACCACAGCAATCCTGGGGAAGGCTAGAAGGGAGCCTGGAGGGAAGTCGGGGCTGGGGGTGCCTTAATGGCCCTCTAGGTTCCCAGCTGCGGCCCTTGCGGTTGGGTTGAGGGTTAGCTGCTGACCCTGGGCCCAGTCGCCCCCCTCCTTTTGTCTCTCCTCCCTTCCCACTAACCTCACTTGGGATAATTTGTTCCTTCACGAAGAGAGGAGTTGGCTCTTGACCAAGCCGGAAAGTGGTGGGAAGTTTGGCGTCGGCAGATTCGAGCCCCCAGCAGCCCAGCCTGGAGGGGCCGGTCTCAGAATGTCCTCTTCCCACCTCCCCATGCCGAGGCCCTCCTGAGAGGCCGGCCTCGGCCACGGTGACTGTGGGCTCGCTAGCCACCCTCCCAGGGGACGGGGGCCCTAGAATTTCATTTTTTTTTCACTTAAGAACATTCTGGAGACCATGGAATACCTAGAAGCTGGAAAGCTTCCCCAGTTTTTAAATGGCTGCATTGTATTCCACAATGTGGGCGGACCGACTTGTATCTACTCACACGCCCATGGATGAACACCGGGGGTTTCCAGTCCTCCACTGTGAACAGTGGTGCTCTCCATACCACTGCCCGGTGTAAATTCCCAGGAATAGAACTGCTGGGTCAAGAGGCATCTGAGTGGGCAATTTGGTAGATCCCACAGAACTCCCCACTGCGGGAGTCTACCATTTCGCACACCTGTCGGTAGCATGGTGCAGTGTGCCTGTTTTGCAGGGGTGGGTGGGTGGCTTTTCTTTTCATTTTTTAAATGTTTATTTTTGAGAGAGAGAGAGAGAAAAAATATGAGCAGGGGAGGGGAGACACACACACACAGAGAGAGAGAGAGAGAGAGAGAGAGAGAGAGAGAAACAAAATCGGAAGCAGGCTCCAGGCTCTGAGCTGTCAACACAGCCCGACGCAGGGCTCGAACGCACAAACCATGAGATCATGAACTGAACCGAAGTCGGACGCTTAATCGACTGAACCCCCCCGGCGCCCCCCCGCTTTTTTTTAAAGTAGGCTCCATGCCCAACATGGGGCTTGAACTCATGACCCTGAGATCAAAAGTCCCGAGTTCTACCCATGGAGTCAGCTGGGTGCCCCCGCAGGGGGACTTTCCTAAAGGAAGAGATACAGGGCCTCTGACCCAGCTGGGGTGCCCTTGGCCACAGCACGGTGTGGCAGTGCCAGCCTTGAGAGGGCAGAGCCGGTGCATTTGACTGAAGATGCCGCCGATGACCCAGAGGCGATGGGACGGGCCCGGGGAGGCCTCCCAGCAGCCGGAGCAGACACCTCCACAAAGTAGACCGGCTGTCCGCGAGGCTGGTACCACTTCAGCGGGCGGAGGGTGTCGTGCTGATCCAAGTCGTGGGGACAAAGGGCAGCGGGAGAGCCCGGTGGCTGGGGGCTGCGGGGGGTCGGCCCAGACACCCCCGAGGCGGACGGCCAGGGCCTGGTCCTCGTCGGTGCCCAGCCCCGCATTTGGTTAAAGAAATGCTCACCTGCCCGCGTGTCCGCGAACCGGGAGCCGCCGCACAGCAGGCCTGAGAGCACACGAGTTTGCCTCCACTGATTTATTTACTGAAACTTGTTTCTTCTCCGTCTCTTCCCACAAAGCACTGAGGCTGCCGGGTCCACACTGGTGGGCTCCTGGCCGTGAGTGGGAGAAACGCGGTTTGCCAACCGACCAGGATCACACGGGGCTGCAGTCACCGGTCCACGTGTCTGTCGATCTGACAAGCCTGCACTTTCACGGGGGCAGGGACAGCGTCACGCCCGTCACAGGTGTGCAGCACATGATACACGCATCTTGGAAGGAGGTGAACCACGGTTTATTGTACACGTGACCGGCTCCTGAGGCTGTGGCACGGGGAGTTTTGAGTACTTGACCACAGACTGTTCCATTTCAACTCTTAAACTCTCAAGATGAGGTACCGCCAGGCTTACGACCCACGTTGAACAGTTGCAGGAGCCAAGGTTGAGGCCGACGCCACATGGCGAGCATGAGGCTGACCGCACAGCCTTCCGGCTCAAGGCCCGCCACAGACCTCACTACTTCCCTGCAGTGGGTGGGGGAAGGGAGGGCTAGGACTTGGGGAGGCCGCCCTGAAGGGGTCCGGAGAGACCGGAGTCTGGTGTCAGCAGGGGTCTCTGGGGGGCCTGGGG
This sequence comes from Cryptoprocta ferox, assembly GCA_028646485.1. Classification (NCBI taxonomy): domain Eukaryota; kingdom Metazoa; phylum Chordata; class Mammalia; order Carnivora; family Eupleridae; genus Cryptoprocta; species Cryptoprocta ferox. The sequence goes on along the minus strand of CM053559.1, from coordinate 95,108,683 downwards.
GAGCAGAGCTCGAAGGAGGGGTCAGGCGGGCTGGCGTGGACTTGGCTGGGAGCTGAGGCCAGCTCTGGGCTGCACCTCCTGGGAGGGCGTCAAGTGGCAAAGCCAGCCCGCGATCTGCCCACCCCAGGTTGCGGCCGCCCCGGCAGTGACCTCTGATCAGTGAGGAAGCAGGTATCAAACCACGGTGGCTGTGGCCCTGGGACATTTCAGGTGCTTTGTCCCCAGAGTAGCATGTGCTCCCAAGCCACACCCGGAAGAGGGCCTCTAACCCTTGGCTCCTGCACGCACACCTGAGCCACTGCTGCTTCTTCCAGGCTGGCCTCCGGCTACAGTGGGCTCTGCTCTTCCTGGCATGGCTGCCGCCCCTGGAACAGGGCACTGCCCTTCGGGGCCACAGGATGAATCCAACCGAGTTTGTGTTTTGTCAGCCTGGGGGCTAAGTACTAACTTCTCCCCAGAGGTTTGGTGGCCGCTAGCACCATATGACCCCCGGTGGCTGGAGTCTGGGGTGTGTGTCGGCTTCTGCTCAGTCTCCTTCAGAGCTGGGTATCCTCACGCAGGAGGGGTGTCCACAATCTCACCGGGTGACGGAGCTGAGGTGCACAGGGCCAGGGCGGGGGTGAGATGGCCCGGTAAGCCGGAAGCTCCTCGTGGAACAGATGGCGGCATGCCCTGCCCCTCCTCCCCCTTCCCAGGGGCCAGGGGCACGTGGGGCACTTGTTTCGCTGGACGGGAGTGTGAGGAGGGGGATGAAATCTAGAAAAAGGACCATGATTCACGGAGCAGGGAGCAGGAGGGGAAGCTGCTCTCAGGACGGGAACTTGGGTTCGAGGCACTGGCCCAACGGGCTGGCTCCTTCTCCCAGGGCTCAGAGACGCAGTGGGGACGGAGAAGAGTGGGGGATCGGCCAGGAAGGTGAGGTCCTGGCACGGGTGTGGGGAACTCTAGTGTGACCTCCTGTTCTCGCTCCCTGACACTGGTTTATACAGTCGCGGGGCCTGGACGCCTTTAGGCTATCAGGTAGGGGGGTAACTTGGCAGGGTTCCTGAGAGTGGTCGGGAAGGTCTGGGCACAGGGATGGACCAGAGCAGCGGCCTGGGGACTCTGCCTCCCCCTCTGTGCAGCCCAATGACTCATGGCTCTGGCGGGAGGGAGGCAGGCAGGAGGGGGAAGCGGGGTGGGGGGGGGAGTGGTCCCACCCCCCAGCTCAGCGAGAGGCCCAGGTTCCCCTGTGAGCCGGGGAGCGGCGGCCCACACCCCAGCACACTGGCGTTCCTGGGTGTTTGGTCCCTGGGAGCTCCCCTGAGCCGAGCCCCAGTCCCGGACGCTGATGCTCGGCGGCAACAAGACCTTAAACAGCTGCTCTCAGGACTTGGGGTGGCGGCTCCTGGGGCCTCTGGGCATCTCAGGAGCCGGGACATCCAGTGCCTGTCTCCGGATGAGCTCCGCATAGAGCCCGCCCTTCTTCAGGAGCTCTTCGTGGGTCCCCGCCTGGAGAGAGGAAGGAGGGCCAGATGGTCACCCCAACCCAGTTCAGCCCTAGGAGCGCTGGGCTTGCACCAGCCATCGGGCTCACCGCCTTCTCAGCCAGTGCCCGTCCTGGAGACGCTGTGAACCCAGAGCACTGGCACGTCTGAACTCGCCAGCGCCGTCTCCCTGCTTAGCTGGGTTTTGGAAGAACACCTGAGTCCTTCGGGCTCCCTTTCGGAGCCCAGAGCCTCCAGCTTTCGCTTGAGTGAGCAGCAGGGGGCTGGGGGCCAGGCCTCACGCAGCCTCCTGGCCTAGCTGCAGACCAGCCTCTGGAGGACGGCTCCCTGCCAGCGCCTCACCGGGGTCCCTGGTGCTGCCTCTGCCCCTAGGCCCCTTCTCCCTAGCGCTCCACACTTCTCCGAGTCCCTTCCCTTCGGTCCTAGGAGTCATGAGGTAGCTCTACTCCCCCCCCCTGCCCCCTTCCTCGCCCCGGGACAGTGGAAGAAACGGGCCCTGAGAGGCTGAGAGGCCAGGGCAGGAATTCCTGAATCGGCACAGGGTGCTGCTTCCGGAACATGCCCCAGGCCCCCAGGGCCAGGCCAGACCCTCAGACGGCCCAGCTGAGCCACTCTTTCCACTGTGTCCACAGTCAAAACTGTCCCAACCCGCTGCCCGGCGCCCAACTGACCTCGCAGACTCGGCCGTGGGCCATGACGACGATGTGGTGGGCCCCGCGCACGGTGCTGAGCCGGTGCGCGATGACCAACACTGTGCGGCCAGCGCTGGCGCGGTCCAGGGCCTCCTGCACGACGCGCTCGGACTCCGAGTCTAGTGCACTGGTCGCCTCGTCCAGGATCAGCACTGTGGGCTGCTTGATGAGGGCACGGGCAATGGCTAGGCGCTGCTTCTGGCCACCAGACAGGGTTGCGCCCCGCTCACCTGGGGAGGACGGGGACAGGGCAGGGCCTTGAAGCGATCTTCAGCTCTGCGCTTGGGGGCTGGCCCCACAGAGGGGCACCTGGGCCGTCTGGAACTTTCCATCAGGTCCCTCCGGTTCCCCACCTCGCACCATGCACGTTTGTGCTGCCTCTGATGGGTCCGCATCCTGACCCCATGACCCTGTGCAAATGCACACGTGCACTCCCACCAGACACGCAGGACTCAGTGTGCCCTGGAGAGACACCCAGTGCTCCCCTCCGCCCCCCCACGCCGGGGCAGGGTCTCAGAGCCATGCCTGGGCCTGTGGCTCTAGCTGCCTTCTCTTGGCCTGCTGGGTCTCTGCCGCCTTGGGGACATCCATGACCCAGATGTGGGCCCTGGAGTGTGGTGATGGCCTGCCATGGGCCATTCTGGGAAGACCACACTTGGGGTCTACGGTGCCCACAGCACATAGCAGAGCGGGCAGCCTGGGAGCGGAAAAGAGCACCAGGGGGACGGTGGTCAGAGGTCAGCAAGGGCAGACAGAAGCCCCAGACGACCCTGGGAGTGTGCTGGGGTCAGAGGTACATGGAAGATGGCGCTTGAGAGAGGTGTGGGCACAGCATCTCCGGTCGGTGGGGTGTGGGCTCTGGGCAGTGACCAGAACGCACTACATCAGTAACACAGTATGGATGATGGCTACAGACAGGGGTGGTGCCAGCCTGAAGTTCTGCCCAACTGAGGCCTGAGTTTTAAGAAGAGCTCAGAACCCCAGGTATGGCTACACCTGGAAATGTGCCGGAACATTCCGCAACAAAGCCAAAGACTTGGGATGATAAACATGGCCCCAAAGGTTGAAAACAAGACCCCCGAGATAAATGCACAAAGCTGCAAACCGTGATATAAATATTCTAGTGGGAGGCTGCGACACTGGAATGTCCCAGAACCACAAAAGCCTTTCTCTGGGTAGGTCAGAAGGGAGGCCTGTTCAGCCTCATCAATCCCGTGGGTAACTGGACGGAAACACTTTGAAATTAAGGAATAGGGGCGCCTGGGGGGCTCAGTCGGTTAAGCGATCGACTTCGGCTCAGGTCATGATCTCACGGTTTGTGGGTTCGAGCCCCGCATTGGGCTCTGTGCTGCCAGCTCAGAGCCTGGAACCTGCTTCCGATTCTGTGTCTCCCTCTCTCTCTGTCTCTCCCCCACTCACGCTCTGTTTTTTTGTCTCAATAATAAATAAACAAAAAAATTAAAAAAAAAGAAATTAAGGAATAGAAAGGCAGGAATGAAACAGGAAGCACAAGGAATTACGAGAAAACTACAGTCCAGTGCTTCTAGTCCGGTCTTAGACCGGGGAGGTTCCCAGCACTGCAGACCCCCTTGCAAGTGTCCCTGGCTGGGTCCTGCACTTGCACTTCCTGAGGCCTCCCCGTCTCTGCAGCCTGCGTGTCGCTCAACCACAGGTCCGTGTCTGCCCCCCTCGGCCGTAGGCCTAGCCTTCCCCGATGCCAGGCCTAGGTTCCCATGGCCCGTTCTCGAGGGCCCGGCCGAGCCGAGCGGAACACTGTCCAGGACTCACCGACGATGGTGTTGTAGCCCTCGGGGAAGCTGCAGATGAACTCGTGGGCATTGGCCTCCCGGGCAGCTGCGTAAACCTCTTCATCCGAGGCACCCAGCTTCCCAAAACGGATGTTCTCCATGATTGTCGTTCCGAACAGGACCGGCTCCTGTGGGCGGGGGTGGGGGTTCACACGGAACATTCTGACTTTGCCCCAAGCCCCAGAAACGGCGATTTTGGCCACCCCGTAACGGGCCCTTTGGAGGGCAGGTGGGGGCAGTGCAAAGTTACAAGCCCAACACGAACAGAGAGACCTATCAAAGTGGGGAGAGGCCGAGCCCCCTGCAGGGCACGGGGTCCCTCAGGAGTGGGATGGGGAGGTGGCTGGGCCAGCTGGCCTGGCAAAACCCCTCCTCTCTGGAGAGAGGGGGAGGAAGGGGGTGTGCATTCTGGCTTTCTCCGCAGTGGTAGGTTGGTGAGGGTGCCCTCTTTATCCACTCACGGGGGGAGGGTGGACCCTCTCTGGATGGTGCCACCTCACACAGGAGCAAAGAAGTGGGGCCAAGGGCTTCAGGGTGGGGCCATGGGGCCTTGCTTAGTCAGGGGCGGGGGTCTCTGGACCTTCTGGACACCACAGGTTTGTCAGAGGACCCAGGGGTCCTGAAAGAGCATCCCAGCGCACCTACTTGGAAGGCAGTAAGGGAGGAGCCGAGTTCCTGCCCTGGTGAGGCAAGGGGCAGAGCTTCGGCAGGCCGGGGAGGGCAAGTCCCAGATCCCATGACCTCGGGGGAGCCAGTCAGGAAGCCTGCAGCCCCCTGCTCCCACCCCACAAAGAAAGCAGGCGGTGAAGGGGCTGGGAGGGAGGAAAAGGGGAAAGGCCCTCGAGCAGTAAGGACCGAGAGAAAAGACAGAGAGCATCTGCAAGTCAGAGACACACTTGCCACCCGGGAAGCCTGTCCTCTCCCCACCTGGCTGATGAAGCCGATCACCTGGCCCCGGAGCCAGGAGGGATCGAGGGTCCGCAGGTCCCGCCCATCCAAGGTCACCATGCCAGCCGTGGGGTCGTAGAAGCGCTCCAGCAGGGAAGCCACCGTGGTCTTTCCTGGGGAATTGGGGTTGGGGACAGGGGGCGGTCAGGGAGGTGGCATGGTTTCCGGAAGCCCCTGGTGGTAGGTGAAGGGGCCCCTCCTCCCACCCCGCTCTGTGTGGCTACCGTAGGAAGGAAGGTCGTAGGGGGGGAGGGCAGGGGGCTCCTCTCACCTCCGCCGGACTGGCCCACCAGGGCCACGATCTTGCCAGGGGGCAGCGTGAGGGTGAAGTCTTTGAGCACCTGGAAGCCGGGGCGGCAGGGGTAACTGGAAGGAGCCAACGGAGACCCTTAGTTAGACCAGGGTCCTGGCCCCTCTCTGCCCCGGTCCCTCCTTGAGTCTCACCGTACCCGGAGGGGGGCTCGTTTAGACGGAGACATGGACCCACAGGCCCTCAGCCCAGAGGGAACGACCCCCGCGGCCACCCGCTGACGCCGCTGACCTGAAGCACACGTCGTGGAACTTGACGGCCCCGCGCAGGTGCTCCCTGGGGATGCAGCAGCCCCCAGCCAGCGGAATGCACGGGCTCAGGGTCATGTACTCAAAGACCCGGGCGCCCGCGCTGAGCCCCCGCACCACCTGGGGGGGGGGGTTAAAGGCCGAGGTGAGGGAAGGGTGGGGTCCGTGGACACGGCCGGCAGCGCAGCACCGTCTCCTGGACTCTCATGGAGTCTCCTCCACCTGACACCCGGTGCCTGCAGCACACAGGGGACGCTGCTTGCTGCCAGGACTCCAGCCCAGATGCGATGTCCACAGCCCAGGGCCCGCCCCCCGACTGCCACTCACCTGGCCGAACAGGACAGAGAGGTTGGCCATGGACCTGGGAGGAGAGAAAGGTTCAAAGAGTGGGGCCAAGAGCCCCAGAGAAGGCTGGCGCCAGAGGGGAGGGTGTGGGTCTCAGCTGCACGGGGGCGGGGGGGGGGGCGGGGAGGACATGCCACGTGAGGCTAGGAAACAGGGAGCCTGAAGGCGAACACAGAATGTTCCTGAAATCTGGGACGGCAGGAGCCCTGGGATCCCGCAGCACCAGATAGTTCACCGGCAAGTCGCTTCTCCTGCGAGCCACATTATCTCCTTGTTCTCCCCTTGGCCAGATGAGTGTGACAACTGTCTGCTACCTGAGGCCTGGGGCTCCAGGGAGATGGCCGCAGACAGCAGGCACGGGGCTCAGTGGAGCTGGGCTCCGCGCCGCCTGCCTGCACCAGCTACACCAGGGAGAGCGCCAGCGCCGAGAACAGGTCAGGGCCATGAGGCCCAGGGGTCAAGATCAGATCTCGTGCAACGGACTCCTGGGGGAGCGAGGGCTAATTAAGGTGGAAAAACGGATGTTGATCCTTTCAGAGAAGGAAGAAAACCCATGACACGGCGGGGTTGGGGGGAGGGACCCCGAAACAAAGTTGTACAGAGACGCCAGCGCGGGCTTGCCCAGCATGAGGCAGGGCGCGAGTGTGTCTCTGTCTAGGGGTGGCCTCCTCCACCGGGCAGGGCTGTCGGCTGCTGGAAGGTGGTGAGTCATGCTTCGCAGTCACCAGCCCCTGACCGGGCTGGCCGGCCCGCGACAGTGCGTGCGTCTGTGAGTGTGCACGCGGGTCCTTCTCGAAGAGGAAAGACTGAGCGCCTTGAAGAGGAAAGTCACTTCTTCCAGCGCCAGGGGTGAGGAGGGGAGGGGCCTGCAAGGAAGTGGTGCTGGCAGGCCCAGAGCTACCGGCCTGTGCCGGAGTGAGCGGAGAGGCCTCAGCAAGGAAGGGCCAGGACAGCGAGTTATCTGTGGACGACAAGGGAGAACGTTCTCCACAGGAGATCTGGAGGCCATTAGGGCCTGGCAGAGGTGCCCGGCGGCAACCAAAAACCAGACGCACATGGCTGGTTGGTGAGTGACGACCTTGCTCGCACAGACGGCTCGGAAGGCAGGCCCTGGCTCTCCCGAGAGGCCTGGCAGGGAGGCGGCCCATTCCCGGGGAGGCCCAGACCTGGCTGTAGACCAGGGGGCCGGGCCCTGACTGTGGTCTGTCTAGGTACCTCTCCATCTCCTCCAGAGACCCAGGGCCACAAAAATAACACCTAGAAAGGGGTCTAAAGGTTGAGGCTGCCTCCCTCCCCTCCCTTCCCCTGCTGGAAATACACAAGCCTCCTAAATAAAAGACTGAATTCCTCCAAGGTGGGTGGTGAAGAATCTCCATGTGGGGAAGGCCCCCTCCCCCCGCAAAGGATGCTCCTAAGGCCTGTGGCTATGGGAGCAACTCCATTTAACATCGAGAGAGAGAGAGCGAGAGAGAGAGCGCGCAGAGATGAACTTCCTAAGCTTTTCTGTTTGTAAGAGAGCTCCGCTAACTGGCTAACCAGTGCTGTGGGGAGGAAACAAAAGGGTCTGAACTCAGGCCATACAGGGACGTGCGGGCCCAGATGAAGCGAGCCCAATGGGGAAGGGCCAGGCTTGGGACGTGGAGGGAAAGGGAGCCCTTCCCACCACTGCCCGTGCAGGGCCACTTGGTGACTGCACGCACGGAACCAGGGGGGCCTGTCAGGCTCCTCAGGACCGGAGCCAGAGGCCAGGGCCCAGCTTGGGGTCTGCGCCAAAAGCCAAGGGTCTCTTTGTCCCCAGGCTGCCGGGGAAGAGTTCACAGGCTGGGGGAGGGATGAGGCCACGCAGGGTCTCAACTTCAGAGAAGGGATGAATGGGCCCAGATGTGGGAGCACCAGACACACACGGGGCCAAGGATGGGGGTCTTTTCTACAAGCCCGTCTTCGGATTGGCTTCAGGCCACCTGGGACGAGGATAAGGCTGATGACGAGGGGCGCTGTTGGCAACTGGCAGTAAGACACGACGCAGAGCCAGGCCAGGAGAGGCGGAAGCGGTGGGGAAGGGGCACGGAGAGGTGTCTGCGGTGATACTCGGTTCTCCTGACATGGCCGGTGGTAATACCGTCTTTGGTCTTCAACGTCTGTTACGGCATATTCGCTCTTCTATTATCCATCGTTACATCTACTTGCATATTATGGACTTTCACATACACGGCGTGTGGGACAGATACAGCGATGAGAAACGGCAGCCGGAACTGCTAGTGTTTAGCTCAGAAGAGAGAGGCCTTGGGGCTTTTGAGCAAAGGGAGCCGAGAACTCAGGGCGGGCAGGCCCGGCGGAGCGGGCAGATCGCACAGCAACCAACACAGTGAGCTCCGGGCTGGGAAGGGCAGGGGAGGCGCTAAGCCGCTCGTCCCCGGGAAGGGCAGGCGGAGGGTGGCAGGCGAGCTCGTAAAGGGCGTGTCAGAGGCGGTCGATCCGTACATGGACTCTTACTCAGCCTCAGAAAGGAAGGAAACTCTGACACAGGCTATGCTATGGACGAACCTGGAAGACACTATGCTGTGCGGGACAGGCCAGCCACGAAAGGACAAACGCCGTGCAATCTCACTTGCGTGAGGCACCCAAACTGGGCAAATCACAGACATGGAGGTTGTCAGGGGCTGAGGGGAAGGAAATTGGCCATTACATGTATTTTGCTACAATGGCCAATTTTTTAAAAAGCTGTCGCGGAAATGTTGGAGCCGTTTAGGCGGCCAAGGATGGCAGCTGCATTCCTGAGTGTAGGGTCAGTGAATCGGGTTACAGGGAGCTCGAGGGTGCACGGGCACTCTCCCCAGCCAGCCCTCGGGGCAGGCTGCCACCCTCAGAGTGCTGCAGGACGGGGACAGCCTCACACTCACCTCTGCACTGTCTGGGACGCCACCAGGAAGGACATGAGGTCTCCCCCGCTCAGCTCCTGCCCAGCCACGAGGGAGCCCCCAATAAAGAGGGTGCCCAAAACCATGCCTGCGTGTGGAAAGGGACAGGTGGTCAGGAAGGCAGCGGCTGGGAGCGGGGGGCAGAGTCCGACCCAGGCGTCAGTCCCCAGTTCCAGTACCTGCTGTGCCTCCAACTAACTGAGACAACACCAAGTTCCTGGAATAGCGTCTGCCTTTGTTTCATGTGGAAACCAGTGTGAGTGTGAGTGCGCGCACGCGTGTGTGTGTGTGTGTGGTGGTAGAGCTAATGCACCCGGCGCTCCACAGGTGGCTGACGGACATGAAGCAGGTGGAGAGCCGCCCCTCCCGACTGGCTGGGACCTGCCCTTCGCTGCTCCAAGCTCATCCCCACCAGTGACCGGGTGCGCCCACACCCCGGCGGGGTGCACCTGCTCACTCACAGTTGAAGGCAATGTTGGAGAGCCCCTGGAACAAGGCGATGCCCCTGCCCAGCTCCTCTGCCTTACGGCGGGACTCCTCCAGCTCTGCTCCGTAGCGTCTGGGGAGAGAGGCCAAGCCCGGCCGTCAGGAAGCAGCTGACTGCAGGGCTGGCGGGGTGCATTCAGGGAGTCCTCCCTGATTCATGCTCTTCCCGGTCTGGGACTCACTCCTCTTCCCGATGCTCCATGGCGAAGGCCCGCACGGTCCGGACGTTGCCCAGGGCCTCATCTGCTACGCCTGTCGCCCTTGCAATCTGCAAGGAGTCCCGGAAGCAGGCGGCTGGGCTGGGGATGGGGAGGAATGGCGGGGCGGGGAGGAGTGGGGGAAGCGAGGGCGGGCAGGAATGCTGGTACCTGCTCCTGACACTGGCGAGACAATTTTCGGAGAGCCGAGCCCAGTAGGGTGCCAACTCCCATGAGGGTGGGTGTGGCCACCACCAGCAGTAGCGTGAGGCGGGGGGACAGCATAGACAGGGACACCAGGCAGCCAGCCACCTGGGTGCAGCTTCGCAGCCCCTGGGGGAGAGAAGGGAGCTGGGAAGGCTGTGTGGCATCAGCACCATGACATGGGGACTTCGCCAAGGGTCCACTGGCTACAGCGCTACATTCACAAGGCCAAGGCCACGGGTCCGACCTCGGGAGGCCAACTGGCAGTCCACCCAGTCATAAAACCTAACCCTCTCTCCTAACAGGCACGAAAGGCCTGGGTGAGAAGATCTATGGGCCACAGCATCCTTCCCCCAGACGAATCCCCATTTGCTTCGCTTTTTGCTTTCGGAACTAAACTAAGAGACTCAAGCAGGGACATCGCCCGGGGATTGCTATGGGCCAGTGTGAGGCATGACCCAGCAGCCACGGTGACCACGAGGGTGGATGAGGACGGGACATCGGTCGTGCAGTACAAAGCCTTCACCCGTTCTCGTTAACACTTGTCAGCATGCCAGGCACTCTGGGGGCGAGGCAGGCCAGGGTGATTTTGCTCTTGGCAAGCCGGTCCAGGAAAGGCTCTCTCGTCTGAGTCCTTGGGAAGGTTTTCCGGGGAGGTAGAATTGCAGAACAGGAGAGAAACAGCCTGTCCTGACCTTGGACGAGACATACCAGGGTACCACGGCACCTCCCTTCGTGAACTTCCCCATTCCCTCACCCACGCCCTCACCAGCCAGCAGGCTTCTCACTTGGTGTGAGGTTAGGCTCAGGGCCCAATGGCAGTGAGGCGGGGCGAGGCGGGGCGGGGCTGGCCTGCTGTGTCTACACTGGAGAGAGAGAGAGAGAGAGCGAGAGAGAGAGAGAGAGAGAGAGAGAGAGAGCGAGAGAGAGAGAGAGAGAGAGAGAGAGAGAGTGAGTGTACACAGGGGGGCCTGGGGAACTGACCTGGGAGATGACGAGTTTGAAAGACGACTTAAACTCCTGCACATCAGTTGTCAGTCGGCTCACCAGCTGCCCTGTCTTTTTAGCATCAAAGAAAGCAATATCCTGTCTGGTGGTGGGTCAGGAGTACGGCAGGGTGGGGAGAGGAGGAGACGTTAGTTCAGGATGAGACCCTCCCCCTCCGCGTATCGGGACGCCCCCCCCCCCAGGGCCGTCAGCACCCCCCAGCCGCATCCCGCAGCTGGCAGTACCGGAGCAGGTTGCTGAAGAGAGCCCTCCGCATGTCCACGGCCACGCGCTCGCCAACGCGGGACAGCAGCACCAGGTACCCAAAGGTCAGCAGGCCCTGGGAGAGAGGCGGGGGTGCTCAGGGGCGCCCAGGCGGCTCCTCTGGGGGCCCCCGGGCCCTCCCTCCTGCCATACCTGAATGCCGTAGAGGATGAGCAGGTAGGTGCCGAGATTCCGGGACTCAGTCAGGAAGTTACCCACGTGGTCCCGCGTGTGCTTGGCCACGATCTCCACCAGCTGGCCCAGGAGCAGGGGGATCTGCACATTCACCAGGGCCGCACCCAGTGCCAGCTTGGGGGAGGGGGCAGACATTTAGAGGGGGCCATATTCTTCCCCATCCCTGGCCCTGACCTTGGCCCTCCCTCTCCTGGGAAACCCTGTTTGGCGACCCCTGTGCTTCTCGGAGTCCCAGCCCAGGCTGCCAGCGCCTGGGGACTCCTGTACCCCGCACACCCAGCTGCCCCGTGCGGGATCTCCTGGCGTCCCTCGGCTTCTGGTCCCCGAGGCAGCCAGCCCTTGCTGCTTCCCGAGGTCTATCCTGAGACTTGGCGGGGCAGACAAGCTGTCCCCAGGCAGCTCCGGCTGGCGCTTCTGCAAACCCCTGGCCGGGTCCTTCCCCGTCCCTGGTGTGGGGGCAAGGGGAGGGGCATCTCACCACGATGGCCACCGCCAGGACCAGCAGGTGGGGGCGCAGAAACTGCCAGAAGAGCTTCCAGTTAAAGCGGGAGTCCCCGACACAAGGCCTGGAGCCGGCAAGAGGGGCCTCTTCTGCCTCACACAGCGCCACAAGGCAGAGGCGGGGGCACTTACTCAGCAGCACAGGGCCCAGAAGGATGCCCCCGACCCAGCGCCAGGCAGAGGGTCTTTGGCTGGGAGCCGGAGGCGCTCGAAGGAGGCGAGGCCGGAGCTGGGAGCGCAGCTGGGCCACGGCCCTAAGGAGGTAGGAGCTGTGGCGGCCATCAGAGCACCTGCAGGGAGGCAAGGGCCTTGATGGCTCACGGCCCGGACTGAACTTCAAGCGAGCAAGAAACCAGGCCGGCTCTGGGCTGAGGCCCCTGGACAGCATTCCCCCCTCCGTAGGGTCCTACGCTGCCCCTCCCAGGGCTGTTCCTTAGCAACCTCAGTTTCTACGAGAAACACATCGAGGCCAAGTCGCTGAGGAGCGAGACAATGGCTGATAACCAAGTTGGAAAGGTGTTCTAGCTGTGCCGTCAGACAGCGGGGCCCCCTCGGCCTCCAGCGACCCCTGGGTCAGGGGCCATCTCCAACCCACGCTCCTTCTGATCGTGGAACATCACTCTGGATGGCAGCTCGTCCGCAGCCACTCCTTTTACAGCCCAGGAAACAGAGGTCCCGAGTGAATCTGGTTCAGAGAGGCAAGAGAGGGAGAGTGCCCCCCGCCGCGCCGGGCATTGGGCTCTCTCACAGTGGTGACGCCTGGCCCATGCGGCCCCCACCTCGCCAGCCAGTGGCCTGGCTGTGTTTGATGCTCCCTTCCCTGGGAGGGAGATGCCCTTATTCTCACCTGATGGAAGAGAATGTCACGGGGACTGAGAGAGCTGAAACAACTCGTCCCCAGGCAGCAGAACCTGGACACGAGGGGACCCTGCTGTGTGATTCCAGAATCCAGCCTTGTCCTAGTCTGCCGCGGGTGCCGTGCCCAAGCCTGGGTGTGGCAGGGCCTGGACTGGCACTGAGTCTTCTGACCCCCGGTCACTCCTCAGTGCACCCCAACACCCTGGCTCTTGACATCCTGTCATCTCAGATCGGCCCAAATCACCTCCTCTGTTTTGCGGTTTCCGTATCGATACACAGCAATGTTGGGCTGAGTGCCTACTGTGTGCCCGCGCTCTGCTGGGAGGCACGGGGAACAAGAGGTAAACAGGACAGACCACATAACTACCCTCATGGTGGTTATCTGGATCTTAAAGATCACAGCAGAGGAGAGAAGGCTGAAGGGCGAGCCTGGCTACGGGGACCCTGTTACAAGCAGAAGTGATGGGGCCAAGAGTAAATGGTGGGATGTTCAAAGATTCCAATGAGGGCATCAGCGGGGAGAGGCTTTTAAAAACAAATGGGGGAAACCTGGGTGGCTCAGTCAGTTAAGCGTCTGACCCTCGATTTTGGCTCAGGTCGTGATCTCACAGTTTGTGAGTTTGAATCCCGCATCGGGCTCCGCGCTCACTGAGCAGAACCTGCTTGGGATTCTCTCTGCCGCACATGCAATCTCTCTCAAAATAAATAAATAAGCATTACAGAAAAATAAAAACTCAAATGGGGCACCTCTGTGGCTCAGTGGGTGGAGCGTCCGACTCTTAATTACAGTTCAGGTCATGCATGATCTCACAGTTCATGACATTGAGCTCCGCACTGGGATTTTTCTCTCCTCTCCCTGCCCCTCCCCTGCTTGCAAGCATTCACTTGCTCTCTCAAAATAAGTAAACATTAAAAAAAAAAAAAAAGAAAGAAAGAAAGAAACGAATAGAATGATGTTTCTCTTTACTCTGATGGTCTTTTGTATTCTCAGATGCTCCCAATTACGGACTCCACCTCATCCTTCCCTTGTTTCAAGGAGGCCCGGGTCCTCTGGGTCATGACTCCTTCCACCCCATTCCACCCGCCTGGCTTTTACGTCTTATTTTTCACTGAGTACTTTATATTTATCCTAAATTTTAGACAGAGAAGCTCACCTTCCTTCTGCCCTGTGTAATTGTCCAATTTCCCTGTGAGATTTTATATTCCTTGAGGGCAGGAAGCTCTATCTTATTCACATCCATCCCCAGCGCTTAGCAGAGTTCTCGTACATAATAGATATTCAGCAAACAATTGTGTTTGTTGAGTGCATGCCCTCATTAGAAACGCAGAAGGGAAAAATCTGACCTGACCTGCTACGGCATTGTTTGCAAAGTTGTCGACTCACTGAGGCCAAGAGTAAGAAATGCGTTGTACATTGCCACCTGGTACATACACAGAGGTCACACAAAATTTGCAATGCTTCACAAAACAACGCTCTCCCTAATTTTAAAGCGTGTCTTCTATTCTACTCCCTTGTTTTAAAAAGTAGGCTCCACATTCGACATGGGGCTTGAACTTACGACCCTGAGATCAAGAGGCCCGTGCTCACTAGGCACCCTCTATTACATTCACTTTGACATGATCCTGACGCGCTACGTTCATTTTATGATCTCCAGTGTTGTGACCTGCACATGTGAAAGACACTGTACTCGTGGCCACACAAATACTTGCATACTGTTTGATGTTTTTCCCTGGGTTTCTCTCTGGTTTAAATGATATCAACACCCTTACTCTTTTCCTAAGAAGTGTTCCAAGCATTTTAATAATTTACCATGGTTACTTTCCAGCTTCCTTCGTCTTCTCCAAACTAAGACTCTAAGCAGGGCTTGGTCACTGCCAAGAATCGGCAAATGACTTCCCATCAACGGTACTTCTAGCTCCAGCTTGGCCCAGCTCTTGCCACCTTTCAATCAGATGGGCTTTCAAAATGACCCAAGTCTGTACCAACCCACCCCTGCCAATCTGCTGCCTGCCTGGCCCACAGATTATTCACTCCAGGATTAGGAAGGAATCCGTCCCTTCTCTTAAAGCAGTTAGGCTGCAGTCTCAGTTTCAGAGTCCACGTTCGTTTCCTATCAGTGTCACTCTCACTTTGGACCAACATGCGTAAACACAGCAAAACACACATGTATGCGTTGCTAGATTGACTTTTTTTTTTCTTTTTTCTTAATCTCTGCTGAAAGGATCCAGACCTAGGAACAATTTCTGTTCAACTCAAACTGAATCTTGGGAGCAACATCAATACTAAATGTCTCTGGACACTCAAAATTTTTGTCCAAATTGCCGGACCAATCCCAAGAACGAGGACAGGGAGGGGGCAGGAACGGACCCAGGCTGGACACCTCTGCAGCATGGCGCCCTCTGCGGGGAAGCGCGGGCCCGGTGTGCTCACCGACCTCTAGAGCGTTCCCTGCGCGCAGCCCACACGCGGATACAGACTAGCGAGTCTCCCGCTGGCACCTGGGTAGTCGCTATAAATAATTGAGGCCAATCCCTGGGGAGTGAATTCTACCCTCGGGCCGGCCTACAACTTCCAGCAGGCCTCGCGCGAACCCGGGACTCCATCTCCCGGCAGGCCCCACGCCCCGCCTGCCGGTCAACGGCCCGCGCTCCCAAGTCGGTTTGTCACTTTTTACCTGACGGCCGAGAATGTCTGGAAGCGGAGGGGTAGCATCCGCCTGCCTGGGACAGGGCCACCCCGAATTCCGACCCGAAATAAGTGCACCAACATGATGGGACGTGAACACAGGCACAGCCGGCAATGGCAGCTTCACCCTCATCCCATTGAGGGCTCCATGTTGGCTCCGGCCCCCATCCCGACAGCCCCCTCGCGTCTCGGCGACGATTGGCGGAGAGACGCATCAATCTCGTCGCAAGCTGTGATTGAAGGAAAGCTAGTCGACCCTCCTCCTTCCGGAACTGTGATTGGAGGCAGCCGACTATCCGCCCGCCCCCAGCTGTGGGCGGGGCCGAGCCTGTAGGGCATTGCCTTCCGCCCACTGCCCGGGTCCGCCCTGGGGTGACTTTACGAGTGTGTGCTTAGCGCGTCCCTCCGCTGCGGGAGTGTCCATAGTAACGCGCCAGCGTTACCCGACCTCGGGGCTATTGGTCTGTGGGTGCTGCCGGCGGACTCTAGAGGCCCCAGGGGCTCTAAGGAGTATAGAGTGTTGGTCCTAGGCGACGAAGGGACCAAAATGGCCTGGGGACTTTTTTCAAAACATGTGCACGTTTCTTGTCATCCGTCCCTTTCTCCCAGACAGGTCAGAGCCCCAGAGATGGCAGTCGCGTGCATTTGGGAAAAAGTTATCCTGGTGATTCTGATACACTCCGCCTACTCAGCGATTGAGAACCACTAGTGTGGAGGTCCTGCGTAGCTTACGGAGACCCCCGTAGGGATCCTTCTTCCCCCAGATGCCTTCTCACCGCAGCCAGGGTGACTTGCCTAAGGCTCCCACCGCACAGCTCTTGCACGTCTGTTAAATGCTTATTTATTTCTTCCGTGTAATTATTTGCATAGTTACACTTCCCCCCTCTCCCCTGCCCACGCCCCAGGGTTTTGACTTCGTTTTGAGTAGTGGCTCTGGCTCATTCATCCAATTCCCCTTCCCCTCCAAGTGATGCCTGATGGGAGAAGAGCGCCCTTTATAATAAATTAACTTGAATTGGGGGTGCTGGTAGGGAAGCTGTCGATCGATGAATCTGGGGTGGAGCTGGGCATGAAAACGTGCCAAATTAGCCTGAGGTTGGGCTGGGTGTATGGGAGGGGTCTTAACGTGAGGGCGGAGGAATACTGGGGTGAGGGAGGTTGAAAAGAGTTCAGGCAAAACCCTACTTAAGCCATCTTGGCAATGGCAGGTGTCTCCGAGAGACGGGGATTTCCCAGCCCCGCTGCGATGTGGGACTCCCATCTTGGGCACTAGAATGCCACCCCTTGAAGGAGTGGCTCTGCCCTCCTGCTCAGGGATAAAACCACACAAGCCCCGAGCTCCTGTGACAATTCCTGGCCCCGGGAAGGCAGCACAGAAGGAAAAAACCAGGCCTATCCGGTCTCGCATTTTGTGAGCAATTCCATGAAAGCCTCCACGTTCCTCCAGTGAATGCTCTGGAAAGCACTTTGTTCCTCTCTCTGTTTCACAGAGGTGTCCCCTACAACAGCCCTCAGGCCTAAGCCCCGGAGGCCCTGACACCTGGGCAGCTGAGTCAGCACCTCAGGAATGGGCTTCAGCAGGAAACCCGGTGATTCAGGGCCCCAGGAATGGCGTCGAACATGCCAACAAACCAGCTGCCCCCTTCTCCTTGAGGTGGCAGCAAGGAACTCAATTTAGCCAGCTCATCCCTGGGTATGCAAGTTATCCCTCCCGAGCCTGGACCTCCAGCTGCCCTCTGCTGGTTCAGCTTCTCACGGGGCCCCCAAAACTGGCTGAGGACTGGGGAAGAGGGCCTGTTTCCCAGGCTAAAGAGGAAAACGTAATGGAACTTCCAAGGAGCGCTGTTCTCCTCTAAGGTCACCAAACCACTCCTCACATCCAGAATAGCTGCCTCTCCTTTCTTTATGTCTGCCCTTTCCTCAGTTTCCTCCAACCTGCCTGCCCGGTCCGGCAGTCTCCCCTCCCCCTCATATTATCAGACAAACAGAACACCAGCCCTTCTTTTTGTTTCTCTTCTTTTCGCTTTTGGTCGTAAAGCAGTTCTCTGTTGATCCCTGCGTACATGTGTGTAGGGGAGAGGGGACCAGGTTTTAAGAAATCAAAGATTTAACACCTTAGTCTCATAGTCTTAGAGTCCTTTGGTAGGAGTTTCCTTCGGCTTTGTTATTTTGGCTGTTACTCTCTGGCCTCCCCTTTAAATACATTCGAGGTCTGAGGAGGGGACAGTAGGTGTCCCTGGGCTCTTCAGCCCCTGCCTCTCCAGCTTACGCCCCTCCCAGGCACAGAGGCTCGGCTGGCAGTGACAGGTTTGGCCGCAGATTGCCCTGGAAGGGGCGTGAGTGGTCAGACAGGTGACTGCGAGCTGGGACGCCTGAGGCCTGCCCCGACTGAGTCACCTTGCTGTTGTTGTCACCATCCTTGCTGGAGTCCCTGCTCAGCAACCCAGACCTCTGTGGATACGGCAGCAGCTCCCATCCGTCCAAGCTTCCAGGAGAAGCTACTGGCCCCATGGTGAGGCAAGTGGGCTGGGGGGGGAACAGAGGGCGGCTGGGGCGGTGGGGAGACCTGGGGCCTGGATCATTGCCCCTCCTCCCCATGCCACTGCCTCCTCTTCCTCCTCCTCCATGTCGGGGGCCTGGCAGAGGGAGGATTTCCATCTTCTCTCTGTCCCCTGCCCCTCACACACGAAACTCCCCTTCCTCGGTCCCTCCTCTGGCCCTGGGCCCCCCCTGCCCAGCGATGCAGGCCCCAGGGGGCTCTCAGCCTCCCCACAGTGCTGTCCCTACCCCAACAACGCAGGCAGGGCCCGCGACGATACCCAGCTGTGCTCCCCTCTCTTGGGGCTCGCACTCCACCCCACCCCTGGCCCCAGTGACTCCCCCTCCCTCACACCGATGCCCCCAGGACCCTCCTGGGCTGCGGATAGGCCCTCTGATCCCTGAGCAGGATTATGAGCGGCTGGAGGACTGTGACCCTGAAGGGTCCCAAGATTCCCCCCTCCATGGGGAGGAGCAACAGCCCCTGCTCCATGTGCCCGAAGGACTCCGAGGTGAGTGGGGGGGTATGTGGGGCCGTGAGGTGGGGGGCACTGGGGAGGGCCGCGGGGCTCCTGAGGATGCGAACTGGTCACTCAGGTGAGAGCCAAGTGCCAACACTCTCCCCTCTGTGCCCAGGCTCCTGGCACCACATCCAGAATCTGGACAGCTTCTTCACCAAGATATCCTTTGCACTCGGCCTGGCAGCACTGGCGTGGGAGGGCCCTTTGGCACTGGTGCCATCTTTGGCCGGGAGGCTCTCAGGGCGCAGTGGGTTGTGGAAGTGAGGGAGAGGTGTCGCCAAGAAAGGCCCGTCGTGCTCCAGGCTTCTTTCTTGACGCGCTGCCACATCTATAGCTACCACCAGAGGAATGGCTTTGCCTGCATCCTGCTAGAGGATGTCTTCCAGCTGGGGTGAGATGCTTGTCCCCAGCCCCAGACTCCGTCATCTTGCTCCCTCGGCAGTGCCTGCTGCTTCTAGTCCCTGGGCAGCCCCCCTGACCCCTGCCCCAGCAGCCCAGAGGCTTGGCGGGGAGGACTGGACCCTCGGGGGCTGACCTGGAGGCTGGGGCAGGAGCCTGCGCTGCCCTCAGACCTGACCACTGCACTCCCTGTCTCCCAGACAATTCGTCTTCATTGTCACCTTCACAACCTTCCTCTTTCGTTGCGTGGATTACAACATTCTCTTTGCCAACCAACTAAACAACCGGACGAGATCTGGCCTGCTCCACAGCAAAGTCACCTTGGCAGATGCCATCCTGTCCTCCTCTCAGTGTGCCCAGCGGTGAGTGACAGCTGGTGGGGGGGAGCCTGCAGGGGGGAGATGAGCAGACAAGGACCCCCCCATCTGTTTGTCCTTTGGTCTCAATCAGCAGTACTCCAAGGTTTTGGTCTCAGCACACGTTTAGTGCACTTGAACTTGATCAAGAACGCCCAAGAGCTTTTCTTTATGAGAATCCTATCTATATTTACCTCGTTAGAGATCAAACCTGAGAATAGCTTTAAAATCTAAGAACGCACAGCACACGTTCCATCATTTGCCGACACGATGTCACCCATGTAGCCTCTGGAAAAGTCCACCGTACGCTCACAAGAGAATGAGCGTGAAAATGGCAGAAAACCTTCGTCTCACCTGAAAAAAAGTTGGGACCTTGCTGACACTTGTAAGAGCCTCAGGGCCTCCCAGGGCCCACACTTGGAGAACTGCTGGTTGAGCCGGGTCCCCCTCTCTGTGACTTCTCTGTCGCTCCCCAAGTCTGGTCTCCCTTTCTACGGGGCCCCCACTTTCTCGCTGCTCTCTGTCCCACCCCACACAGGATCCGCTCCAGCCCCCTGCTGGTCTTCCTTCTGATCCTGGCTGCAGCCTTCTGGGTGTTGCAGCTGCTTCGCTCAGTCTGCAACCTCTTCAGCTACTGGGACATCCAGGTGTTTTACAGGGAGGCCCTGCACATCCCCCCGGTGAGCTGGGCGGGCATGTCTGTGCAGGGGTGCCACGTCAGGGGGGGCAGAGAAGAGGGAGGAGCGCGGGCTGGATAGGCAGAAGGCCTCACTGATACCTGCCGAGGCCCTGAGGCATGTGAGGAGGAGAGGTACCACCACTTACAAGGCATGGTCCTTACCCTAGTGGAGTTTTGTTGACTTTCTTGGGTTACAGAAGATGAATTAGGGTCACATGCTTGTGGTCAAAACAGTGGATATTTAGAGGAAGGGCTTTCATCTGACTTTACAGGGCAGGAGGAATTTGGGTGGGGCTGGGCATTCCAAGCCCCGGATGCAGGAGGTGGGGCGACAGTGAGCATCTGTGGGCAGCAGTGAGGAGATGGACCTGCCAGCCTGCAACTGAGTGGTCAGGCCCCGTCGGGTGATCCTGCCACCCCTTCTGGCCTCCCTCACCATTGCGGCGAGCCACCGCGGGGGCCCCTTCACTCTCCTTGTTCGTGCTTTGCCCTTTCTTTCCTCCCCATCTTGTCCACACTCCTCCTTACTCTGTTCCTGAGTTCTTTCTTTAAGGCTCAGCTCAAAGGCTGTCTTCTGCAGCCAGCTTCCCTTGCTCCCCTCGGAAGCGCAGAACCTTACACACGGCTCTCCTGCAGGGCCAAGGGGAGAGTTTTCCAAAAGCCCCCTCGAGTGGGGAGCACAGGCAGAGCGCAGGAAGGATGGCGAGGGCCAGGGGAGCACGGGTGGGGGAAGGCAGGAGTTAGAGCACTGCTTCTCCAGGAGGCTGCTGACCCTTCTCTTCCTCCTCCTCCCTTCTTTCTCCTCCTCCTCCATTCCTTCCAGGGGAAGGGGAGAGCCTGGGATGGACTGGAGAGGCTGGCCTGGAGGGACTTGACTAAGCCGGACTGGGCCAGCTGGGTGAAACTGGGCTAACGTGAGGTTTGCAGATGAGACCCAAGTGAGATCTGACAGCACCCACCCAGACATGGGCACAGCCAGTGTCTTAGGAGGGTTAAGGGGCGGTGGAGTCGGTGGGGGGGGGTTGCTGGGGAGGGGCGCTGCCTCAAAGCATGCTGAGATAAGATGTGGTGACAGGGCTGGGAAGGAGGGACAATTCCCAATTCCCAGCAGCAGTTCTGCGCCCTATGTGAAAAACTGGGGGGGGGGGGGGCAAGTTTCCAGAAAATCTGCTCCTGAGAAGCTGAGACCAAATACCTGAAGAAGTTAAATTATGAGGTGTCCCAGGGAAGCCCGTGACTCATGGTCTTGAGAGTGGCAGGGGCGGGAGGAACACACTTCAGAAGACAATGAAGGGAAATGAGAGGGACAAGGTTGGAGGAGGGCAAGAGCGGGGCAGAACGGGAAAGGTGACAGGTTCCGCCCCTCCAAGGACACTGGGTGAGGAAGGTGGGGAGAGGGCAGACCAGGGAGGTGGCTCCGATCCAGGTGAGTGTGGGCATCACCGCGGGCCCGGGAAGCCAGGGGGCTGACGCTCAGCAGCGCCCTCTCCCCAGGAGGAGCTCAGCTCGGTGCCCTGGGCCGAGGTTCAGTCCCGCCTGCTGGCGCTGCAGAAGAGCGGGGGGCTGTGCGTGCAGCCGCGGCCGCTGACCGAGCTCGACGTCCACCACCGCATCCTGCGCTACACCAACTACAAGGTGGCGCTGGCCAACAAGGGCCTGCTGCCCGCGCGCTGCGCGCTGCCTTGGGGGGGCAGCGCCGCCTTCCTGAGCCGCGGCCTGGCGCTCAACGTCGACCTGCTGCTCTTCCGCGGGCCCTTCTCGCTCTTCCGCGGGGGCTGGGAGCTGCCCGACGCCTACAAGCGCAGCGACCAACGGGGCGCCCTGGCCGCGCGCTGGCGGCGCACGGTGCTGCTGCTGGCGGCCGTGAACCTGGCGCTGAGCCCGCTGGTGCTGGCCTGGCAGGTGCTGCACGCCTTCTACAGCCACGCGGAGCTGCTGCGGCGCGAGCCGGGGGCGCTGGGGACGCGCCGCTGGTCCCGCCTGGCGCACCTGCAGCTGCGCCACTTCAACGAGCTGCCGCACGAGCTGCGCGCGCGCCTGGCCCGCGCCTACCGCCCCGCCGCCGCCTTCCTGCGCGCCGCCGCGCCCCCCGCGCCCCTGCTCGCGCTGCTGGCCCGCCAGCTCGTCTTCTTCGCCGGCGCGCTCTTCGCCGCGCTGCTCGTGCTCACCGTCTACGACGAGGACGTGCTGGCCGTGGAGCACGTGCTCACCGCCATGACCGCGCTCGGGGTCACCGCCACCGTGGCCAGGTGTTTGGGAGCTGCCCGGGGAGGAGGGCTGGGGGGCATTCATTCCTCTGACTCGGGGCCGAGCCTCCCGCGGGTTCCTACCGCTCCCGCCGTCGGCGCCCCCCTCTCCCGCGGCCCTGCCTCCCGTCCTCCTAACCGCGGGCCCCTTCTCCACTCCCCCACCCCCCACCCCCAAACCCCCCCCATCTGGATCTCCAGGTCCTTCATTCCGGAAGAACAGGGCCGGGGGCGTTCCCCGCAGTTCCTGCTGCAGGCGGCCTTGGCGCACATGCATTACCTCCCGGAGGAGCCCGGTCCTGTGGGCAAGGCCAGCGCCTACCGGCAGATGGCGCGGCTGCTTCAGTACCGAGCGGTGAGGGTCCCGCCCGGAGCGGGCTGCGGAGACCCCGGAGCCGCCAGCGTCTGGTCTGGAGGAGGGCGTGGGACGAACGGGCTCCGGGCTGGCCGTCCCGGGAGCCGGGAAGTGACTCGGTTGGAGGTTTCTGGCCCTGGCGAGCGCGTCCCAGGGGACCTCTTTGTCCCGATCACGAGTGCGGGTCCCCTCAAGGGCCCTTTCTCAGCCTAACCCTGCTTCCCCAGGTCTCTCTCCTGGAGGAGCTCCTGTCCCCTCTCCTCACTCCGCTGTTTCTACTGTTCTGGTTTTGCCCCCGTTCCCTGGAGATCATTGACTTTTTTCATCACTTCACCGTGGATGTGGCTGGAGTTGGGGACATCTGCTCCTTTGCCCTCATGGATGTGAAGCGCCATGGCCACCCTCAGGTAGGAGCCCATCCCTAGGTCGGAGTTGGGTAGGGGTTTGCTTGCCTCACTTAAAGCAGAGCTGGGTTCCACCCCAAGCTCTGTCACTGGCCACCTGTGCCCTGGAGCTAGTCACTTCGCCATACGGTGGTGTCCTTATCTGTCAAACGACGACAGTGACTGTAGCCAACGGACAGGGCTGTGAGGATTGCATGAGATGATGTGGGTAGAGCCCTAACAGAGTTCCCGGCACATTGTAACTCCAGTAAATGGGGGCAGAGATCACCAGAGAGGCCGAGAAAGGAGCTGGTCAGTAGACGGGGCTGGAATAAGGCGGTCAGGCCAGCCCTGGGGTCCATTGTGCACCGGCTGGGAAAACATTAAGCCTGCGCCCTACCCTTGTGCTGGCTCTGGACCCAGGCCCCGCTTTGCTGCTGTATTTTTGGGTGATCTTGAGCAAGTCCCCATTGTGGCTTCTGGTCTTTGACCTGGAAGATGGGGCTAGTGTTTCCTGTCCCGCCTGTCCCACGGAAGCAGCGTCCACAGCATCTGCACGACTGACTGTTCTTGTTCTCAGTGGCTCTCGGCAGGACAGACAGAGGCCTCGCTGTCTCAGCGCGCAGAGGATGGAAAGACTGAGCTCTCCTTGATGAGGTTCTCCCTGGTGCATCCACAATGGCGCCCCCCAGGGCACAGCTCCAAGTTCCTGGGGCACCTTCGGGGCAGGGTCCAACAAGATGCGGCAGCCTGGGGCGCCACTTCTGTTCGCAGCCCCCCCACCCCTGGGGTGCTCAGTGATTCTTCCTCACCTCTGGTGAGTGGCAGCCTGGCCTGCTGTCTTCTGCCCTCACCACCCCCAGGCTCTCCCCTCCAACTCACTGTATTGACCTGCTCCCTGGTCCAGCTTGCTATCGGGCCTTCCTTAGACCTCCTCTGTCCCCCTCTGGCCTCATTTGTGACACCCTCTTCTCTTGCTCCCAGCCCGAGGCCTTCCTGGCCAACCTCTTAGTGCACCCCCTCCTGCCCCCGAGGGACCTGAGCCCCACAGCCCCCTGCCCAGCCGCAGCCACAGCCAGCCTCCTGGCCTCCATTTCCCGCATTGCCCAGGACCCGAGGTGAGGGGTGGGTGGGTGGGTGGGGCGGGCGTGAGATGGAGAGCAGCAGGGGTGGTGGGGGCTGATCCTCCGGCGTTCTGGGGTTGATTGGAAAGGGGAGATCAAGTCTGGCCCTCCCTGGGGGTACTGGGGGGAGGGGCATGTCTTTGGACGACTGCACCCTCTGTTCCAGCTGTGTGTCCCCAGGAGGCACCGGGGGCCAGAAGCTGGCCCAGCTCCCAGAGTTGGCTTCTGCTGAGATGAGTCTCCATGCCATCTACCTGCACCAGGTGAGCAGAGGGGTGCCAGGCAGAGACATGGGGGGAGAAAAGCAGCTGAATGAAATGGAGACCGTAAGGAAGTACTCAACAGGAACTGGAAGAGGAGGCTTTAAAATCCTCTGCACCTAGGCCAGGGGCTGGGCTTCGCACAGGGGTGGGTGGTAGGGGGGAGAAAGGGGGCCCATCATTCTTCTTCGTTCCATTTAGCTCCATCAACAGCAGCAGCAGGAACTGTGGGGTGAGGCTTCGGCCTCTTCCCTGTCCAGGCCCTGGTCCAGCCCCCCCCAGGCACTCTCACCCGATGAGGAGAAGCCTTCCTGGTCAAGTGATGGTGAGGGGGTCGGGGTGTGCGGGGGACAGACCCTGGGTTGAGGGGGCATCGCTGCACTGCCCAGCTGATGGCTTTTCTCACCAGGCTCCAGTCCTGCCTCCAGCCCCCGACAGCAGTGGAGAACCCAGAGAACCCAGAATCTGCTCCCCGGAAGGTTTCAGGAGACCACAGACACCCAGAAGGAGCCTGGCCAGGCCCCTAGCACTGACTGAGAGCGCTCCTCAGGGTCAGTATTGTCTAACTGGGGTGGGAGCTGGGGAACGAATAGAAACTTGGGTGGAGCCAGACCTGAAGGGATGGGGGCAGCGGTGGGAATTCGGGGCGATAGGGATGGTCATCATGTTCAGAATCTGAACCTCCGGACTGCTGAACCAAGAGTCGTCTCCTCCCCCAGGTTCCCGGGCTTCTCCAGCCATAGGAGATCCGACAAGGCCGAGTGGAAGGGCGTGACGCTGAGCCCTCTTTAAAGACCTCCGCCCCCCTGACTATAGATCTAAGGATGCTCTAGTTGGGCAGGACTTGGGGGAGGTTAATGACGAGCTCATCCCAGAGAGCAGAGAAAGGGTAGGAGAGGAGATGCCAGAGGTGTCTGGAGACCAGTGTTAGGATCCCCATCTGGAGGGGCTCAGGGGACACCACACCAACTAGCTGTCCTCTAGCAATTGCCTGGGCAGAAATGCCCCGGCATCCTCAGGGCGGAGGGCAGGGCCAAGGTGGAGGCCTAGCTAAATGCAAAGGAAACAGTGAGGGACGGGACCTGGGCGGCAGTGGGCTCTTCAAGCCTGTCTGGCCCTCAGGTTCCACTGGGGACTCGTGAGTGGAAAGACTCTCCGGAGGGCTGATGGCTTTGGAGCACAGCACCGGCGGCGCTGGCTCCGGAAGTGGGTGTGGTTCCTCATCCTGTCCGAAACCAGCAGTAAAGGTTGCTCGTGGCTGTGTTGCACATCTTTGTGACCTTCGTCCGCTGGCGTCCGCGCTCCTGGCGAGGGCTGTACCTGCTTCTCAGTCAAGAGCAAGGAAGCAACACAGAACCGCCTGTGATGGGCCGGAAGGCACTTTCCCAGAGCGCTGGGTCCGAGTGGAGTGTGTAGGGTAGGACTCCCTGCCAACGAATTGCTATGCCCTCCAGCTGCACAAGTTAACAAAGCGTGTTGTTCTGTGATCGTAATCCATGGGGCTGGGTTAGGCATCTCGGTAGCTTTGTAACATCGGGTCCAGTCTCTTTTGGTGAATTTTCGATAATAAATATTTTAATGATTTAGAGATTAGGATTCGAGATAAGATACTCCGGAGGGAGGTAAGGGGAACCTAAAACTCACCTAACGAACACAAAAGGGGTGACAGTAGGCCCGGGAATACCACTGCTGGGAGGGGCCCTCCGGACCTTGGGGCAGGTAAACAGTCCTAGAGAGAGACGTTTCCCTCATCCCCTGGAATAAGCGGGCAGTCTCTGGAGAGAGGTGGGAAGGCACCTCGGGAGGGGAGGGAGAGGTGGCTGGTCTGGTAACGCCGACAGGAGAGCACACTGACGGCCCCTCTCCTGGAACTGGGATGGAAAGCGAGAGGGGCTCTCAGGGGCTGGGGGCGTCTGGGCCGGGCGGGTCAAACGCCCAGGGCACTGCGCCGCGCAGATGCCGCTCCTGCAGGGAGAAGCTCTGGGTGCGTATGCGGCTAGTCACCTCCTGCGTGCGCAGCGTGAGCCCGAAAATGTCCTCGTGATAGCGTTGCTGATCCTGCCGGGAAAGAGGGCAGCGGATCAGAACCCGCGTGGGATCCGAGTGGGAGTGGGCCCCGCCCCCGGCATGGCTCCGCCCTGCTACGGTCCGGCCCCCGCACCCGCAGCACGCCGATGACGTCGCCGGCCTCGTCCAGCTCCATGTCGCCCTCCGTCGCCAGGATTCGCTGCACCGTCTGCAGGACGCTGGTTGCCATGGTGACGTCGCCGCACACAAACATGTGGCCCCGCTCGAGGCACAGTACGCGGTGCACCTCAGCCGCCAGCTCCGTCCGCAGGATGTCCTGCACGTAGGTCTGAGGGGAGCCGAGGTTAGGGGCGTGCCCTAGGGGGTGCGGGGGTCCCGGGTGGAGGAGGGGCGGGCCAGGCGGGGTGTAGGTGCGCGGCTTTGGGGGTCTAGAGAGGTGGAGCCAAACAAGGGGCGGGGCTTGGCGTCAGGAGAGATCAAAAGGCACGCGGGAGGGGCCGAGTGGGGGCGGGTGCCCGCGGAGGGGCGGGGCGGAGGGGCGTGGCCGGGCCTGGGCCTGCGCCCCCTGCTGGAGCGCGAGTCGGCCCTTCCCCGGTCCCTAGCTTCCGGGTTACCCCGCTGCCTCAGGGTGTCGCACCTTAGGGCAGTTGGGCTCCCGGGAGAAGGCGGTGAGGACCCGTCCAAAAACCCCGCGCTGCTGGGCGTCCTGCACCTCGTCGCGGTAGAGGTGGTCGAGCTGGGAGCATCGGCAGCCGAACACCAAGGTCATGGGGGCCGGCTGCAGCCCTGCAAGCAGCACTGCGGCTTGGGAGAGCTCCCTCCCCTGGGGCGCAGCCCTAGCGACTTCTCCCACTGGCTACCCTCGCCCGGGCTGGCAGCCCAGGCCTCTGGTGTCCGGCCTCCGGAAGAGTGCGGGGTGCTTTCACAGAGACCTTGCCCGACCCTGATTTACCGAGAAGACGCTCACGGGGAGGCAGCTTACAAAGGGTGGTGGCTCCTCGGGTGGAACGACCAGCGGTGGCATTGCGCTAGAACGGGGGGTGGCTTCTGACTCAGAATTCCAAGCCCTTTGCACCATCTCACACGGAGATTCGAAGGGCCGCGTCTAGCGCGGTCCCTGCTCCAACCCCATATTCTTCCACACCCTCAGCTTCCACACTCTCTGCCTTCCTCAGTCACGGCCCCCTTCTTTTGATTTACCGGGTGCCCTGCGCACCCCACGTCCAACCTGAACATCCTGTGCCTTCCTTGGGTCTTGGACACACCTGGGTGAGCTCTGGCAGAGTCCCATGTACACTGTGGCCATTTGAGTCCTAGCCCCGTCCTCTCCAGACTTCCCGTTCCCCTTGCCCCCTCGTCCCCTTGTCTTCAATCCAATCCACTGCCTACTTTGCGTCTGGCACCAGGAAGCCAGGCGAACAGGGTGCCGCCCATGGTTGATCTAAGAATCTTCTGGTCACCTCTGTGGCCTGTTCCTTGCCCTCTTTCCTACCTGGTTTCTGTCTTTCAGCCCCTGTCCCTTTCCCCCGAGACTGTGTGACTCCCTTCTGCCTTCCAGTCACTCCCTTGGCTCCCAGTCTCACCTTTGCTGTCGATGTCGTGCAGCCGCTCCTGCCAGAACCCCCGGAAGGGGGCAATGCCTGTGCCGGGGCCCACCAGGATGCAGGGCAAGCTGGGATCAGGCGGCAGCCGGAAGGAGGGAGCCCTAGTGGAGAAACACTGTCGGCCCTTGTGCTCTCCCAGCCCCCCGATTTTCACCATCTTCCTTTGGGGCAGAGAGAAGAGAACTCAAGTTCCACTGACAAATGGGATAATACTTGTCAAGTTGTACGACACAGTCTGGCTCATAGTGAGCATAATGTGTTTATGAAAAGACCCCTACTTGCAGGCAGAAACTCCCTGGATCCTTGCTTCCAGAGGTTGGGTCACAGGACATAGAATTTAATTTGAAGTGAAGAATGTTCTGATATCTCAGTTTAGGAGATTTATAAAATATGGGGAGGGAAGGACAGCTTTGGGTTCATAACGAGTTCACTCATTTTCAATCGTAGCCTTAACATCGGTATTTGGATTGTATTCAGTAGGTTGGTACAGTTTGTAATTTAGCCTCCTGATGGGTTTGGGTGACTGGACCTAATTGGCACCCATCCTGGAAACTCTTCTAAGTGCCCCCTGAGACGTTGGGTCCTGGCTGCTGGATGGGACAAGACTTCCGAGCACAGCACACGGGAAGGGTATCCTGAAGACTTTCACTTTGAGTCCTTACTGATACTCTGGTGACCAAACTTAGTCACTCGAGTGACTAAGTGAGGACTTGCCCTCGAATAGGACACAGTTCCCAAGTGCCACACCTCCCAATCAGACTGACCTCAAGGATGTAGTAAGGGATGGGGAGCCTGTGTGGCTCAGTCGGTTAAGCATCCGACTCTTGATTTCGGCTCAGGTCACAATCTCACGGTTTGTGAGTTTGAGCCCCACGTCGGGCTCTGCGCTGACATTGCGGAACCCATTTGTGGAACACACTCTCTCCCCGCCCCCCTACCTCAAAAATAAATAAATAAATAGGTAAAAAAATCAAACAAGCAAGGGACATAGTATACCTAAGAGCAGCGGGACCTGCTGGTCGAATCCCAGCCCTGTCTCTGGGAGGAGAAGCTTTGCAACAGGACGCTAAGTCCAAATTAGTAGAACGCCCAACTTCGTCAAAGTTCCGAAGAAGCTTAACCAGACACCCCATCCTGGATACGTGTTGAGTCGGTCCTCCCGGCTCCCAGTCACACCCCTCACCAAAGCTGTGCGACCCCCTGCCGATTCCTCTGTCTGTCCCTGGCACTTTGTCCACCCCTGCTTGGACAGACCCTCTCTTCCGTGTTGCCCCACCCACCTCCATCCCCCGGAGTACTCACTCACCCCCTGATGAAGCAGGGCACCGGATCTCCGGCCTTAAGTTGGCTCAGCCATGTGGAGCAGACACCATAGTGCAGGGGGCCCAGTCCATCTGGGGGTCGGGGAGGAGAGGGTGCCGATGAGGGGCCCGTCCCAGGGGCCCCGTGTGGCCATGACCCTGGCCCTTCGTAACCTCACCCTGGGTCCTGTATGCCAGCACGGCTACCGTGAGGTGGATCTCTCCCGGGTGGGCGCTGGGTGCTGAGCTGACCGAGTAGTACCGGGGCTGGAGCAGGGGCAGCTGGGTGAGGAGCAGGGGGGCAGGCAGCGCCACGGATGGGAACTGCTCCAGCGCCTCCAGCAGCGTGGGGCAGCGGAACCACTTCCACTCCTCGTAGCGCCGGGGGTCCTGGTGGGGAGCGGGGTGTCACGGCTTCGGAACCGCCCAGTCCTGCCCGCTGACCTCCCTTCTTGACCCCTCCGGAGCTGAGCCTCCCGGGGGTCTCTCCCTCCCTTAGTTCAGGCCAACAAACAGTTCTTGAGCGCCCAGAATTCAGAGATGAATTCATGCCTCAGGGGCTGGGTCTTAAACCCCAGGACAGGTCAGCCAGGCGATTCCCCGCCCCCACCCAGCTTGTCCTGCCTCGCGAGCCCCTGCTGCACCCCCCCACCCGGGTGGCCCTGCACCTGACTGAGGCTCTCCAGCCCCTGCTGCTCACTGGGCTCTTCGGCCAGGGTGCTGAGCAGTCGGAGGAGTTGAGGGCTGGGCGGGGAAGTGATGTCCAGGAAGAAGGTGAGAGCCTGGCGCAGCGTGCAGGGGGGCAGCCGGGGGTCCCGAACCCAGCTGGGGGGCGGGCCACCTGGGGGTGGTGTACAGGGGAGGTCTGAGGAAGGGGCCGGCTGGAACTGCGTTGTCTGAGGTGGTGATTGCTTGGGGGTACACCAGCCCTGACCACGCCTCGTGCTTCATCGGAGACCTTGCCTTCGGACAGTGGTGGTGAACCTGTCTGGCCGGCCCCTATGTGTGTGTGTGTGTGTGTGTGTGTGTGTGTGTGTGTGTGTATGTGTGTGTTTGGGGGCCCCTGGCTGGTTGGGGTTGGTCTGGGCTCTGCTTCTCCCCCACCCAACTTTTTTAACCCGAGGCACTGGTGTGGCAGAGCATGCACCCGATCGATGGCAGCTACGGAGCAGGCTGGGCTGTTGGGAAGAGACTTGGGGAGGAGCTCAGAGGGAGAGGGCAGCCTTCCGGGGGGCACGGGGGCCATACTGGGAAAGCCACGCTCTGTGGACCATCCAGCAGCAAGGTCACCCTGACAGGAGGGAGCACGGGCGGCTCTGGGCACAGGCATCACGGCTGTGGGTGGAGGTGGAGCTGTCTCCCAGGTCCTCAGCTCCTGGGGACCTTGAAGTTAGGGGGACAGGGCAGGCTGTCACTGTCATGTCCCAGACCACGCCTTCTCACCAGGGCTGCCCTTCTCCAGCTGCTCCACGGCCACGGGCTCTCCCGGTGGAGGCGGGTCCTCCACACGGCTCAGCAGCGCCTCCACGAGGCCCGGCCGGTTGGGCGGGCAGATGCCTATGTGGTCCCCCGGCTGGTAGTGCAGACCTTCCTGGCCTCCGGTGTCCAACCGCACCAGAATCGTGGCCCGGCTGGGGGTGAGGAGGCGGGGCAATTAGAGGGGGTGAGGAGGGCCTGGGAGGAGGATGTTGGGACAGGGGAGGAGAGGCCAGAACAGGTGTGTGGGGGTGGGGGGGAGGAGAGGCCAGAAAAGGTGTGTGTGTGTGTGGTGGGGGAGAGAGGCC
>CM053559.1:94981512-95077471 GCA_028646485.1 Cryptoprocta ferox | reverse complement strand
GGTTCTCCTCACGTGGACTTGCTGCTTTGCAGGTTCTCCACCGAGAGGACGGTAGCCTGGAACATCTTCCTCCTGTGCACGTGGACCAGGCCTGGGGGGAGACGGAGACTGAGCCAGAAGCCCACCGCTGAGAGTTAGTCCTGGGGCCCTGGGAGCCCAGGGGGCCGGCAGGCTTGGGGGAGGCCAGCGCCTCACCTGGCAGCAGCTGGAGGCCCTCTGCCTGCGTGCTGAGCCGGTACCTCTGGCGCTTCCAGCTCCGCTTGGCGCTGAATATGTCGCGGGCGGCGGCCTTGGCATCCTCTCCCACGCAGAAAGTCTCACAGGAGGCCTGGGGGGCCAGGTGGTGAGAGCTGAGGACCTCCGGCCACCAGGGAGGGCCGGAGCAGAGAGGAGCTCAGGGGGGGCTGGGGTGGGGGGCTGAGCTGGGCTGTTGTTGGGTCCCTGGTGGCCGCCTTCCGTTCCCGGGACTGGGGGAGTGGACGGGCCCTGCGGCGGCTCCCGCCCGGGGCATGGGCACCCCGGGCGGCAGGAGGGAGAATGGGATGGAAATGGAGGCTGCGGCTGACCGTGCCCCGTTCTTCAGCCCATTTCCTGGCGGGGCTGCTGCACTAGCCCCCCTCCCCCGGCACTCAGTCGTTTGCGTCACACCCGCTGGCCACTTAATCTGGTGAGTGTTCATCTCTCCGCGAGCGCGGTGCTTGGCACACAGTGCGTCTGTGCGCTCAGACCTGCATCCAGATCCTGACTCCTGTGCTTACATTCCCACACCTCAGTGACCCCATCTTTCCACGCCGTTAGGTTCTGGCCAAGATTGTGTAAAACCCTAGAGCGCTCCTGGCGCGGAACACCACATTCGGGGAGGGGGGGGCTGTGGCAGGGGTTTCTGGCTGCTCTGTCCCCTCCCCAGCACCTCACAAGGGCTGGAGGGGCCCCCCTGGGGCAAGACCCCCGGGAGGGTGCAGAGTCTCTTTGTCTCTGGTCAGGTACAGGTCGTGCAAACTGCTTGGCCGCCTCCCGGCTTGAAATCTAGGCTTCATCCATGATTGGCTGCTCCCTCTCCTCCCACCCATATCACCAGTTGTGTTAATCTTTCTTTTGTGCGTGTAAAGTCTTATATCTCTTCCTTCCTTCCGCGGCCCCCTCCCTTCCTTCCTACCCCCACCGCTGCCGCCCGAGTTAGCGAGTTAGTTCAGCGTCTTCCTGCTTCTGGCTGGATGTTCCTCTCATCGACTCCCCGTCTCTAAAGTAGCGTCCCCAAACTCTCACTGTGCGCCCTGCTTTTCCTGTCCCTCTCCGCGCGTCCACGCGCTTCCTTTCGTCTGGATTCCTTAGTCTTGTTTTCCATTCTCCTCCTCCTCCCAACCGGAGCCTGTCTGTCTCTTCAGCTGGACTTTCTCGGCCCCAGCAAGCCCCCCACCTGCGCCAGGCGCCCCCACAGCCCATCTCCGAGGGGGTCCTCCTCCTCTCTGCCAGCCCAGACCTGCTACGCTCTAGCCTGGGGACGCTGGTTGGGCCAGCACTGCCCTGAAAGAGGGTCAGAAGTGGGAGAAGGAGCCTGGTCAGCTCCAGGCACAACCCCCGGACCAGGCCGAGCTGGCCCTGGAGGCTGAGAAGGTCACAGCTCGGGGACCTCCCCCACCCAGCCCCGCCCTTGCACTTCTTTGGCCCAGGACACCTTCTGTCCAGGCACCACCCCTGGCCTGTCTGTCTGGCCTCTGACTTTCTGTCGGTTCTGTGCTGGGCTCCACTCAGCCCTCACCTCTGTGTAGCCCTCTCTTGAGCCCTCCCCTCTCCCTCCATCCCACTTGCCCTGCATGCTCTCCCTCTGTGGGCCCACTCAGGTGCCCAGTGCGTGCCTGACCGCAGCGCCCCCTGCTGGGGCCCTTTCTGCTCTCTTTTTAAATGATTTTCTTAAATGTTTTTTAATTTGGAGAAAGAGAGAGAGCGAGAGAGCGAGAGAGCGAGAGAGCGAGAGAGAGAGCACACGAGCAGGGTAGGGGCAGAGAGAGAGGAAGACGGAGAGAATCCCAAGCAGGCTTCACGCTCAGCACGGGGCCCGACATGGGGCTTGATCTCACAAACCGTGAGCTCGTGACCTGAGCCGAAGTCAAGAGTCGGACGTGGGTAACTGACAGAGCCACTCAGGCGCCCCTCTCTTCTGCCTGGGCCGGGCCCCTCCCAGGTCGTTGGGGCCGTTTCATCCACTGCTCAGAACTGAGCCAGAAGGGCTGGCGGTACAGTGGCAGAATGAGAATGGGTTCTGGAAGGAGCAGGAAGGGACCAGAGGACCAGACAGATCCGGGCAGCAGCAAGGCCCCCAGCCTCAGTGTGGCATGTTTCAAGGGGGAGGCGTTCAGGTTGGAGCGAGCCAGGACCGAGGCGGAAGGGGCAGCCTGGCTCAGACGCTGGGACAGGCCCGGGGGCTCACCTGGAAGGCGGCCTGGGCCCAGCCACGGAAGGCCTCCTCCTGGCCGCACAGCTCGTCTCCTTGGCCCAGCTGCAGCAGCCGCTCGCCACCCAGCTCCTCCAGCCGTGTGTCCACCGCACGGGCAAAGGCACAGAAGTGGGGGTACGCCCGGGAGCCCAGCCCGAACACACAGAACCTGGGGTGCAGGGAGCCGTCACTGGAGCCCACGCCCGGCCCAGCCCCACGCGTGCCCTCCCTCCCCTGTTTCCCCTCGCGGCGGCCCCCCACACCTGAGGGTCCCCAGCGCCCCTGCGCTGTCTGTGTTACTGGACTCCTTTCTCTTCCGCCTCCAGGAGGACACCAGCGGGTCTGAGCAGGAGACACTGTTGAATCGGATTTTGTAGCTCCTGGCGAAAGAAAACCAAGGCAGGGCTGTCACTGGGAGCTGGAGGCTTGGTGCAGACCCGGACACCGACCGCCAGGGGACAGCTTCAGGGGCTCTACCTCTGGGGTTGGAAGGGCCCTGCCCTTGGGCTTGGCTTTGTCTGCCGAGGGGTCTCCGCGCCTTCAGGCCCTGCTGTGCCCCCCTTGTGCCTCTGAAGGGCCCCTCCGGACTGAGTGGGCAGGTCACAAGGAAGGAGGGCATCCTGAGCTGTGATGGGGTCCGGGCCTCCTCACGTCTGCCCTCCAGCTTTGTGGTGGTACAGAGGGACAGCATTTCAGCTCCCCCTTCCTCGCTGTCTCCAAATGCCTCACTGTCCTCCCTCCACTGCCCCACAGAGTCCCTCACCCACTCACTTGTGTTGTTCCGGCCGAGGGGAGCTGTTGTAGGGGCCCGACATCTCCATCAGGGCCGCCGCAAAACTCTGGCGGGGGGAAGTATGGGCATTGTGGTTAGTTTTGTTTTATTTCAAACCGCACAGACGTTTAAAACTGTACTGGGCTGGGGCCCCTGGGTGGCTCAGTCGGTTGGGCGTCCGACTTCGGCTCAGGTCGTGATCTCACGACCTGTGGGTTCAAGCCCCGCGTCGGGCTCTGTGCTGACAGCTCAGAGCCTGGAGCCTGCTTCGGATTCTGTGTCTCCCTCTCTCTCTGCCCTTCCCCTGCTCACACGCTCTCTCTCTCTCTCAAAGATAAATAAAACATTAAAAAACAAAAAAGAGTAAGTGATTCTATTTTTCTTTACAAGACAGGTGAGACTGAGGGCTGACATGGGCAGCACGGCAGGGGACGGGCTTGCATTGGAATTCCGCTTTGGGGGTACTGGAGGAGGTACTTTGTGCTAAGAAGGCCTTTATCACCTAGAAGCTGAAACAGACGAGAGCACTAGAAATGAATGCCACTGGGGCTGCCGAGGACGGAGAAGCTGGGAAGATAATGGTTAATATAATATATATTATACATATATATTATATAATTATATAATATAATAATAACACCATGGTGGTGTTCTAGCTTGCTTCTTTAAGGATTTGTTCAGAAAGTGAGGTGGCCTAATCTCTGTTGAGATCTGAGCAGTGCTCTTTTCTTTTGTCAAGGAAAGAAGAAAAGGAGCAGAGAGCAGTCTACCCGCGTTGGCCAGTCCAGAAGTGCCTTCCACATAATAAATGCTTGCACTGATAATGGAAATGACTTGGGGAGACACTGAAGCAGGTGTGTGTGTGTGTGTGTGTGTGTGTGTGTGTGTATGTGTGTGTCAGGGGCAGCCCCTATGTGACCTGGAGGATGGCTTGTGCAGGCTCCAACTCTCCATTGTGGGGATGGGGTTCCTGCCCAGCCACTTGGTGTTGAGTCTCCCCTCATTCCCAGTGGCCCCTTTACTGCTAGGTCTCACCTCTCCATTCTCTGGGGGATCACCATTCCCGAATGTGCTGGTCACCACCAGCACCAGCGTCTCATGCTCAAGGGACACGACATCATACTCATCCATGCATAGGACCTGTGGACAAGGAGAAGACAGATGTCCCAGGGACTTGGCCCGGGCTGCCCTGGTACCTCTACTCTGGGCCTCTTGAAGCAGGGCACAGTTCCGGCCCTGACTCATGCCCCCACTCAATCCCTGAGTCCATTTGGATCCCGGGGTTCCTCCCTGGGCTCTGACGTGTGACTGTATCCTGTCCTCCAGGGCACATCTGAAGATACGGATGGACTCCCCCACTGCCACCCCTTTCCAGATCCCCGCCCCTCTGGGCTTAGCCCTACCCGGGGGTCGAAAGCCTTCCGGAAGAGTCTCCCCAGCTGCTGTGCATAGCTCTGGGCCCGGCCGGTCTCGGAGCCGTACAGGATCGTTGCCTTTACTCGCTTTGCCATCACGGTGCCCATGAGTGAGGCAGAGATCTTCACCGCACTGCAGGCGAGGGGGGGTGGTAAGGGGGGGTCCCAGGCCCACAGAGCCAGGGCCTCCCCAGGTGCATGGTCCAAGCAAGGTCTTGGGGCACTGAGTGGTGAGTGTGGGGGTTGGTGGGCCTTTCCGCGGCTTGAGCTGGTCCCCTGGGTGTGGGGGAAGGGCAGCAGTCCTAGGGCACCTACTTGGCCACTTCCTTAAAGGTCTTCTTCCTGGTGATGCCGGCACCCTTGGACCCACTTCCCTTCCACGGGTCCGGCTGCAGGGGAGTGATGGGGGGAGTGGAGGAGGAGGTAAGTAAAGAAAGGGAAACCTTGGAGGCCGCTGGGGGCTGCTTACAGTGGGTGGGAGCTAGTTGGGGCGGGGGGGTGGGCACCTGATAGCGGAAGGCTGGGGACAGGACATAGTTGACCATCTCCTGATGGAACACAGGGGTGAGGCTGCCGGAGATGGGGGGCACGATCCAGGCCCAGTCGGCAGGGCAGCCGCCCCTAGCCTTCTGCTCATTCTCCAGGTGCTTCATGAAGGAGGCTGTGGCTGCATGGTGGTCCACAATGGTCACTTTGGCCAGCTGGGGGCAGGGGTGGGGAGGCACGGGCTTAGACTCAGCCTACGGACCCACACTTTGGTCACCCCAACCACCGCTGTGTCCCGGGGCACCCTACGCCTAACCCAGGCAATGTTCCCCCACCATACTGTCACCCCTGGCTGCCGCGTGCATGGCCACCCCAAAACCCAGCAGCATCAGCTCCGTCCGGTCTCCCGCATCTGGACGTCCTGCCCCCCGAAACCAAAACATCCTAAACTCTGGCCAAGTCCTCAGCAGGCACTAATTTCCTCCAACTATGATGCTCGGCAGGCCTTCAGTCCTGGAGTTAGCGGTTCCAGAATGTAGCGAGTCCCACAAGCCACCATACCCACCGTGCCCTGGGGGCCTGCGTTACTGAGCATGCACCGATCTGCAGGGCTCCAGGCGCACCAGACCTTCACACCTCGACACCCTGGGTCGTCTGCGGTGTGTGCCCAGACCTGCGGGCCCAGTGTGTCTCACGGACTGCGGGACTCCTTCTGGCTGTCTCCAACTCCTGCCCCATCTCTAAGTGCCTCCCTCTCTTCCAGGCACTGCCCCCCCGCCCTCCTGGCCAGTCTGGGCCTGCGCACCTGGTAACTATGCAGCACAGCCAAGTTGATTTCCACAGCTGCCTTGTCTTTCCACAGGGATGACGTGGTCCGGGTGTCCAGGTCCATGCAGACGGCCACATCCTGGGAGCAGGGGTGCATGGCGTTGGTAGGGACAGGGTGTAGGGGAGAGAATGGAGAGCATCTGTCTGGAACTCATGGGTAGAATGCGTGAGGGTGGCCAGCGGCCTGCAAAGGCACCCCAGGGCATAGAGGGACCCTGGGCCAGTTACTTCTCTGCCCTGGGTCTTCATTTCTCGTCTCTAAAGTGGGTTTTAACATTGTTTTGCAAGATCTGCCTTGAGAATCTGAGGAAAGCGTTAGGGCCAGAGGTCCCATCCCCAGAAAAACAACTGCATATTTGTACCAGTACCCATGCCCTCCTTTGCTCCGAACCCGTGGCCTCTGGGTTCGGGTTAAGAGGCAGCCTCCACCTTACTCAGATTCTCTCAGTTGCCCACAGTCTGCGGATCCGTTTGTGCGTCCAAGGCTCCAGGCCGGAGGGGACAGGGTGGGCAGCCCCCTGCACCCCCACCCTGCCCGCTGGTCCTCACCTCCAGGATGTTGTATCGGTGAGGGTCACACAGGTTCCGCGTGCCGATCTCAGTGCTCATGTACCAGCCGCTGAAAGGGGCCGCGGGGAACTCCAGCCCCCCGATTTCCAACAGCATGTTGCTCACCGCCGGGAGGGCGTACCAGCGCAGGCCCAGGGCCGCAAACCACTCTAGCCTGGGGGTGTCGGGGCATGGGATCAGGCCGCCTGGGGAGCCTTGCCTGCCTGGCCAGCCCTCCGCCCCCTCGGGCGGCCCCTCCTCCCCCTGACCCAGTCCCTGCCGTGCTCACGTGGGGTGCTCCAGGGGCACCTCGAGGACCAGCTCGGGGGGCAGGGCGAAGAGTTCCGGGGGCTCATCTGGAGCCTGGAGCAGTAGGGGCAGCACATCAAAGCGGCCGTTTCCAGGTGTCCAGCCGTGCTGGATGCAGAGCTGCGGGGAGACGGGCCAGAGGGGAGTCTGAGGGGCCCACCCCCCCCACCCCCGCCCTCCTCAGGGACCCGCTTCAGTGGCATCTCCCTCCGTCGTCTCAGGGGGAGTCCCCCCTCCCTGCTTCCCCGCCCACTCTTTGACTGGACCCCGTGCCGCATGGCAGAGCCCTCACTGGCCGGCCCCCAGCTCTCCGCCTCGCTGTGCCCACCTCAGTGACCTCCACGTTGGCTGGGTCCCCCTTCACGGAGCCATCCTGCTGCCTATACCCCGCGTAGCGCACCAGTTGGCTGTTCCAGATTCGGAAGTCGCCGCGGCCCGGGGTGCGCTGGGGGAACACTGTGATGGCCGAGCTGACATGGGGACGACAGCTGTCAGAGCCCCACCTCCGCTGGCACCTAGGGGAGGGATGCCATCTGGCGCAGGGTGGGGGGGCACTCACCGGAGGTTGCCCCGGTTGGTGGCATACTTGATGTGGTTGCAGATGTAGGTGAACATCTCCTGGGCAGAGCTGCAATCCCGGGCATCAAACACCTGAGCCAGCAGAGACAGGGGGACGGGGGCGGGGGGGAGACAGGGGTCTTGAGTATCAGCTCTAGGAGGAGGTAAGGAGGCAGAGGAGGGAGAAGCCACCTCCCGCACAGCCTCCAAAGGCTGGAGGTGTCACTCGCCGTGGTACTTCCTCCTCCAGGGAGCCTCCCTGACCACGTGCACCCACACGGAGCCCTTTCTGCCCGGCACCCCACACACCCAGTGCAGCCTCGTCTGCTCCTTATCTCCTTGCTGGGACCTCTCCCCACCCCTGCAGGAGCTGACTCAGTATCTGCTACAGAGGAGGGATGCAGGCACTGCCAAACTGACGATTGGGGAAGGGCACTAACTGATGGGGAGGCCACCTAAGGGTGGGGGTGGTGAGTTCCCCATTACCCATGGTGTGCAAGCAAAGGCAGGCGACCCCAGCCAGTCATCAGACTGTCCTTGAGCACATTGCTGATGGGAAGAGGGTTGGCCACACGAGGTGGCCGTCTGGGCAGTCTGCCTGTCCTGATATTCCTATGCTTGAAGAAGCTATTTGACTGGCTGAGGGGGGCCTCAGCAGGGGGCTTGGGAGATCCCTTTCCTGCTTGCGTTAGTGGCCGGAGCAGGGGGTGGCAGTGGCTGGCCTGGGGCCACAGGAGGGATGTAGCAGTGAGTGTGATCACATTTTGGAAGGTCCAATGGGTTCAGACAGGATCATTCTTTTATTCGCGACTTCTTTGGGATTTACTAAGCATGTGGCTTTATTCCAAATTCTTTGGTGGCCAGTTACAGCTAAGGAGGCCAAGGTCATGGGTTAAGTTCCCCTGTGGGTCAGCTTGCTTCTCTTAGGCCGTTCCACGGGTGGGAGTGTGAAGGAGGCTGTGGGGCCCAGGCAGGTGCTTGGAGGGCTGGGCTGTGTGGGTGAGGCCAGCACGGAAGCAGCAACCATGGGCCTCTTCCAGAAGACTGCTTCTGTTGCGCTGACGATACCCCCTGGGAACGATGGCTCAGCTGTCCTCACTTACCCAGTGTTTCTGGGTGTTTCTCCCCATAGCCAGCCAAGGCACTGCCGTGGGACTTAACAACCAGGGGTACCCATCTCTAAGTCCCCACTCCTTGGGACCCCCCCCCCCAGCCCCCCGGGGAAGCCTCAGGGGCTGCCCTCATTGCTCCTTTCCTTTTTCGTGTCCCCCAGGCCCCATTCTGGGTGCTTGCTAGCCAGCCACACCTGCAGCTTCCCCCACTGGATCCGGCCCACGCAGCGGGGCGCATTTCTCCACGCCTGCTTAGCCCCGAACACCAGCTCGCTCTCCCGAAGCTGGTAGGTGCCTGCAGCTGCTACCTGGGCTTCCACCTCCTGCAGCCTCTGCTCATGGGCCTGGGAGCCGCTCCTGTTGTGCAGCAGAAGGAAGTCGAATCAGCGAGGGGCGGGGGGAGAGGCTCCCCGGGCTTTGTGTTGGTGTTTTGGGGGTAGGCTTGTGGGTGCCAGGGTCAGGGCGCGGGATGGGAGCGGGTCCTGGGGAAGGCGGGCATCCTTTGGAGGGCTCGGCGGGACCAGAGCCCCGGGTCAGAGGACAAGGGGGGGGCTGTGGGTGGCAAGGCACGGTGTCACCTCTTGATGGAGCTGTAGTACTGGTTGATGAAGTCCTTGGCCTGACTCAGCAGCTGCTCCGTGGGTGCGGGGTCCTGGGAGGGCCGGCTCTGTACTTTCCGTGGAAAAACCAGGGAGCCCAGGCAGCGCCTAGGGGTGCAGGGCCCATCCTGGGTCGGGACAGAGGGTAGAGGCAGAGAGAGCAGGCAACACAAAGGTGAGGACCTGGTCAGGGTGCCGAAGTGGGGGCGGGGGGTGCAGAGGGAAGGTGGGACTGGGCAGGTGGGGGTTCAGGGCCGGAACTGAGACTGGACATAGGGGTGAGGTTGCGCCAGGGTATGGTAGGACTTGGGGCAAGGGCGGGGGGCTAGGAGTCACCGAAGCCCCCTGCGCGTCCCTTGTTTCCTCTGGCTCTTCTCTTGTCTTTGGAGACCAAGGGGCGAGTTCTGGAGGGGACAGGGGACTGACACCCTGATGTGGGACGGTGGGGGTGTGGGGAGCTCTGGGCCTTACCTGCTGGGCCTGGGCACTTAGGGTGTCGTAAGTGATGCTTCCCACCTCCCAGTTCTTCACACGAGGGAACTTGGGCCCCTCCGGGGGCCGGGTGAGCGGGGGGCTGCTGGGACCCAGGGGAGAGGTCATGGGGGAGGACGCATTTCCCCCAGAGACCTCTCCATTTCCCCCAGAGACCCCTCCGACAATATTCAGGACCACAGTGATCGACTGCTTGCCTGCCGTGTGTTTTCCTACATTTCCTCCGCCAGCCCTCCCGAAAACCGTAGGAGGTAGACACTGTAGTTGCGTCTTCATTTACAGATGAGGGACCCGAGACTCAGAAAAAGGTCAGAATCTTGCCAGAGGCCACATGGGAAGAACCCGTCCCTTTAAAACCTAGGCCCGCCTGTCTCCTGTGTCACCAGACCCCGGGCTGCCCAGGGCCGCAGCGCTGAGCTCCTGGCCCCCTGACCCAAGGCTAGGTCCTCACCCCTTTTCAGGGCCCACCGCACGCACCCCTTCTGGACAGGGGGTGTCCAACCCCCTCCCCCTCCGAGCGATGATGAACCCTACCTCGAGGGGGACAGAGCCCACCTCTGAGCTGAGGGGAACCCCCGGCGAGGATTCCTCAGCCCAGATTTCCCTCCCCAGTCACACCCCTCCGGACAGTAACCGTTGTGTGAAGGGAAGCCTCAGAAACCTTATCACTTCCTCCCAGAGGCTGAGGCCGGCCGCGGGGAGGAAGGGAGGGCCTTGGACCTTGGGTGCGTCAGTGCGGAGCCTTCCCCGCGGAGCTGCCTCCGGTCCTGCCACCCGGCCGGCCTGGCACCCCACCTGGCCTTTGGCCTTCCTCTCTCTCTCCTGGGGGCTGAAGGTACCACATTAGCTTGGGGTTGAGGGCCGCTAGGAGGTGGGGCCTGGAGTAGAGGAAAGGGGCCTGTTTGCTGTCTTCCCAGCCTCCATGCCAAGGGCCTGAGTCTCCTGGGCTGTCTCTCCCCCCTTCTCTGAGACCGCCTTCTCACTCCCCTGTAACTACCCTTCCCTTTCTTCGCTGAAATAATCGTCACCATTTGTTGAAGGCTTGTCATGAGCTAGAAACTCACAACTATCTCATGGAGTAATTACTGCCCTGTCCCTGTCACGTACAAATGCTCAGAGAGGTTAAGTAGCTTGCTCAAAGTCAAACAGCTCTTGGCAGCAGAGCGGCATTCAAACGTGGTAAACTGGCAGCCTTGCCTCCTGCTGGTCCTGATCCTGGTCTCTTATCTGAACCTCCCAGATTGTCCTGTTCTATCCACACTGATGGATCGATCGCCCTTTTGTGCGGGCGACCTGGCCCTCCTGGCCGGACTACGGGCTCTAGCCCTTCCCAGCCTGGGGCTCTAGGACACCCTCCCTCCTGTCCCCTGCTTCTTGCCGCCGGGGCACCTACCTGTGGTCTGGCTCGGGTGGGGGCGCGGGGGCCGGTGCCTTGCCCGGCTCAGCTGTCGGGGAGGCTGGGCCCTGCTTGCCGCACAGTCCCAGGCCCAGCCCCAGCCCCAGGCCGCAGGGAGGCCCCGGCTCCTGGCCCACACTCTTCAAATTGCCCATGTCAGCCTTGCCTCCGCTCTGGCGCTCTGAGCGGAGCCCAGGCCTTTTCCTTAGGAAGGGGAGGGGGCGGTGGGAGGGGGCTCTCCGGTGCTGGCCCTTGCCCCGCCCCTGCCCCACACACAATGGGACAGGAACAAGGCAGGCTGGGAGGCCCTAAAGCCTCGGCTCCATGCCCGCCCAGAGGGTGGGGGGCCGGACGCCTGGGTTCCGCTCGGAGGAGTAGGACTGATAAGTGGGAAGCCAGGTGTTCTTGGAGCCCTGGTGCAGCGGTGGGAGTGAGGGAGGGGGTACAGGGTAGGGGAGGAGTTGGCAGAGTGGACAACCAGAGGGTCAGAGAGGCCCTTCCGTGTTGTCTGGCCGGAGTGGAGGGCTTCCACATTGCCCTTGCTGGCCGTGCCCTGAGGGCTTGGCTGGGAGGCGAACACAGTGTCGGTAGCAGAGGACGATTCTCGGACTCCTAGTGACACAGGGACCCTTAGGGTCCCTCCAGGTGCTCTCCTTCACCGCTCTGTCTACAGCTAAGCCCTCTTGGACCCCCACCTTTGAGGGCTTTGGGGTTCTTGGGGATACAGGCTCAGCAAGGATTCAGTGACCTTTTGTCCTTGAGTCTGGCATTAGGGTATCCCTTCCCCTCCCAGCCCCAATTTCCTGGAACCCCCACCCCCCATGACTCAAGTGGGGGACACAAAAGAGCAGGAAGCTGCCATCCAGGGCCTCCACCCCCTCCCTGTCATCCAGTGACGCACACTTCCCTGGCGGTGGTAGGTCAGCGGATAGGCCCAGCGGTCAGTGCTGAGGCAGGGCCTGCCCACTGCGAAGACTGGCAAGAGTGCAGGGTCGAGGAAACTACAATACCCAGTGTGCAGGTGGTGGACAGCAGCCCTCTTCAGGCACCTCGGGGCCACCGTGCAAACTGGGGTTTGTAGTTCTAAGCCGTGGGGTGGGGTGGGGGGCTGGAGAGAGGCCATGCGCTGGGGCATTCGGGTCTAGGGCTCGGAGCCTCGTGGATTTGAGACCACATAGACTCACAGAAACTGTGAGAAAGAAACGGAAGGTGAGAGACTGGGAGAGGCAGAGACTGGGAGAGGCAGACAGGCAGACAAACAAACACGGAGATTTGTGTTGGCTGGACTCCTCTGAGAAGCCGTAGAGGATAAGGTTGGGGTGGGCCTGGGTGGGGGCCGGGCAGGCGGATCAGCCGGAAGGAACAGGCTGTACTGTGAGCGCTGGGGTCACACCAGGAAGGTAGGGTCTGCCAGCTTGGGGGGAGGTGGGTGTGGGGACCTTGTAGACGCAAAGTGGCCTGAGCTCCTGGACACCTGGAGAGTTTGCTGCCGCTCTCTCGCAAAGGGGCACGTGGGAGGCAGAGGCACAAGGTCCATGCTCAATCCAGACCCGCCCCTTGGGGGCCCCGGAGCCCGAGGCTCCACCCCACTCACCCCCCTTCTCCCAGCAAGGCAGGAGATGGATTGGGGCCCCTTTCCATTCCTGGTTCCCATCCAGCCACTCCCTCAAATGCATTCCACTCCTCTTCCCGCATTCCAGGTAATGGAGCAGTGGCTGGCCCCCTTGGGGACAAGGTGACAACAAGCATCGGATGCTGAAGTTCTCATGAGCTCTTGCTTGCACGCTTTACTAAAGCCACTCCGTGTGGCCTCCTGGCCTTGGGGCCTCCCCTCCATCTGCGCCTCACACTGCCGCCAGAATCTTCTCAAAGGTAGGGATTGCTTCCTGCCTTGGCCCCCCCAAAACTTTGACCCAAGGCCAAGGCCACTCGAATGCACTGGCCCAGCCCTCGATTCCCCAGGTATGCTGCTCACACCTGTTCTAGACCAATGGGCTTCCTCACAGATCCCCAGCGGTCCTCAGGCCCTTGCCTTCCACCTCACCCTTTGCCCTCTGACTAAAGAAAATCTTTCTTCCCCTTCCTCATGGCTCAGCCTTGGCGGTGACCTGTCCCGGTCTCCCTTCGAGAGAGAGAAAGAACCTGCTACAGGAAGTCCAGGTCACCAGGGGCTGAAAGCCGCAAGACGTTCGGAATCTGCCCCGTGTTCAATATGCAGGGCCCCGCTGGCCTGGTAGAGAGCTTCCCAGAGCTCCCTGGGGTCTGAGCCTCTTCCCGGCTGATCCTTGTTCCTTCTCTCCTTTCAGAGATATCAGACCTGCGTCTTGTTCTGGAGGCTTCCACTGCCTTCCCTTTATCTTTCGCAGACATGACTCCCAATCAATGTCTTTTGCTTCTAGCTCCTTCTTGGTGTGCTTCCTGAAGGACCTGATCACCACACAGCGCCAGTATGTT
Source organism: Cryptoprocta ferox (assembly GCA_028646485.1). Lineage (NCBI taxonomy): Eukaryota > Metazoa > Chordata > Mammalia > Carnivora > Eupleridae > Cryptoprocta > Cryptoprocta ferox. The sequence goes on along the minus strand of CM053559.1, from coordinate 95,064,067 downwards.
TCCTCTTGAGGCCCCCCCCTCAGCACCCCCTTCTCTATGCCGTTTCCCCCCCGGCTCCCCCGCCAGGCCACTCTTTGTCTCCCCTGACTCCAGGCCCTGAGAAATCTCTTGCTCTGGTTCCTCCCAGGGGTGGCTCTGGGCAGCTTGGTGTCTGTCTTTGATTTTTCTGGAAGACTTGGGTCAAGTTCTTCTCATCTGGGATCCTGTTGGGCCTGAGTGCACTGCACCAGGTACATGCTTCCTGAACATTGGTTGTTGAGCTGCGAATGCGTGGAGCCACCTAGAGACCGGAAGCTGTGTTCTGGAGGCAGGGGACAAGGGCCACCGAGCAAGGAGTCGGCTGAGGCTGGACAGATTTGGATGAACAGAAACAAAGGGTCAGTCTGGTGAAGGGTGATGGGTCCACGGAGGAGGTTAGTCACAGTGGCACTGACGGCTTTATTGATGTTGATCTGGGCAGAGGGAGTCATGGCAGAGGCTTTAGGAAGAGGAGACAAAGTCAAAGGAAAGACAGAGAAAGGCGTTGTCTTTCCCCACAGGCAAGTTTTTCCTCTCCCACTTTTCCTGGTGCTGTGGCCAGTGTTGGCCTGTGGGTCCTAACTTCCATTGAGGGACTCTGGCCTTCCCGAACCTTCCACCAGTGGGATGGGGCCTTTCTCTTCCCTCCTCAGGGTCCTGCCCAGTCTTGTCTCTTTCCGCCTTGCTCTTTGCCAGTCATCCCTGCTAGGGTGTTAAGGCTCACGCGGCTCAGTGGCCCATCGCTCTAATTAGGAATTGCATTTTAAAGAGTAATTTCTGAAAAGACACAATTTTCAAGACCTGCAGACTTGAAGTTCCACCGGTAGGAAAGTGTTTAAATTTTGAATGGTGGGATTTTAAGCTGGAAGATCTTTGAAGAGAATCTGTTTGGGAGCCCAGCCCCTGGGTCCCTGGCAGTGGCTGTGTTTTGCCATTGGGAAGGCTGGTGCAGACCCCACCCCCATCTCCTTGGTCAGTGCAGGTGACAGACCCTTCTGTGGGTAAGTAGCCAGGCCCATGGCCCCTCCTGCTCCCTGAACAGGAGGCAAGTCTTGTTCCTGCCTTCCCTTCAGAGCAGAGCACTGGGCAGGGCTTGAGGTGGGATGCCCTGACCTTGGGGGAGGGAAGGCTCTGGCCTTGAGGGGGGGGTGTGTAGGGCTGGGGGAGGGCTGTGGAGGGTGGCGGGTGACGGGATCGGAAGGCCCTGACTTGTTCAGTGTGAGCTGGAAGTGCCCCACCCTCCCCACTATGAGCAGCTTCCTTCCTGCCTGCTGGCAAGACCTGGGTGGGGAACGCAGGGGAAAGGAGGGAAGGGAAGGGAAGGGGGGCAAGCCCGCAGAGGGAGGGGAGCAGCCCTTCTTTGGCTTAGGAGCCTCCGTTTGATGTAACCCATGCTAGCTGGATTGGGAGCAGAGAGGTTTGCTCAGCTTCCAGATTACAAGGTGGAGGCTGGATACTTGGGGAGGGGCTTTGGGCAGGGTCTGGGGTGCACAGGGCGCAGGCAGTGGGAGATGTTGCCTGTCTAAAGGGAGCTCCTGTGCTGGCACTGGGGAGCCACCATGCAGCCCCAACCCTTCTTGAGGGAGCCACATGAGGGCAGCAGAGAGCTGAAGAGAAGAGGTTGGAGAAAACGCCTGGGCTCAGGCACCCCTGGTCTACGATACACAGGATGAGCAAGGGCCAGGGGCACACCCCTCTGGGCCCATCTGGGGTGAGGTCCACATTAATCCTCTGGGGCCTTGAAGTGGTTCGTTTGCATAAGCCTGAAGTTCCTGACGATGACTCCGTGGCCAGCCCACCCCAGGAGAACAGGGCTATCTTCTCTTGGGAAGCCTCCCTGCTTCTGCACAGGCCACCCCAGCATGGCGAGCTGAAGGCGCAGGGAGCCACGTTGAGCACAACTGGAGGCATGAGCATCAGGGGCCAGGGCTCCTGAGAGAGGAGGCAATTCTAGCAGCTGTGAGAGTTGGGGGAAGGAGTTCGGGGCCTCCCTCTGGGGCTTGTACATGCTGCCTCGGTTCCACAGGTGGGCTCCCTATGGCACATTGACCCTGTTCTGGATACTCTTCTGTCTCCTGGCTTTCGGACTAGTAGGAAAGTCAGGGGGGTGGAGAGACCTTTGAGAATCCTGAGAGACCTTACCCTGGGAGTGACCAGTGACTGTCAGCCTTTGGGAACTCCCGGGGCGTTTGCCCTATCTTCATGAGGGACACCTGGGTATCTCCAGGCCTTGATTCTCTCTGAGGTGTAGACGGCTTTTTCTGAGCCATGGCCCTGAGCAGACTCTGTGTGTGTGTGTAAGCAGGAGTACGTGTATGGATGTGTGTGAGCATGTGTATACGTGAGCGAATATGTGTGTGAATGTATGTGTACGTGTGTGTATGTGTCAACACACATGTGCATGTGCCCTTGGGCAAGTGTTTCCTGGAGCTCCCTCCCTGACCTGCGTTCTCTTCTCGTCTCTGCCCCTTCAAAGCTAATTTGAACTAAGAACATCAGGATGAATATGAATGTTTTCACATCCACAGGGACTTGAAATTGCCCTTTGTTCCTGGGATCCAGAGTGAAAATGAAGAGTTTTTAAGGGTCAAGTGGAGGTCTCCCGAATGACGATCATGAGGGCCCCTGACTCAGGCTGCAGGGCCTCCACATAGAAGGCCACAGTTGTCAGGGATCGGTCTGACAGGCCTGCCCCCTTGCCCCCCCACCCCCCTCCCCGTCTCCTCCAATCCTCCAGTCTGGCCCAGTTTCCTGGTGTGGTTGCTGTGTGCTGGGTCTCTTGGGAACTGTGGCTTTGAGCATCAAGTGTGTCCAACATGGAAATTCCGCAGCAGCCGTCACGAGGATTGGCTAGGCAGAACCCCTTCTCCCTGCCTCTAAGGTGCCCTGGGGAGGGACCAGGCCCTCTCTCCAACCCAGGGTGAAACGAGAGCCTATAGATCCTGTAGACTGATTTGTGAAATACAGAGACCCTGATCCCAAACCCTGATATTCCTTTCTTTAGACACTGCGTTGTCTTCCTGCCCTCCCCAATTGGATTATAAGCCCCTTGACTCCCAATGATGAGGAAAGTAGACACTCCTGCTATTGATGATGATCCGGGCTTTTCTTGGGGTTCCCATTCTGTTGCCTGGCTTCCTAAATTCCAGCCTAGGCTGCTGTGGGAACTGGCCAACCTCAGTTCCTAGAGGATCCTAATTTGGATGTTGTTCTTCCTTGTGCATCCAGAAGAGGGAGTGCTTGAGCCCTTTCTTTTTCAGGGGAGAAAACCTGAATCCTCTCTTCCTGGACGTTTGGGGCCCTGGCACCTAATCGGCCTCTGCTATCACCTTCACACCCTCACCAGCTTTATGTTCCTTCAAGAAGGCCCCACTCTGGACTATTATCCAGAGGGACAGCTATGAAGTGTCCTGAGCACTCAGCCAAATTCTCCCTAAACCCTGCTTTGTGCTCTGAAGTCAAAGCATTCATTGTTTGTACCCTTGCCACATGGGATCTAAGACCCTGTGAGTTCTCTCACTGGCTGCCATTAATTGTATTTAGCTCCTGTGATATGTTATCTATTCACATGTGAGCGTGTTTTCTTCCCAATTAATTGCAAACTTTTCAAGATCCAGGGGCTGGGTTGTATGCTCTGCATTTCTCTAGGGTCCTCTCACAGCATGGGGCACATAAAAGGTGAGGGGTAATTATTTGTGAGTAGACTGGGGAGATGATGGAGTGGAAGATGTGGTGGGACCTGAGTTCTCTTTTCTGGTCCTTCATGTTAGTTGATGACTCACGGGGTGGGATGGCTACCCTTCGGGATGTGGAGCTAGTTTTGGGGTAACATTCCCATGCTCATCCTCTCACCCAAGCTGGGGTAGGCTCTGAATTCTGCTTGATGAGTTTAGCAGAATGAACGGGGAATAGTTATGAAGAACTGACATAGCCCCCTCTGTGTCTAGAGTTCTTTGGGTCTTGTATCTTCTCTGTCTCTGTCTCTGTCTCACACACATACACACCCACCAACACCCACCCACCCACATTTTGAATTCTTGATTTCTTTCAGCTCTTGTTATATGTGGTATATACTCCCTGCCCTGGTCTGGTGTCGGGTGTGGGAAATCACTTAACTAAAAATCAAGAGAGCTGCTTTCATACAGCTCTGTTTCTAACCTGTGGCACATTCCTGAGAGACGGTCTGCACTGCTCTGAATCTGTTTTTTCTTCTAAAATATGAGTATTCCCTTCTGGCTCTAATACTTCATAAAGCAACACAAACCCCAAGGGAAAGCCAAGGAATTTCTTTTTTTTTAATTTTTAAAAATGTTTTATTTATTTTTGAGAGAGAGAGACAGTGTGAGCAGGAGAGGGTCAGAGGGAGAGGGAGACACAGAATTTGAAGACAGGCCCCAGGCTCCGAGCTAGCTGTCAGTCAGCACAGAGCCTGATGCGGGGCTCGAACCCACGAACCGCGAGATCGTGACCTGAGCCGAAGTCAGATCCTTAACCGACTGAGCCACCCAGTTGTCCCAAAGCCAAGGAATTTCAAATGTAAAGTTCAGGGGAGGATTCATATCTTGTTCCTTGACGACTTGGTGGGGGTGAGGGAGGAAGGCACTTTCTGGACATACATGAGACCGGAAGCCGTGCTTCTTAGCACCAGTTGGCATAGCCAGCTCTTGCTTCACCATATGCTGCCTCCTGAAACTACTGTCCAGTTTCAGAGGCATTTTCATGGTTTGGGGTGACTGTCTTATTCACCGTGTCCGTAGAAGCGCCCCTCTCTTGCTCACCTGAGCTGCCCTCCCTGGTTTCCTGCGGAATCGGGCATGGAAGGCTTTCAGCACCTTGGACAGAGACAGAGCTCCCGCCCAGCTGGACCTGTGCAGCCAAGAGAGCTTGGGATCTCTTGCCAGGCCAGCTTCCCTGGCAGGCTGGCATCAAAGTGTGATTTGCTCCTTAATATTTTTTAGTCCTTCAGAACCCCCCAAAATAACACCCCCCCAATCTATGTCAAACAGTGCACTGGTTCTCCAAACTCTGCAGGCATTATTTAAAAACAACAACGAGATGCCTGGGTGGCTCAGTTGGTTAAGCATCCAACTCTTGATTTCAGCTCAGATCACGATCTCATGGTTCGTGAGTTTGAGCCCTGCATTGGGCTCTGCGCTGACAGGGCCAAGCTTGCTTGAAATTCTCTGTCTCTCTCTCTGCCCCTCCCCCGCACTCTCTCTCTCTTTCTCTCAAAATAAATAAATACACTCTAAAACAACAACAACAATTATATCCTAGAACAGTGTCAGGTACATAGGTGCTTAGCAAATAATTATTTTAAAGGAATACATGCAAATTTCAGCCTCTAGACCAGTGCCTTAGTGGCCTCTTTATAATCAGGTTCTTTCTCCCCATCAGTGCCTCCTAGACCATAATTCTGGAGCTTCTACTACTCAATAAGTTCTGGAGCCTTGCTTAAGTCCCTTCTTGTGTCTGAGGAGGTTGAACTCTATCCTTAAGTCAAAAAGACAGATGGCTGTTAGGGTCTCAGGCAGAGGAAATTTAAACCGACCTCCCCTCTTTGCCATTTAGGAGTAAGTAGATCGGTGGGAGGACTCCACATCTGACTCCTATTGGAGTTTTGCTTAATGAAGATGTTCGCTCCCTTCCTCTGCACCCAAGAAAACCCTGCCCATCCAGGAGGACCCAGCCTTCTGAGGGAGCCCTCCTGGCTGCCCTAACCCACTCGGAACCCTCCCTCCTCTGAACTCTCCTGCACCTATTAGTGCATTGTCACACCAGATTGTTTTCATGACATTCGTGCTTATTAGTTCTCCCCAGTTAGATTATGAGCTCCTTGCAGGTGGAGTCTATACTGTATGTCTATTTGTTTTCAAGAGACCCTACAGTGATAAGCACACAGCAGGGTGCAGTGGGAGACTGACGGGTTTGGGGGTCTCACCTACCCTTATGGGCTCCCGACTGCACTTATTTTTGGTCTGAAATACATATGTAGGATGGACCAGGGTGCTATCAGTGGAATAATCATCAGACTCAAGGGAGCCTGGATCAGAGAAGGCAGGAGGTGGAGATGGAGGTGGAGATGGGTACTGAGGGAAAATAAAGAAATTGTTGATGGGTGGGGTGTGCAGTTGTGTAGAATTAAGGGAATCCCTCGCTGTTAGGGCTGGAAAGGATCTCAGAGATCAGCTTGTTTGGTCTTCTCATTTTACAGGTAAGGAAAGTGAGATTTAGTGATCCTCCTAAAGTTACACAGCAAACAGGTCCCTTTCCATCACCTCTGACCTGGTTCAAGTCTTTGACATCCCTCCCTGGGCTATTGCATACCTTGCTGGGGCAGCTTATATTTTTCCAAGATGGTCGTGTCAGTAGATACCATCACACGTGTTTTTCTTATAATAAGTCAGTCACGCTCCTCCACTGAGAAGTGAGGGTCTTTTTCTTTTTCCTCTCTTTGAATCCGATGGGCCATGATTATGGCGGAAGTTCTTTTATGTGACTTCTGAGGCTATGTTATTAAAGGTGGTACAACTGTTGTCCAAAATGTCTCGTGGGACACTTGCCCTTCAACCCAGCCACCACACTGTGAGGAAGACAGGCAGCCCGAGGAAAGGCTTTTCGGTGTTCTGGCCCCAGCCCTAGCTGACAGCCAGCATGAGTCACCAAATGTGAGCCAATGAGCTTTTTAGTCCTGATATGAGTGGCGCAGACCAAGTGGTCCTGGCTGAACCCACTCAAATGGCAAAGACATGGACAAAATAAACACTGTCATTGACTTAAGTCCTGGAGTTTGGGATGGGTCTTAGGCAGCAATAAGTAATTGAAACATCTCATGTTTGCCTCAGTTTCTCCAAACAATTATACACATTTCATTAATTCAACAGACCTTTATTAGATCCCGACCATATGCTAGGTTTCTATTTTTGTGGACTACGCATTTCAGCCGCCGTCACCGTTCCTGCGTGCACAGAATAACATCCTGACTCCTCAGTCTTCTGCTAATGGCTCTAGTCTAATGCTCCAATGACACCACACCAAACTGTTTTGTCCCCAGACCCGATCTTTATTCTCCAGTCTCGATGCCTTTGCTCATTGTTGTCCCTTCCACCTGCAGTGCTTCTGCCCTGCCCCATCTGGATCTTCAAAGACCTGCTCTGAAACCTCGTCCCCTTGCCAGTCTGGTCCTCCCTCCCAGACTCCTCCAGTTGAAGGTAAACACACCTCCTCCTAATCTCACAGCACTTAACGCAGACTGCACTGTTTCTTTCTGCCGGCTGCCTTTCTCAAGCCTCAGTAGACCGTGACTCCCTGGAGGGGGGATCCTGGCTTATCCCTTCTGTACCGCACCCCCCCCCCCATGGTGTCTGGCACATAGGACCCAGAACGTCGGAAGCCCCCAGTGAACATGTGTTGATGTGACTGGTAGAAGAACCAGAATCAGAAGTCAGGTTTCCTGAATCCTAGTGTCCGGCAGTTTCCTTGCTTCTTTTGATATCCTCATGGCAGTGGAAAAGTCCAGTGACAGCTGGTAGCAGGTTGGTGGGAGACCTTGATTATGGGGGGGGGGGGGATGACAGGAACACTGTAGGGGGACCTGCAGATGGAAGTGACTGGAGGGAGCTCTGGCTCCTGGCCAGGAGGTTGAAGTGGGTTGCCCTCCCTCCTTTATCTCTCCCTTCCCTTCCTTCCTTGCTTTCAGCAAGCCCTGAGCCCCCCGTTCTGGAATGGCAACATGCTCCTTCTTTGACCTTACTCCCCTCCAACCTCAGTTCGTATCTGAAAACATCCCCTTTCTCGGGACTCAGTTGCACAGAAAAATAAGGCCACACAATGCAGCCTGAACTCCCCCTTGCACAGAGAGAGACCTCACTGTGTTCTTCCTCTCCCCTCCCCGGGGGGTGGGGGGTTTCTGAGGAATCATTCCTCCATAAGCTGTCTTGCCGGCGTCCATCTGACTAGAACTGTTTCCCAGTCCCCTGTGATTGTCACTTGCTCTCCTGGGTCCTATTTTGGCTCTGTCTTGCCTGGCCCGCTCCTTGGGGGGTCCACCAGCAAGCAGAGGCTTCAATTTCTTGTTTCCTTCCAGAATGCCCTGGCTTGACTCCCTCAAACTGAGCAGGAGCAGACAGTGGGATGGGCAGGATGTCTTCCCATAGACTTTTCTCCCTAAACTGTCTCTCTCTGGGAGCTGGGAGGAGCCTATGTGTCTCACTGTCAATACAGTCTCTCCCTTCCCTCAGTCACAGGCAAATTGGGGGAGAGGTCTTCCCTGGAACATCCTTGCAAATGGCTCTGTGAGCCCGAAGTAGGGTGGGTAGATTCTGGTTGTTTTGGGTTTTAAGGTTGGGCACTTTCCTCTTGCTCCTTAATCTGGGGGTAACGGAGGTGGGAAGGTGGTAGGTGGGGTAGGCATCTCCATCAACTTCTCTGTTGCCCTATACCTCTACGTGCCTGGTACCTGTGGCCCCAAGAAGGATGTCTTTGGAGACACCTCACCCCCATTTCACAGTTTCTCTTCCTCATCCCCATCCTTGGCTGTGGGGGTGGCTCAGTGGGACTGCCTTCAGACTCTCCTCTCCACCTCCAGGAAGTCAGAAACCTGCATTCAGCTTGACTTCTGAGTGTGTGTGTGTGTGTGTGTGTGTGTGTGTGAGAGAGAGAGAGAGAGAGAGAGAGAGAGAGAGAGAGAGAGATTTTGCCTCTCTGTAGCCTGCAGGAACAGCTCTCTTTGCCTGGGGGGAAGGCCACTCTGTGCCTGGTCTCTTTTTTTGGGGGGAGGATCAAGGGTCCCTCTGATTTCTTCATCCTCCCATGGGATAAGATCAGAGGACTGTCCTGGGAACACGGGTACTGCAGTGGGAGCAGCTGGCCAGGCCAAGTGACCAGCTCCCTTCCCTTCGGCCTTGGTCTGGAGAGAAGGGAGCGCTGCAGATGTCCTCCTCCATTTTCTTTCTCTGGGTGCCTGTCCACACTGCGGGCCCTTCCCCACTCTCTCAACCCCCCAGCCCAGAGGGGAAGACACCCAGCTCCAACTTGAATCAGCCTGAACTTAGGGCAGGCAACCCAGTGTCTGGGGAGGGGGGGGGGGACGGTAGTGGTGGTGGTTGTTGTGGGGTCGGGGAGGGGCTGGGTAGTACCCAGATGGGTTGGTGTGCCTGGCACCAGGTCACAAAAGAAGGGGAGTCGGGCTAGGGAAGGCCCCAGGCGTCTTGGAGTGCGACTGAGGAAGCTGCTGGAGGTGGAGAGGGCCGAAGGGATGACTGTACAGGCAAGAGCCTCTGGTCTTTTTTAGCATCAGCTGGTGAAGCCACCTCCTTCTCTCCCACTGGCTGCCTCCCTGAGTCACTGCCCACCCACCAGCAAATAAAAAAGAGGTGTCATCTGCTGGCCAGTGGCCCCATCTGGCCCCAGTGTGTGCATCTTTTGGCTTCTGGGTGGAAGGTGAGAGCCTGGGTAGGGTGGTCTCACCGGGCAAGACCTCTCTTCCTCTGGGCCTTTCTCCTTCCAGACTCCGCTTCCTTCTTTGCCCTTTGTTCCTCCCCTCCCCCTACATCCCATGATGGTTCTCCCTGGTGACAAGACCCACCCCCTTGCTCCAAGGACAGAGGCAGCTGCAAGCCCTCAGGAGCCCCCACATGGCCCCATCCATCTAGCCGGGTCTCAGATCTGGGCTGCAGGGGAGGGGACCCGAGGCCGGCTGCTCAGCTGCCGACTCCTCCCCACCGGCCAGCTCAGCTGTAACACTCGGGCCTCCCTGCCCTGGCCTTCGCAGGGCCCTGCCTGGCTGCTAAGGCCGGGGACACCGCGCCGCAGAGACCCTCACTGAGACCCAGGCAGGCGGTGGGCCGGCGGCGGGCAGACACCCTGCTTGCCCTTGAGCATCCTCGGGCCTCCTTGCCTAAATAAGGGAGCTGCAGCTGGAGCGAGCCAGCTGGCCCAGGGGGGAGGGGCCTGCGGCTGGGCCAGGGTTTTCCGAGGGGCTGGGCCGCCGCAGCGCCGCAGGGCCCCGAGCCCAACGCGGATTGGGCCTGCGAGGCTGGCCCGCGCCGCAGAGGGAGGGAGGGCCACTCGCACAAGGGGATCCCCAGGCTGGAAACTCGCGCTCAGGGGCCTGTCTTTGATCCCGCAGCTAGGAGGCCGCAACTCGTGTCAAAATGTACCTCGCTGTGCAGGAGAGCCCCGAATAACCCCACAGAGAGGGCTGTGTGTGTGTGTGTGTGTGTGTGTGTGTGTGTTGGGGGAGGGGGTCGCCCCGGCTCTGGATGCGTGTCCCTCCTAAGTCTCACCCACCCTTATTCCAAATCGCGTCCCACCCGGGGCCTGCAGATGATCTTGCCCTTCACATTTCCCGTGTCTCCCCTGACCCCGGGCTCAACCTCCCCGGGCCTGGGCCTCGGCCGCTGCACCGCCAGCAGGCTCGGAGCGCTTGTTGCGTGTATCCAGCCGCTGCTTGGAGTGGTGGGCGACAAGGGCATAAGCGACCGGCCCTCTCCAAGTCAGGTTCCTCAGTTCTTCCAGTCCGGGGGTGGGGAGTGGAATCCCCAGTGCCCCTCCCTGGCCGTCTCGACGCGGGTCATCGCACCTATCCTCAGTGTTCCGCTACCTAGGGGGCCCCTTCCCCCTCTTTGGGGCGCGCGAGTCCCGGGGGCTCCGGGGCTGAGCGAGGGGCTGGGGTGGGGGAGCCCTTGACGCTGCTCAGCCAATGGGAAGGGCGGGCGCGCGGGGTGTGGGGGGGAGAGAGGGCGGTGCTGCGGGCGCGCGGCGGGCGGGAGGGGGCCGGGAGGCGGGGGCCGGAGCCCGAGGGGCGCGCGCCACGTTAACCCTTCCGCCGCCGGGCCGAGCCGCAGGCGCAGCCCGAGCCGCGGGCGCCGGAGCGGCTGTCGGCGCGGCGGGCGGGAGCCGGGAGCCCGGCGCTCGGGCGGGCGGAGCGCAGCGCGGGGACGCGGCGGAGCGGGGCCCGTGGCTCGGCGGGGGCCGGCAGACAGGTGTGCGGGCGGCCGGGCGGCCCGAGCTCAGGCGGCTCCAGGCCCGGCCCGCGGTCAGGAGCCGGGAGCCGAGCGGGGACCCCGCGCCCGCAACCCAGTCCCGGCCCCGCCCGTGGTCTGCTTGGCCGCGGGGTGCGGGGATCACGGCCGGGCCGGGCCACCCGAAGCCTGTGTTGGGCCGGGCAGGGCCGGGGTGGGTGGGGGCCCGCCCGGCCCGCCCATGGGCTCAGGATGCCGGTGCGGAGGGGCCATGTCGCGCCGCAGAACACCTTCCTGGACACCATCATCCGCAAGTTTGAGGGCCAGAGTGAGTGGGGGAGGGGGCCGACGGGGAGGGGGCTCTGGGGGCGGGCCGAGCGCTCCCGAGTGTGAATGGAGGGGCGTGCCCCGGCCGTGTGCTTCGGGCTGGTGCGAGTCAATGGGGGCTGGTGGCCTCAAGGCGCCGGCCAGGGGTCTCGAGGGCAGGGCTTGGTGCTGGGGGCCGTGGGTTTGGAGCCAAGGGGGCTGTACTGGGGCGCCGGGCTGGAGGCTCAGCTCAGGCTTCCGGGATCCGGAGTGTGTGTGACATCTCAAGTGTGCAGGTATCCCTAACTCGGTGCCTGGATGTGGATGGGGCTGTGTGGGGGCAGGGACAGAACGCGTATGGTCCAAACTGTGAGACACTAAGTACTGTACCTGAGCCGTCCTGACTGTGTTTTTGAGAGACTGAGAGCCAAGCACTCGGAGTCAGTGCCGAGCCTGCTCCTGGGGTGTGCGTGTCACCCATGAGTTCGGCCCTGTGTGGGCAGTGGGGAGGGTATTTTTGACAGCTACAAACTGTGGGCTCCCAGGTGACGGGGTGTCATGGCCTGAGGCTGGGCTTTAAGGGTCTAACGGGCTCAGTGCAGCGCCCCCATGTTGCTGATTTTCCTGCCCTGAGGTCCCTTTATGGGGACTACAGCACCCCTAATGCTGGCCCAGTAGCGGAGGCTTCCAGAAGTGTCCCAGGCTAGGTGAATGTTCTGGTGTGGGTGTTTTATCTTCCCAGCATGTGTGCGTCTGTCTCCAAGGCTGCATGTGCCATGGTGGGTGTGACTGCCAAGGGCCCTGGGAGCAGGGAGCGGGTGACATTCCTTGCCCATGACCCTGTGAGCACAGGACAACGTGTGCTTGTAACTTTGGTGGGGGGAGGGAGGGATCAGTTCGATGGGCAGCATTGTCTGAAGCCGAGGAACAAGATGATCCTGAGAGGGAAGAGACTGGTACAATGGAGGGCCACATGGTGGGGTCTTTCCTTCTCACAGGCTCCAGGGGGCTGTGTAGGTTTGGGAAGAACCTGGGCTAGGCTCTGGGGGCTCAGCTTGTGGCCCCACCTCTGCCACTGACTGCCACGTGACCTTGAGTGACTCTCTTCCTCCTCCGAATATCAGTTTCCACATCTGGAAAGGAGGGGGTGGCCAAAGTAGCCTTTCAGATCCCTTCTTCGGTGTATTCCAGGAGCTCGGAAGGGGTGGGGGTAGGGCCTGCCTTCGAAGAAACTCGCTCTTCTCTCTCTGGGCCTGGGAGCTGGGTTCTCTTCTCCAAAGCCGGTGTGTGTGTGTGGCTGGCACTCAGGACTGCCTTGGGCTTAGGTGGAGATGGAGGCCACGTCGGGGGTCTTCTCATGTGACAAGGGACCCTGACTCCTGATGGCTGCCGGGGAGTTTTGGAGGCCTGGTGAACTGACCTAAAGATGACCCAACTTCAGAAACTAACTTCCTGGGGACAGGATAAGGGATGGCTTTCGGCAGCCTGGCTCGGGGTGCCCTTGCTGCTGCAGCCTGGGCCTTGCCCACGGGATTGCCCAGAGCTGCAGCCTGAGAGGGCTGTGCCGGCTGGAAAGCGAGGGGGCAGAGTTCCAACTGCTACCCAAAGCCCCAGCATTAAAGGCCAAAGTGGCCGGAAACTTCTGTGTTTATAAAAAGCTCTTATCCCAGAGCATCTTCCCACCGCACCAGCTGCCGCCTATCTGCTGCTCACCTGCTAGCTAGCTGGGCGATGGGGGCAGGTGTGGAGGGCGTGAGCCCCATCTAGCTGAAATGGGTCCATGGGGGCACCTCTGCTTGATGGGGCAAGTCTTTCCTGGGTCTGTCTCCTTACAAGTGGGCCACTGTCTCAGGTCCATACCTGGATCCTGGTATTTTCCGGGACTGGAGCCTCAGGTCCCTTTCCTTGCTCCCTATGACCTTGGGCTTCTTCCTGTGACCCTCCGTTTATTCCTTCCTCTGCCAGACCTATGTTCAAAAGCTGGCTCTGTCGTTTACAAGCTGCAAGATGTGGGCCGGGCTCTGAACTTCTTTTGAGCCTCAGTTTCTTCATCTTTAAAACAAAGATAATGATGCCTACCTTATGGGGGTTGTCACCGTAGTAAAAGAGAAAACATCGTAGGTGTTCACGTGGTACTTCCCTTGTCCCCTTTAGAGCGCCCACTGTCCAGCCCCTCACTGCCCTTGGAGGGGCGCGTAAGTCCCAGGAAGTACTGACCTGGTAGGGTCCGCAGATACTTGGGGGAGTGATTTCCTAAGGATCCCGGGGGTAAGGAGTGCCCAGAGAGCGCCCCCGCCCCCAGTCTAGAGAGCAGAGGTCAGGAAGAGAAGCCGGACGACCTGATGCAAAGGGAAGGCTAGCCGCCATCTCTGGCCCTTCCCAGGCTCCCTCTCCAGGCCCAGTGTTTATCCCTCCGCCGCGGCTGCTGACACGCGTTGCTGACACCCGCCCAGGCTGGCCTCGGCCCCGGGCGCGGAGGGGGCGGGGGGCCGCTGGCAGCCTGCCCGGGGGAAGCCATGCCGCCAGCCCGCGGGCCGGGCGGGGGAGGGGGGCGCGTCGCCGGGCCGGGCCGGGCCGGTCCGGCGGAGGCACCTGTGTCGGGCCACACGGCTGCATTCGTCCCCTGCTGGGGACCCCAGTCCCCGCTGTGCTGCCTAGAGCGGGGAGTCCCCGGGCGGGTGGCTGTGTGTGACAAGAGAATGCGCGGAAGGGCTGGGAGCCCCCGAGGCAGGGGTCCCTGCTCACGTGCCTGCTCCTCCCCGCCCCCCAGGCCGCAAGTTCATCATCGCCAACGCTCGGGTGGAGAACTGCGCCGTCATCTACTGCAACGACGGCTTCTGCGAGCTGTGCGGCTACTCGCGGGCCGAGGTGATGCAGCGGCCCTGCACCTGCGACTTCCTGCACGGGCCGCGCACGCAGCGCCGCGCGGCCGCGCAGATCGCGCAGGCCCTGCTGGGCGCGGAGGAGCGCAAAGTGGAGATCGCCTTCTACCGGAAGGATGGTAGGCGCGGGCCGGGGCGGGGCCGCGACTAGGGGGCGTGGTCGCGGCGAGGGGGCGGGGCCGCGAGGGAGAAGGGTGGGGGTGGGGACCGCCGCCGCGTGGCTGGACGCCCGGCGAGTCCCCTGGGGGCGTGACCCCCAACTGGGGCCACTTCTGTGGGTCGGGTGGCAGGCGCGGGCTGGGCACTGGGGCTGCAGGACGGTGTGGGTCTCTTCACCTCACGCACTCTGGCGGGATGGTTTTCGGGGTGGCCAAGAAAACCTTTGGGTTCTTCCTTCCCTGGGCTAACGTGGGCACGTTGGGGTAGGCGGGCTGGAGTTTGACGGGGCCGGGATGGCAGGTGCGTGGAAGGAGTTGATAGAAGGTCAGGTTGGTGGCTGGGCACTGACTTCCGGCCCAGGCCTCGAGCTCCCCTAGCGCAGTCCCTGCCAGGTGATTGGTCTGGGGAGATGTCACTGAGGGTGAGGCAGGCGGGCTGCAGGACTCTGGCTCTCTCTCTCTGCTGTCCTTCTCCTGCCACTCTCCTGTACTTAGGCTGCACCTGGCAGGAGTGTGTGCCTCTCCCCACAACCTCCGTTCCCTTTGTCCCATCTTTGGAGTGCCCGCCCATCACCCGTCATCCCTTCCTTCGCCAGGTGTCTCTGCTCAGCCACCGCCTCCCAGCCCAGCTGCTCTGGGCTTCCGGACAGTGGATAAACAGAGCCCTGGGCGGGGCTGCTCCCCGCACTGTGCCTGCCGGGGGGGGGGGGGGGGGTGCAGGGTGCTCAGGCCAGGCAGTGAAACAGGGCTTTGCAGGTATTGGCGGACTGGGGAGGTGGCTCCAGAAGGTGCCACTGGACTGGCCATGGATGTCCAAATGCTGCTCCTCACTAGGGTGTATCTGATGAGCATTTACTGAACCTGTGAGCCAGGTGCAGTGCTAGGGGCCTGTAGATAGCGCCGTGAACAAGGCAGATGAGGTTACTGCCAGATTGGAGCCTACCTGCTGTAGGCTTTCCCCCGTGGGTAGGCAGAGTGAGCCAGCAGTCCTGTGTGCACCTGGCGCTGCCCCCGGAATATCCCCTGCGTGCTCAGAGTCTAGCGAAGCTGCCTTGTAAGGGCTTGCATCTCTTGATGGCCCCGCTTTTGCAGGCATGCACAGCCTGTGACGTCCCTGGACAGCATTAGAGGGGGCACTGTCACTGGGGTCCTATGGAAGAGAGTTTGCTTATGGACAACGGGGTTCTGGCTGGGAGGCAGGGGCCAGGAGACTAGATGCAAACTCTGAAGGCTTCTGTCTGTTTTTTTTTTTTTTTTTTCCACTGAAGCGTCCCCAGAACTTGAATCAGAGCAGATCTGTTTTTATATCTGCTGGGCCATCTAGTGCTAGCAAACATTGTTGGGCGAAATGCTTTACTTAGGTTTATCTCATGGAATCTTCACAACAACCCTGGGAGGTAGATACTATTTTTATCTCCATTTTATGGACGAGGAAACTGAAGTTCAGGGAAATTAAGAAATTTCACCGAAGTCACACAGCTAGAAAGTTGGCACAGCTGGGAATGGGACTCTGTCTGTCTGATCAGAGCCGGACCCATTCTGCTCTGCTGTCACGTATTAAAAATGGCCCTGAATAAGCACAGGCATATCTGTATCCTGCACATTACTTTATGTACAAGTTTAGTTTGAAAGTTTGCAAACCATTGGTGTAATGAAAAGAATGTTGCTACGCACGTCCTGGGATCAGGTATAACACCAGAAATTATGTAGCATGGGGACTTGGTTACTGTTGAGCGTGTTTCTGCTTCCAGGGTAAGGTGCTCACGCAGCCCCTCGACAACAGGGGCCTGGGTGCTTCCCTCTTCCCCGTAGCGTTTGGGGAACTGGCCCTCCCTCTCGCCCCAAGCTGGCTCCTTTGGGAGAAGATGGCCACAGGACCCCTTCTTCAGAGGTGCTGTCATGGAATCTTGGTGACCTTGAGGATCACTTAATCCAGCCCCACTTGAGTTACAGATGGAGAAGCTGAGAAGCAGAGGTCTAGTTACTAGTTAATCAGTGGATGAAGTGGGGCTAGAACCCAGGCCCCCTGCCCAAGTTCTTGTTCTTTCCTCCCTCCAGTTAACTCTCCAAATAGGGTTGCCACCCCGAAAATCGTGTGCCAGTCCTCTTTGCCTGCACTCTTGTCTGCTCTCACCTAGTTTCTCCTGTTGGCCAACAGGCTGGCCTTGACTCTCAGGTCACGTGGGTCCCCATTTGTCCTGGCACTTGAGGCCTAGGACGGAGACAGATCTCCTCTGCCTCCCTTCCTTCTGCCTTGAAACGCTTAGTCCCTTGGGCAAATTCCCGTGGCCTGCCCCGTGCTGTGCATGCAGGTGTATTTGAGCTCGCACCTCTGTGCACGGGCAGAATAGAGAGGCAGAGGTGAGGAACGGCAATGCCACCGATTGCTTCTGTCCAGGCCCTTTTCTGGGTGTCTGCCTGGGGCAGTCACAGGAGAGCGGGTCCCCCGGCTTCCGCTCCAGGGAGGTGGGTGGCTGGGAAGGAGGCGGGGTCTTTTGCTGGCAGGCGCCACTGTGGACAGCTGTGCCGCGTCCGTGCCTCAAGCCTAGCTCTGTGCAGCATCAGGGCCTGGAGCCAGACAGCCCCATTATTTAGGTGCTGGGGCTGCTGGGAGGTGGGGGGGCCAGACTTGGGGGGGGTGCGGGCCGGAGGGAGAGACACGAGGAGCCAGGGCTCGCCAGCCCTGTGTCCATGCTCCTTAACACGAAGCCCAGGATTAAGACGGACCTGGGAGCGGAGCCAGCAGCTTGGGGCCGGCAGGCGGGAGCTCCCCTGGGGGGCCCTGGGGCCACGTCTTGGCAGCAGGTGTTGCTCGTGTACACCTGTGTCCCTACATGGTTGCAGGGCTGGGCTGTGTGTCCTTCGGAGTGGCTCCT
The DNA here is from genome assembly GCA_028646485.1 of Cryptoprocta ferox. NCBI lineage: Eukaryota > Metazoa > Chordata > Mammalia > Carnivora > Eupleridae > Cryptoprocta > Cryptoprocta ferox. The sequence continues at coordinate 95,046,863 of CM053559.1, read as the reverse complement.
TGTCACCTGCTCTGTCCTCTACCAGGCCCCAGGGAGGTCCCCTGCTCTCTGTCCCTTTTGTTCTCTGCTCTTTGTTTTCATCTCTCTTCGCCTCGCCTCCCACCCAGTTCAGCCCGTGCTCCGGGACTCTGCTCCTCTTCCTCTCCCGAGGTGGCCTCCCTGCCTACTCCTGTCCCCTTGGTCTTTATCTTCTCCTCCTTAACACCTGTCTCCCTTCTTCCCTCCCTCCAGCACCCTGAGCCTTCCTCCTCGCCTCTCTTCCTCTGCCCCTGTGGGCTCTATCTGGAAGTCTCTCTCTCTGGCTCCCCATACCGCTGCGTGTTCTGGCCTGGTCTCCATGTCCCTGTGTCCCCGGGAGCCTGTGCGTGGGTGGGGATGGGGGTGTCTCTAGAGAAGAGTCAGTCGGCTTCTCCACTCCAGCTGCAGGCTGGTTGCCGTGGTGACAGGGTCAGAGGGCCCCCACTGCAACAGCTGAGCTATGGGCTGGGGGAAGGGTGGAGACCATGGAGCCAGCCTGTTCCCCAGTGTCCCTGGTGCCCATGGGGAGCCAGAACCCCAGTGGTGGCCTCACAGCCACTGGTGTGTGGTCCCCAGACTCAGATGGCAGCTTCCCAGGTGCTTGGGCAGACACTTCCGGCACCAGCGACCCTCCATATGCGCTGGGCCATTTCCCCCATTTCCTCCTCGTCCCCTGAAATGAGACTCCTCACTGTGACGCTCTGGCACTCCTCCCTTCTCCCTCATGGCCGACCCCTGCCCAAGCTCAGATACCCACCTCCTCTGTCCCTGTCCAGGTCGTGATCCTCAGGCCCCCAGACCCCCATCAGTTGGGTTGTTGGTGAAGGATCCCCTAGGTATATTGAGGCCGGGCAGGCAGGTCAGACAGAGGTGGGTGCCTAGGTGTGTCCTGTGTCCCTGGGACGGGAGCACAGCAGAGTGATCTCTGGAGGAATGAGGTTAGACACAGGCAGCGCCTCTCTCGGGGACGGAAGCCTCAGAGGGGCTCCCTCCACCTTAGACCCTCCACTCAGGGCCTGGGCAGCTCGGATGCGTGGCACATGAAAGCATCTGCCTGTGCCCCCGCACAGTGGCCAGGAGCAGGGCACAGGGGCCTGAGGGGCCCTCCTGCCCCCCAGCCAGCACTTTTTCTGCAAGGCCTCTAGGGAAGGGTTGTACCTGAGCTGGAGTAGGGTGCTCTGGAGGGCTTGGGAGCTTCCTGCCCTGCCCCCACCCCGGGCTGGGTAGCCTGCCAAGACTGAGGGTGAGGGTGTCGGCCACTTCGGGCCCGCTCTGGGGTCTGGAGAGTGTTGGGAGGGCGGCGCTTCCGTGTTGTGTCTGCTGCAGCCCCTGGAGAGGAGCTATGTAAATATTTGTGCAGAGCCTTCTCTGCAGCGAGAGCGGAGTTTGACGGTGGCCTTGGGCTCCGGGGAGGGGGGCTGTGGGCATCAGGAGGACCAGCACGGGTGTGTGAGATGGAGTGAGACTCAGCCTCTTTGCTGCCCAGAGGTGGCTTCCAGGGCGGTGTGACTTGAGAGGTTCCAAGAAAGCCCTTGTGCACTTAACTGTCTCCTCTAAGGGTGCCCCGAATGCCTCCACTAGGGGACGTTTTGCATGCAGGGGGGATGGGGAAATATCAGCCCCTTAGTGTGAGGGACTTTGGCAGAAACTTTCCTCCCTGAGATGGGGGCAGGGCCGGAAGAGGGGGTGTGGTGAGACACTGGGGACCGGAAACAAGAATGGGAGAGGCTCGGGGCACCTGGGTGGCTCAGTCAGTTAGGCGTCCGACTCTTGGTCTCAGCTCAGGTCGTGGTCTCACAGTTCGTGGGACTGAGCCCCAAAGTGGGCTCTGTGCTGATAGCAAGGAGCCTGCTTGGAATTCTCTCCCGCCCTCTCTCTCTCTCCCTCTCTCTCTCTCTGCTCCTCCCCCCTCTCTTTCTCTCAAAATAAGTAAATGAACTTAAAAAACAAAAGAATGGGAGAGGCTCTGGATGAGTCACTGTCCCCCCAAACCCCCTCCTGTCTTTAGTCTAAGGGCCATAAAGATCTCCATTCTGCAGACTGTGGTTGGCCTCACACAGGTCCCTCTCTGTTTTGGTCACATATCTACCAGACAAGAAGCACCCTGAGGGGAGGAAGTGTCTTCTCCTTGGCCCGTATTCTCCCTCCTTCCCAGTTCTGGATGAGATTGCCATGTCTGACCTCCCCCACTGGATCAGAAGCTCCATGAGGGCAGAGAGCAGCCTGTCTGTTTTGTTCTCTGTGGTATCTGTGTCTAGTGCACACTGGAGCTCGGTACAGAATGAATGAATGAATGAATGAATGGACGAAGGGGTGGGCCGTGTGCTGTACTTTAGAAGCCCTGTCCTGGGAGTCAATGACTTGAAACGATTTCTGGCTCAGCTACAGACTTGCACCTGCTTGGCCATAGGCCATGTGTCCCCAGGTCCTGGCCTGCGGGGGGTGTGTGGCGGCGGGGCGGGGGGAGGTTAGCCAACCCAGGGCCTCAGGATCCCCCTCCCCTACGGTGCTCCCCTCCTTGCCTTGTGCCCTGCTCACAACCCCTGCCCACCTCTCCCCAGGCTTCTGCTGGCCCCGGCTCCTGCCTCTCCCTCAAATCACTGAAACCATATTTGTGTTCATGTTTTGTTTTGTTTTATTTTTCTCTTTCATTTCCTTTTCCTTTTTATCTCACTCCCCAGCCCCATTACCCTCCCCTTAGGCAACCATTCAGATGTACTCACTGTGAATGTGTTGCTTGCATATGTTCTCGCAAAATGTGTATTTTGTCTGGATACACACAGGCTTAATTTATGTAAAGGATATGTGCTATATATTATATGCCGGTGTTCACTTTACTCGCACGGGAGGATGCCTTTAAGTCCGTCCACGTTGTTACTTAACATCTGGTCTGTAGCTTCATATTCTGTGGTGTGTAGCCACCTCGGTTTGCCTGCCCGCCCTCCTGGGCAGCCATCTCCAGATTTCTTGCATAAATAACGCTGCAGTGGACATCCTTAGCCATGGTCCCTTTTGGACTCGTGTGAGGATGTCTTCGGGATGTATCTGCAGGGCTGGGATTGCGGGCTCACAAGGTTTGGAGACACTTAATCCAACTAAGTACCCTTAGACTGTATCCCAGCACGGCTACTCCCATCACCACACACCTAAACAGAGTACCCCCGTATCTCTGCCACACTTGGGGTCATCCACGTTTCTAATATTTTTGCCAATCTAATAGGTGAAAGTGATAACTGGCTGCTTTAAATGTGCATTTCTTTGATATTGTATGAATCCTGGCATGTCTAAGGCTCGATCGCGTTTTGTGTTGACTTTCCTGTGAATTGCCTGCTCATATCCTTGCTCACTTTTCTTTTTCTTTTTTTTTTAATGTTTTTTTTTAATGCTTATTTATTTTTGAGAGCGAGAGAGAGAGGCAGAGCACGAGTGGGGGCAGAGAGAGAGACACAGAATCCAAAGCAGGCTCCAGGCTCCAACTGTCAACACAGAACCTGACGCGGGACTCGAACCCACGAACCTTGAGATTGTGACCCGAGCTGAAGTCGGATGCTCAAGCAGCTGAGCCAGCCAGGCGCCCCTTCTTCCTCGCTTTTCTAATGAAGCTACTGTCTTTTGTTCTTGGTGATTTGCAGGAGCTGCTTGGGTATTCTAGAAATATACATGCTTACGGTTACATATTCAATATATGGGCTCTAGACATTCGTTCCTGTTGGGTGGAGATATTGGAAATATCATCTGCCGTTCAATTAGCTCTCAACTTTATCCGACAAAGACAGTTTGTATTGACACACATGAACTGATTTTTTTTTTTTTTAGCTTTGTTTGTGCTTTTGAAGGTTTGTTGAAGAAATTCTTCCCCACCACCTGAGGTTGCAGAGGGCTCCATTTTCTTCTATCAATTTAATTGTTTTACCTCTCTTGGTTGGCTTTCATCCATCCTGAGCCTTCCTCAGTGGTGTCAAGTGGGGATCAAGTTGTATTTTTTTCCGTGTAGTGAGCCAATTTGCCCCGCACACCTAGTAAACAGCCTGTTGTTTTCCAGCATTCGTGGGGCCACCTCGATCATAAGCGAGTTTCCCATCTATCCATGGGTCTGTCTTGCGTCAAAACCACACTAAAACAACAACTGTGGCATTTAGCACGTCTTAGTATCTGGAAAGGCACATCTTCTCTCTTTCTTCCTCTTTTGAAAGATTAACTTGGGTATTTGTGGACCTCTCTTCTTCTTTACGAAATTTAAAGAAAGGTTCTCGAGTTCCTCGAAAGGAAACCTGTGCTGGAACATTGATTGGAATTAGATTAGTTTTACAGATTAATTTGGGGGAGAATTGACATCTGTGTAATATCTGCCCCATCCAAGAGCCTGGACTGTGTCTCCATGTATCAGATTGTGTCTATACTCTTGATAAGTTTTGAGCCCCCGAGCCCTTGTGCACTCTTGGTCGGTTCCTAGTGACTTTATAGTTTTTGTTGCTATTACGAAAGACTCCTTATTTTTGACTACCTGTTCTAATAGCTTTGTGCTGGTGGAGAGAAATACTGTCCGTTTCGGGGCTGACCTTGCGTCTGGCAGCTTCAGTGAGCTCGCTCTCCTATTAGTTCTAATTGTTTCTCTGTTGATTTTGTTGTTTCTCTGGGGAGATGATCCTATCCTCTGCAGACAATGCCGGTTTTCTGTGTCTTTGTTTGGGTCACTGCCATGTGTTTTGATGGTCGAACGTTCCATTTGACTTCTCTGGAGGCTTCACGGGCACCTGCATTTGTTCTTTGGAGCATCCTGTGAGCTGGGAGAGTCCTGGAGGGATTACAGCTCTTGCTTTAATGATGGAGAATTATTAATGTGGCCGTCTGGGTGATCGAGGGGAGTGCTGGAATTGGGGTGGGTGTTCTCAAGGCACCCCCTGGCTCTCTGGGGTACGCTGGGAGCCAAGGCAGGTGTGTAGTTCTGGGGGCTTGCAGAGAGCTGGAGGCAGGTAGGGACCCCAGGTTGTTTCCTGGTAGACTGTAGCCGTGTGTGGGAGTCACAGGGAAGAGCACTGGGAGGGGTCTGAGGCTCAGAAACACCGTGCCTTTGCGGCTCCTGCTCTGGTCCCCTGCCCTGGTTCCTGGCCACCAGCCTTTATGTTCCACGCCATTGATAAGATTGAATAGCACTTCAAGAAAAGACACCTTGATTCTCATGGTGGCTCCAACTTACTGTCTAGACTCAGGACGGGTTTGAAATGGGCAAATTCTGTTATGAAAGGCCAGTTGGTCTCCTTGGATCTGAAAGGGAGCTTAGAGAGTGGGGAGATGGCCCTGTCCGAACCCACCTAAGTGCAGGTCACCGCCCTGCCGACCAGTCCTTGGACACCTGCTTGCCCAGCACCTCCTGTGAAATCAGCCCAGCCCTGGCCTCAGGGCTCCAACTTGGGCAGGGGGGCAGAAAGGAAGCTCACCCCAGAAGCCAGTGTACAATTATCTCCTACATTAGGGATACAGTGTTAGAAATTCTCAAAGAGAAATATCACGTGAGCCAGATGGAGCAGTCAATAACATCTTTGTAGAGGGGAGTCCTGGGAGGTCCCAGAGGGATGGCAGGAGTTGGAGGGAGGAGGGGTGGGGGCTGTGGAGTTGGGGTACCAGGCAAAGCTGGGGTGCCCTGAAGGGCTCTGAGGGAGCACCTGGGACCCAGCAGGCTGGTAGGCCCAGCTGGGAGGGGGGGCTGAAAAGTCTGAGGTGGTTGGGGTCAGGGTGATTCTGGAGGATTCCAAGGGGAGCAGACTCCAGGAAGTAGGAGGGGGAAGGGAAAGCTTAGAGGAGGGGAATGAGAACGGAACTGGAGAGCAGCCTTCTCCACTTGAACATGGCCTTGTTTCACCTTCCCAAGGCTCCTGGGGGCAGGGCAAGGTCGTGGCTCCCAGTTTACACCGGCACGTGGCTGTGTCCCTGGAGGTCAATGGCGCTGGGACCCAGGGCTTGTCTAGAAAGAGCTCTTCTCCAGGGGCTGTTGCAGTGTTCCCCGGGGAAAGGTGGCACAGGCCGGCCACGCGCAGTGGGTTTGCGGGGGAGGGGTGGTTTTCTGGCCCACGGCGCGCCCTCTGAATGACCCTATACATCCCTGGGGAGGTGTCAGGCTGGTGGAGGGGTCTGTCTGGAGACGCTCTTTCTGAGTGAGTCGTGGGCTGGATCATGGCTCCCCAGCTCCTGGACTCAGGGGCAGAGGACTCCCCTTCCCTCCCCCCCATGCTCACACACTCATTCACTGGGTAGGCTCTCAGGGTTCCCTGTTCTGTCCCCTGAGCCTGCAATATCCCTGGCCTTCCCTAGGCCCCCAGCTACCCATGAGAGCGGTGTTAGCGACACGGTGGCCCCTGGCCAGGAGCAGCTCCTGCTGCATCTTCCTGTCGCCGCCACCAGGCTAAATATAACCTGACACTGCACAGCCCTGGGCCGCCGACAGAGACAGCCTCTCTGCCTGGGGGCGGACAGGGAGCACTGGAGCCCCAGCCTCCTGCCCTCAGTGTGACTTTGGGCCCAGCTCCTCCTGCAGAGAGCCAGGCAGGGAGGCGACCAGGGTGAGGATGGCTGCCTCCCTGAGGTCACCTTCCCTGCAGGGACCCGGCACCCTGCCTCGTTAGAGCTCTGGATGCTTCCACAAGGCCATCTGTCATTTCATCTGGCACCCAGGGTGGGAATCACTTGTTCCTGCAGTATGCACAGGGAGACCGAAGCTCAGAGAGGTGGGTGACCTGCCCGCAGTCACACAGCAATCGCCCAGGTCTCCCCTCTGGCTGGGGCAGATCAGCTCAGCTCTATGGGCTCCTCCCCCTGCCTGCGGTACTCTCTCTTCCTCCATCTCATGCTGGCTCTGAAATGGGGTCCTTTTTTTTTTTTTTTAAATTTTTAACATTTATTTATTATTGAGAAACAGAGAGAGACAGAGCATGAGCAGGGGAGGGGCAGAGAGAAGGGGAGACACAGAATCCAAAGCAGGCTCCAGACTCTGAGCTGTCAGCACAGAGCCCGACACGGGGCTCGAACCCACAAACCGCGAGATCATGACCTGAGCCGAAGTCGGACGCCAAACCGACTGAGCCACCCAGGCGCCACTGAAATGGGGTCCTTTTGACTGCTTGGCTCAGTGAGGCCAGTGCGAGGCCTGTCCTGTGCATGATGCCCCCAGTACGTCACACATGTGCTCAGTGAATGTTTGTGGGGAAGGAAGAGACACGTTCAAAGGAGCAGTGATGACATTTATTTAGTTTACGGATGAGCAACTGAGGACTCTGACCTGAGGAGCTCGCCCAAGGACACTCAGGGTCACCTGCCTCCCTCCCTTTTCCTGCCTGCCAGGGCTGCCTTGAACGATGGGCCTGTCCCTGTTGAAGCTGAGTGTGGCCTCTGCCCGGAGCCCTGCCAAGGCCAGGGGTGCCCAGAAGTGGGAGATGCGGTTGGGGACTATGGGTGGGGCCCCAGACCCCTGACTGGGGTGGGGTGCTGGGCAGGGACCCTGCCCCCGGGTGCACTGCTGGGTGTGGGTTGGCACCAGATGAAAGCAGGCCCGTGTGCTCTGGTGGAAGACAGCAGAGGGTCAGGAGGAGCTGTACCTGCTGAACTTGGAATGTGTCCAGGCCTGATTCTCCCCCAGGACCCCTTCCCCTGCCCGTGCCTTCTCCCCTCCTTAGTGTCTTGCCGTCAGCTGTGTGACCTCTGTCGGCCATTAGGATCCGAGGCACAGAGGAGCCTGTCAGTGTATGGCTATTAATCAGCGATGGCCTCCGCTCACCTTGCGTGCATCCCCACAGGGCCCGGGGCGCCCCGAGCTCCGGGAGGGAGGCAAAGGTTGGACACCCAGCCTTCAGATATCTTCAGCTGGGGCTGGGGGTTCGGGGGTGTGTGTGTGTGAGTGGGGGGTATTCTTCAGCGTCAGCCCCTTGAACCAGGTGGGCCCAGGGGCCTCTCCCCTTCCTTCTCCTCCCGTGTATCAAGACCTCCCTCGGACCCAGCTCCTGGCGTCACATATATCATGTGTTCATCCCTCGAGCCCTGCGGGGTGGGCGTGATCTCCCCTGTGTTACCCATGAGCACCCTGAGGCTCCGGGAGGGTAGGTGACTTGCCCAAGGTCATCCTGAAGCAGTGAGCAAAGGCCAGCTGACTGCACAGCCTGCACCCCGCCCCCTGGCCTTTGCACCGGGGAACCTCGCAGCCTTTCTGTGGGCGTTGTGGGGTTCCTACTGCTCCCCTCCCGTCTGTCCCTTGCTGGAGCTCTCTGCTGGTGGCCTCGGGAGAGCGGGCCGTGCCTGCCACAGAGTGGCTCTCCGAGGAACTGCAGGCTGGCCCAGCTCTGGGCCCAAGTCAACCTCTGCTGGGGGGCGGGGGGCGGGGGGCTGCCCTGGGGGCAGGACAAGTTCGGAAGGAGAAGCAGGGAGGGGCGAAGTGCAGGGTCGGGGGGTAGGTAGGAGCCGGTCTAGGGGAGGGTGAGGAGCCCTTCTGTGTGCGCAGAGCCAGCCCCGGAGACAGTTAGACTCGGACTCTCCACGTTTCTTCTCCGCTGTGAGGTTGTGTGAAGGTCAGAGCCCCACCACGCACAGGCTGCAGCTTGTGCTGATGCCCAGCTCTGGCTGTCCCTGTGGCCAGCCCTTGTCCTGTCTGAGCTTCAACTGCCCTGCAGGACGCACCGCCCCCCCCCCCCCAATCCCAGCCAGCAACGGGACGGGGGTCGCTGGGTCACTGGGTCTCTGGCTGGGGATGGGGGGTGTGGCAGCCCACGGGGACCCCAGCCAGCCCTGCAGGGTAGTGGGAGGGAGGCAGGGCCTCAGAGATCTCTGGCTGCCTTGGGGCCACTAGCTGTCCTTCCTTCCCTGTCCCCTTGAAAATAGCAGCTGGAGCCTACCTCCCCACCCTCGTCCCCGCAGCCCTCAGGCAGGGCTCCAGTTCACATTTTTGGAATAACCAGGGCTTTGACAGGGTTAGTTGAAAGGAAAAATTCCTTGAATGTCGACAAAGGGAGAGGGCCAAGGGGGCTTTGCGTGTCAGCGGCTGTCTGGAGTGGGGAGCGGCTCTGCACTGCGAGGGGGGTTTCTATCTGGAGTTTCGGCAGCCCGGAGGGCAGGCGGTGGGGTGGCAGTTTGGGACGCCACCGTCTCGGGCTACCTGAGTGGCAGAATGCAGTCCCGGCCGCCTCTCTTGCAGAGAAGCCTGAACCGAGCACGCACGGGCTATCGAGGCCTTGGGTTCAGACTCCTGAGGCTCTGTGTTGGGGACCGAAGGGTTGGGCTCATCTACACTTCAGACTCTGGACTTCTCTGAGACGAGATTCCCTTCCCCCTCCCTCTCCTGCCCCAGTTAAGGAACCGAGGAACGAGAATCGGGGGCCTGGATCACTGGGGTCCCAGGGATGGGTGTTGAGGGTCTTGAGGGCTCAGGTTTCCTGGTCTCTGGCCTCTCCTTAGTCCTGATGAGGGCCAGTCCCTGTTCAGGCCGCCGGCCATCACCATATTAGGGCATAAACTCAAGGCGGGCCGCCTGGGTGCCAAACGGTCTCCAGCTGGGCCCGGCCCCCCGCGGCTCGTGACACCGAAGTGGGGCTTCAGCCGGGCCATGTCAGAGGCCAGGGGTCAGGGGACAGCTGCTGGAGGGACACCCAGACAGAGCCCCCAGCTCAGGTCCCACAGGCCGAGCCTGGATGTGGTGAGTGGAGGGACTTGGGGTGGGGTGGAGAATTCCTGGCCAGCGCCTCCCCTGGCCCAGCCCCCCTCATCCCTGAGCTGCCCTGTTCCAGTTGGTTTCAGAGGGTGGCTGATCTGCCTCCCTCCCCCGGCCTTGTTCCCAGCAAATCCGCCCCCTCCCCCAGCCAGGGAGCATCTCCCAGGATGAAGGAGTCCCTGGCCTGCTCAGCTGAGGCTCAGCCCCCAGGGCCTTGTTGGCAGGCATCAAGCACTAGCCCAAGTCCGAGGCTGCCAGCCCCAAGGTGGTTGGTTTTTCTCAACTCAGTTCACCACCCACACTTCCTCTCCACCCTCCTCCTTCTTGACCCCCCACCCCCTCACCACCAGCACTCCCCCATCCCTCACACCTGCTCCCTGGTGCATTGTTTTAGGGGCTAGGCCCTTCAGAGGGGCACAGACCCTGGGGAGGTAGGTAGGCCCCTACAGTTCAGAGGAGCCAGATGTTCACGGGGGAGCCAAGGCAAGGAAAGAAGTTTGTCCCAGAACGAGAGGGAGATGAGGAACACGTCTGGCCCCTGTTGGGTCCATAAAGAAGGAGGAACAGAGTGTTTATGGGCTTTTTTGTTTCATCTAGGAGGGCTTCCTGTAGGAGGGCGTCCTGTGGCTGGGAGTTCTGAGTGAGGCCGAGAGTGCCGGGGTCCCTCTCAGAAAGGAACAGAGAGAAGGGTGAGGGGCGGTGCTCTGAACAAAGAGCAGAGGTGGACTGGCTACACCGAGCCTGGTGCACTGACCTCGCCTGGTGCAGGGGCTCTGGTGGGCAGAGAGAGACTGGGAGGGGGAAACAAAAGTCAAGGGACAGAGAGAGCAAGGAGAGACAGAGATGAAAGCTCTGGACGCCATGCTTCTCGACTCTCTGCCAAAGGATTACTTTCCTTTTTGTCTACATGTCACAGACCAGCCCTTTTGTGAACTACAAAATCGCACGCTTGGACGTTGCTGTAATGGTTTTCAGACTCTTGCCCTTGACTTGTGAACGCAGCTGGTGGACCGGCGGAGTACCTGGGTACTTATGTAGAGAGAGCAGAGTCAGAGTAACTGTTAGCCCCTCTATAGTGTTCAGCCCACACCGGGCTTTGCCCTAGGCGCTTGGCATGTATCGACTTATTTAAATTCTTTACAACCCATGAGAAAGAATTACTATCATTCCCATTTTATAGGTGAGGAAAATGAGGCACAGGGAGGTTACATAATTAAAGAAAAAAAAAAAAAGCTGGAAGCTGGATGCTGAGATCCTGGGCCGGAAGTCTACGGGCGCACCTGCAGTGCTGGGCTCCCTCGCACGAGGGAAAGCAAGGATACATGGAGAGGACAGGGAGGGACACAAAGAGAGGGCCTCCCAAGAAGCAGTGTGCACGGGGCGCCTGGGTGGCTCAGTTGGTTAAGCGTCCGGCTTCGTCTCAGGTCATGATCTCACCGTTTGTGGGTTCGAGCCCTGCGTTGGGCTCTGTGCTGATGGCTCAGAGCCTGGAGCCTGCTTCGGAATCTGTGTCTCCCTCTCTCTCTGCTCCTCCCTCACTCATGCTCTGTCTCTCTCTGTCTCTCAAAAATAAATAATTGTTATAGAAAGAAAAAAAAAAGAAGCAGGGAGCTGGAGTGGACAGATCAAGGGAGGGAGCTCAGGGTGGCGGGCCCAGGGCAGAAGGAGGGGTCGGTGCAGGAGACACTGGAGAGGACGGGCCGGGAGATGTGGCTGAGGGCCTTGGGGGAGGCACGGACTGGCCCCTCGGGTCCTGCTCTCCTGTGCCTGCCTGAGGGGCCCCCGGGGTCACGGTGGTCGCATCCTCTGCTCTGCAGGGAGCTGCTTCCTGTGCCTGGTGGACGTGGTGCCCGTGAAGAATGAAGATGGAGCTGTCATCATGTTCATCCTCAACTTCGAGGTGGTGATGGAAAAGGACATGGTGGGGTCCCCGGCCCATGATACCAACCACCGTGGACCCCCCACCAGCTGGTTGGCCCCGGGTAAGTGTAACCATACTCTCAGGTCCCTTTTCCTGAGGCCTGGAGGTTACCCAAGGTCAATGCTCTGCAGAAAGCGGTGTTGTGGGGGGGGGGGTGCCCCATTCAGAGGTTGGGGAGGGAACACCAAGGATCTGGCCTAGTCCCATCCGGCTCGGGATGGACAGACAGGGCTGGGGTGACAGACTGAGGCCAGATTCACAGGTCCCTGGGACAGGACTGCACCTGGTTTCCTAGCCTTCCCTGCTTGGGTTCCTACCACAGCGTCTCCTGGGAGTGGCCCTCTCTCCAGCCCCAGGAGTGAGGGATTCACCCCTCCCACGTGGCCCTGGCCACCTCGGAGCCGCTCTCCTGCTCACCAGGAGGCCCTGCCTCTCAGGGATTCATCTTCCTCTCTGTGTCGCTTCTGCCCCCTGGGCCTTGCTCCTGGACTGGCCAGCTTCCTGCTCTGGCCTTGGCTGATTAAAGATTGGAGAGGGAATGCTCACCATGGCTGGAGACATGGAGGCCTCACCTCAGGCACCCATAACCCAGAGCCACCCCCACCACCTCCCTTCTCCATGATGTCCTTTCTGGGTTTCATTGTCATTTTTCCCTGGCAAAAGATTCCACCTCTTGGTTTCTCAAGCGCTGAGAAGGCAGTGTTAATATCACTGTCCTTACCTGTCCTGTCCTCCAGGTCCTGTATGCAGCGTGGCAGGTGGCAGGGCATGGCCGGAAGGCACCGCTCCCCCATGCAGATGCAGGCCCTCACATTTACCGTGTGACCTCTAGCGAGTCACACAGCTCACGCATGCCTAAGTGTCCTCAAGTCTAAACGGGGGATAAACGGGTAGTTGTGAGTCACGCATGGTTTTTGTGGAGCCCACCGTGACCTGTGAGACTCCAGCATTGGTAGTTTATTATTGTCAGAGCCTTAGACTAGCTCCTGCACTGGAAGCTTTTTGAGACTTGAGTTCTGTGCGCTGGGAGTGGGGGTGAAGCGGTGCCGGCTGCCCGGGCTCCCCCCACTTCCCTCCCCTCGGTGGTGGCCGGGCCGCCAGCTCCCAGGCCTCCCTGCTCAGTGGCTGCCCTCCTCACCATCCCCCCTGTGGCCACCCGCCTCTCTTCTCCCCGCAGGCCGAGCCAAGACCTTCCGTCTGAAGCTGCCTGCGCTGCTGGCCTTGACCGCCCGGGAGTCGTCAGCGCGGCCCGGCGGCGGGGGCGGCGCGGGCGCCCCGGGGGCCGTGGTGGTGGACGTGGACCTGACGCCCGCGGCGCCCAGCCGCGAGTCGCTGGCCCTGGACGAGGTGACGGCCATGGACAACCACGTGGCAGGGCTGGGGCCCGCGGAGGAGCGGCGCGCGCTGGTGGGCCCCGGCTCCCCGCCCGCCTGCGCGCCGGACACGCACCCCTCGCCCCGCGCGCACAGCCTCAACCCCGATGCGTCGGGCTCCAGCTGCAGCCTGGCCCGGACGCGCTCGCGGGAGAGCTGTGCCAGCGTGCGCCGCGCCTCCTCGGCCGACGACATCGAGGCCATGCGCGCAGGGCTGCCGCCGCCGCCGCGCCACGCCAGCACCGGTGAGGGCCCGCCGCGGGGAACTGCCCCAGCGCTGCGCCACCCGCCCAGGCCTGCCCCATTCGGGGGCCCTCGGCTTCCTCCATCTCAGCCTGGGCCTGTGTGCCCGGGAGATGGAAATCCCATTAAGCACTTACTTAATCCCATTAAGTGGCCTTTTACTCCATTAAATGTCCATTCATCCCATTACATTCTTCCACTGGCACAGCCTTTGCTGGCTGGTGGGGCTCGTTCTCCCGGGATGGCCTGGGGCAGGCATGGCCATGGGGAGTGTGAAGGGCGGGAGAGGCCTCCGGTCCCGGCTACCATCTGGCCCTCTGGTGGGGGGGGGGGGGGAGGCCCGGCGCCCACTGAACAGACCCTCACGGAGGACCGCCTTCCTCCATCACCTCACAGCTGCACCATGCACCGCACGCTTTCTTAAAGTGGCCATGCACTCCTGCCTGCCACCCGACCCGGCTCTCCCCTCCACCCCAGGGGCCATGCACCCCTGCCTGCCGCCCTGACCCGGCTCTCCCCTCCACCCCAGGGGCCATGCACCCTCTGCGCAGTGGCCTGCTTAACTCCACGTCAGATTCCGACCTCGTGCGCTACCGTACCATTAGCAAGATTCCCCAAATCACCCTCAACTTTGTGGACCTCAAGGGGGACCCTTTCCTGGCTTCGCCCACCAGTGATCGGGAGATCATAGCGCCCAAGATAAAGGAGAGGACCCACAATGTCACCGAGAAGGTCACCCAGGTGCGTGCCTAGCTCCCTGGCTCTCCTTCTCCCCTGGAGGAGCTTGGAGGGGGTGGGAGTGGGCTGCGGCCCAAGGGGGATGGTGGAGGGGACCGGTCAGTGAGGGCCTCTTGAGGGTGGGCAGACGCCCTGGCTGGAGGCGGGGGGAGGGGCGGGGGGTGGATTGCAGAGCTGGGGTGAGAGACAAGTCTGAGAGGTCCTGAGGAAGGGAGACTACAGGGAAGGGGGGGGAGGGGAAGAAGTGGGGGAAGAGAGAGGAAGGGAAGGGACCCTGGGACGGTGCGGATACAGAGAACACATTGATGGAGCACGGGAAGGACAAGGCAGTTGGGACAAGGTGGGCCTGAGGAGGGTGGGCTGGAGAAGGCAGCCTTAGGGGCATGATGGGGTCTGCTCACTGGGTGTGGTGTAGGAGGTACAGGGCCGGTTAGGGGCAAACCTACAAGAGGCTTCAAATTAGAAGGGGCCATGGAGGTCAAGGTCAGGGGTCCTGATTCTTCTAGGCCAACCTGATAAGCTAGGGGGGGGAGGGGCGCGGGTCCTGTGCTAGGGCTTGAATGGCTTGGAGGTACGCATCCCTGTCCCCAAACCACGGGACAGGGGAGGGGAGGGTATGATGGTGGGGGCACTGATACAGAAGGATTAGGTCCCAGAGAAGACCACCAGCCTTTGGGGGCACTGCCCAACACTGTCCGGCGGCAGGACCAGCCTGGTCTCCTGGTCCCCGCTGGCAGCAAGGTTGCTGGCACCACCTCCACCGCCCAAGGAGTCCATGCCGACTCCTTTTACACATTCTGGCCTTGGGCCTGGGATGGGGGAGAGGGTCCCGAGTGGGGATGCCTGCAGTAGGCGAAGAGCCCGGGGCAGCGGGGGCTCCTGGCTCATGCCTGCTGAGCTCCAGTCTCTGTTGCCCCCTCCTGCCTCTGTCCATGGCATCTCCTTGAGTTGGCCGGAGAGAGGGAGCTGCCCCTTTTCGCCCGCTGTGGTCGCTGCCAGCCTCCTCGGCCCTCCTCCTGGCCCTGCTCCCACTGCCTCTGGCTCTCTGGGCCCCTGCCAGGTCTCCAGCCCCTTGGCCTTGACTCCAGAATGTTCTCCCTCACCCCAGGCCCCATATCTGGTTGCCTGCCCCTCTCCCCCTCCTGCCTCTGCCTCTCCTTGCCACCTGGATCCCGGCGTCTGCCCTGCTTCTGCGCCCGCAGCCTGTGCCCGCAGCCTGTGCCCGTCCTGTTGCGGTCTGTGCTCGGTCTATATGTGGCAGCGTGCGGGTGTGTTCCTGGCTTTGCCTGTCACCGGGCGGTCTCTCCATCTCTGGGTGTCGGTCTGACTCTGGCTGGCTGGGCACTGGACCGGAGGGGCGGGGGTGTCGGGGAGACCATTAATCTGCGGTGACAGGCCTGGCTGCCGGGGGAGGGGGAGGGGCGCGGGCTGCGGGAGCGGCTGCAGCAGGAGCCCTGATCGGGCCGCGGGGGAGGGGGCCGCTGGCCCGCACGGGCGGGGGCGGGGGAGCCCAGTGTGGCAGGGGTGGGGGTGGGGGCCTGGGAGGAGGGGCCGGCAGAGGAGCCGAGGTTCCGACCGCGCCGCTGCTGCCGGGCTGGCGGGCGGGCAGAGCGCAGCGCCCCGGCAGCGGGCAGGGGGCCATGGGCGGCCCGAGCCAGGCAGGCTGCTGTCCACATTCACTGCCAGGGTGACCCCAGCCCCGGGGCCCAGCCCCAGCGACCCTGGCTTCATGCCAGAGACGGCCCTGGGCGCCAGGCCGCCAGCCTCTGGGGCGCAGCCTGGGCTGGGACTGCTGCTGGGGCGCAGGTGGGGCGCTGGCCGGGCCCTCGGGCTCCAGGGCGGGCAGGCTGGGGGCAGCCAAGTCCTTCATGGCGGCCCCAGCAGGGAAGCCGAGCGGGACAGGGGCTCTGCAGCCCAGGGTCCAGAAAGGCCGGGTGAGGCGGGCCGTGCGCATCTCCAGCCTGGTGGCCCAGGAGGTAGGTGACCCCCACCCCCAGCCGTTCCCCCTCCCTCCCTGGGCCGGGGCACTGAGGCAGGAGGTGGCAGCGAGGTGGCAAGTTGGGTGCAGCCTGGAGGGCTCTGGCTCCGGGCCGGGCTGGGAGAGGGCTTCTGAGAAGCAGGACGGTTCTGGGGGAGCTTCGGTGTCCCCAGCTCCGCTCAGCCCACCGCTGGCCCCTTGCTCGCTCTCCTCCAGGCTTGCCGGGCCCGGGTGGACAGTGCTTTTCTTGCCAGGGCTTTCCCTCTGCCCCAGGGCTTTCCCTCTGCCATGGCTTCCCTGGCTCACAGTCCTAACTCCAAATATGACAGGAGGAGAGGGAGAGGAGGAATGAGATGGGGGCCCAGCGAGCATGACGCTGGGCAAAGGGGGAGGAGGGGAGCACAGTGGGACAGCGAGGGGGCCGGCAGGCACGCCGGGGCCCTGGGGCTCTAATGCTCCCCACTGGGTGCTGGGGTGGACCCCGAGGTGGGGGAGGGAGGCCTGGGCTGCTTCAAGGGCCTGAGTAGGGTGGGGGTCAGAGGCCACTGGATGGCGGTGAGGGCCCTGAGCTCACCCACCTGGATCACCTCTTCCCGGGCAGCCTGAGGAGCGGGGCGGCTGTGCCCTCCTCGCCCAGGCTGATTATTCTCTAGGCAGCTCCTGGGAGTCACCTCTCTGCCCCCAGGGGCTTCCATCAGCCTGCAGCAGCCTCCGGGCAGTGGGAGGTGGCTTAGGAGTGAGTGTGCGAATCCCCACCACCGGCACCTGACTCTCTGCTTTGGCTCTGGTGCTCCTCCCAGTGGGGGAGCAGGTATGGGTGGGAAGAATCCCACCCACAGGTGAGGACCCAGGATTCGGCTTAAATGAGCTTCCGTATTCTGAGGCACCACGAGTCAGGGGGGGTTCCGTGCCTGGCCCAAGGCCATCTGGTAAGCTGGTGGCTGCAGAGCGAGGCCTGGCCCCTGTCAGGTGAGGTATGCGGGGCCAGGCCTTGAATCCCAGGCTCGCCCCGCATGCTTGCGGTTGGGCAGTGGGGCTGTGCTGGCCTTGCCGTGTTTAGACTCTGGGGTTGGGGGCAGGGTCACTGCTGTTGGCTGTGGTCCAACATAGTCCCCAGGGGGCCTGGCCTCCGAGGACGAGCCCCATCCAGGGACAGGTACCTTCTTCAGCCCCTTGTCCATGGGGGCCCTGGCTGGTTCCATTTTTTCAATCCTCATGTGACCCCCGAAAGGCCACTGCTTCGTGCTCTCTGCCTTAAGGAGCAAAGGAGCTTGGGCTGAAGGCAGGGCAGAAGTGGGGGCCTGCAAGACACAAGCTTCTTCTCACCCCCCCAGGCCCCAGCTGCTCCCCCCACCCCCATCAGACGTCTCTGGAGCTGCCCATGTCTACTTTAGGGTGGCCAAACCCCTAACCATGGCCCGTCTTACCTTCCAGTAACTTCCTCTATACGGAGATGGTCTACAAACAGTCCACCTGGTGACGGTGGATCCCCGGCTTGAGTATGAATGGGAATCTTTGGGGGATCCATCCACCCCACTCTCCCCAGCCCAGAGGCCTGAGGATGTGGGGCCCCGGCACTCAGTGCTTCTTGGAGCAGGGCCAGCAGCCTTGGTTCTCAAGGGGGTGGGTGAGGCCTTGGGTTTGACTCCCAGGGTTGGCAGGGCCAGGCCCAGAGGGCCTAGGGAGGGGGCTCATGGGTTGAGTGGGATGTCTGTAAGAGAGGATTTGGTGGAGGGCAGAGGGAGGCAATGGGGGGACAGACAGGCTCCTGGCTCATTGTGGGAAAGGTGGTCTCAGTCCTTCCTAGTTTGGCCTGGGAAGAGAATGGCATGGCTGCTGCCATCTGGTGTGAATGGCAGGTCTGCCTCTGCCTGACTGTTTAGGGGGCAGGACGTGAGGTGAGCTTGTGCAGGCCTGCTTACGACACTTCTGAACATTTGCCTGTCCGTCTGTGCACACGTGGGCACGTCTATGGCTGGGTTAGGTCTTCTGTGGGCCTCTGTAGGGGTGCGGGAGGGCTGCCCTGGGGCTGGGGACGGGGGCTGGGGAGTGGTGGGTGTGTGTGTCTCGGTCTCTCTCCAAGGGAGCCTGAGGGGCCTGGGTCTGGGGGGCTGGTGCCCTTGGGCTAGTGGTGGCATGAAGGGACCTTTATTTAGGCCCCCAGTCCCCAGGCCACCAGTAGTGGGACTGCTATGGGATGGTAGTGACCACCACCGTTTTATGTGTTGAGGCTGTGCCTCCTGAGGCCATCACCCGGACTTGGCGTCTTAGCTCTTGGAGCATCTTCTAGACTAGGATCATGGTGTGTGTGTGTGTGTGGTGGGTACGTGGTGTCCGGGGGCTGTGGTCAAGGTGATGTGGTGGAGTTCTACCCATAGCTATGGGTGCGCCTAGCTGGTGGGGAGCAGCACTCCTGGATAGCACTGCACAGTGCTCTGAACTCAGGTCGCCAGAGAGCAGGTCCGTGTGCTGCGTGGGGAAGTGCAGTGCCTGGGTCACGAGGTGGTCACTGGCTGTGGCCACTTGGCCAAGGGATGGGCATTCTGATCAGAACTCTTTGGCTTTCCCCTTACTCTGCTTGGTCTCTTCGCTGGAGGCCCAGCAGGGATGTCACCTGGCCCCACCCTGGAGATCCCACAGCCTCCCCTGCCCCGGACTCCAATTGAATGTCATCTCCTCACCTCTGCCCTCCACTCTCCCTCCCTGTCCAGGTCCTGTCCCTGGGGGCTGACGTGCTTCCAGAGTATAAGCTGCAGGCACCACGGATCCACCGCTGGACCATCCTGCACTACAGCCCCTTCAAGGCCGTGTGGGACTGGCTCATCCTGCTGCTGGTCATCTACACGGCTGTCTTCACACCCTACTCGGCCGCCTTCCTGCTGAAGGAGACAGAAGAGGGCTCCACGGCCCCCGACTGTGGCTACGCCTGCCAGCCGCTGGCCGTGGTGGACTTCATTGTGGACATCATGTTCATCGTGGACATCCTCATCAACTTCCGCACCACTTATGTCAATGCCAATGAGGAGGTGGTCAGCCATCCCGGCCGCATTGCCGTCCACTACTTCAAGGGCTGGTTCCTCATCGACATGGTGGCCGCCATCCCCTTCGACTTGCTCATCTTTGGCTCTGGCTCGGAGGAGGTAAGTTGGCAAGGAGGCCGCGGCCGGGAGGGCACCCGGGAAAGGAGAGAAGGTGGTGGGGCACATGGGGGTAGCTACTCCATGGCCACTGCCCCTCTCCACGTGAGCCACTCCCCAGGTAGAGGGCCAGAGGGGCCGCCTTTTTCTCTTTGTCTATCCAAAGAGGCCGCCATGTTCTAATCACACAGAAGTGGCCTGGGAACTAGTGGGGGTTCTAGGCAGGCACCTCAGGGTGGGCGTTGTATCTTCCAGAGCCCCATTCTCACTGGGGGGAGCGTGAGCCCCTCTGTCACAAAGATGAGCCCTTTGTCACAAAGCTAGGACGAAGATTAATGGGACTCTGTGCTGGGCTTAGGGAAAGGGAGCTTCAACCATTAGGAGGTCCTGGGAGGAAGTCTTTGGGGATTTAACTTCCAGTGCCCCCCCATCACTAGCTCCCACACTGAATGTCTGTCCCCCCAACAGCTGATCGGGCTGCTGAAGACGGCGCGGCTGCTGCGGCTGGTGCGTGTGGCGAGGAAGCTGGACCGCTACTCGGAGTACGGGGCAGCCGTGCTTTTCCTGCTCATGTGCACTTTCGCGCTCATTGCGCACTGGCTGGCCTGCATCTGGTATGCCATCGGCAACATGGAGCAGCCGCACATGGACTCCCGCATCGGCTGGCTGCACAACCTGGGCGACCAGATCGGCAAGCCCTACAACAGCAGCGGCCTGGGGGGCCCTTCCATCAAGGACAAGTATGTCACGGCCCTCTACTTCACCTTCAGCAGCCTCACCAGCGTGGGCTTCGGCAACGTCTCCCCCAACACCAATTCGGAGAAGATCTTCTCCATCTGTGTCATGCTCATTGGCTGTGAGTGTGTCCTTGGGGATGGGGGTGGCGGAGGGAGGGGGGGGGTGTGGCCCACAGAGTCTGAGAAGAGCCCGAGACAGAGGAGAGGGAGGATGCTAGACGGGCCAGAGGCGGGGGTGGGGGGAGCTCTGAGACCGAGAGCCTCCAGGGACCACCACTAGAGCATGTGTGGGGACCGGGACACCAGGCGGAGGCTCAAGGCAGAGCCTGAGGGCACGCGTACCTGGGCTTCTGTGTTTGTGCGTCTCTCGTGTGTGCTCCCACTGAGATGTGACTGCGTGTGTCGTTGACCCGGTGCAGGGGCGGGGGGGGGGGCGCTCGGATGCTGATGTCCCCACTCGCCCCCCTCCCCTAGCCCTCATGTACGCCAGCATCTTTGGCAACGTGTCAGCCATCATCCAGCGGCTGTACTCCGGCACCGCCCGCTACCACACGCAGATGCTCCGGGTGCGGGAGTTCATTCGCTTCCACCAAATCCCCAACCCCCTCCGCCAGCGCCTCGAGGAGTATTTCCAGCACGCCTGGTCCTACACCAACGGCATCGACATGAATGCGGTGAGGCCGCTGGGCTTCGCTGGGGGTGGGCTGGAGGGAGCAGGGCCACAGCGGGACTTCCCTGGACGCAGTGAGCACGCCTGCCCTAACAGCATCACGCTCTGTGGTTCAGAAGGTCACGGTTAGTGCCTAGAAGGACCCTGAGAAGTACGTTCTCCTGCTTTTGATAATGGAGCTCGTTTACTGGGAGAACTCTCACTACGGGGCAGGCCAAACCTGGCCCTTCCGTGTAGGCAAAGCACTTAATCCTTACAACAGCCCCAGGCAGGAACTGGTCTCTACACTTTACACAAGAGAATGGAGGCTGATGGATGCCTCCTGCCGGGAGGCATCATCCAGGAGGTCCGGGCAGGGCGCCCAGCTAGAAGGTGGTGGGCTCTCTGATGCTCCTCCCAGGGTCTCGGGGTGGGGGGTGTCGTGTCTGAAGACCGAGTGCTGAGCCAGCCCAACGCCCCCCAGGTGCTGAAAGGCTTCCCCGAGTGCCTGCAGGCAGACATCTGTCTGCACCTGAACCGCTCGCTTCTCCAGCACTGCAAGCCTTTCCGAGGGGCCACCAAGGGCTGCCTGAGGGCCCTGGCCATGAAGTTCAAGACGACACACGCACCGCCAGGGGACACGCTGGTGCATGCGGGGGACCTGCTCACCGCCCTCTACTTCATCTCCCGGGGCTCCATTGAGATCCTGCGGGGAGATGTTGTCGTGGCCATCCTGGGTACGGGGCTAGGTGCAGGGGACCGGGTGCTGGGTCAAGGCCGGGAGAGCTCTCTGAGGAGTTGTTGGCGCCACTCTTGCCTGCAAGGAATTCACTTAAGCTTAGACCCTCCAAGGGGGGCAGTGGAGAGGAGCCCCACGTGGGGTGGGGCTGCTGAACTCCAGGGGTTCTTAGATTCTGTTCCCTACAGGCTCTCCCCGCAGGCAGCGACACTCTTGCTTCCTTCAAGCAGGACCAAATCCAGACAAAGTGGGCAGTGGAGGGAGGTTATGCGTCTGATTTTACTAAGTAAATTAACTAAGTTCCCAGCAGCCTCGTGCGATACAGCCAAGCCCCGCCCTCACCATCTGCAAAGCAGAGGGAGTCTCACCCCTCTTTCCCTCCCAGGTGTGCCTGGGCAGGGGGCTTCCTGTCCTCTGCCTGTCCTTCCCTGTGTACCTTAGGGCACCTGCATCCCAGTGGGACATTTTAGATTTTTATTTCTCAGTTCGGTCAACACCTATACTCACTCCACAAACCGCCCAAACACAACTACAACCAAAGTTTCACTATATAACACTTAGCTTTTGTATGTGTGATGCATTCTGGTGTCTTCTGTGCCGTGATCAGCTATGCCATCCTGTTTTCTTTTGGCAAACAAAAACGCTGGTGGTGTTTCACTACCGTGTTATGATCTACGGCTTGAAGGACACTTTCATGAGGGCGCAGTGATTGGCCAGGAGGGTGTTTGGGACACAGTGTTTGGAGGGGGGTAGTGGTGGACTTAGAAGTCATGGAAGCCAGGGCCGTGGGCAGAGAGGGGTCTCTAGGCTGGTCCCGCTGGCCAGCTCCAGTTGTTGGAAGGCAAGGAGGTCCAAGCCCTCTGCTCCCTCTGTCCCCACGGCACTGATGGCCTTGCTGAACAAGTCCCGACGTGGAGAGCAGAGGGGAGATGGGGCTGGCTCTGGGGGCTGGGGCTGGTGGGTGGGGGAACGGACTGAGGGGAGGCCCCCAGCCTCCAGCCCCCAGGCTGAGAATGCCCAGAAGACAGACGCCTTTTCCCTTCGCTGCTGTCCAGGGGCTGAGTCCCCACCCTTGGTGCCCTCCAGGGAAGAATGACATCTTTGGAGAGCCTTTAAACCTGTATGCTCGGCCAGGCAAGTCCAATGGGGATGTGCGGGCCCTCACCTACTGCGACCTGCACAAGATCCACCGGGATGACCTGCTGGAGGTGCTGGACATGTACCCCGAGTTCTCGGACCACTTCTGGTCCAGCCTGGAGATCACCTTCAACCTGCGGGACGTGAGTGGGCTGCCCTGAGCAGGCTGCACCCTGGTGATCTCGTTGGGCCTATTTCCCTGCCTGTCCAGTGGTATGGGAGTTGGAGGAGGTGGAAGTCCCAGCCTCAGCTCCCTTCGTGGAGCAGAGATGACGTCTGTGCCTGGGGTGGGGGGGGGGAAGCTTCCTCACAGCGGGGTGCTTCGGGCTCCACTTTCTCTATGTTAATGAGGGGGTTTGGGCTGACCCCGGGCAGGGCAGGTGGGCGCGGCAGGGCCCTGACACCGCTTTCGGTTCTAGACCAACATGATCCCCGGGTCTCCCGGCAGCGCGGAGCTGGACGGCGGCTTCAACAGGCAACGCAAGCGCAAGCTGTCCTTCCGCCGGCGCACCGACAAGGGTGAGGCGGGGGCGGGGCGGGGTCCAGGTGAGGTGAGAGGGGGGCGGGGCGCGGGGGCGGGGTCGACTGCACCTAGCCCCGCAGACTTTCGTGCCCCTGCCTTCCAGTGTTCCCCACTCTCTCACCCCAACTGCCCGAACGCTGTCCATTTTCCCTTAATGCCCACTTGAACTGGCACCTCCTCCGGGAAGCCCTCTTCCACCCTCCTGGGTGCCGGCCAAAGCCTCAAGCGGCTGGCGTCTTGGGCGCTGCCTTGAACTGATGAGGGGAGGAGAGAAGGATAAAGGGGGGCGAGGGGGCCAGCGAAGGGGGTCCCAGAGAGCCCCGCTCAGCTGTCCGCGGTCGGAGACGACTGGTCTCTCCGCCCCCCCCTCCCCCGGCGGTTCTCATCCCGCCTGAGCGCGGGATGGGGGGAGGGGGAGAGCAGAGGAAACAACCGGGGACAGACCAGGGGACAGACCACGGTGTCCTGGCGCAGCCCTCTCCCAGGCCTGCTCAGTCCCCTGCCCTCCCCTCCCGTGCCTCCTGCCTTCTCTGAGGCCCGTTCTCTGTTTCCTACAGACCCGGAACAGCCAGGGGAGGTGTCGGCCTTGGGGCCGGGCCGGGCGGGGGCAGGGCCGAGTGGCCGGGGCCGGCCAGGGGGACCGTGGGGGGAGAGCCCGTCCAGCGGCCCCTCCAGCCCCGAGAGCAGTGAGGATGAGGGCCCGGGCCGCAGCTCCAGCCCCCTCCGCCTGGTGCCCTTCTCCAGCCCCAGGCCCCCCGGAGAGCCGCCGGGTGGGGAGCCGCTGACGGAGGATGGGGAGAAGAGCAATGACACTTGTAACCCGCTGTCAGGTACGGTGAGGGGCGGCCCCGGGGGTGGGGGGGGGTGGGGCGGTGAAGGGGGGCGTGGCATCTGACCTGGCCCCAACCCAGTCCTCTGGCTCCAGGCGCCTTCTCAGGAGTGTCCAACATCTTCAGCTTCTGGGGGGACAGTCGGGGCCGCCAGTACCAGGAGCTGCCTCGCTGCCCCGCCCCCACCCCCAGCCTCCTGAACATCCCTCTCTCCAGCCCCAGCCGGCGGCCGAGGGGCGACGTGGAGAGCAGACTGGATGCCCTTCAGAGGCAGCTCAACAGGTGAGAGCGGCTCCTGGGATCCAGCTTAGCGCGCAGCTGTGTCGAGGGGGGCGGGGCCCGTGGGTCGTGTGTGTGTGTGTGTGTGTGTGTGTGTGTGTGTGTGAGAGAGAGAGAGAGAGAGAGAGTGAGATCTATGGGTTTCCGGCAGTATTACAGCGTGAAGGGAGAGTGTCTGCTCTGTGTAGACCTGTCCCGTGTGTGCTGCACCCTGACCCCCACCTTCCATTCGGCGCTGAGATAGGGACTGCACACCCAGAGGGAAGAGGGAGCCTGGGGGTTGACCAGCTGGCTGGTCCATAAGGTGGTTCCGAAATCACCGTCACTGGTGTCCCCACGTCCCCGAGAGCCAGAGCATCCTCCTCCTTCTTGCCCCAGGCTGGAGACCCGGCTGAGTGCGGACATGGCCACTGTCCTGCAGCTGCTGCAGAGGCAGATGACGCTGGTCCCACCTGCTTACAGTGCTGTGACCACCCCGGGGCCTGGCCCCACCTCCACCTCCTCTCTGTTGCCCGTCAGCCCCATCCCCACCCTCACCCTGGACTCGCTTTCTCAGGTAAGTTCCAGAGCCCTCTCCCTGCCCAAGGCACCCCAGTCCTGCTTTTTCTGCCCCCAATCCCCGCCCCTCCCCCAAACCTGCTCTGCTGTCCTTTTTCTTAAACACTGGGCCTCAGCTTCCTCCCACCCCCATTTCTGCCCTCATCCTGGACTCTACTTTTGGAGGAGGACTGCCTTGGGAGCACAGGGCAAGGCAGGAGAGCCCCCAAACCAAAGCCCCCAGGCAGCCCCCAGCGGGCTGAGAGGGGCCACCTAAATGGCTAGATCTACTCAGGGGGCCTGTGTGTTGGCCAAGAGGGGCCTCGGAGGCCTGGTGGTGGGCGCTGTGTGCCAGGGCACCCTCGGCACCGGGTCCCTGCTGTGACTGGCGCTGCTCAGCTCTGGCTCCGCCGTCTGCCCGTGGCTCTCACACTAGCCACTCTGCAGGGCTGTCCTGAGGGCTTTGGCAGAGCCCCAGGGTGGCATTTCCGGCCCGCATCTCTCCCCTCCTGTGGGAGTGGGCCTCTGTTGCTCTTTGTCCTCTCCTGAGTGGACATGTGTGTTCCCAGCCTCCTGACAAGACAGCTGTGTCTGGGCCCCAAGAAGGGGGCTCTTCTGGCTCCCAGAGGTGGCCTGGGCTCTGCTCCCCCCCTTCCTCTGGCATCCGCTCCCCCTCCCATATGCTGCCTGCTCCTGTTTGCAGACACCAGGGCCCACGTCAGCAAATGTGCCAGTCTCCCTTCACGGCCTCCCCCGCGGAGATCTCACAGCACACTCGTCAGCATCCACAAACCCCTCCCGCCTGCCCTGGCACTCTCCCTGGCCTTCCGGGGCCTGGCCGCCAGCCTGCCTCTGTTTCTAGGTCCCTGAGTTCTTTCTAGATTGGAGGAAGGAGCCTCGTTTCTTTTTCTGTCCCAACTCAGGGCCCCTTATTCTGGGTTGGGTTTGGAATCGTCTGCCATGTTCCCTGGGGGGGAGGGGGGAGTGACTGCAGCCCTGAGCTCTCCCCTGTGTCAGGGGCCACTCCCAGGGCTCCCGGCTGCCCAGTTCTTCGGCTCCCCTTTGGGCTCCAAGTCCCGCTCTGTATGGCTCGGCCCTTCTCCTTGTCCCCTTGAGCCCTCTTCTTTTCTCCGGTCGTCTGTCACCGGATTCTCCTGACCCTCTCTGTCCTCTGACCCTCCTTTCTATTCACCTGACGGCCCCCTCCGTCCCCTCTCCCCTCTTCCATAGGCTCCTTGTCTGCTCACACTGTGTTCTCTGCAGGTTTCCCAGTTCATGGCATTGGAGGAGCTCCCCCCGGGGACCCCAGAGCTCCCCCAAGACAGCCTCACTCGACGCCTCTCCCTGCCGGGCCAGCTGGGGGCCCTTACCTCCCAGCCCCTGCACAGACATGGCTCGGACCCGGGCAGTTAGTGGGGCTGCCCATTGTGGACACGTGGCTCACCCAGGGTCCAGCGCACTGCCTGGGCCCCTCCCCTCAGAGGCCCTGCCCGGGAGGCCCTGGCCGACAAAGGGGAGACGAACATGAAGGCACAGCCCCCTCCCCCAGCCCTTGGGACCATCTCCTCCTGCAGTCCCCTGGGCCCCCATGGGAGGGGCAGGGGCAGGGACAGGGCCGGGCAGTGGACGGGGGTCTGTGGTCTCCCCACTGCCCTGGGGGCATTAGCTGGTCTAACTGCCCGGAGGCACCCGGCCCTGGGCCTTAGGCACCTCAAGGACTTTTCTGCTATTTACTGCTCTTATTGTTAAGGATAATAATTAAGGATCATATGAATAATTAATGAAGATGCTGATGACTATGAATAATAAATAATTATCCTGAGGAGACTCCATGGTGCCGGACCGTGCGGCCGCGGGCACGCCGTAGCCCGTGGTCACGGTCACATGTGCGTGCATTCGCTGGACTCTGCGTGGGCATCTGGGCGTGTCTGTCTGCGCGTGCAGGGCCTGCAGGGGCTGCCCTGACATCTGGGTGCGGAGCACGCGCAGAAGAGGTGTTCCCTGTGGCGTCTCCAGGCCTTCCTGCTTCCTCAGGGGCCTGGATTCCAGATAGCGAAGAACCGCCTGGAAGGACTGTTGTGAATACAGAGGCAGCCCTAATGGGATGCCAGGCCTGGGTCCAGCCCCTCAAGGTCATGTTTTGCTGGGTGGCCTACTTGCTCCCAAAGCTGGTCATACACTGGCTTGTCCGCTTACGCACTTCATGAACCCAGCTGGCACTGACCCCTAACCTGGGGCTGTGTTGGTTAGTTCTGGCCCGTGTCCCCTGACCCCCTGACTTGGCCTTACCTTGACCTTAACCCAGATTCACTCGGACTCTGTACAGTTGGGCCCCCACGGTAACCCGACTCTGGGCACACTGGCTTTCTCAGTCCCGACCAGAGCTCCTCAGGTGTCTGGCTGCAGATGGGCCTCCCTTTGGTCACTATCATCTCTTGAGGACCTCTGATCCTTGATCACAGAGTTGATGCCTAGACACGGTGGGAGTTTGGGGGTGGCTCATTCTCATGACTGGGGGAATAAGTCAGAATGTACATCCTGGGGCCAGGGAAGGGCTGTGCCCTTGTGTGTGCCTGTGTGTGCTTGTGAGGACACACGGCCTCCTGGAGCAGTGGATGGCAGTGACCATGGCAGGGCAGCAGGAGGAGCCAATGGGCAGCGGCCAGCTCTGCTTGAGGGAGTAGTGCTGCCCACAGCCTCCAGACCCGGCCCAGCGGTGTCCCCCTTCATCCCCGCACCCCCTGACCCTTGGAAGTGGGCTTGTTAACCTTGCCCTTTAAAAAAGAGAGAATCCCAAGCAGGCCCAGAGCTGTCAGCGCAGAGCTGGTGTGGGGCTCGATCCCACGAACCATGAGATCAGGACCTGGGCCTAAATCAAGAGTCGGACGCCCAAATGAGAGCCTCTAAGGCGCCCCAACCTCGGGTTTAAATTCAAATGTGGCTATTCTCATGGCCCACACCTGGGATGGGGTGGGAGACCCTGCTCTCTGAGGGTCCTTGCTGTGCCCCGAGAGAAGGGAGAGAATCTCCCCTGTCCACGTGATTCTGCACCAGCGCCCTGGCTCCCCTCCCAGGATTGCCGCATATGCTCGTGACTTGGGAGTTCACACGCACGACTTCCTGGGGGGGGTTGATGTATTCGTGATGTGGGGGGAGGGGTGGTGAGCAGAACCCCTCAGCACAGGGCAGAGGCAGACACAGGACAGGCAGAGGTGACCGTGAGAAGTAAAATACGGACCGCTGAGTGCACCTGGCACGCTGGGCCTGTGTGAGCAGGGCCAAGTGCCTGCTCTCTGACGCTGGCTCCATCCTTGTTAACTGTCCGCCCTTGGCCTGAGAGTATCGTCATCCTGGGGCCCAGCTCCAGTTCACACTACTCTGGCCAGGTACAAGCGTGGCGGCTGGGGGAGGGGCTGGGGACCACCCCAGGGAGTCAGGGCCCGTGTTGTTGGGCACCTGGTGGAGAAGAAGAAACCTTTGCCTGCACTCTCTGGGCTTCGTATCAGGTGGATGCCAGTCATCTCTCTGCGACACCACGCCAGCCCCCACAGCCGGTCACTGGCCCAGTGTGGACTCTGGTGCTTGTCTGAGATGGACACACACGGGTGTCCCAGGGGTGGGTCTGCTCAATCTGTAGCAGGAGAGCGGCCAGTGTGGTTAGGATGCCCTGTGCCAGGTTCTTGCCCAGAGCCACCTGCTGAGGGTGGGAGGAGGATGACAGTGACAGTGGCTTCAGTCACTGGGTCATTTTGCCTGCCCAGCTGCTGCCAGGTGCTCGGAACATGCAGTGTTTAACCCTCAGAGGGAGGGGTAATAAGTCCAAGTGGGAAGATTAAGGCTCAGGATGGTAAGTGACTGGCCAGCGGTCACACCCCTCACAGGTGGCAATGCACAGTTTCAGACTGCATGGGAGGAGCTGTAGTGACCTTCAGGGCATGACACGGGCTGACCCTCACCGGCTGCAGGGCATAAGCTTGAGCCTGGGCCTTGAGGGCCTGAAAGGCAGGTATGGGTGCTGTGCTTGGGGGTGCAGCCCAGTTTGGGAGTCCAGCATGGAGACACCCCCAACTCCCATTCCTAGCCTGCTCTGGCCCTCCCCTCTCCTGGCCAGGTGACAGCCCCCTCCCACTGCCACTCTGGGGTCACGTTCTGCCTAGTACACATGAGTCACGTGCTATACACCATAGCTGTGCCCACAGCCTTCGAGCTTTCCGTTGGGCTGATGAAGGTCAAGTCTTTGGGCAGGGTCTACCCAAAGCAGAAGTCTGCCATGACCACTCGTGGTGGGCTCCTGGCCCTAGGGTGACTGCACCTGTTGGGGTTTCCTTCACTGGCCTGGGGCAGTAAGATAGAGAGCAAAAGGGCACCTGGGCAGCTCAGTCTAAGAGTCTGACTTTGGCTGAGGTGATGCTCTCCGGGTTCGTGAGTTTGAGCCTGCGTTGGGCTCTCTGCTGTCAGTACAGAGCTCACTTTAGATTCTCCGTCCCTCTCTTTCTCTACCTCTCCCTCTTCTCAAAAAAAAAAAAAAAAAAAGAGAGAGAGTGACAGCTCCATGGGGGTGTTCCTGTGAGGCCTAGAACAACGCCTGGCACTGGGATGTGGTGTTTTTGCTGGATGGATGGATGGCTGGAGGGAGGGAGGGAGGGATACAAACACTACCCTCCCTTCTGGGACAAAGACCCTGGGGTTGGACAGGCAGGGGCTGGGGAAGGTCTCATGTGGCTGGTGGAAGCAGAAGGAGGGCATCTTCCCAGGGTTCAGCCCCTCGCCCCGGAGGCACCCCCTCCCCCTCTCCCCCGTCACCAAGTTCTCCTCCATGCCAGTCCTCACGTCTGCTCTACACAGCTCTGTGGCAATTGCTCACTGCCCCAGACCTGCTCCCTGGATGCCCCTGTCACCTGGGCTCCCACAGCCCAAAGGACTTTGGTGGAGGGGGAGGCAAAACTGAGGGTGCAGTCCCCTCCTCTCCTACAAGCTGGGCACTCAAGTGTTGGGGATTTATCGTCTAGAACTGAGTGTTCTCTCAAACCCAGAGGGCCAGAAGGGTGGGGTGGGGGGCTGGGGAGGCTGTGGTGGGCAAGGAAAAAGATCCAGGCATTTGCCGACACCCAGGAAGGCAGGGAGCTGAGCCCAGAGCTGGAGGACGACCAGGGCTCAGGGATAGACCCCATGACAGGACAGAACCAGGCTGCCCGTCCCACCTCTACCTCTGCACCTGGCAGTCCAGGAGCGGAGTGAGGCCCTGGTGGTGTGTCCCCGCCTGGTGACTCAGCCCCTGCTCTGGGTCCAGGTGCAAGCTTGCCCCTGCACCTGTTCTTCATGGAGTCTCACCCCTGCTCTGCACAGACAGGGGCCACTCTCACATTTCATCAACACATAAGAGTAACTGATACTCATTCAGCACATCCTGTGTAGTGACCATTATTCCCACTGCCTAAAACCAAAGCCCAAGAGGCCGAAATTACCTCGCCAGACACCCCGCAGGGGGTGGAGTGGAGTGTAAACCCAGATGAGCCAAGCCTCCAGCTGCTGCCTTAACTTTTGGGCACGCTCCTGCCCTTGCTCTAGGAAGTGACTAGGAGACCTTTGCGAGGGTCTGGGATTTCAAGAACCTTCTCTGCTTTGCAGACGTTTGTACCTTCTGTTCCTTTGCCCGGAGGACCCTTTGCTTGGTGAATTTCTGCTGGTCTTCAGGTGATTCTTGTAGCGAACACTTGGAGCACCCCCTCCCTGGGCCTGGGAGCCCCCTTATGCTCCCCCTGCTCTCCCTACCCTGGACTGCCAGATATGGAGGGCTTAATGCCTCTGGGCCACACTGTGTCCCTGTCTGTGTCCCCCAGAGCAGGCACTCAGCAATTTACTAAAGGAACATTTCTGGATTTGGGTAGTGATTAGCAGAAAATTCTTAACATCAGAAGGGACTGCGTGCTTGACTTTGGGGGTTGTATCTTCCTGTGCGGCCAGCCTTGAGGCATGAGGGCTGAGCAAGGGGCTCTGGGGGTCTGGCACTCCCTGAGTCTGTCTTGACGATCAGCAGACATGGGCCTGGTACCTTGAAGATGGCCCCCAAGGGCCCATGTTCTTTACGTCTTCCACCCTGTTCTCTTGGCTCAGGTCAGCACATAGGGATGGGTCCCTGCTCTGAGTTACAGTGAAGGACCTTGTCTGGTGCCCTCTGGGGCTGGACTCCCTACTGGTGGGCATCTCAGGGCCCAGCTGGACATCCTGTGATGGCCACGGCTCACCTGAGCTTTGGGGAACCCCTGCTCTGCTTCCCAACACCACCCTCTCAGGTGGTGTCCCCAGCCGGGCCAAACCTTGAGAGGCAGCCCTGCAGGCTGGCTTTTTCTAGGGTCTTCTCTCTGCAGTGTGGGGGAAGGAGGTCTGGGGCCAGGCCCTTTCTGCCACTCACCTTCCCGCACTGCATAAGCAGGTGGATCAGAGCATGCCCAGGTCCTAAAGGGAGAGATGGCCTTTGCCTGCAGGACAAAGCCCTTTGTGTCAGTGTGACCGATGGGGAGGGTTCTCTTCCTCCTTTCTGGGCTTGCCTGTCCTTATACATATCTTCTGCCGTGTGCCCGGCGTGCCAGCTGCACGAGATCATGTTCTGTCAACTGCGCTTGTGTTCTCCCTCCAACTTCTCCATCTCTCCCTCTTCCTGAAATGCCAACTCTGTCGGTCCTGGTCTGGAGAAACCCATCCATCCTTCAAGTCCCAGCTCAGACAGAGGAGGACCTCTCCGGGCTTCTCTGTTGATCTAGACTTCCTTTTAGCACTCTCTTCAGACCTTTTTTTCAATAAAGTCTTTATTTTTATTTTTATTTTTGTATTTTGAGAGAGAAAGAGAGCAAGCTGGGGAGGGGCAGAGAGAGAGAGAGAGAGAGAGAGAGAGAATCCCAAGCAGGCTCCACGCTATCAGCGCAGAGCCCAACGTGGGGCTCGATCCCAGGAACTGTGAGATCATGACTTGAGCCGAAGTCGAGTCAGACGCTCAACTGACCGAGCCACCCAGGCGCCCGGCTCCTCAGACCTTTGTTAGCGCCCCCGCCACACGCCATCTGTCGTTTCCGTCTGTCTCCGGAAAGGGGACTGGCTGAGTATCGGTCATATTTACCGCTCCTCCAAGATGCCTTCTCTGTGGCACTGGAGAGACTTTGCAGGCACTTTGCCAGCAGCAGGTGTGTGGGACACATATGTCCCCCAGGTGCTGGACAGTCTAGTGGGAACTGAAAGGTACTCAGCTGGGCCACTCAGGTTAGACTTCACCTGCTCCTACGGTAAGGGACGTCTTCCTCATCAGTGCCGTGCCGCTCTCCCCATGGGGACCGTAAGTAGGACACACGGGGGGGGTCAGTCTATCTCAAGGACTCAAAAATACTGAAACAAATTCGAAGCACAGTGACTTCTAAGATGGTTATTTTGAGATACTTTTAGATAATTGTGTGTCATAAGAGAATGGTTGGTGTGAAAATTAATGATTTAGTAAAAGACGAAATAGTAACAGTTTTCTTAAAAAAAAATTTTTTTTATGTCTTTATTTTGAGAGACAGAGACAGAGAGGGGGAGGGGCAGAGAGAGAGAGGGAGACACAGAATCCGAAGCAGGCTCCAGGCTCTGAGCTGTCAACACAGAGCCCGATGCGGGGCTCGAACCCACGAACCGTGAGATCATGACCTGAGCTGAAGTCGGCTGCTTAACCGACTGAGCCAACCCGGCGCCCCAGTAACAGTTTTCTTAAAGCTGCGTGGTGCGTGACGTTAAGCCCAGCAAAAACTCAGTTCATCTTGATTTATCAATGCAGGAGTAGTTTAAAGAAAGCGAGTCTTGATACTTTATTTTCTAAAAGTCCAAGTACAGTTCAAGTTTTTTTTCAAGTTTTTGTTGTTAACTTTTGTCTTCCAAAAAAAAAGAAAAGAAAAGAAAAGACAAGTAAAAAGGAGAGTATATTCTGAGGCATTTGTTTAAATAATCAGCTTCATTATTTTATAAACACACTTTATAAGTGAGTTGGAAGTCTGTAAGAGCCATTGCTAAGAAACCGGAGCAGAAGAATTTAGCCCAACTGTCTTATGATTATTTTAAAATTAGCAATAGCATAAGGTCTGGCTGCAAAAGACTTAGATGCTAACTGGCAAGAAAATCAGTCATTAGGGAAGCAGTCTGGAGAGGGCTCCCGCGACAAGCCACCATATGTAAAGGCTTTGCTTCCTCTTCCTGCTCCACCAGGAGCTGACAGCCGGAGAATCAGAGGGGACTTGATGATTAGGGACACCAGGAAGGTCAAATGAGGCTGTTCTCCTGGTCTTAAGCAGCCTAACTGGAATAAAACTCTTAGCGGATGGGAAAATGACCGCGGAGTGCTTTCTTTTAATGTCGAACTGCCCTAGGCGTCTCGGAATTGTGACCGCCCTGCGGGGAGAGAAGTTGGTTTTATGTGGGGCACGAAGTGGCCAGAAAGAAGACTTATTCTCAGGGCCTGCGCGGAGAGTGTGGGGAGACGAGGATTGGTTAAGCAGCGATTTAGTGACACGACCCAGCCACCCTCTGTCCTCCAGCCCTTGGGGAGCCCTCGCCTTAAAATGGCGAGAAATGGGTCATGCTGCCTCTCATGGAGAGAAGGGTCTGCTCAGTGCTTCTCCACGTCCCCCTGGATATCCAAGGGGTGAGGCTTCTGCCCTGGGTTAAGCCCCTTGTGATTTGTGTCTGCAGGCCCCTGTCTCGT
This sequence comes from Cryptoprocta ferox, assembly GCA_028646485.1. Classification (NCBI taxonomy): domain Eukaryota; kingdom Metazoa; phylum Chordata; class Mammalia; order Carnivora; family Eupleridae; genus Cryptoprocta; species Cryptoprocta ferox. Next base: position 95,013,614 of record CM053559.1, on the reverse strand, counting down.
AAGCATGGTGTAGACCCCCAATGCCTGCTGTCATCTCTCTTCCGTGCCACCCTGACTCAAGCTGGACCCTCCCCCCACCTGCTTCCTTGTCCCAAAGCACCACCGAGCAAAGGCTGTCGTGCGTAGCAGATGATTACTGAAAATGTGGGGTTGCTGTGGGTGCCGGCAGTGACCTCACCGCACAGTCCAGCAAACAACCGAAAAGATGATCTCAAACATTCCCGTTCTAAGTTCTTGGCTGCCTCCTTCCCAGTGCCTTTCTTGCCAGCTGATCTCCTTCCCAGTCCTTCCAAGACCCTCTTGGTCGGTTCCCATCTTTCTGAAGACACTTCTCGGCCTCTTCTTTCCCCCCACTTCTCTGGCCTGCCCCCACCCACTCAGGTTCCCCTCAACGGTTTGGGCGGATCCGTCCGAGTTGCTCCAGACTCTTCTCAGCAGATGTTGCCTAAAGCTCTACCCCTCTCCTTCCGAGAGACCCTTCTAAGCTATGGGGATGTTATCCAGACTTACATCAGATGGACCCGGAGATGAACTAACTACGGCCTTAGAAGGGAGAGGTGGCTGCAGAAAAGCTTGCCTGCCTCCCTCCCTTCCTTCCTTCCTTCCTTCCTTCCTTCTTTCCTCCCTCCCTCCCTCCCTTCTTTCATTCATTCTTTCCTTCCTTCCTCCCTCCCTCCGTCCCTTCCTTCCTTCCTTCCTTTTTCTCTGCCGTCCTTCCCTCCCCCTCTCCTCCCTCCCCTTTCCTCCCTCCCTCCCCTCCTCCTTCCTGATTAGCAAGCGGTTTCCCCACAACAATTAGTGATTCCTAATGAGTTGAGTCGTCTAGCTCTAGAGGTGGGCACTTTGAGAGGAAGAGAGGAGCGCACAAAGGACTCAACAGAATGGGAGGCAAGGAGCCGGGGAGAACAGAGCGTGGTCCTGATCTGAGGATGTCTCGGCTCGGTCCAGTGGCACCTGTCACTGTCCCTCCACACAGGCAGTCCTGAAGGGCATAGAGATAGTGCTTGATTTTAAGCCGGGCTATTCAGCGCGGGTCTTAGGAAAATCCGTTCATGAGCCAGCTAGCTCCCCTCTTGCAGGCACACACTCTGGCTGCAACCGAGGCCACGCTCTTGGGACCTCAGGCGTTTGGTGAAGGAACTGGGTCTGGCAGGGACCGTAAGTGCCATTGCTGGTTAGACACCCAACTCGCATCAGCTCCGATCCCTGGGGTGAGGTGGGGCTGGGGGCACAGCCCTGCTGGCTGAGGACAGAGTCCTCATGGTTTCCTGCTAGCTTTTTGCCCGCTGACTGGCAAACATTGAACATTCTGGATAACTGTCACATTTGTGGTTTGGAAATAAAAAAATGCAGAAAAGCTCCCAGTGACTTTGGTAGAGAGGCAGCTCCTCTGAGTAAGGACTGGGCGATTTGGAAGTTATGGGGCCAAGGGGACGGGCACGTCTCTCTCTGCGCGCCGGCCTCACTACACCGGGGCCCCCTGGCGTAGCCCCCCCACAGCTGCCTCGCTCTGAGCGGAGCAAACTGGACTGTCTGCGGGGCTGATCACAACCCCAGGCTACCCAGTCTTGACTCCACAGCTCAACCAAAAGCAGGATCGTTTTGCATCAAAATATTTTTCTTGAGCTCCCCCTGGAATGGCAGAAAGCCAAGAAAGGCCCTTGGATTACAGAGTTTTCGCTTCTCGATGTTCAGTGGAGGAGAATGGGGCCCAAAGTTTGCAAAGGCCGGAGGGTTAGGGGTAATAAGGCTTCCTGACCTCTAGGCTGCCGCAAGCCAGGACCTGTGTCGGACACAAGGGCCCTTGTGTGAGACCCCACCAGGCGCGTCAGCCTCCCGTAGTCCAGCTGCAAACACAGGAGGGAAATGCGAGGGGATAACCAAGCCTCCACTTCTGTGAGGGCCCGGCAGCCCTTTTATTCTGAGTCAAGTCCTTCTCCTGCTCCAAGTGGCCTTCCCCGTGACTTGTCAGTGATCCTCTGTGACATTCCCATGACATACCGTGCTCCTCCGGGCTGGGATGCCTCCCGTATCCGCGCCTTGCCCCTTGTCCAGCTCTGTGTTGGTCAAGTGCAGCTTGTGCTTTGGGGCGAATGTTCAGTTTCCAGTAGCGGAGGCTCCCTCTGACTGTGACGCGTCCGGCTCCGGTCCTTGCCATCCTTTCTTCCCGCAAGGAAGCTGGAAGCTGCCGCGTGCGGGACCAGGGGTCCGCATGAATTCCAGGTGGGACCCAGGGAAGTTCAAGGTAGAAGCAATTTCTTCGAGGAGCCACCTATGTGCCGCCTGCTTACCTGCGACCCTGATCTCACCTGTGGCTGCTCTCCCACACCCAGGTGATGGACCCCAGATGACTCTCGAAAGGACAGACCTTGCATTTCTTGCTGTCAGGCTGGCCGGGCAGAGGTTTTCCGGACCGATACTGCGTTCTCTTTGCTGTAAAGGGGAGCTGGAGGAGGGGATTTAGTGGTTACCGCAATACCGGGTCATTCTCTGAAATGTGAGGAGGAATCCACACACTGAAATCTGAGTCTGACAGGGTCCCGTTTGCTCCCCCAGGTCCTCAGACAAGGCCAGTCTGATGACAATCCACTGACGCATGATAGCAGCCATCACAGTTGGGAGGGGCCCCTGGTAGCTGTGACTCGGGGGGTTCTGGGGGAGAGAAGGGGGCTTCCAACGGGAGTTTAGGCTCAAACGCGCGGAGGAGTATGAGGTACCGGAGGAGTCTCAGTCCCTTTGGGCTGCTAGATCAAAAATACCACAGATCAGGTGGCTTCTAAACGACAGGAATTCATTTCTCAGCCCTGGAGACTGACAAGTCCAAGATCAAGGCATCAGCACGTTCTGTGTCTGGGGAGGGCTGCTTCCAGTTCACAGAGGGTGGTCCTCGTATAGTGTAAGGGGCATTGAAGTCTCTTCTATAAGGACATTGATCCCCTTCCTGAGGGGTCCACCCTCATGACCTGATCACCTCTCGAGGGCGGCACCTTCTCATACTGTCACCTTGGGCATGAGGATTCAACATATGAATTTTTTTTGGGGTGGGGTGGGGGGACACAGACATTCATTTCATGGCAGAACGGACCGGCCTTAGCAGGACACGCCTACACGGACCACACAGCCAAGCGCTCCTTGGCCAGAGGACAGAGTCCTGGGAACGAGCTCTAAATGATGGATTTGTTCTTTTTATAGTTTAGAGTAGAATTTATTTTATTTTATTTAAAAATTTTTTTAAATGCTTATTTATTTTTGAGAGAGAGACAGAGACGGAGCGCAAGTGGGGGAGGAGCAGAGAGAGAGGGAGACACAGAATCTGAAGCAGGCTCCAGGCTCTGAGCTGTCAGCACAGAGCCCGACGTGGGGCTTGAACCCACGAACCACGAGATCATGACCTGAGCTGAAGCTGGACGCTTAACTGACTGAGCCACCCAGGTGCCCCTATGGTTTAGAGTGGAATTTAAAAGCCCATGTTAAGGGTTAAAAATTATGAAACAGACCTGATATACACTAGGTTATTTTGGGGATACGTTTTACTGGTTGCCACCATGGGGAAGGTGGCATTTTTCACCTTTGGCAAAATAAAATAGAAACCTGTGTTAGTCTTGTCTTCCTAACACGACTATAAATTCCTTGAAGAGGGGCTGAGATTGAAGCTGACAAGAAGCGAAGGGAAGTCTGTCACCAGAGGAGCGTGTGAGGGCCAGTCGCAGAGCGATGCTTCCTGACTCTTGCGTCCCTTGTCCTCAGTGTAGGGAATAGAAGCCCCGTGTTTTCACCGTGTCCATTTTTGCCCTTGTCACTTGTCACTGAGCCTGGTACAGGGCTGGGCTCAGTGCAGGCTGGTTGGCTGATTGAAAAATGTCAGGGTTGGGGGTAGCTGGGTGGCTCAGTCGGTTAAGCATCCGACTTCCGCTCCGGTCATGATCTCTTGGTCCATGAGTTCAAGCCCAGCGTCAGGCTCTGTGCTGACAACCTGGAGCCTGCTTCAGATTCTGCATTTCCTTCTCTCTCTGCCTCTCCCCGACATACTCTCTCTCTCTCTCTCTCAAATGTAAATAAACATTAAAAAACAAAAAAGAAAAAATGTCAAGGTTGGGGGCGCCTGGGTGGCTCAGTCGGTTAAGCATCTGACTTTGGCTTAGGTCATGATCTCGCAGATCATGGGACTGAGCCCCACATCGGGCTGTCTGCTGTCAGCGTGAAGCCCGCTTTGGGTCCTCTGCCTCCCTCTCTCTGCCCCTCTCTTGCTCATGCACGCACTCTCTCAAAAATAAATAAACATTAAAAAAATTAAGGGGTCCCTGGGTGGCTCAGTTGGTTGGGTGTCTGACTCTTGATTTGGGCTCAGGTCATGATCTCATGGTCTGTCGGTTTGAGCCCCGCATTGGGCTCTGTGCTGACAGTGTTGAGCCTGCTTGGGATTCTCTCTCTCCTTCTTTGTCTGCCCCTCCCCTGCTCGTGCTCTTTCTCTCTCTCTCTCTCAAAAATATATATTTTTTAAATTAAAAACAAAAAAGAAAATGCAGGGTTGGACAAGTGGGCAGTGGGAAAGCCCCACAAGTGGTGAAGGAGCTGGAAGGTCATGGACACAGACTCACGGGGCCACAAGGCCAGAGCTGGAGAACTTTTGGGGGAACACTTGGCTCCATCCATTCATGACAGAGATTGAGTCCGGGAGCCCCAGAAAGAACATGGGAGCCCCAGAGAGAACATGGGGCTTGCCCGAGGTCACACAGATAATCGGTGTCAGGGCCAGGTCTAGAACGCAAGGCTTCTGGCCTCTCTGTCCTGCCAGATGCCCAACTCATGACCTTCCAACCTTTAGGACAAACCTTTCTAAAACCTGGGCTGTTCTTTGGGCATGAAGGTAACACACTGGACTCCCGTCAGACAGCCCGTGTGGGGAGCCTTCCTCTGGGACGGGGGCAGGGTTGTGCTGAGTCTGGTCTATAGGTGGTGTTGTCTTCGAAGAGGAATCTGTTTCAATCACCATCACTCGGATAATCCTCATCTCGCCCTCATTCCACCACCTCTCAGACTCTTTCTCCGGCCACCTCCCCTTTTCTGACTCCCGGGTCACAGGATCAACCTCAAGGGAGCCGTGAGAGCTTGGGGTCAGAAGGCACAGATCGACGTGACCTTGCCCTTCCCTGTACCCTGGAAGACGCGTCCTTCCTCTGGCCCGTGGCTCTCGATCAGGGGTGATTTCGCCCCCAAGGATATACCTGGCAATGGCTGGATACATTTTTGGTTGTTACATCTAAGGGTGAGGGGTAGGTGGCGTCTGGTGGTAGAGGCCAGGGATGCTGCTAAAAGTCCTGTGAGACACAGGACAGCCCTGTGACAAAATAAAATAATAATAATAATAATAATACCAATAAAATATTGGTGGTAGCAAGGTTGAGAAATCCTGCTCTAGCTCTACCTGCTCTTTGCAATTTATTGGGGAAGGGGTTTCACAGCCCTCTTCCCGCCCCCGCTCCCCCACCCCAGTGCGGTGAGCCCCTGTTTACTTAATATGACTCTCCACTGTCATGTTTCCCCACTCAAAGTGAAGGCGGGCTTTTTGTCATCTCCCTGTAGCAGGATATATATGTTAAAGAGCGGACTATAGGTTGAGCCGAATGTCCTGGGAGAGAGTCAGAATATTCCTGTTAGGAAAGGAATGGCTTCTTTGCTTAGACATACCTCGATGGGCCTGTTTTGTCATTAACAGTGAGGTCCCTGGAGCATGGCCTGGCTAAGTGAGCTCGAGGTAGAGATGAAATAACAGAAATGACGTTCGAGTTCTTACGGACATCTTAGGAGAGAGGGGGAGGGACGCAGAGGTGAGAGGGAGAAGCCGCCAGGAGATGTCTAGGGCCTGGGTAGACACACCAGCAGGAAGCAATTATTCTTTGGCAGGAAATGGTCAATGAATTTTTAGGAAGATTGATGTTCGACCTTCGGTACTGGGTCATTTCCTACTTGTGGTAAAATTAGTCCCGGTTGTTCTGCAAGCCTTTAGTGGAAATCCATTACACACATCGCTGTGTGATAGAGGTGCTTCGGGGAGGGGCGAACGAGGGTGTCTCTGGGAAGACACAGCTGCAAAGTGGACGAGGCAGAGCAGAGAGAGATGGTTCGGAGCCAGGAGACACCCCAAGGCTATGGCTGCAATATGTTCCGACCCCGACCCCCAGATCTCCCAGTGAAGGGGACTTTTTAAAGGGGATTGCTGGGAGGCATAGGGGATGACGGATCAGTCCCATTATTGTGGTTGGGGCCCTCCAGACAAAGACACCAATCACATGCACAACGACAACCCTTTGTGGCCGAGGCTGCTAGGTGCCTGCCCTGATACCCATGATTCTTTTTCTCTTTAATAATGGAATCGCTGATTTGGGGCCAAGCCCACGGCTTCCTGGAAGAAGGACCGCGCTGACCAGCGTCCTCTGTGGCTTGGGTGGGAGTGAAAGTGTCCTGGGAAACTTTTAAAAGGTGCCCTTCAGGAGAAGGAGAACACCCCTGTCACCTCTCCTCCTTCCTGCTACTGGAGTGTGAACGGTGGAAAAGCCACAGGACAAAAGATCCCAGGTCTCTAGGGATAGAAGAGCTTCGGAGCCAGCCCTGACCGCCGGTCCCTGGATTGATTTTACAGGAGAGAATGGGGTGTCTGCCGCGTCATAGCTAGAGGCAGGCAAGGACAGGTGGGGAGAGGGAGCGTGTGAGACCAGCAGCGGATGTGCTCCCCTCTGGCCAGAGCAGAGGGAGGCAAAGTTTGCTTCTCTGTGTCAGTCCCCTACCCATCTCCTTTTCAGCCCCAGCTCTGCAATGGCCGCCTCCTCCATGCTGTCCGGTTGCATCTGTCATTGTCCACTCATAGCAAGAGACCCTACCCTGCACACTTCAAGCCAAGGGGGATTTAGTGCAAGGAATATCGCAACATTCCAACAAGTGTGGAAGAGGGAATGGAAAAGCAAAAGGGAGCAAAGGGTTCCAGCAGGACAGGGAGCTGCCGGTGCCCTGGGAGAGAGCCCACCGGCTCACGCGAACCTCGGCTGCTGCAGGCGCCACCCCTGTGGTGACGGAGACCGCCAGCTCCTCCAGAGGTCACGGCTGTCTGCAGGTGTCTGCTGCCTCAGCGGCAGGGAGGAAAGGGGGGGGTTCCAGGGTCCACCTTGCCAGGAAGCCTCAGTCCTAGCAGTTTTTCTCTGTCAAATTAAATTTTATTTTTATTATGGAAATCTTTTTTTTTAATTTTAAAAGTTTTTATTTATTTATTTTGGGAGAGAGAGAGCACAAGCGGAGGAGGGGAGAGAGAGAAGGAGAGAGAGCGAACCCCAGGCAGGCTTCGCACTGTCAGCATGGAGGCCCGTGTGGGGCTTGAACCCACGAACTGAGATTGCGACCTGAGTCAAAACCAAGAGTCCGATGCTTAACCGACTGAGCCACCCAGGTGCCCCTTATTATGGAAATCTTAAACATAGACAAAGCACCAAGCATATGAGAAAAATCCTTTGTGTATCTATCATCTAACTTCAACAATCATCAATGAGACAATTCCTGTCTCATCTTGTTTCACCCGAATCAATCACTCCCCTGACACAGATGATTTTGCAAATCTGGGATGCAAATCCCAGGGACCAGATAATTCTATCTGTAAGTCTTTCAGTATTTCTTTTTTTTCTTTAATGTTTAAAAATGTTTATTCATTTTCTCGAGACAGAACATGAGCGGGGGAGGGGCAGAGACGGAGAGGGAGACACAGAATCTGAAACAGGCTCCAGGCTCTGAGCTGTCAGCACAGAGACCGACGCGGGGCTCGAACTTGGGAACGGTGAGATCATGACCTGAGCCGAAGTCAGATGCTTAACCGACTGAGCCATCCATGTGCCCCAGTCTTTCAGTATTTCTAAAAGATGAAGACTCTTTTTAAAAAGCCCACAAGCGCATAACCACACCTAAAGTGTAATAATTCCTCGATATAATCAGATGCCCAGTCGGTGATCCAAGTTCTTCAGTAGTTTCAAATATTTTTGAAAACAATATTTATTTGAGTCAGGAACCAAATAAGGACCATACCTTGCAATTGGGACTTAGGGACTCTTAAATACCTTTTAATCTAGAGGAATTGTCTCCAGACATTTTTCTTTTTTTGGTTTTGATCGAAGGATTTAGGTTGTTCTTCTTTTAGAGTTATCTACAACTGGAGTTTGCCAATTTCATCCATGTGATATAGCTCAACATGAGGGTGACAACCGACCCGGTTTGGCCAGTGCTAAAATGGGGGAGATCCCGAGCAAACCAGGATGGTCGGCTCACCCTACATTTTTCTCTGTCACTTATATTTCTCATAAGGTGGTAGTTAAATCTATCATTATCTGTCATTATCAGACACACGTTTGATTTTTTGGCAGGATTATTCCCTGGTTGGTGGTGTGTTATTCCAACAGAAGTCATGTAAATAGCTGATTGCTTCTCTCTTTAAAAAATTTTTTTAAATGTCTTTATTTTATTTTTGAGAGAGAGAGACAGAGAGACAGAGAGTGAGCAGGGGAGGGGCAGAGAGAGAGGGAGACACAGAATCCGAAGCAGGCTCCAGGCTCTGAGCTGTCAGCACAGAGCCCGACGCGGGGCTCGAACCTACAGACCGTGAGATCGTGACCTGAGCCGAAGTCGGATGGTTAACCGACTGAGCCACCCAGGCGCCCCTAAAACATATTTTTAATGTTTATTTATTTTTGAGAGAGAGCGAGTGAGTGGAGGAGGGGCAGAGAGAGTGGGAGATATAGAATCCGAAGCAGGCTCCAGGCTCTGAGCTGTCAGCACAGAGCCCGACACGGGGCTCGAACTCATGAACTGTGAAATCATGACCTGAGCCAAAGTTGGATGCTTAACCGACTGAGCCGCCCAGGCGCCCCTGATTGCTTCTCTTTTTGTGTGTTAGCACGCGTTGATGACTACTGCTTAAATTCACTCATTCATTAGGGTTGCAAAATGGTGATGTACCAATTCTACCTTTCCTTTCCATTTATTAGTTGGGCTTATTTTGTAATGAGAAACTTACTCTCCGAGACTCTTAGGTTACGCAGAGCTTCAATTCATATAATTAAGGCGCTATCGATGTTTGACTCTTTCCCTTTATTTGCCAGCTCTTCAAAATACGGTTCCTTGGCATGGCTCAAAAGTGAAGCCTGAGTTTCTTTTAGTAGCATGATAAACATGGATCGGTAAAACATTTTCAGTCCTTGGTAATTATTCTCCTTAACTGAGGCTCGCGTGTTTTTATCTTTGGCTGGAGGGGGACTTACTCAGACTGGGTCCTGAGTTATTCTGACATGGCCCTACTAGTCTTGACAGTTTCCTTGTTTCATGATTCGACAAGATGTTCCGAAGCAAATCATTTTGTATGTGCCTGTCCCGGTCTTGGGAAGAGCCATTTCTCTGAAGAGTCGTGGTCCTGTTTGATGGGAAATGTATTCGCAGACAGGGACGTTCTTTGCTTCTAGCTTTTAACTGAATCTCACTGACCTTACATCTTAATATCCTTTTCCTCACCCTGAAAATCCTGATAACGGTACCAACATAATCACTCATTTGCTTTATTCCCAAACAAGCACACACTTAGAGTAACAATACGAACCACCACAGCTAATGACAGGATTACAGGAAATCGCTAGTGATATTTTGGAAGTTTTTTTGTCCTTATGGGCATATCCCACTAGGGATATAGTCAAATTACTGTGTTTAAGTCACTGGAATAATTCCTTGGGTAGTTTTGTATTATTAACTGGTGGATACGTTACATAATTATGGTTTATTTGTATAATTTCCCTTTTCATGGTTAGGGCTTGCTTCTTAAGCTTAATTCTGACGCTGAATATACCAAACAAGGTATTCAGAGAAGTCTAGCTTCTACCCGTTGTCTTCTCTGTTCCATCCCTTCCTCCCTCACTGTAAACCATTCAGCTATTTTTGTTCTTCCATTTGTTTCTATTTTTAAGTTTACTTATTTACTGAGAGAGAGAGAGAGAGAGAGAGAGAGAGAATTCCAAGCAGGCTCCACCCTGCTAGCTTGGAGCCCACTGTGGGGCTTGAACTCATGAACTGTGAGATCATGACCTGAGCCAAAATCTAGAGTTGGGGACTTAACTGACTGAGTCACCCAGGCGCCCCTCCATTGTTTTTTAAATAAGCAAATGTACGTATCTAGTTTTTCTTCTCCTTCCTCTCCTCTTCCTCCTCCTCCTTCCTCCTCTCCTTCTTCTTCTTCTTCTTTTAGATGAATAAAAGCATTCCAGGCACAGGTTTCTTAAAAATTTCTTTAAAATGTTTATTTATTTTTGTTAGAGAGAGAGAGAGAGAGAGAGAGAGGCAGAGCATGAGTTGGGGAGCGGCAGAGAGGGAGACACGGAATCTGAAGCAGGCTCCAGGCTCCAAGCTGTCAGCACAGAGCTCAACGCGGAGCTCGAACTTATGAATCTCTTCTATCTTTTAAATAATTTTTAATTTTTTTCTACCATTCTTTGGTTAACATTTCTGCATCCCTTTGTGTTCGGAGGGTCTCTGATATGTAGTATAGTATTCGATTTTGCCTCTGAAGCCAATCTGAATATTTTTTGCTTTTAGTAGCTGAGTTAGGTTCGATTGCATGTATTGATGTGACGGACATGTGTGGCCTCAGTCGGTCACACTGGTTTATCACATATAGGTCTCCATGGGATCTATTTTATGGGTCCTCTTTCGGTGTTTAGGAAGGTTTCAATTATTGTTCTAATGACCACATTTATTCAATACTGTTACATGATGCCTTCAGTGCCCTGGTTTTGCCTCTTTTTCTATGAGTTCTCTACTAGGACCAGTGTTAAAATGAACTAGTATTTTCTCCTCTCTCCCGTCTCCCTCTCCCAGCAGATAACCTGAAATAACACGCTTTTACTTCCTGCGATTACCTGTGAGGCCACCGGCAAACCGATTCTACTTTTCATGTCTTTTCCCCGCCCTCCCCTCCCCATTTTTGACAGTTGAATTATATTTACGGCATCTGGACCCAGGCGTTGCCTTCTCTCTGGCCTCCCTTACAATTGTCATTTAGTCTTGGCACCTAGCTTGCTGCTCGCCCTCACAGCGATGTCTTTCCCGTCATTTTGCCCTTCGAAGCTCCTTCTCCAGCGAATTCTTTAGGAAGAGCTCATGAGAGGGATCGTTCCCGAACTCTTGAGTGTTGATGGCAGTCTGTCTATGGTCTTTATGCTTCTGGGTTGGCTTGTTCACATTTTATTGCCTTAAGCGTCTTACCTATTTTTGCTCCACGGTCTTCTGCCATGCGCTGTGGCTGTTGAGAAGCCTAAACCAAGCTGATACTCTCTCCTTTATTAGCGACTTGGACTTTCTAACCAACGCACAAAGGTAGGTTTCCTTCCTGAAGCCCAATAGTTCCATGAGCCCACGACTCAGACTACGGCGTGCTGTGCTGGGTGTATTGTGTGCCCGTAAGAGCAGGTGTATCTTTATTTTCGGGGAAGATGTTCCACGCTTTCCTTATGAGTATGATCCTCAAAAGCTTTGTTTTAGAGCTTTGGTTTTCTTCTTGGTAATTCCTGTTTTATAAATATTTCATCTTGGCCTATCTCCCGTTACTTTCTCTGGAATTATTTTCATTTTCTTATTCATTCCCTTCGAAGGAAATATTTTCCTCTTTCCTCTTTTATTTTATTGGAGACACCATCCATTGTTTGTCTGCACCCGTGATTCTCCTGGCTTGGGTTCATTTCTAGGATGGTGTTGGTTTCCTCCTTGCCCCTGCCCCGCCCCCTTCCCTCTCCGGCCTCCCCTCCTCCTCCCTCCTCCTCCCCTCACCCTCGCATTGTTCTTTCTTGTCACCTCTTCTCTGAGGTTCCCTAATTCTGAGTCACCCTGTCTTTTCAGGGCTTCCAACATTTCACTTGTTTCAGCTCATTTCGAGACACTTAAATGTTTAAAAATTGTTTATTTATTTATTTTGAGAGAGAGAGAGAGAGAGAGTGCACACGCACACACAAGTGGGGGAGGGGCAGAGAGAAGAGAGACAGAATCCCACGAGGGCTCTGTGCCATCAGCACAGAGCCCGATGTGGGGCTCGACCCCTCGAACTGTGAGATCATGACCTGAGCCGAGATCAAGAGTTGGCCCCGTGACTGACTGCGCCACCCAGGCGCCCCATCATTTCGAGACACTTGGGTGACCCGTTTACCTCCACGTTCTGGTCTCGCCATCCTGGGGTGCCTTCCTTGGCTGTGAGGCCATGAAGCCTCCGCTTCTCTGCCTTTTCTCTCAAACCCGCTCAGTAGGAGATGTGAATGGGATTCCTCCCGGCTGCTCGTGTTTGAGTGATGAACTTTCTGTACCAGGAGGGAAGGTGGGGCCAAGATCACTTTTGTGCACATCGTCTAGAGCTCTCGTTTCTGTTCTTTTCACAGAATGTATAAGGCATGGCCTCCTGCTCCCTGACACCTGTCTTCTCTGCCCCCCGGGCCCACCGTGTGAGGCTTTCTCTTCCTTCCCCCACTGGCCTGAGCCGCTCAACCCACTTCTTCTCCGAGTGGTTCCTCCTGGGTGTTGGCTTTCGATTCGGGATGGAGCTCTGAACCCCACGGCAGCCCTTTTCTCGCCCAGGACCTGTGGGCTTCAAACCCCTCCCCGTTCTGGCTGCTGTTTTGTGATTCTCAGGCCCACCGGAGAGAAGCCCTCCTGTTTTTCCTTCTCTCTGTCCTCAATACTGGCTTACGGGATGCCACTTGCATGGCTGTGAGCGGTTTGCCCTTAAACTTAAAGCCACTGTCACCATCTCGCTGTGGCTGGGGCTCATGGCGTTTGGGTTTTGTTTTCCAGTTCTGTTCTCTTTAAAAAAACTATTTTTTAAATGTTTATTCATTTTTGAGAGACAGAGACAGAGCGGGAGTCGGGAGAGGCCGAGAAAGAGAGGGAGACACAGAATCTGAAGCAGGCTCCTGGCTCTGAGCTGTCAGCACAGAGCCCGACACGGGGCTCGAACTCACAAACTGTGAGATCGTGACCTGAGCCAAAGTTGGATGCTTAACTGATGGAGCCACAGGCTCCCCGTTCTCCAGCTTTTTCTTTTTTTTAAACAACTAAGTGCCTTTGAGCTTTCCCGAGGTGGGCTGATTTGTTCTCCCCTCCCCCACTCACACTCTGTCTCTCTCTCTCTCACAAAAAAATAAATATTAAAAACAAACCAACAAAAAACCAGCACACATTCATTTTCCTCACCCTTCTGGAAGCCAGAGGTCCGAAGGTGTTGGCCGGCGATGCTTCCTCCAGAGGCTCTTTCTTCCTCTCCCGGGTCTGGGGGCTGCTGGCCTTCTTGGGCTGGTGACAGCATTGCTCTAGTCCCTGTGTCTGTGTCCACGTGCCATTCTCCCTGCGTGCGTGTGCGCGTGTCTTTTGTCCTTCCATGAGGACACCAGTCACCGGGTTCGGGCCACCTAATCCAGTGAACCCTTGTCTTAGATGATGACAGCTGCAAAGATCCCTCTTCCAAAAAAGGCCACGTTCACAGGTATGGGCGGACTTGGGTTTTGGGGGGACGCTATTCAACCCAATGCAAGGGTGTCAGGCTAGATAAGTGTATCACAGCAGGATTCCCTAGATAAAGAGAAATGGAAATGTCTCCAGAAATAGAGTCAGAGGCTTAAAGGCCAGCTCTCCCCATCTCTGGCATCGAGCAGGAGACAGGTGCCCCGTTAGCCAGCCATGGCCGTGGCTCGTGGCTCCCTCCGAGCTCCTTGGATGCCCTTGGATGCCTCCTCTGCCTGAATCCCCATGTGGACCTTGCACCAGGCTGTGGGCTGTTTGGTCCAGAGACACCCTCCTGCTCTCCCAGCCTTGTAGGCGCTCCACAGGCCTGAAAAGCTGTCAAAGAGAAGTCCTCTATCTCTGGACCCAGCAGTGGGGAGTGGCAGAGAAGGGGGGTGCTGTGCTCCCTATTCTGACCATTGAGTCCCTACAAATGAGCTGCTTTTTAAACGCCCGGAACCCTCACACAGGCGGAGAAGGAAACAAGGAATCAGAATAGGTGCCAAGAGCTATAAATTTTCTCTGTCTGTCTGGGGCCATTATTCCATTGCCCACAGGCACTCACTTGGCAGCTCCAAGTGCATCAGTCACAGTCCCTGGTGCAGGTGGACGTGTTGGTTATTTAATTAATTGGATGCACATAGTTCAGGGTCCTAGTTCTTCCATGGGGTGTCTGCCAAATTCTCAGTCGTCTAGAAATATCCCAAGGAACTTTTCTGACTTACAAGGAGAATGGTTATAATCATACTTCCCTTGTTCGCTCTCAAAGTCTACCCCCCACAGGTCTGATATAACAGCGACAGCAACGGTAACTCCACTCCAGCTAACCATTTCTGGGCAGTGTTTTGTCTTTAGAGCCTTTGCAGCTGCCTCACAACGAACATGGGAGAAGCTTCTTACCCAGCTGACACGGTCTTATGCCTGATGAATGTGCCCTTTGCCTTTACGTATCATTTTTATTTTTATTTATTTATTTATTTTTAAAATCTTTAACGTTTATTTATTTTTGAGAGAGAGACACACAGAGTGTGAGTGGGGGAGGGTCAGAGAGAGAGGGAGACACAGACTCCGAAGACAGGCTCCAGGCTCCGAGCTGTCAGCACAGAGCCCGACGCGGGGCTCAAACCCACGAACCGTGAGATCATGACCTGAGCCGAAGTCAGCTGCTTAACCGACTGAGCCACCCAGGTGCCCCATTTACGTATCATTTTTAAAGCATTTTGGAAATCTTCTCCAGGACTCTTAATTGCGTGAGAAACCACACACGGAAGTTCTGATGTGTGGGACGGGAGGTAGGGTGGTGTGGTGGGGCTCTCGCTGCTTATTCTCCGGATGTCACAGCTCCCTGGTCTACCCCACCCTGTCCTGCGCCGTTCTCGTTGTCCACTCACACCACGCCGGCTTCGCCTCAGCTCACAACAGGTCAGGCTCTCAGGTCCACACCGGCAGCCAGCCGCCTCCCGGCCTCAGGCCGGTGTCCCTGACTGACTTCCTTTCACCTCCTAGGTGGGGCATCTTCTTAGGACACTAATGTACAGTGCTTTTGGATCACATGGGCATTTGTATCTGTCTTCCATGCATATTTCCATATCTGTGTCTCTCCATCCATCCTTCACTGTCCTTCTGTGATGTGGCCTTCACCTCTTTCATTTCTCCTCCTCCTCTGGTAACGAGATCTGTCTCCTGTATTTCCTCTCTATTCCTTTCTCTAATGGAGGGATCGGGCCGACTAAGCTACGGGCAACAGAAACAACTAGATATTCCAATCAGGGAGGGACTCAAGACAGAGAATCTGGTGCTTATAAAGTTGTCATCAAGATGGGAGGTTAGGCTTGAGGCTGGGTCTGCAGGCCCGGCCCCCAGAGCAGAAATGGCGGGACACGCCACAGCGGAGAAACCCGGAAGACACCGCCTCAACCAACTGTTCCAAATTAAGATTGTAGTTCTGAGTCATGGTGAGATCATGTGTCCCCAGGAAGGAGAAGGATTCATCCCCAAACCACGGAGCCCCTGTCTAATCATTACACGACGTTAAACAAACCCAAATTGAGGGATGTTCTACAAAATACCTCATCCAGCGCTCTTCAAAAGTGTCAAGATCGTGAAAAAGAAGGAAAGATTGAGAAATTATCACAACCTGGGGGGGATTCTGGAACAGAAAAAGGGCATGAATGGAAAAACTGGTGAGATCTGAACAAGTCTCCCTCTCAAAAATAAATGAACATTAAAATTTTTTTTTTAAAGAAATCATTCATTTGCATTTCCCTAATGAGATAAGGCACTTTTTCCTATGTTCTTTGGCCACTTGGCTTTCCTGTTTTGAAATGTGCCAATTCTGTTCTTTTACTCACTTTTGTACTGGGTTGTCTGCTTTTTTCTTAGTGATTTGTAAAGATTCTTCCTATACTCCAAGTGTGAGGCTTTTGTAGGTTGTATGCATTGTGAATATAATCTTTCACTCTGTGGCTTGGCTTTTTGCTCTCCTAAAGATGGGTTTTTTAAGTAAACTTTTTATTTTGGAATAATCTTAGGTTTACAGAAAAGGTGCAAAGATAATTCGGAGAGTTCCATACACCCTTCACCCAGCTGCCCCTATGGTTAACATCTTTTTTTTAAATTCATTTTTTTGATGTTTATTTATTATTGAGACAGAGAAAAACAGAGCATGAGTAGGGGAGGGGCAGAGAGAGAGAGGGAGACACAGAATCTGAAGTAGGGTCCAGGCTCTGAGCTGTCAGCACAGAGCCCGAAGTGGGGCTCGAACCCACTAACACGATATCATGACCTGAGCCGAAGTTGGACGCTCAACCAACTGAGCCACGCAGGCGTCCCTGATTTCTTTAAGTGTTTGTTTTGTTATTTTTTCTTCCCCAGACACTCCAATCATGTGTGAGTTGGAGCTTTTTGACCTTCTTTCCCATCTACCATGTTCTCTCTTTATTTGCTGTCCGTTTTCCTTGCCTTTCTAATTTCTGTCCTTTGTCCCTTTCTGTCTTCAGAGATGTCTATTCTCTCTTGTGTTGCTTGAGTGCTTATCTTCGTTTCTGTGATTTTGTTTTTGATTCTAAACTCTTTCCTGAATTTTGTCAGCTCACTTTCATATCCTTCTGTTTTTTCACATCTCTTTCTTGAGCTGTTGCTTCGTTAAGTTTAAAAAATTCATGGCAAAATATTCAGATATGATTTAGATCTGTTCGTTGTAACACAAATTTTGGTAAGTGTTTCTTCATCTGCCATTCTTTCTTTCATTTTATTATTTATTTATTTATTTAATTTTGTTTGGGAGAGAGAAGGAGAAAGAGAGCATGGGGGGAGGGGCAGAGAGAGAGAGAGAGAGAGAGACTCTTAAGCAGGCTCCACGCTCAGCAAGGAACCCAACTCGGGACTCGATCCTACGACCCCAGGATCATGACCTGAGCCGGAATCAAGAGTTGGATGCTCAACCGACTGAGCCAGCCAGGTGCCTCTATTTCTTTCATTTTTACGCTATGGGGTTTTCATATAATAGAACTAAATACTATTCCTTCCTTGAAGCGAGCAAGTTTTCCTGGACCAGATATTTTCAGGAGGTTCATGAGAGTTAGGCTCCTGGCCCAGTCCAGGCTAGCAAAAATTAACTGTGTAAACTTAAAAAAATGAATTTGTTCAACTTTCTTTTTCCTGCTCATTGGAAATAGGAAGGTGTGGGGACAGGTTTAGGAGAGGAGGAAGAGCTCCCAGCAAACAAAATCGTTTCAGGACTCTACTCTTTTAAGAAAGGGAGTGGGAGAAATATTTGCTTCGGAGTTGGACGAGTTTGGGTTCAAATATGAGCTCCAATGTGTGCAGATCATGTGACCCAGGAAACATTGCTGAAAGCCCGAGAATTCCAGGTGTCTGGGTGCCTCAGTCGGTTAGACATCTGACCCAATTTCAGCTCAGGTCATGATCTCATGGTTCATGGTAGCCAGCCCTGTGTTGGGCTCTTTGCCGAGTGTCGAGCCTGTTTGGGATTCTCTCTCTCTCTCTCTCTCTCTCTCTGCTACTCCCCCCAACTCTCTCTCTCAAAATAAATAAATAAACATTTTTAAAAAGTCTCAGAATCTCAGTGAGTAGTATTACCTCGCCACGTGTACTTACGAAAATGCAAAGGGCATGTGAGAAGGTTTGCAAAGCATTCATTAGGTTAAGCAACAATAGGTGTCTGAGGGGCGCCTGGGTGACTCAGGCAGTTAAGCGTCCCACTTCGGCTCTGATCATGATCTCAAGGTTTGTGAGGTCAAGGCCTGCATCTGCCTCTCTGCTGTCAGCACAGAGCCCCTGTCTCCCTCTCTCTCTGCCCCTCCCCTGCTTGCGCTCTTTCTCCAAAAAAAAAAAAAAAAAAAAAGAATAAATATTTAAAAATAAATAGCTGTCCAAACAGGCAAACTCTAAGTTCTCACAGGCCAAGCCCAACAGTGACTGATTTCTTGTAAGTGCAAACTGCAGGCAGCCCCGCCCTGAGCTGTGACAGGGTCCGGGTGGCTTATGTCTTGCGGCTCTGTCCTCTCCCTGCATGGCCCCACTAAACCCAAGGGGCCTGGGAAACATAAGGGAGCCCAGAGATCTGTGGTGAGCACTATTTACTCACACGTCTCCGTTCTCTTCGCCATCAACAAAATAACCTTGGTTTTTGCATTTTCCATTGAATTATCGTCTCCTAAGGATCCCTTTAGCGTGTCCCGACATTGCCTCAGCTGTCATGTCAGGGAAGGAGGGTTCTAGCCCTTCACACTGGGGCCAGAACCGGGAGGGAGGCTCAGGCATCCCCGTGAGGATGTGGCAGGGAGGCTGGCCACAGCAAAGGCACTTCTAAATTTTTTTAGGAAAACAAAAGAAATGAGAAAGAGGTTAGAGAAGTGAAGCTCTGTGTTTAAGAGAGTGGAAAAGAACTGGGTCTGGTGTGGACAGAAATTCCTTACTCTTGGAATATTCCGTTGAGTCCATACAAAACGCAAATCCCGTCTACCGCATCCCAGATGAGTGGACCTCTGACCAGGAATGGGGCCTGTTCTCCTCTGTTGGACAGTGTCTATTATTAGGCTGAATCCATCTTCTGGCAAACTCCATCCACTGGTCCTGTCTCTTCTGTCGGCCACCACACTCGCCCGGCGTCCTGACAATGACTCAGGGTGCCAGGCAGACGCTCTATTCTTCTCAACTTTTTCTTCCCCAGGAAAACAAACCCCAGTACTTCGACCACACATGATTTTGAGACGCTGACAAGAAACAGCACCACAGCCCTCACGAGTGGCCTGAGGTCACTGGTTTTATTAGCCTCAACCCCTGGTCACCCCTGTGGGGAGGATATAGGGGGCTCTCAAGACTCTGAAGCCTTGACCAATGACATCAGCACAAATGGTAAGAGACAGAGCACCTCTGGGCCAAACAGTAGCCAAAGAGATGTCATTGACAGAGCCAGAGAAATAATGTGATGAGAGAAAAGGGGATTTGGGCATAGACACGGCATAAAACGGGGACCCAGAGAGATGGAAGTTGACAGGGTCTGTCCAGAACGATTAGGGGATGGGGACTTTGAATCTGAGTCACAGGACCGGTCAGGCCACGGAGCTGGTCTGCTTCCACAAGGACAAACATCAGTTCTTATCATGGAAAGATCCTCCCCTATTAGCTGCCTGCCTTGGGTTTGATTCCGTGTGTACCAGGCGATGTTTAGATGACCAGTTTTACTTCCGGTTTCCCTGATGTTCTGGTGGGAAACATTACAGCGGGGTCCCCTGCATCGAGAAGGAATCCACAGGTGTCTGGATAGTGCAAGCTGGAGAACATTGGCCTCTCCCTGGAAGAAAGATTACCCCTGGGCACCGTACATCCCTGAGAGTTGCCATCCCTGTCTATTTCCCATCACTACTGATGAATTGCATCCCATGTATGCAGCTAAAAATACTCACTTCCCCGGATTCCCTTGCTGCTAAAGGTAGCGGTTGCCACAGTCTGACCGATGCATTGTAGATGGAAGTGTGTCCATTTTCCGGGTAACGGAAGGAAAGCCTTCTGAGGAAAGTGCTTTTGCCCTTCCTTCCCTCTTCTTTCTACCGAGGACATGGTTGTGAGGCCTGGAAGTGCAATAGCCATATTGTGACAATGAGAACAAAAGTCATACCCAAGGATGTCAGAGAAAGCAGATAGAGGGGATGGCATCCACGAACAGCTGCACCAGCCCTGAACTGCTTTCCTTCGGTCACTGTTAGAAAAAATAGGTCCCTATGGGCGCCTGGGTGGCTCAGTCGGTTAAGCGTCCAACTTTGGCTTAGGTCATGATCTCGAGGTTCATGGGTTCAAGCCCCCTCATTGGGCTCCGTGCTGACAGCTCGGAGCCTGGAGCCTCTCTTTGGATTCTGTGTCTCCCTCTCTCCCTGACCCTCCCCCGGCTCACACTCTGTCTCTGTCTGCCTGTCTCTCTCTCAAAAATAAATAAAACATTGAAAAAATTAAAAAAGAAAAATAGATCCCTATCTGTTTAAGCCAAGGTGAGTAGGGCTTTCTACTATTTACAGCAGAACGTATTTTCCATCGATACAGTTTCTGAGTGGAGTTTCTGAGCTGGCAAAGCTGAGAACGAGACTCCAGGATGTGGTTAGCTCACTAGGCAAGCAGTGATGATGCTTCTCGGTGGTCCTCGTGAGGCAGGATCCAGTTATCGCTTTAATTTCCTGCATTTCGACGCCAGCCTGTGCCCGTGCCCTCTAACTGATGAGTTCTCTTCGGCTTATCTTTTAACTCGAGCGAGGAAATGGCAGGCAAAACATCCTGTAATGGGAACCAGAGCTATCCCCGCAAGTAGTGATGGCTGCCCTGATGCCACCAAGACCCCCAAGTGACTGACCCCAAGACAGCCATCAGCCTGACCTTTACTTGCAAAGCTTAACGTATGCACTGATCTTTGCTCTGCATTTCCCCTCCATCAATCCGGAATCATTCCTAGCATTTGGGAGACCATTCTTGGGGCATCTGTCTGCTGTCTTCCTGGTGGCCCCGTCACCGAAATAAATTCCTTCCTTTTTCACCGCCGTTCCCCACTCTGCCTTTGGATTTTGTCAGCGGCGAGTGGCCGGACAAGGTCTGTTGGGAGCACGGAGCCAGGTGCTTTTGCACGCTGGGACCCGATAACAATCTCCTGAGGATACCTCTCATTTCCTCAAGTCTGCCACCCAGAGATCACAGTCGTGAAGTCTTCACGGACATCCACGGGCCTCTCTGCATGCTACTTTCTTTACGTAAACGGGATTGCATTTTGTAACTTGCCACTCACTCAACACTTGTGGACATCTTTCCAGCAATTTTGCCCAGAAAACCCGTTCTTACTGTTGTCTGATTAAATATAGATGTGCTTTGTTAATTTCATTATTTATTTATTTATATTTTTTTAAATATAATTTCTTGTCGAATTGGCTAACATACAGTATGTGAAGTGCGCTCTTGGTTTTGGGGGTAGATTCCCGTGGTTTATCACTCACATACAACACCCAGTGCTCATCCCAACTAGCAACCTCCTCAATGCCCATCACCCCTTTTCCCGTCTCCCCCACCGCCACCCACCCTCAGTTTGTTCTCTGTATTTACAGTCTCTTATGGTTTGGCTCCCTCTCTGTAACAATGTTTCCCCTTCTCCTCCTCCATGGTCTTCTAAGTTTCTTAAGTTCCACATATGAGCCAAAAACATGGTATCTGTTCTTTCCTGACTGACTTATTTCACTCTGCATAATACCTTCCAGTTCCATCCACATTGCTACAAATGGCCAGATTTCATTCTTTCTCATGGCCAAGTAGTATTCCATTGTATAGATAAACCGCGTCTTCTTTATCCATTCATCAGTTGATGGACGTTTAGACTCTTTCCATGATTTGGCTATTGTTGAAAGTGCTGCTATAAACATTGGGGTACATGTGTCCCTATGTATCAGCACTCCTGTATCCTTTGGATAAATTCCTAGTAGTGCTATTGCTTGGTCATAGGGTAGTTCTATTTTTAAATTTTTGAGGAACCTCCACACTGTTTTCCAGAGCGGCTGCACCAGTTTGCATTCCCACCAACAGTGCAAGAGGGTTCCCGTTTCTCCACATCCTCGCCAGCATCTGATGTTTCCTGATGAAAACTATAGAAAACTTACCAAGGAAATTGAAGAAGACACAAAGAAATGGAAAAACAGTCCATGCTCATGGACTGGAAGAATAAATATTGTTAAAATGTCAGTACTACCCGAAGCAATCTACACATTCAATGCAATCCCAATCAAAATGGCACCAACATTCTTCTCAAAGCTGGAAAAAACAATCCTCAAATTGGAATCACAAAAGACCACGAATAGCCAAAGTCATATTGAAAAAGAAAACCAAAGTGGGAGGCGTCACAATCCCACACTTTAGCCTCTACTACAAAGCTGTCATCATCAAGACAGTATGGTATTGGCACAAAAACAGACACATAGACCAATGGAATAGAATAGAGAACCCAGAATGGGACCCACAAATGTATGGCCAACTAATCTTCGACAAAGCAGGAAAGAACATCCAATGTGCTTTATTAATTTTAGCTGTTTTAATATTTAAATGTTGTTATTTAATAGTTGTACTATAATTCTGCCAACGAATGCTCAAGTGGTATCTCATTTTTGACGTTATGTGCAGGGCTGCCAGGAAAGCTCTTGGGTAAACATCTCTGAGAGCTTTTCTGATTCTATGGAGAAATCTCTAGAAGTGCGCGTGCTGACTCTGAGTCATGAAGGTGCATGGACCTCACAGAGGCCCTCCAGCCACGTGGCTGCCCAGTGTGCTGTCCCTGTATTGCAAGATCATTTGGAGAAGGTCACAGATCTCTGCTGATTTGTCCTTGATATGTCTGAGCTCTGTCGTTTCAGATGGATGCGGATACAGCTCCGTGGTGGTCTAATCACTACCTTTTCTCCAATACGTGCCCCACACGGTTATTCTAGTTTCTGCCATGTTTCTTAAGCTCCTGTTATGGGATGCATTATGTTCCTCCTCCCCCAAATTAGTATGTTGAAATCCTAACGCCCAGGACCTGAGAATGTGACTGTATTTGATAATGATTTTTAAATGTTTGTTTAACTGGCTGAGCCACCCAGGAGCCCCGAATGTTTATTTATTTTTGAGACAGAGAGAAAAAGAGAGAGAGAGAGAGAGAGAGAGAGAGAGAGTGTGCATAACTGGGAGAGAGGCAGAAAAAGAAGGAGAGAGAGGGTCCGAAGTGGGCTCTTCGAGGCAGGCTTTCAGTGCGGGGCCTGAACTCATGAACCGTGAGATCATGACCTGAGCTGAAGTCTGATGTTCAACTGACGGAGCCACCCAGGCGCCCTGTGAATGTGACTGTATTTGGAGACAGAGACTTAAAGAGATAATTAAGACAAAATGAGGTCATATGGGTGGGCCCTAGGCCAATAGGACCGGTGCCCTTGTAAGGAGAGGAGGCTGGGACATGGACATGCTGACTCCAGCCACGTAAGGACATGGAGAAGTGGGTCATCCACGAGGCCGGTAGAGAATCCTCAGGAGATATCAACCTGCCGACACCTCGATCTCGGACTTCCAGACTCCAGAAGGTAACACAGTGAACTGGGCTGTATAAACCACCCAGTGTGTGGTACTTTGTCCTGGCGGCCCCCCAGAAAGCTGAAAGAGCCCCCAGAACCCCCCTACTTTTGGGACCACTCTCAGTGAAGGTTTCCTTCATTTTAGACCCCAATTCGGCTCAATTTGGGCTCTGTTTATAAGGCAGTCTGTAAAAGGCTCAGCTTTCTGAGGGAGCCAATAGTCCGAACGGATTTTCTCATGAAAACCCCTTTATTTTCCAGTAAAAAGGACATTAAATAACAATCGGATGCCACCCTCTGTGTTCAGCCTCTCTGTTGCGGAGGGGACCCTCCCAGCCCAGGAGACACTGGCAAAAGAGGCTAGTCTGCAGGACACTCTGGCTCTAACCACATCACCACTTTTCTCCAGCAAGCCTAGCTGCCTACTTTCTTTCTGCCCAAGGTGATTTGACAGTGACGACAGTGGACCTCAGTGTCCCTGTCCTCATTAGGGGAAGTGAGAAGAAGGCTTCCTCCGTTCTCTCTGAGATGTTGGATAGCAGCTAGCGTGCAGATTTTTCTAATGACATAATGTAAAACATAAAAACAAAGAGCATCCCGTGTCCCCTGGTGTCCACTCGTTCTAATCTACTTGAAGTATCTTGTCGAACTACCATGTCCTTGGCTTTGGGGTACCAGTCTCTCTTAGTGATGGTTTTCAGAATCCATACGTTCACGGGGGAAGGAAACATTGTAACTGGCCTATGGCCAATGGCCGTCCCCCAACCCACCACTTCTCTGGGATTCCCCCCACTGTCCTTGGCACATCCGTTTCCTTCGTTTCTTCCTGAATCAGAGGAAAGGGAGATTTTCTGTTCTTTTGCATTTTTCTCTTTTAAAAAAGTCATGGTAAAATACACAGAACATAAGAATTTACCATCTTAAGTGTGCTATTCAGTGGTATTAAATACATTCATAATGTGCCTTTGTCGCCATCCTCCATCTCCAGAACTCTTTCACCTTGTAAAACTGACTGAAGCTCTGTCCCAATAAACACTAACCCCCGGTATTCCCTCCCCCGGCCCCCAGCAGCCACCATTGTATTTTCTGTGTTTATGATTTGGACTCCTCTGAGGGCCTCACGGAAGTAGAATCACACAGTGTTTGTTTGCCTTTTTGTGACTGGCTGATTTCACTCGGTGTAATGTCCTCAAGGTTCATCCATGTTGGAGAAAGTGTCAGAACATCCTTCTTTTTTAAGGCTGGATAATAGGCCACCATACGTGTATACCATGTTTTGCTCATCCATTCATCAGTTGATGGTCACATGGGTTGCCTGCACATCTTATCTGTTGCGAATACGGCTGCTGTGAACGTGAACGTACAAATACTTCTTCGAGACTTCTGATTTCAGTTCTTTGGGTTCACACCCAGAAGTAGAATTGCTGGGTCACATAGTAGTTCTATTTTTAACTTAAAAAATGTTTATTTTTCAGAGAAAGAGAGACAGAATGTGAGTAGAGGAGGGGTAGAGAGAGAGAGAGGGAGACACAGAACCTGAAGCAAGCCTCAGGCTCTGAGCTGTCAGCACAGAGCCTGATGCGGGGTTCGAACTCACGAACCGCGGGATCTGAGCCGAAGTCAGATGTTTAACTGAAGGAGCCACCCAGGTGCCCCTTTAACTTTTTTTGGTAAGTTTTTCAATGTTTATTCATTTTTGAGAGAGAGAGAGAGAGAGAGAGAGAGACAAAGTGTGAGCAGGGGAGGGGCAGAGAGAGACAGACAGACAGACAGAATCTAAAACAGGCTCCAGGCTCTGAGCTGTCAGCACAGAGCCGGACGCAGGGCTCGAACCCACAAACAGTGAGCTCATGACCTGACCCGAAGTCGGACGCCCAAGTGACTGAGCCACCCAGGAGCCCCTTGATTGGCATTTTTCTATCCCTAAGTGATGTAGAGCATCTTTCATGTGCTTATTGGCCATTTGTGTATCTTCCGAGAAACATCTGCTCAAGTCCTTTCCCCGAGCTGTTTGTGGTTTTGGTTCTTGGATTTCATGAGCTCTCTACATATTCCAGATATTAATTCCTGATCAGATATATGATTTATAAATATTTTCTCCTGTTCTCTGGAGAATCTTTTTACTCTGTTGATAGTGTCTTTTGCTGCACAAAATTAAGCATTTTTCCTGAAGTCTATTCTTTCTCTTGTTAACCTGAGACGTTGGCATCCTGTCCAAGAAATCATAGCCAAAATTAGGCTCGTGAAGCTTCTCCATTTTGCCTGCACATCGGTTTCTGCCCTTCCCCTCCTCTTCCTTGACTCCCTTAAGCACCTTCAAGACAAGTGGTTTTTAGGTCTTTGTCTAGTATGTTTGCCTTTAGGTTTATTTCAGGGTCAGTTTCTGTTGGATATTCTTATCCTTTGAATGGACTATGCTATACTGTCCTATTTCTTTGTATGCCTTCAGATTTCTTTCTTTCTTTCTTTCTTTCTTTCTTTCTAACACTGGACATTTGAATCTAATATTGTGGTAACTCTGGAAATCAACTCGATTTGCTGTTTTTTCTTTTTTTATTGTTGGGGCCTGTCTGTGCCAAGGATCAGCCTGAGGTATTAATTTAATGTCTTCTCAGGTCTTTCCTGGGTCTTTCCCTGGACACACACGGTCACTTCCTAATTTTCTCTGTATATCAGTTGTTTCTGAATGTCCTCGTCTTTAATGTCTGGATTCTGAAAGGGGGAAAAGTGAAAAATCAAGGTGGGAGTAGGAAGAGCCTACCATTTAAACCTTCCAAAGTCACTTCAGCTAGACGGGGCTGGGCTTGCAGGACAGGGGGAGGTGCCACTACGCGGCCCCCTGCCTCTGCGTCTGCGTTCTGATCAGAGCACAGAGTCCCAGCGCTTGGAGGAAGGGTGCTTTGTGCCCACTCCGTCTCCTCGAGCTGTGTGAAGGCACACACACTTCAACCATTGGCTCCACACTGCTACTTCATGACTCAAAGATTTTTAAATTTTTTTTTTAAGTTTATTTATTTTGAGAGCGAGAGCAGGGTAGGGGCAGAGAGAATCCCAAGCAGGTTCCATGCTGTCAGCACAGAACCCGATGTGGGGCTCGAACCCACAAACTTCGAGATCATGACCTGAGCTGAAATCAAGACTCGGACACTTAACCGACTGAGCCACCCAGGCAACCCCATGACTTAAAGGTTTTTAAAGTCATATGGGGTTTTATATGAATAAATGACATGAATGGGGACATCCTCCATCACTGTCCTGGAGGCACCCAGCTTAGCCCGGATGGAGAGAGATGACGCCTGCCTGTTCCACCCAGATGGCGCCAGGCCACACCGCGGGGCATGGAGTGCAGACAGGAGGGCGGCAGGGAGAGAAGGTGGCCGTGCGTCAGGCTGCCTCGACTTCAAAACTGGGACCGCCACTTACTTGCTGTGTGACTATGACGCGTCATGTCACCTCTCCAAGCCTCAGTTTCCTCATTTGTAAAACTGGGGAAGATACCAGTACCTGCATCCCAGGGAAGCCCACGGCGAGTCGTGGAATCCACAGAAGCGTTACTCGGAGAGCGGGAACTGTCAGCCCTTGTCTGCGTAATCCAGAAAAGCAACAGCATTCGCACGTCTAAAGTAGTAGTTTTGCAGAATTGTGAACGATATGCAAAAGCTCTTGAGAAAAGGTTCAGTGAAATTTATACACAGACCACATCAACCTTTGCGTAAAGATGCTTATGCGTTTGCGCAGGTAAAAGACTGAAGAGAAATACCTCGGAATGAGGGATGATAGGTGATTTTTAACGAGCCGCTTTATATTATTTTGTGTCTTCAAATTTTTCTCCAATGAGCGCAGGATTACTGTGCTGTGGAATCTTTAAAGCGTGTTTTATGGAAACAAAAGACTCAGTGTGACTCCGTGACTCAGGTGTGAAGGTCGCCAAGAGAGCTCGTGCCGTCTTTGGCCTCGTCAGCAGGAATCCGCTTCCAGAATCTCAGGTAGGACTGCAGGGTTCGGCTCTGGCGTTTTGTTCAGACCTGGGCAGAGGTAACCATGGGGACCTTAAATGTCACGGCCGAACACAAAGGTGGCAAGTGTGTGAAGGGCTCAAAATCCAGAGGAAAACAGGGCTGGACAAATAGTGACAGCAGATTGGGAGACGCAGGGGAGCCCCGGCCCACTGGGGGCACGAGGGGGAGAGAAGCAAGGGAGCCGGACATGGGGGTGGGGAGACAGAGGGACAGATGCAGGGAGGGAGAGGAGTAGCAGACTGGGGAGGGGGCTTGTGTGGAGGCCCATCCGACCTGAGGGCTTATCCACCGCTTTTCTCGTGACCGATGGCTGGCGTGTCCTTCAGGACGCTGTCCATCCCCGACCCAACGACACTGAGTCCAAACCACACGTTCTTATAGACCCTGCACGTTGCCCCACGGCCCTCGGCTCTGGCCGACAGGTGCCCTTCCCGGAGTTTTGCAGACTGGCACTGGGCACAGAATCCCCAGCCAGGGCGCTTGGAGTCGGAGCAGATCGTCCCTCTCCACTGTCCGGTCCTTTAATCTGTCTTCACTGGAGCGACACCCAAATAGCTTTTCAAAGCAGTCGCTCTTTTCTTAGCCTTGTTCAGGCTGGTTTTATCACTTGCAGCCAAAAAGGTCCAGGGTGATGCCCAATGATGGCAAGTGGAGGTAACGAGGAGCCGCGCTGAGAAGCTCTGGGAGAAGGTGGCAAGGGCGAGACCGTGTGGCAGACGTGTCCCCTGGAGGCCCGGGGCCTTGGCCAGAGCGCGCTCTCCCTGCTGTCTCTCTCTGTCTCTCGTATCACTGTCTCTGTCTCTCTTTCCCATTTCCTCAGCCCCAGTATCTGACTTTGACCGCCTTTTCAGGGTCCCTTTTCCACCAGCCTCTTCCTCAGCCCAAGCCTCAGGCGAGCTATCTCCTGGGTCCCCCCACCGGCCCCTTCCAGAACTTTCTCCCATCCAGGGGTCAATGGCCCAGCCCCCTCCCCCCAATAGTCAACATCAGCCCCTCCCCCCTCAAAATCTCAGGTGGCAGTCCCAACAGCTGCTCCTCCCCTTCCTTCTCTACATCCCATCAAGACACCCAGGTGCCTTACCTCCTGGATTATTCCGGAATCTGCCTCCCACCCCTGCTTTGATGTGGTCTCGGACCATCTCTTGCTTGAATTATTTTCAGAGTTCTCTAAATAGTCTCTCTGACTCCACTCTTGTTCCTCCCAAGCCCACCCTCCTGGGTGAGATTGTACAATCCCATCATGCCTCTGCCCTGGGGAGGCCCTGCCGAGGACCCCGGCAGCCCCGAGTAAATCTCAAGACCGGCGCGCTGGGCCTCCCGGCCTTGGCAATCACACTGGCTGTTGCCGTGCCGGGTGTGACGTTTCTCTCCTCTGGGTCTCCGCTCAGGCTGTTGCCCTCTGGGTCCTTCCCTCCCTGCCTGGCCCACACTCTGCCCCATCAGTTAGACTCAGACTCTCTGCCAGACCCTCCTTCACCGCCAGCTGCACCCCTGCCGTGTCCAAGTACCCCGGGGAGGAAGAGTCTCTGGATTTCCACCACGATTTCCCGTCATTTCCTCAGAAATCAGTGCTTCCCACTAAACCACCAGTGTGTCAAGGGCCGGGGCCTCGGTAGTGTGGGTTAGAGCCAGGGAGCCACAGTTCTCCGCAAATATCAAAGGAACCCCTGGGGTTTGTGAATGAAGGAAAGGTCACTGAGCGCTGTGTGGCCCGGCTGCAGGGCGTGGCCGGGCAGGCTGTGAGCACTGAGCACTGTGTGGCCGGGCAGGCTGTGAGTACTTGTACAGGGGTTAACGCTCTATGGGGGCTTTGTTGTCCTGAGTGGGAGGCTCGTCCTGCAGGCCAGTCAACATGGGACTCCCCTGTCCTGCCTGAGGACAGCGCCCTCCAGCACAGAAAGGAGAGATCTTTCCCGTCATTGAGCTGGAAACATCAGAGTGCAGTGGAAATTCATCATCAGTTAAGTGCGTGCTCTGTTCCAGACCTGGGAGTGTGAAAATGAGCCCGAGCTTCAGTCTAGCGAGGCAGTCAAGGAAAACGGCACCGAGTGGAGCGGGGCTGGGCAAGCACAGGCTGCCAGTGAGGCGCAGAAGGGCAGGTGGAGGCAGCAGGAGGCACAAAAGGCCAGAGGTTTGGGTCCCGCTGGAAAAGGGGGGATAATAACACCAACCTGCACTAGTCAGCTATTATCATAATAATGCCGTGTAACAAACAGTCCTCAAACTCCGTGACTGATAACAGAACCCGTCTTTATTCTCAAACTCAAGGGTCTCAGATGACGATAGCTCGGGTGATCCAGGGCAGGCGTGGATGGGCTGCTAAGCTTTGGGCTGTGGGGGGGCCTGGGTTTGGACTGAGTTCGGGTGTGATCCACCTGCGTCCTGGGGCACAGGCTGAAGGCTTTCCGGAGGAAGCTCTTACCCCGGGGTTCCGGAGAGCAAGCAAGGAGCCACACGGTGCCAGCCTGTTCTGTTTCTGTTCTGTCCACTAACATTCCATTGGCCAAAGCACGTCATGTGGTCAAGTTCAGCTTCAGTGGAGTGGGGAAGCGCATCCTGGAGGAACATAAATATTTGCTGAATAATTAATCACCCAGCCATCGCCACTGCCTCGGAGAGCCGCTGCAGGATGAGAGGTGGCAGCGCTAGCCTGAGCACATGGCAGTGAGTGCTCATGAGATGCTCATTATCTAGGGGATGGAAGGACAGGCCATCTCCTGAATGTCTTGATAAATCATGTTCAAGATCGTCACGTTTGGATTTTCCCCCCGAGGGCAGTGGGGAGCTACTGAGGCTTCGATCAGGAGGGCGACACGGTTGGATTCACATTTTAGAGTGATCCCTCTGGAAGCACAGTGGAGGCTGGTCTGGAGGAAGTGAGGCAGGGGCAGACCTCAGGCCCGGGATGATGGACAAGGAGTCACATGGGAAAGGAAAGGCGCCATGAATTCCTGAAACGTTAAAAAGGCGGTCTATGGGACAAAGAGACGGTGTGCGGAGGCGAGGGAAGTGCTCGGGACGGCTTCCTGGTCCTTGGCTTGGGTGACAGGGACGTGATGATGAGACCCTCCAGCTGGGGAGCACAGAAGGAGCAGGTGCATGGGGAGTGGGGGAGGGGAGGGACGCGCTGGCTCGGACGTGTTGGATGTGAGATTCCGGTAGACGTGCAGAGCTTGGAGTTTAGGCGGAGAATTCGGACATGGGGCCTATGCGTTTGGGACTCACGTCAGCTACGCTAGGCAGCGAGGGCATCCTCGTCATCCCAGTTTCCGGGGTTGGGAAATATGCTGTGTTGGCGTAAAGGAGTTTTCAGGGGCTACAGCAATACGTGGCAGATATTGCTAGTTCCTTTCAGCTCTCCATTCGCACATTCTTCTTCCAAATGGAACCCTGAAATTATTTGGAGGCAGCAATGCTCAGGTCGAAGACTCTAGTCACCAGCCTCCCTATCTAGCCAATGAGTTGTAAGTAGAAGTAACGTCTCGGAATCCTGGGAAAGTTCCTTAGAACATAGGGCCGTACCTTTCTCTTCCTTCCTCTATCCTACAGCCTGGTAGTCAGATGCGACGGCTGGAGCTCTGGCAGCCACCGTGGACTAGGAAGCGGAGAGCCACATCCTGGGTGGCTGTGGTGAAGAGAAAAGAGTCTGCATTTCCGACACCTTCCTGGAGATCCTATACCAGCCCTGGACTGCTTTTTGACCTAGAAACAAATAAAACCTCTCTTGTCAAGCCACTGCTATCTTTTTTTTCTGATAAATTCAGCTGAACTTAGTCCTAACGAAAACATTGTGATTCTGCGGTATTTGGTCAAGTTATAGCCTTGCACCTGCCAGCAAACGCCGTGGAGCTAACGGCGAAGGTGTGCTGCGCCACCTGGTGGACACACAACACACAGCCTTTCCTTCGACGCAGCCACCCGGCATAGCTTTCTTTCCCGGGCTGTGAGGCTTCTGCCAGCAGCGATCTGCACCCCAACTTGCTAATTTGATCTCAGCCCCAAGTCATCTTGTAGCCGGTGACAAAGTGAGGGCTCCAGAGCCCTGGATGTCAGCGGACCTCTGAGAAGTCCAGGAATTAATTCCTGACTGCCGCGAGACTGTCCGCTCAGGTGTGCTCCCAGAACCAGCTGGGGGCTGTGTCTAGCTATCCCTGCTGGCAGTGCTCCCCCCCACCCCCACCGGGTTGAGGACTTCTGTACTAAATAAAGGGTTCCACGTGACCTCTCATTCTGCAGACTCTGGTCTCCGAGCAATAGTTGAAGCGATGGGGTGGGGTGGGGTGGTGGCAATGACTCACTGACTCACCGAGCAGGAAATGAACACCAAGGGAGTCTAACCTGGCAGCAGGGCTGGAACAAATGGGTTTGCAGCCGTTTGAGCTGCCGGCGAAGGGGGCTCCTGTGGGCGAGCTTATTAATGCTTCCGTCCGCAGCCCGCCGGTGCCAACACCGTCAGAAGTCGAGTTCAAGCTGCAAAAAAAAAAAAAAAACGAGTCTTGGAGTTTCAGAAATTCCAGAGATTTGGTGGCACCTGGGCACAGGGCACCTAGGTTTACTCCCCATCGGCCACTGGATGGTGTGCGACCTGGTGTCTGCCTTCTTCCTCTGGGCTCCACTTGGTACACAGGGAGGCCAGAACGCCTTCCGGCCCTGACACGGGGGTGCTGCCACGGGCACCTTTGTGATGGACGTGGCCTTAGGTCATTTCTCCGGCTTTTACCCCAGAGCAGAGGCAGACCGCCCGCGGCTTTGGCGGCACATGGGTGGGGAGGCGGGTGCTGCGTGGGCAGTGGTGGGATTCATCAGATTGGGGCACATCCTTGGTTTTCCCTGGAGCGGCCTGTAAGTCTGGAGTGCGGTGGGGCCGGGAGGAGAGGAGAGGGCAGACAGAGCGGCCCAGGGTCAAGGGCAGCAGCGCTGTGGATGTTAAGAAGAT
>CM053559.1:94964651-94981412 GCA_028646485.1 Cryptoprocta ferox | reverse complement strand
CTTGGAATCAGCCGGGCATCTCGGGTCTCCCAGGTTGTGGGACTTGAGCAGATTCGTGGCCGTGTACTGGCAGAGCTGGGGCCAGGCCAGGCCCTGCACCTGCCCCTCGGCTGGCGCTGGAGTTAGAGTCCTACTTCCTGTGATCAGGGCTCAGACAACCAGGAAGCCCCTGCTGCCTAACTCTTTATCCTCTTTATTCTTTTTTTTTTGTTTTAATTTTTAATGTTTATTGACTTTTGAGAGAGAAAGACAGAGGCAAAGCATGAGGGGGGAAGGGGCAGAGAGAGAGGGAGACACAGAATCCGAAGCAGGCTCTAGGCTCCTAGCTGTCAGCACAGAGCCCCATGCAGGGCTGAACTCATGAACCGTGAGATCATGACCTGAGCTGAAGTCGGATGCTCAACCGACTGAGCCACCCAGGCGCCCCTCCTTTTTATTCTTAAAAACACAACAATTCTTAAAGGGATCCTAGTACCCATTGGCTCTGAGACAAGGGTTTCTATGTGCCCTCCTCCCCATCCCCCAGACCCCCAAAGCTGAGGCTGCCTTCCCTGAAAGGCCTCCGAACGCAACAGGTCCTTGTTTCTCTAAATTGTCTAACTTCCTCTTCGTTATGTAAAGCAACCAAATTCGCTCCAAGCGTTCTCTATTTGCATCTCCACCTGGGAGGGGGCAGCCACAAACACAACATCATTGTTTTACTCGGGAAGGAAATGTGCAGGGGCTGGAGGAGGAGGGAAGGGGGTGTAAGTAAATCTGCTTTTCTCTCTTCTTTTCTCCTGGTGGGATCTTGGTACCCTTTTGCAGAGAAGGTTGGGGGCGGGATGGGGGTGTCTCTTCCCACTCAGAGCCCAGCCCTGTGTTTCTCCTTCTGCCGTTGCTCTCCTGCTCTGATAGCTTTGCCAAGCCTGGCACCGGGGTGCCTGCCTGCGTTTCTTTCCAGGAAGCCCTGGGACTTTGGGCCTGTCTTGGGGGGAAAATGCATAGGACCAATCCTGTTCCCCGGTCCCAGAGTGATAGCCTCTGGCAAGTATGGGTGGCCGGTGGTGAGGGTGACAAGGGTCCCCCTCCTGGGTATGTCTGCCATGCCCGCACCCCCCTAACCAAACACACAGAGATGTCTGGGCAGCTCTGAGAGTTTCCCTGTTGCTGACTTTGTATTTTGGGGTCTGTGAGCTGCCAGGGCCCTGGGCCAGACTGGCCACACGGGAGGCAAATTACAGGCAAATTACACCCATGATCTGGGTGGAGAAACCTGCTTACACCGAAGGATGTGGTCAGAGCTCCTCCTCGGGGAGATTCACCCCGAGGACCACTGAGTGGTCATGCTTTTGGGTCCAGGTGACCCTGGCACTATCTGACCACCACTGGTCCTGTTTCCTAGGCATTGCTGCCTCCATACAACTGTGAGTGTGAGCGGGGGAGGGGCAGAGAGAGAGAGGGAGACACAGAATCCGAAGCAGGCTCCACGCTCCGAGCTGTCAGCACAGAGCCTGATGCGGGGCTCGAGCTCGTGAACCGCGAGATCATGACCCAAGCCGAAGCCGGATGCTTAGTCTGGTTCTCATCCTTTGAATGAACTACTCACGCAGAGAGAACTCAGGCATCTGCTCACCACGGTCAGGTCTAAATCTGCTCAGTTACACCTTGGCCATACACTCTGCTGGCCATGACCTGACGTGCCAGTGCAGAGTCCCCTGCCAGATCTCTGCCTAACTCTCTGGTGTGGACACTCCTTCCCTGTGCGACACGGATTGCCTCCAGACCGTGGCTGGGAATTCTGGTGCAGAAGGGAGAGGAAATCTATTGTCAAGCTTCTCTAAGAAATGTTTCATGTCAGTGACTGTGCTTTTCGACTCCAGAATTTCCATCTGGTTCTTTAAAAAAATAATTTCTACCTCTAGATTGACATTCTCTATTTGTTGAGACATTGTCATAGCTTCATTTACTTTTTTTTTTTTTTAATTTTCTAGTGTTTATTTTTTGAGAGAGAGAGCATGCATGCATGAGCAGGGGAGGGGAGGGTTAGAAAGAAAGGGAGAGAGAATCCCAAGCAGGCTCTGTATTGTCAGCCCAGAGACCAACACAGGGCTCAAACTCACGAACTCAAGATCATGACCTGATCTGAGACCAAGAGTTGGACGCCTAACCAACTGAGCCACTCAGGCGCCCCCGTTTGTTTAATTCTTGAAGCACGGTTTCCTTTTGCTCTTTGGACATACTTATAATGGCTGCTTTTGATATCTTCGCTTTTTTATGTCTTTATTTTATTTTGAGAGACAGAGACAGAGAGCGAGTGGGGGAGGGGCACAGAGAGAGAGGGAGACACAGAATTGGAAGCAGGCTCCAGGCTCTGAGCTGTCAGCACAGAGCCCGACGCGGGGCTCGAACCCACGGACCGTGAGATCATGACCTGAGCCGAAGTCGGAGGCTTAACCGCCTGAGCCCCCAAGGTGCCCCTTGATATCTCTGTTAAATTCTACATCTGGGTCCCGTCTCAGAGTTTCTGTTTTCTGCTTTTCTTCCCCTGTGTATGGGTGTCACTCTTTCCTGTTTCTTTATGTGTCCCATATTTTTTTTTTTTTGTCGAGACTGATCATTTTAGATAATATTCTTTTTGTTGTTTTTGCTAACCTATGGGTTAATAATGGAATTTGTGAGCTGTTAGGACGACGTTAGGATGTGGGACACGCATCACAGGTATACTGGCTAATGTTGCAGACATTCCTCCTAAGTTGGGGAACATAGGAGGAGGGAAAATAAAGAATTTTCAAAGCACAGTAAACAGCTTTTTCAGTAAGGCTAACGGTTGAAAGTAAAAGTTTCAAAGCAAATGCATTTCCTGGCTCCTCTTTACAAGAAGTTATTGTCTACAGAACTACAAATCCTTCTTAAGAAGGTTAGATTTTCTTCCCCGCATGCTAAAAATTTGCTGTTTTTTTTTTTTCGTGTTATGGACATTCATAATCTTTTGCGTTTGAGTCGTTACCAAGCTTTGAAACCCTGCTTGGATAATTTCAAAACCACTTTTTAAATGGCAGAGAAAACCTGTGTTGATATTTAACAAATTTTTCTTTAATGTTTATTTATTTTTGAGAGAGGGAGACAGAGAGAGAGCAGGGGAGGGGCAGAGAGAGAGAGGGAGACACAGAATCCGAAGCAGGCTCCGGGCTCTGAGCTGTCAGTGCAGAGCCCGATATGGGGCTTGAACTCCCCGACACCGAGGTCATGGCCTGAGCCGAAGTCGGAGGCTTAACTGACTGAGCCACCCAGGCGCCACCGCCCCCACCCCCAAATTTTAAAAATGGCTGAGAAAACCTTTGTTGATTTTAGATATTGTATCAGTTGTTATAAAAGTGCTTTGTCCAGATCCTGGAATGTTTGGGCTCTTTCAAGTTTTTACTGCCACGCAAATCAAAGCTTCCCGGATTCCCCGGAGTACTAAGCACAGTGCAAGTTTGTTTGCTTCGTTAACACCCTTGGGCACCAGGGAACCCAGATTAATGTTGCCCGGACCACAGCCACGCCTTCCCACCACATTCCCGGGGTAAGATCCGGCAGCCGGAACAATATGGTAAAGGAAAGCAAGGTCACACTCCTGGTGAGCTGGGGGTGGGCCCCCAAGCCTAGTGGATGAGCCCACGCAGCTTCTCTTTAGGGGAGACTACAGCAGATAAGGGAGGTGGGGGGCCCCTCCAAAGCCCAAACTCAAGTCTCAGATCCTCCCACCAGCGAGGTGCTCGGCAGGGAGAGGAGAGAACGATGGCTACCCCTCCCCTACCTTTGGACGGACGGTGAGGAACAGGAACTGGACGGGGAGGCCAGCTCCCAGCTCCCCATTTGGAGGCGTGATGGGGGGGGAAGAGAGAACCGCATCTGTGGGGCCGATTATATTCCCCAGATCTTCTCTCTGGGATCAGAGGAGAAAGTGTGGGGAGAGGTAGGGACCGGGGCGGAAGCAGGCTGCTTTCTCCATCAGTTCCATCAATGAGCAGTAAGGGTGCCTCCCGTTCCCCCTCCCTTTCTCTCTTAAAATTTGGATTTTAATGGTTTCGAACGGTTAGTATAGCCTCAGGATTAAAAAATAAAAACTATGGGGCGCCTGGGGAGCTCAGTCCGTTAAGCGTCCGGCTTCAGCTCAGGTCATGATCTTGCAGTTCGTGGGTTTGAGCCCCGCATCAGGCTCTGGGCCGACAGTTCAGAGACTGGAGCCTGCTTCGGATTCTGTGTCTCCCTCTCTCTCTGCCCCTCCCCTGCTTGCGCGCGCGCTCTCTCTCTCTCTCTCTCTCAAAAATAAATAGACATCAACGACAACAACACAACAACAAGTCAGCACTGGAGAGAAGGCAGCCTGGGTAGTTATTGCTCTCCCTGGGGTTTGCAGGGCTTGGAGGAACCCAGAGATGGACCTGCCCCTCTATTGTGTCCTTCCCTCTGCCCGCCCCCTCACTCCCCTCCCCTACAGGCTCTCCACTCAACAGTAACAACAAAACCCACAAAAGCCCAACAATATGGAAATGTGTGCATTGAAGGCTCTGGCTTCACTCACTGGCTTCATCCATTCTATGTCTCCCCATTGAATGTATGTGTCCCCCCACCCCCCACTCATATACTGAAATTTGAACATTGTGATGATATTAGGACTTGGGAGATGCTTAGGTCAGGAGGGTGGAGCCTTCCTGAACGGGATCAGTGTTTTCCTAAAAGAGACTCCAGGGGGCTCCTTCCCCTTCCTCCGAGTGAGGATACATCCAGAAATCAGGTCTGCAACCCAGAGGGGGGCCCTCCCCTGCCCGTGCTGACTCCCTCATCGCGGACTTCAACCTCCAGAACTGTGAGCCATAAACTTGGGCTGTTTACAAGGCACCCAGTCCGTGGCATTTTGTTACACACTAACTGTGTGCGACAGGCAACCAATTTCATTAGTATCTTCTTGCCTGTCTTTCTAGAACATGTGTGTATCCTGAAGACCTTTCCCCACCAGAGCAGAGAATGTCCTCGCCCACCCATTTCTTTCACAATCACCTGGAATTGCACTGTGTGGATGTAGCATTGTTTATTCAGACCTGCGGGATCTCTCTTGTAGATGGATATTTGGGCAGCTTCCGGATTTTGCTATCAGGAACACTACCGTAGTGAATCAGGCGTGCGCGTGTTTCCCCCGTGTTTGTAGGGAGGTGTCTGCGTTAAAGCCCCAGGAGCTGGGTGTGTGTCACAGGGCAAAGTGCTTTCTGGAACGGCCACCTTGGCTTGGCACCACCAGCGACACCCCTGCAGACTTCCAAGATGCGGCGGTCGGTCTATTTTTTAAAGCCAATCTGCTAGGTCGATCTAGTATTTCAGTGAGCATCAGTTGCCCTAGTAGAGGAGGTCTTTCCTGGGGTGGAGTGGGCCAAGGTGAAGGGAGGTCAACGCCACTTGCTTTGTCATCTGAGTGGGTCTCTCGGGCATGGCCTGCTGTGTGGCCTCGCCCTCTGTGCCTCCTCAAGAAGCAGACACAGAGCTGAGCCCTGAGGGGTTTATTGCCTGTCCCTGGAGGGGGGGCGGCATTTGGGCTTCCCTGGGGTCCTTCACACAGGCCTGTAGGTTCCATTATAACTAAAAGGGTCAGGCATCAAGCAGTCCCCCTCCTCTTCAGGGATCCAGCGCTGGACGTAGCTGGGGCCACTGTCCCGAGGCCACACGATCACGGTGTCTCTGGACGCCAGGGATGGATCCTCATCGAAGAAGTTGAAAGGCCTGAGCAGGAAGCCCACGGAGTTCCCCGGCGTGGCAGTGTTAGGGATGTCCTCGGAGTGGGGGATGTGTAGGAAGCCCACTGTGACCCAGGCCACCAAGTCCTGTGGGAGAGAGGGGTGGGCAGCGCAGGGGAGGCTCACAGAGGACAGGGGTGGGCAGCCCCCTCAGACCGCTAAGGGGCGGACCACTGAGCTTGCCCTCCACATGGGGAGCGGCCGCTGTCTGTCCTGGGCCCGGGCACAGAGCTGGTCTCGGGCTAGGGCTCCAGGAAGGCAGGGCCAGTACCTCGTTCTCGATGTTCTCATTGTTGTGAAGAAACTCCTCAAAGACCACAGGTGGGTTCCAGGGGTCGTTCTGGTTATAGATGCTGCTGCTGCACGTTTCCGATTCCCGGTACTTGGTCACCGCCAGGGGGTACCTGCCCAGAGGAGACGCCAGGTGGCTCTGGGCACCAGGGAGCCTCCCAGCCCTTTCAGGGCAAGGGTACTGCCTTCCCCGAAATGATCATCTCCTGGGCATCAGCCAGACTGACCGACTGTCAGCTGAGCCTCCCGTGCTCCACAGGGCCCTCCACTCCTTCTCCCTCCCCAAACACACACTTGCTCACAGGCCCAGGGACACCACCACTCGGGCTCAGAATCTCGTGGATGCGCACAGACATTCGAACACTGAGAGGAGCCCGGGGGCCCTTCTCTGCCTCCCAGGCCTCCCTTACCTGGCCCAGGTGACAGCCTGCTCCTCCTGCCAGCCCGGGGGCAGCACCTGGTCGGCCATGGAGTGGATCTGAAGTCGGTAGCTGCGCTTGTGGCCCCAGCGGTTTTCCTTGGGACTGGCAAAGAGCAGGTACTTGGGCAGAGGCTGTCGGAAGCGAAAGGCCGCCTGGCGCTCCCGATGGTAGCTCATCCGCTCCAGGGTCGGCTGCACCAGGTGGTGTCTGGGGCTCCAGGGGTTGGTGATGTTTTCTAGCTTCATGTTCAGAGTCTGGAAGCTATTCTTGGTGCCTACAGGTGTGCAGAAAGAAAGGGAATGAGACTCAAGCCCCCTGACTGGAAATATCCTCATTCTGTGCTGGGACCTCCATCCCAGACCCCCTGTGAGAGCAACCCACCAGGAGAGGGGCACAGAGGATGTCGGGGGTGTGCACTGAGCCTGCTGTAGGGCTAGAAGGAAGGGATCAAAACCAAGAAACAACGGAGGAACAAGAAGATCACTCCAAGCCAAGCCTGTTCTGATAGTGATTTGATGTTGGGCCAAGTCCGTCATGATGCCCCTGCCATATTCTATGGGGACATCATCAATCCAGGAGATGGGGAGTCTTAGGGTGCTGGGCAGTGACATTTCTTACACCCCTAGGCATTGTCTCAACCCTAACTATCTGCAAGCACACCTTTCTGCCTAATCCATCCCTCTAGGGACCACTGCATGCCCCTCCCCCGCCCCGGGGAAGGGCAGGGTCTCCCACTGCAGCACCCAGGGCCACATTCACTGCTTTTCAGAGGCACACAGATTTCTAGCACTGCAGTGTTCAGAGAAGCAGGCCCGGGGAAGGCTCCTGATTTTAGGATGCAAATGTTTGGCTGGGAGGGTCTTTCCAGAGCCCGAGTCCTACCTGCCACATCCAAGTCGACGCGGTAGTGCGCTAAGTGGGTGTGCATGTTGCCAAGCAGGTGTGTGTGCAAGCGGGTCCCGTGGCGCAGCCCCTCCGGGGTGTAGAAGGTGGCGTGGACGTAGCCGGTGGCGTGCATCTTGGCCTCCATCACCCCGTTGGGGTAGAAGATGAAGTCCCAGATGTAGTCATAATTGTAGACTGTCGATGTGGTCCGTAGCACCAGCACCTGGCCCTGCAGCCCCGCATAGAAGTTGAAGCCACCGCTGAAGTTGGAATCGAAGTGTCGCCTGAGGGGCACTCCCGTGGGCATCTCAAAGACACAGAGGGCTCGGGGGTAGCGCACTGGGTGGTCGGCATCGTAGTAGTGGAGGGCATCTAGGAAGGTGGCTGTGTCCGGGCAGTCGATGCCAGGGGCTAACTCATGAGTGACGCTGCCCAGGCCCCAGCCCACGTCGATGTACTTGGTCTGCATGCCCGCCGGCGTGTGCCCTCCGTATAGTGCCACTGCCTCCTGCACGCTCACCTCGTAGGCTACGCGCTCACACCCGAAGTGCACGTTCAGCACCTGTAGCCCCGAGGAGGAACGCAGCCTGTAGGAGAAGCTCCAGCCGCCATAGAGCACCGTGTTGCCCTCCAGCCGGTAGCGGGGACCTTGGGGCTGGACCAGGCGGGGGCCCGTCACGTTGATGGGCATGGGGAAGTCCCCGCGTGGCTTGTAGGAGGAGAAGAGGGGTGGTGCCTCTGTGCTCTCCCCGGCCTTGCCCTTGGGCGACAGGTCCTCCAGAACCACCACGTCCACTTCTCCGTCCTCATAATTCCGGGCCAGCTCTTCCGGGCTCCGGTAGAACTTCCCATTGTACCAGACCTGCTCCACCGTCCAGTCTTGGGCGTTGGTGCTGCCATGGTCTATGAGGAGCTCCAGCCCAGTGGGGTGCAAGAAGTAGCCTTCTACAAAGCGCTGCAAGATAAACCAAGAGCGGCGCTGGCCGGAGGCCAAGCCCCGAGGCGCCACGTCTGTGAAAGTCAGGCATCGGGAGTGACAGTCTTCAAAGGAGAAGCCTGTGGTATCAAGAAAAAATTGGTGCAGGGGCTTCGTGACCTTTTGCAGGGTGTGGCCCAGGAGGGAGTACTCCGCCAAGGAGATGGGCCTGGAGCTCCAGGCGGCCTGGTGCCCAGGCTTGGGGGGCAGCTCTCTCATGTAATAGGGCCATGGCAGGGGCCCCACAGCAAACTCGGTGATATTGGGGTGCTCCTGGGCTCCGAAGAAAATGACGGCACGTGCCTCCCGAGCGGGAGGCCTTCCACCTTTATCCAGAAATTTCAGTATGTGTTGCTTCTTGGGTAGCAACATCTCAATGAGGAACACGGAGTTCTTGGCCATGGTCGGTGTTTGGGAAGACTCCAGCCTCAGCTCCTTACGGGACCAGAGGAAGTTGTGCACCGCCTTCAGCTCCTGGGCACTCAGGTCCTCGAACACCCTGGCCTTGTGGTGCACGGTCCGTGGGGTGCACTTGTGGTGCACGGTCGTGGCCACTGTCTGCAGTGCCAGGATGGCGGCGACGGCCCAGCCCAGGGCCAAGGTCTCTCGCTGCATGGCTCTGGAATGGAGTAGCAGAGATGAACTTAGATGTTTTACGGGAGGAAGTGAGTTTCCACGAGGCTGGAGCCTTATACAGTGATGTCCCTTGGCCGGGTGGTTTCCTGCAGACTCAGCGCCCTCCCTCACCCACCCGGTGGGAGCCAGGCTGCCGTGGGAGCCAGGCTGCCCTGGCAGCCGGGGCCCCAACGCTGTTCAGGTCTGTGCTGCCCATCGATTGTCACTCTGCCCTCTCCTTGCTCGTCTACAGACCTCCGAGAGTGCTGTGCATTTTCTTACCTAATAAACTCATTTTGTCCTTTTCTATGTATCTGCTCAGCAGGGCAGAACCTCGGGCTCTCACCGCTCCACCTTGAGTGTTAATTGTGTTATTGGGTATTGACAGTAAAAGTACATTTATGACACAATATGATATTTTTATGTCATTTTGAAATTTAGCGTTGAAGTTCAAAGAGTTGGCCCCAGAGTCAGGCTGCATGGGCTCGGGGCCTGGTACATCGTACCACTAGGACGAGCTGTGTGACCTTGGGCAAGTGGCTCAGGGTCTCTGGGCCTCCACTTTCCCAACTACACAATGGAAACAATGGCAGTGGCACCTACCTCTAGGACTGGTGCAAGAAATTAATTGGACAATAAAGATAACGTGTTTAGAACAATGCCCACCTTCTAGGAAGCACCCAAAACATGCTAGCTACTCTTCTTCTTTTTACTTTTTTTAAGTTTATTTATTCACTTTGAGAGAGAGAGAGAGAATCGGGGAAGGGCAGAGAGAGAGAGGGAGAGAGAAAATCCCAGGCAGGCTCTGCACTGACAGCCTGATACGGGGCTCGAACTCAAGAATCGGAAGATCGTGACCTGAGCCTAAGTCAAGAGTCGGACGCTTAACTGACTGGGCCGCCCGGGCGCCTCTACTTTTCTTCTTTTTAGAGTCAACTAGAAGACACGGTCTGTGATACCAACATATGTAAAAATTGAAGCAATGTAAAGTAATTCGACTGTGATTAGGCTGTAGACCCGGGGCTTTGAGGGTGTGGACAGGGGGCCAGCTCTGCCCCAGGCTGTTTCAGCCCTCTTGGTGGGGCCCTCAGCTTGTGGCTGCTTGACCGGAGCCTTCCCAGGTGGCATTCAGAGAGACGCCCTTCCCTCTTCCATTTTGAGGGGCTGTGGTCAGGCTGCCACTACTGTGGTTTTTCTCGTCTTCTCTCCTGACTCCGGTGGGAAGGCCCCGGGGACTCACAGGACCTTGCGCTGCTGGGGCTGCTGGGTGAATCCAGACCCAGCAAAAGGACATGGGGCGAGCTTGTGATCTGCTATTAAATTTGTCAAGCCTCCCCCCCACTTTTTTATTTTTAAATAGATTTTGCTTTTTGGAGCAGTTCTAGGATCACAGAAATGAGCAGAAGACGCAGAGATTTCCCGAGTACCTAGTAACCCTACACATACACAGCTTTCCAGGGAACATCCTTCTCCAAAGTAGGTCACTTGCTACCATCTGTGAACCTACACTGACAAACCATGGTCACCCAAAGTCCACAGTCGACATTAGGGGTCACTCTAACTGCTGCACCTTCGACGGGGTTTGGCGAACGCGCAATGACATGCATCCATCAGTGTAGTATCATACAGAGCAGTTTTTCTGCCCTAAACCCCTT
The DNA here is from genome assembly GCA_028646485.1 of Cryptoprocta ferox. Lineage (NCBI taxonomy): Eukaryota > Metazoa > Chordata > Mammalia > Carnivora > Eupleridae > Cryptoprocta > Cryptoprocta ferox. Next base: position 94,970,815 of record CM053559.1, on the reverse strand, counting down.
TGTTCTTCACCTCTTCACCCCTCCCTTCCCTCAAACCTATGGCCACCACCGATCTTTTTACTGTCTCCATAGTTTTGTACAGCTTTCACTTAGGGAATATGCATTTAAGTTCTTCCATGTCTTTTCTCGGTCAGGCTCTCTTTTTTCTTTTCTTTCTTTTTTTTTTTTTTATAATCTCTTATTTCCAGATTTCTTTCTGCTTTGCTAAGGAGGAAGATGCAGAGGAGAGCTGTGGTCCTGTTAACCTGAACTTGGCTCTTCTTTTAGCTTTTACCTTTCCTGGTACCATCTTCTACTCTGACGTCCAAGGGGATGGCGGGTGAGGTGGGCAATGGCAATGAAGCCACAGGAGGAGGGAGAATTGGTAGCCAGTGAGAGCCCAGGCTGGGACATGTGAAGCATGCCCTCCTTCCCCACTTCTCACTCCCAGCACCCCAAGAACAGCATCCACGCCTTCTCTGTGCCTTTCCCATCTCGCCCGAGGCGATTTAGACCTGCAACCGAGTGTCCTGTGCCCCAGAGTCATTCCCTCTGGGTTCTTGCCCCTTGCGTTCTGGCTCACCCACCCCTTGTGTCTGTGTTTCTCCTGCCCCCTCCCTCCATGCCTTTCTTCCGCTGCTTCCCTCCCCACCTGTCACCCCTTCACGCCTCCCCCTGCCTCTGCCATCAGAACGCACCTGTGTGTTCGGCTGTGGGCTCACCTCTGCTGCCAGGCTTTGTCTCTGACTCCTTGAACTTTAAGGTTCTGTGGACCCCGCCCTGGAGGGAGGGACAGGGTGAGGCATGGGCTGACCAAGGTGAGGACCTGCAGCTCAGGGCTTCCACAGTTGGTGTGGACAGCGGCAGGAGGACGTGCACGGGGCTCTGGCTGCTACAGCCCCGAGGGCTTCTGTTACCCCTTCAAGGAAACAAGTCTGGAAACTCCCCAGTCCTTCACCACTTCAGCGACCAGGGTCCACTTCTGTTTTCCCAAACAGCACACTGTCCTAGATCTGTCTCCCTATCATTCCTTCTGCCGCAGGGTATCTTCCATGAGATTTGCATGCTATCCTCTCTGTTTTGCACTGCGCATGCAATGCCACCATCTGCTAAAGTAGGTGGCGAGTTTCAGAGGTCAAAGATAAAGACCAGGGCAAGTTAACTAGTAAGCAGACTCACCCGAAACAGATATATGGACAAAGGCAGGGGCTGGTAGAGACAGACACCAACACCAACAACAGAGAATTTGACCCATATGTAGAATAGGGAACCAGAGACAGAATAGCTTGGGAGGGAGAAGCTACTGAGTTAGTCAGGAGGCCTTACTAGCCATCTCCATGGGGAAGAGAAGGAGGAGCCGGCTGGGGACAAGGTCAGTCAGGATGGCTGGGGAAACTGGGAGTGGGGAGGGGAGCAGCACTGTGTGGTTCAGGTAGGTGGTAAGGTAAATGTGGGCCAAGGAGGAAGCTCCCGGCCAGATGGAAAGAATAGAATCAGGAATAGTGGGAGGCTTGGAAGGAGAGGTCATTATCCCCCTGATCACCAAGTGTTGGTTTCTTGTTCTTTTGTTATTATGTGACGTTTGTATTTCTCATCATTATCTTCCTGCTACTTGCATCGTAAGTCATTTTGGCATTTATTGGCAACTAGATGAAGGAGGGAGAAAGCAATTAGTCAACCATTACTTGTTTGTAATTCCAGAAGGCCTTTGGTGTCTCCAAGGAAAGGGATTAGCTTTAAATGTTAAAATGATGATTGATATAATGACTTCTGTTACATCCTTTCTCCTTCATTGGTCTGAAGGACTGAGGGTTGGTTAGTCTCCATTATGGGGTCACCAGTACCATGGAGACTTGAGGATGTCCAAAAGGTCCGAAGAGAGTTATGGGAACAAGTTGACATTGAGAAGTGCAATCCGTTTCCGTTTTACAAAGGACATCATAACCAGGATAATGGGGTCAAGACAGATTAGGAAAAGATACTTGTAAAGATTAGAACAGAGAGGCACCACACATAAAAGAATGAGGTTTGACCCTTAGCTCACACCATACACAAAAATTAACTCAAAATGGATCAAAGACATCATGTAAAAGCCCAAACTATAAAACTCTTAGAAGAAAACATAGTCATAAATCTTCATTTTTGAAGATTTAAAAATTTTTTTAAATTAATTTATTTATTTTGAGAGAGAGCAAGAACAGGCAGGGGTGGGGTGGGGCAGAGGGAGAGTAAAAGAGAGAATCCCATGCAGGCTCCATGTTCAGTGTGGAGCCCAGCGTGGGGCTCAATCGCACGACTGTTAGATCATGATCTGAGCTGAAATCAAGAGTTGGACGCTTAACCAACTGAGCCACCCAGGTGCCCCAGAATAAATCTTCTTAACCCTGGGTTAGGAGGGATTCATAGCCATGGCTCAAAAGCACAAACAGCTGAATAAAAAACAGACAAATTGGACCTCAGCAAAATCATAAACTTTTGTATTTCAAAGGACATCATCAAGAAAGTGAAGACAACCAGAGAATGTGAGAAACTATTTGCAAATTATATATCTGATAAAGGACTTGTCTGTAGAATATGTAAAGAACTCTTACAACTCAATAATAAAAAGACAACTCAATGAAAAAAGTGGGCAAAGGATAGGAATATATATTTCTCCAAAGAAGATACACAAATGGCCAAAAAGCACTTGAAAAGATGCTCAACATCATTTGTTGTCAAGGGAATGCAAATCAAAATTATGAGTCATGACCTCACACCCACCAGGTTGACTGGCATCAAAAAGCCAGAAAACAAGCGTTGGCGAGCATGTGGAGAAATCAGAACGCTCGTGCACTGCGGATGAGAATGTAAATGGAGCAGCCACCGGGGAGATTGTTGGCACTTCCTCCAACAACTAAACACAGAGCTGCCATCTGATTCAGCAGCTCCTCTGCTAGGTAAATACCCAAGAGAAATGAAAACATATGTCCACACAGAAACTTGGAACAGCTGTTCATAGCACAGTTACTCATAGTGGCCAAAAGGTGGGAAAACCCCCCAGAAGTCCATTGCCTGATGAATGGATAAACAGTGGAATGGTATTTGGCATTAAAAAAGAGTGAAGTCAGGTCAAGGTCTCATGTTTCATGGGTTTGAGCCCCATGTTGGGCTCTGTGCTGACAGTTCGGAGCTTGGAGCCTGCTTTGGATTCTGTGTCTCCCTCTTTCTCTGCCCCTCCTCCCCTCTCAAAAATAAATAAAAATATAAAAAAAAAAAGAAGAGTGAAATACTGATACCTGCTACAGTGTGGATAAATCTTAAAAAAATATTATGTTAAATGAAAGAAGCCAGTAGGGAGGACAGGTAGAGAGGACAGGGTAGAGGGGACACGTAGAGGGGACAGGCAGAGGGGACAGGGTAGAGAAGACAGGTAGAGGGGCAGGTAGAGAGGACAGGTTAAGGGGACAGGTGGAGGGGACAAGTAGAGGGGGCAGGCTAGAGAGGACAGGTAGAGGGGACGGGAAGCACGACAGGCCTCCCACCTGAGGGATGAAGATGAGGATGAGTAGTTTCGCAGGCAGGCAGGCAGGGAGGTGGGACGTACATGCCTGAATCTCCCTTTTTGTCTAAAGGACTACCTAAAGTATACACTGATAGATAAATCACAGGACATAGAATAAAAGTGACACGAGCCATGCCTGAGGGTGAGTTCTGCTGGAGTTTGGAAAGAGATGGCCCTCAGGACTGCAAGACCCCCCAGGTCTAGGGCCCTGTGTCCTCCGCACCATATTCCCAGGGCCACTGTGGCCAAGCACCGCAAACTGGGGGGCTGAAAACAACAGAATATATTTTTTTCTTACTGTTTCGAAGCCTGAAAATCTGAGATGAAGGTGTTGGAAGGCACGGGGTCCCTCTGAAGGCCCTTGGGGACGTCCCTCCTGGCCTCCTCCAGCTTCTAGTGTTGCAGTCCACCCTTGGTGTCCCTTGCTTCCTTGGGTTGTAGACACAACACCCCGTCTCTGCCCCCATTATCACACGGTGTTGTCTGTGGGTCTATGTCTCTGTGTCCCTCCTCCCATTAAGACACCAGTTACTTAATTAAGGGCCTGCCCTATTTCATCGTCACTAATTACATCTGTAGGAACCTTATTTCCAAATAAGGTCACAGCCTGAGGATCCGGGAGGGATATGAAATTTGGGGGATGCTTCAATTCAGCACAAGCTCCTTACATGGCCCCCCCTCCCTTGTAGATGCCAGTCCATGGCCAGTGAGTGAATTCTGAGCCCTGAGCTCTGGGCTGCCTACTCAAGGGCTCACGGACAAGAGTCTGAGGGTATGAGGGACTGAGGAGGAGGAGGGTGCTCTGGGCAGGGGTCAGGGAGGAGCAAAGCCTCGAGGCTGAGACGTAGTGTGCTCCTGGGACCCTGAGTAGGGTGGGGGTTCTAGGTGGAATGGGGTACTGTGGAGATGTCCCAGATGGAGTGGACAGGATGAGGACCACGTCGTGCACTCCTGTGGAAATGTGAGGGTGGGAGAAGCCTGAGGGAATGCAGGGGGAGACCATGGGGGACAGAGGCGCCTTTAGGAATGACCCCAAGGAACCGGGGACAAAACCAACACTTCTTGGGCAGAAGTGCTGGGTGAAGCCATTGCTTTTGACTCAGGTGGGGGAATTGAGGTGTGAAGTTCTGGAATTCGTGCTCATTGCTTTGCTAGCAGCTCTTTCTCTTAGCTCAACATGCTCCGTGTCTGACGGCTGGTCCCTCTCTATTGTGAGTGACCTTGATTTCTGAAATAAGTCTCTCTCTCCTTGGGGTTAATGATTGGTAACTGTTCCAGATAACACTTGGGCAAAGACTGAGTTCTTTAAGTTCTGGGCCACCTGCCTCCCTTAAAGGGGCAGAGCTGATGGCCTTGGGGATGACATTGTAGGGACAGCAGGTCCAGTCTGCGGGGAGGGGCAGCCGAATATGTGAAGATGGATCTAGTGTCCGGGGTTGGTAACCCAGAGATGGCACCTCACAGTTTCCCACTGACACTGTTTCCAGAAAGTCACAGCACACCAGAGATAATTGGAGATAATCTAGAGAGTGGGATTGTTTCCACAGGAAAGAAAGAGCTCCACAGGGGCCTCCCCAGCTCCACTCGGGGCCCCAGGGCAGGGTGAGGGAGTGCGGGGGAGGGCAGTCGAGTCCCTTGATTAGATCTCTGGGCTAGTGAAGCCAGCATCATAAGCTTTATCTCTGCTTAGGGAAGGCGGGTTTGCAAAGGGAAAATTCCACCACCTTCCAAATGCAGGGTCACTGGTCATGAGGGGCCCTGGTACTATTGATATTTTGAGTCTGACAATTCTGTGTTGTGAATTCTGTCCTATGCACCGTGGCGCATTTAGCGGCATCCCTGGCCTCTGCTCACTAGATATTGGTGCACCCGCCCCCCGCCGCAGTTTTGATGACCAGAAAAGTCTTGGGACATTGGAAAACACTGGCTCATTTCACCATATTGCCCCGTGCAGATACGGCATGGGTTTTTTTTTTTTTTTTTAACAAACAGAAGGTTTGTGGCAACTCTTGCATCGAGCAAGTCTATTGGGGCCGTTTTTCCAACAGCATTTGCTCACTTTGTGTCTCTGCGTCAGATTATGGTCATTCTCACATTATTTCAAATGTTTTCATTATTATTGTGTTTGCTATTGGTGATCAGTGTTCAGCGATCCTGGATATGACTGTAACTGTTATGGGGCATCAAGATCTGCACCGGCAGGAGAAGATGGATTTAACGGATACACATCACGTGTGGTCTGACCCCTCCACCGACCGGCCCTTCCCCTCTCCCTCTCTCTCCCCCTCTGCTCAGGCCTCCCTAGTCCTTGAGATGCAACAATCTTGAAGTCAGGCCAGTTAACCACCCAGAACAGCCCCTAAGTGTGCAAGTGAAAAGAAGGGTCATGTGTCTCTTTTTAAATAAAAAAACTAGACACGACTGAGCTCAGCGAGGAAGGCATTTTGAAAGCCAAGCTGTGAACGCAAAGGAAAAGCTCTTGAAGGAAAAAAAAAGTGCTCCTCCGGGGACCCCGCGGACGGTAAGAAGGCAGCACGCCGCGCCCCCCACCTCCCCCGGCCTGGAGAGAGTCGCAGGGGTCTGGACAGAAGACCCCACCGGCCACACGTTCCCTGACGCCAGAGCCGGGCCCTAACTCTCTTCA
>CM053559.1:94889566-94964151 GCA_028646485.1 Cryptoprocta ferox | reverse complement strand
CCCCTCGGCTTGGTCGACGGCTTGGTCGACGAGGCGGCGGCACGTGTGCGGGGACAGACGCCACTTCCGGGGGAAGATCTCTGGGGAAAATGCTGTCACACAGCCCTGCCCGCCGCAGAGCCACCGCCCGGGACGCGAGGGGCCCACCCACGTGGCCCACGTCCCCGCCGCCGCCTTGGAAGACGCCACCCCCCATCCCCCCGGCCGGCGGTCGTCCCCGTTGGGCAAGACCCCGCCAGCAAGGGCATCGGGACTCGCTGAGAGCTCGGCCCGCGGTTCGCGGGGTCGGCGACCGGGTCTCTCTTCCTGACGGCGCGTCCGCTGTGGCTTCAGACCCGGCGCCGGTGCCAACCTCGCAGCCCGCGGCGCGGTGCCAACGTGCGTCCCGCGCTCCGGGAAGCCGACACGGCCTCCCGCGCTTCACCCTGTCGTCGCTGCATCGCGGGGGTCTGGACCTGAACCAGCAATATCTCCGAGGTACCCCTCTGTCTCCTGGGGAGCTTTTTGGTCTGTGTTAAACCCTCCTGATCTGTACCTGGAAGTGGGGACGGCCTTCAAGTCCCCGCCTCACCTGGATCTCCCAACCTGTCCTCCGTGCTTTTGTGAGAACACAACTCTGACTGTGGCCCTTTCCCTGCTGCCTACTGGGTAAAATGTAAACGATTTAATTGGCACGAAACACCCCCCACCACCCAGCTCAGTCTTCCTCTTGTTCTTGCTACACCCCTTACCTCCAAGGCACCTCCCACCCTCTCGGCCCCTGCAGTGCAGCCTGGCTTGGGGGGCTGCTCCTGGCCCCTGCCCCTTTGTTCTCTCTCCTCCTTCACTTACCCAGTTCCTGCAGTGCAGGCTCAGCACCACGACCCTCCCTCCTATTTTACACCCTGCAGGAAGCTGTGGTTTCCCCTTGCGTCCAGGGCACGCGTCCGGCTCTCTTACTGCTTCTCCTGTCATCCGGCAGGTCTCCGATCATAAGCTGGTCTCCTCTGCCAGCTCCTTGAGGGCAGGCACTCAAGTAAGCATCTTCATTTCTTCAAATCTACAGAACCCAGTACAGTGCCTGGCATTCATATGGTGGGTTCCCCTGTTTTGTTTTCAGCGTGAATGTATAAACAGATCATAAGGATAAGGGGGGAATGCCTAGAAGTCCAGAGGTCAGAAGAGTTTTGATTAATTCCTGTTGGCAGTCTAAGAAATAAGCCCCGTTCCTTGGTGAGGTTTCAACCAGGCTACTCTTTTTTCCCAGCTTTATTGAAATATAATTAACATATAACATGGTGTAAGCTTAAGATGCACAACACCTTTGATTTGATACACTTAAATGTTGCACTGATTACCGCTGTAACCTTAGCTAACACCCACATGGCATCATATAGCTACCATTGCTTTTTTTGTGGGGAGTACATTTAAGATCTCTTCTCTTAGCAACTTTCAAGTCAATAGTACAGTATAGTTGTCTGTAATCCCAATACTGTGCCTGGGATCCCCAGAACTTATTTGTTCTGGTTAAACACCGGAGGTTTTTACCTCCCGGCCAACATCTCCTCCTGCTTCCCCACCCCCAACCACCACCATTTTACTTTCTGTTTCTATGCGTTTGGGTTTTTAAGATTCTGCATATAAATGAGATCATACAGTATTTGTCTTTCTCCATCTGATTTCTTCTTTCACTGAGCATAATGCCTTCAAGGTCCATCCACGTTGTCACAAAGGTCAGGATTTCCATCTTTCTTGTGGCTGAAAAATATTACATGTCTACATGCACACATATGCGTGCACGCACACCCACACCCCCTACATCTTCTTTATCTTTTCATCTGGTGATGAATATCTGGGTTGTTGCCACATCTTGGCTATTGTGAATAATTGTGAAAAAAAACATGGGGGTGTAGATATCTCTTCAAGATCCTGATTTCACTTCCTTTGGATTTATACTCAAGAAGTGGGATTGCTGGATCATGTGGTAGTTGTATTTACATTTATCTTCTTTAATCTTTTTTTTTTATTGAGAGAGAGAGAAAGAGAGAGCATGTATGCGAGTGGTGGAGAGGGAGAGAAAGAGAGAGAGGGAGAGATAGAGAGAGAGAATCCTAAGCAGGCTTGACGCGCAGTGTGGAGCCTGATGCAGGGCTTGATCCCATGACCCTGCGATCATGACCTGAGTCGAAATCAAGAGTTGGACACTCAACCGACTGACCCTCCCAGGTGCCCCTGTATTTTTAGTTTTTTGAGGAACCTCCATACTATTTTCCGTAGTGGCTTCACCAATGTACATTCCTACCAACAGTGCTTAAGACTTTCCCTTCATATCCTCCCTAACATTCGTTATCTCTTGTCTTCTAGATGATAGCCATTCTAACAGGTGTAAGGTGGTATCTCATTGTGGTTTCAGTGTACATTTCCTTAATGTCGAGCGCTTCTTGAGAAAAATTTCTGTTCAGGTAGTCTGCTCAGTTTTGAATCAGATTATTGTTGTTGTTACTATTGCGTTGTATGTGTTCTTTATGCATTTGGGATGTTAACCCCTTGTCAGATATATGATTTGCAAATAATTTCTCTCGTTCCTTAAGTTGCCTTTTCATTTTGTTGATGGTTTCCTTTGCTGTGCAGATGCTTTTTAGTTTGATGCAGTCCCTCACCCGGGTTACTGTTAAGATGACCACACAGATGGAGTGTGGGGGTGATCAACTGGATCACCTTTATCCCCCTGGATAAAGGAGGGGGAGTCTTTATACGGTGTCATAGGCCCCTTAGGTTGAAGACACCTGAGAGTGATGTGAGTCAGGTCAGCTTCAAGGACATATGACCTGTGTGGTCTTCCAGGGTCCCACACTGACGGGCCCTGCACTTAACTTATGCTTTATTATTGCTCTCTTGAAATTCTTAATTTTCGGACAAGGGCCCCACAATTTAATTTGATACTGGGTTGTGCAATTTATACAGCTGGTCCAAGCTTTAGAGGGTCAAGGGTTAAATCTGGATTTAGAAGGCCAAAGAAGGGTAGGGCTGGGAGACAGGGGGGAGGGCAGCCAGGCTAGCGCAGTGCAGGAATGAAGGTAGATGAACAGGTTGATAAGATTCAGGGGTGAGGCTGAATTGCAGAGGGACCCAGGTCAGGGGGCAGACAGAGAGGCTCCAGGCAGATGGGTGGTAGCAGCAAAATTGTAATAGGTAATTGAGGCCAAAGTCTCAGATGGCTGCTTCCAAGCCTGACCCTTGCTGGCTCCAATTCATTACTTTTACTGCTTTGCGCTTTTTGCCCCATTCCTCCTATATAGCTTCCCATTTGCTGAAGCAAGGAGTGCCGGGCAAGCAAACAGCCACTTGCAAAGTTACAACATGTGGATCTGGAAGCTCTGGGGCTGCTTGAGAACCCACGTTCCAGCTTCTAAGCAGCACCAGGAAAAGCAGGAGAGGGTGTCAGCCTCCTCCCCCATTGAACTTGTGCCCCAGGTCCTTCCTCTCCAGCTTAGAGACTAAAAAAAACACATTTATTTATTTATTTTGAAAGAGATAGGGGGAGAGAATGGGGAGGGGTGGGGCGGGGAGAGAGAGAGAGAGAGAGAGAGAGAGAGAGAGAGAGAGAGAGAGAGAGAGAGAGAGAGAGAATCCCAAGCAGGCTCTGAGCTGTCAGTGCAGAACCAATGCTGGGCTCGAACTCATGAACTGTGAGATCACGACCTCAGCCGAAACCAAGAGTCAGGCGCTTAATTGACTGAGCCACCCAGGTGCCCCAGCTAAGAGACTTCTTATTTAAAAATTTTTAAAAAAATGTTTATTTACTTTTGAAAGAGGGGCGGGGAGGGCCAGAGATACGGAGACACAGAATTTGAAGCAGGCTCCAAGGCTCCAAGCTGTCAGCACAGAGCCTGATGTGGAGCTTGAACCCGTGAACCACGAGATCATGACCTGAGCTAAAGTCGGATGCTTAACCGATGAGCCACCCAGGCGCCCCAAGACTTCTTATTTTTTATTATCATTACTACTGCTACCTCTGTTATTATTTTCTTTTTGCTAAAGACGAAAAGATGATATATCATCATGCATTATCCACATTGCACGGGGATGGATGAGGTCCAGGCAGGCAGCTCAGATTAGTAGCCAGACTGATAATCAAGATCTTAGAGCCAGGGTAGGGCTGGCCTCGGGGAGGACAGAAGGAGAAGGGGCTTCGTGAGCCCTGGCTCTGCAGGATCAACCCTGCCAGGTTCCACCCTTGTCCTTGCGTGGCTCTGCCTGCCACCAGGATCTGGCACAGTTTTGTTTTACAAGCGTCGCCTGCATGAGCCGTGGGAAGCGGAAGCGAGCAAGGGTTCCTGTGTGCATTCTCAGTGCAGGATGTGGGCCTTGCAGTCAGGAGATGACTCGGGGGACACAGACGCCACTGGTCAGCTCCTTTCCATAGTGACGAGGGTCCCTTTCGCATTAGTGTGGGAAGGTCTGTGTCTTACTAACGAGTGAATACCTACTACCACGCCCGCCATTCACGGAGGCCCGGGCTCCACTGTGCCGGGGACCCCGTGTGCATTGGCCTTACTTAATCCTAGGGATGATCCCGGAAATAGACATCATCCTGAGGCACAGTCGGTCAGTGGCAGAACGAGGATTTTCACTGGGGTCTTTCTGTCTTCCGAACCGGGAGTCACCCCTGCAGGATGGTTCTTCCTTAGGACAGAGTGGTGTTAAGCCCCCTAAGGGGGAAACGGACACTGTCGTCTGCAAGAGTACTGCCTTGAGCCCATTCCAACAGCATGGGGAACCTTTCTGAGATGGTTTCTGGAAAGAAGCTTTTGTGCCTATGCTGGGGTGAGTGTGAGCAAAAAGACCCACTGCGTGGGTGAGTATGCTCATGCTATTGTTTATATATGCTTAAAAAATCCTTCAACTATCTGAGTATATCATTTATTCAAGTATATCTCTTACCATCTCAATGGCATGATAATTTTTCCTAGAAGGCAGAGCCCAAGTCTGAAAAATTAGCTCTTTTGGGTAAAGGTTAGACAGTCTTGCACCTAAGGAGATGCCTGATCTCTGATCTTAAGCCAATGGAATCTGTCCCGGATAAATTTGGATTCCATACACGGGAGGCCTCCTTTTCAAGCTCCTGGTCCCCATTCTCCCTGAGTTTCTCTAATCCCTGGGTTTTTCTGTTGCTCAGGAAATGGGCCACAATTCGGCTTTTTCCTGGGTTTGCCCTCGGGCTGTCATGGACAAGGGCACAGGATGTCCAGTGTTTTCCTGCTCCAGTGGTGTGAGCTCCACGGTGCCCCCAGCTCTCACGAGAGACTGTCCAACCTGCATCCTTGAGAGTCCTTTCCGGCAGGCGCGTTCTTTAGGGATGTGGTTTCTAAGCAGGGCAGCCACAGCCTGGACGCCCCCCTCTGGATGTCACTCACTGGGAAAACAGCGACCGAAGGACATCACGCAGACCCAAAGGCATGGTTCCACGTGCAGATATGAAATCCTGCTCTTAGGGATGTGGTCCTGAGTGGGGAGAGACATGCCTGTAGACAAGTAAGGGTCACACGTGGTCAGATGCAGAGACCGAAGTGTGCCCGTGGTACAGAGGAAGGACGGGCCACTTGTCCGGGGGTGGGGCAGTGGTTTACCAAAGGCTCCCAAGGGGGCTAGCCTTTTGCACTTGTCTTGAAAGAGGACAGTCTTTGGGAGGCCAGCGAATGTGCTGATTGCGTGTGAGAGGAGCCGATGCAGGGGCAGGCGGTTACTCGGGGCCGAAGAAGCACTGTCAGCAGCTGGTCCAAAAGTACAGGCAGACAAAAAGTGGAAGCAGCTCGAAGTCCACAAGCTGGTGAATGGATAAACCAGTCGTGGCCGATTCATATGATGGAATACTGCTCAGTGATAAAAAGGAACAGACTGATACTGACACCTGCGACACGGATAAGTCTCAGTGACACTGTTCGCGTGAAAGCAGCTGGAAACAAAAGACGAAACACCTCCATTTATAGGAGGTTCTAAAAGAGACCAAACGATCCGAACAGTGATTGTCTCTGGGCAGTGGGAGTGGGAGAGGGGACTGGTGAGGAGGGGGTATGAGGGAACTTTCGGGGGCAGATCGGGATGTTCCAGGGCTTGACAGGAGGTTTGGTCACACAGTGTATGCGTTTGTAAAAACTCATTAAATGGTGCAGGTGCCATGCTGAAAAATGGCTCCCCAAAGTGACCGCATCCGAATCCCCAGAACCTGTGAATAAATAACTTTGTAGTAAAAGGAACAGCACAAGTGTGATTAAATTAATGACACTGAGATGGGAGGGGGGTTTTATCTTGGATTATCCAGGTGTGACCACAGAGTCCTCGTAAGAGGGAGGTGGGAGGTCAGAGGAGGCGGGACAGTGAAAGTAAGAGCTTGGAGCTATTTGGAGCAGTCCCGAGCCAAGGAATGTTCTAGAAGATGAAGATGGCAAGGAAATAGATTGTCTCCTCCCAGCCTACAGAAGGAACAAACCGCTTACACTTTGACTTCGGTCCAGTCTCATTTTGGACTTCTAACCCGTAGAATTCTGTGCGGGAGAATAAATTTGTGTTGTTTGAAGACACTAAATGTGTGAGGATTTGTCACAACAACAAAAAAACCGATACGTGCTTTCCGGATTTGTACCTTTTGCTGCATGTTAATTCTACCTCGAAGAGGAAAAAAAGAAAAAGAACCAAAAACAAATATGAAACTCTAGTTAATAAGATGCATGCTGAAGTATTTAGGGGACGTGTATAGATATCTACATCCTACCTTAAAATGCATAAAAAACAAATTGGATAGAGGGAGGGAGAGCTATGTGATAAGGCAGAGCTCATAAAACGCTAATTGTAGAGTCTGAGGGACGGATATACGAGTATGCGCTGTAAATTCCCCTCCAACTTTCGTATGTTTGACAGTTTTCACAGTAAAAGACAGTGCGGGGGGGGGGGGGAGGTGGAAGCCAGACGCTTGACCCTCGCTGGAATGTTCAGGAACGGTGAGCAGGTCTGCACAGCTAGGTTGTTGGGTTTGTGGCGGGAGTAGTTGGCGCAGCTGGACAGGTAGATGAGGGCCAGACGTGGACTTCATCCTGGAGGCAATGAGGAACCAACGGAATGCTTTAAACAGGGAGTAACAAGTGGGTTTGCCTTTTCACTTCTCTCTGCACAAGTCACACCCCGTCTGAGTTTTCTTTTTTTTTTTTTAACTTTATAGTTTATTGTCAGGTTGGTTTCCATATAGCACCCAGTGCTCTTCCCCACAAGTGACCTCCACCAAGACCATCACCCCCCATTACCTTTCCCCCTTCCGTCTGAGTTTTCTGAACAGCTGTTTACTTGACTTGAACTTACAAACCATCTGGAGTGCGGTTGGAAGAGAAGTTAGTATTAGTCGAAGGGCTGCCTCCCCCTGTGTCTGCCTCAGTTAGTCGGGTGGCAAAACTAAAACAGATAGAGATTTGAGAGCTCACGGGCTGTAGAAAGAGGGCAGGCAATTCTGGCCTTATCTTTATGGCTTACTTGCTCTTGGAGGTAAACAGCATGAGGAAATAAAAATAAAATCCTGGTATGGACTGAGGTGTCCATTCAGGAAAATGATGGAGAAAAAGCCCAGATTCAGGAGTCAGTTGAATAACTGATTCAACCATCAGTTATGACATTTCCTAGCAGTGTGGCCTTGGGCAAGTCACCTAACTTATCTGAGGTTAGTTTCCCGTTTGTAAAATGGGGACAACACCAGTCAGCACCTCATGGGGTTACCATAAGTGAGGGAAAGGTATTCGGCAGAAAGTAGTTGGTCTAATGCCTGGCATGTAGCCAGCGTGGGAGAGACATTCAGTGTGGTACTTACTGTTCACTGATCCACTTCTCAACAAATAGCCTCGCGGTAGGAAGGTTATCTGTACTCATGGCCTATGCCATGTCTCCAGTGTCTTTAAATTTTTTTTTAATGTTTATTTTTGAGAGTCAGACAGAGACAGAGCATGAGTGAGGGAGGGGCAGAAAGAGAGGGAGACCCAGAATCCGACTCTGAGCTGTCAGCACAGAGCCCGACGCGGGGCTTGAACCCACGAGCTGTGAGATCATGACCTGAGCCGAAGTCAGACGCTTAACTGACTGAGCCCCCCAGGCGCCCCAACAATGTCTTTAAAATGATTATTAAGTGTCTCACTGTGGTTCAGGCTATTCGAGCTTTAGATCTATATCCCATTTCCTCATGGGTGTCTTCATTTGCTTATCCCATTGGTACCCCAGACTCAACAGAGTCCAAGCAGGATACATCATCCACACAGGTTTCTTGCCTCCTTGATCATGGGAACGGCACCCCCTGTCCATCCAAATGGCCCGGCCAGGCATCTGACAGTCCCAGCCGACTGGGACCTCTTTCTCTGGCAGCCCCTGCCCCTGTGCGCCTTGTGAGCAGCAAGCAGTCGCCTGAGCTCTCATCTGCACTCCGGTCCCCCTGGTGCGGGCATTACGGTCACCTCCCTTCCTGGCCTCCCTGCTCCCAAACTTGCCTCCTCCAGTCTGTCGGTCTCCGACACAATGGAGATCTGACCATTCACTGTCCCGTCCAAGTCCTCCGGAGGCCCCACTGGGATCCAAGGCCTTCCGCAGGTTGGCTTCTGCGACCGCTGCGGTGACTGCCACCTGGGACCTCCTGATCGCTCTTGCAATGTCCTGCTGCCTGCAGCTAACCCCTGCACCGCATATCTTCATGCTGCCTCTGCTTGGAACCATTCCAACCTGTCCCCTACCTTTGCCTGGCCGCCTGTGACGCTGTGGTGCCCCCCTTGACTGTTTCCATCCCAGGCTATGCCCCCGCCTGACACTGACATCCAGCACGGCCGTCATCGTCCCTGACATGGACTGTCTGTAACCTCCATCTTTCCTCGTTGCAACCCCGGTGCGTAGCTTTGCATCCCTGGCATACTGTAGATATTATATTTGTCTAGTGAATGAGGTTGACTCCAAAGGAGAGTAAAGGTGAGGTAGAAGAAAACTCAGCTTGTCAACTAGGGGCCTGTTAGGGAACAGATGGCATTCTCCCAGGGGGAATGAAGAGACTTTAAAGAAGGGACTATTTTCAAAGGCGAGGCAGGGGTAAGAGAAATCATCAAGGGACAGTGAAGCACCCTGAGGCCGGCAGCAGTTGGAAGCCATTAAAAAAAAATGTTTATTGGGGCTCCTGGGTGGCTAGGTCAGTTGAGCATCTGGCTTCGGCTCAGGTCATGATCTCATGGTTCGTGGGTTCAAGCCCTGCATCAGGCTCTGTGCTGACAGCTCAGAGCCTGGAGCCTGTCTTCAGATTCTGTGTCTCCCTCTCTCTCTGACCCTCCCCTGCTCATGCTGTCTCTCTCTCTCTCTCTCTCTCAAAATAAATAAATAAATAGACTGAATCCATGGCACGAGGGAGCCCAGAAATGCAGTCCATAAAGGCCAGCCGGCCAGGGCACAGGGCAGGGTGGAAAGGGTGGGAAGTACATTTGGAGGAGCAAGAAAACAGGCACTTAGGAATCCTGGTTTCCTGTCCATAGGCTGGGTCTAGATCCCTGAGACGGAGCACGGAGGACGAAAGGTGCTCACCTCCATAAGAACACGGCGCTTCCTTTCTTCTCCTGGCTTCACCCTTTTCAACCAGAAAAACCACAGTGGCAAGTAAGGGAGTCTGGAGCCATTGGTCCTGGCATGGCAGTCACCAGCGCTCTGAGAGACAGACACTTGACATCCAGGCTCCCTTCTGAGACCATATGAAACCTGGGGCTAGTTTCTGTTGCTCACAGCAGTGATGAGTGAGTCCATTTTTCTACTGCGCACTCAGCATAAACTTTTAAGTACCCTGCTTTTATTTTTGTCTTCAGGTCTGGCCACATGCTGTTAGGAAGAGGCTTAAACCGAGTCTCTAGGGCAGAACCTAATTGGTCTCCACTTCTTCTATTCTGAGCACCCAAATTCAGCCCATGTGCCTCAGGCGGACTCAGTTCATGCGCCTTCAGGCAGAGGACATCATGCTCGGAATCATAGCCAAGAATCAGAAGTATTTGGAGTCATTCTGTACCCCCTGAGATCCGGGTAACGGAGTGACAGGCAAGCCTCGTTCTATTCTGATCAGGCCCAGGGAACCAGCATGGTCCCAGGAGTTAGGCTGAACTGGGTAATGTGTAAAGAGCCCCGATCCCTGGGACACTCTCGGGTAAGGACTGCGGGGAGGTGCAAACAACACCTGAGCCAGTCCTGACTTCGAGGTTGCAGAGAAGACGCAGGGTGGAAGTGTCAGATGGGGACTTCTCGAGCGAGGGAAGGTGGCCTACTTGAGAAAGGGTTGCAGACGTAGACGAGGGCAAGTCTGTCGGGGGGGGGGGGGTCGGCGTGATTGCAAATACGAGCTGGGCGCGCAGCCGGGTCGTCCCTTTTCCCGCCTGACCCCAGGCCCTCCGGGACCGGTGGGTGCTCCCGGGGCAGCCCTCGGAGGTTCCGTCCTGCAGGGTCAGGCCTGGTGGCGAGGGATGGGGCTCGGGGGCCGGGTACCCCGGTACGGCCTCGGGGGCGGGAGGCTTCGTTCCAGGCCACATGGGACCGCGCCAGCCTCCGCTAGGGCAGAGGCGCCCGCGCTTCCGGGGTCTGATTAAAGCCCACCGCGCGTTGGGGCGTTTCCTCTGTGGCGGCCACAGCTCCCTGCTCATTGGCTGTTAGAGCAGCAGGCAGGTTGTCCATTGGCGACGAGGACATGGCCACACCCACGCTCTAAGCCCCGCCTTCCCACCTTGTGATTGCGAACAGCGCCACCTCGTGTCCGGGTAGCGCGGCCTCGCGGAGTTCGGAAATGCTTCTGTTCTGGTTTTGGCCGCGCTCAGCAAATGTTGAATGCATGCCCACCGTGGGCAGGCTCTATGCCAGGGGCTGATTTCCCCTACATGGCAGGGATAGGCTTGTCTGCCGCTGGGTATGGCACCACCTTTCTAAATTCCTCTCATCTCATCCACACCACGCGACCCTTTAGGAATTCAGCAATGGAATGAGGAGTCTCTTGCTACTGTGGCTTATCATTTCATTCAGTCCTTTACATCCAGCCCCAGCTTCTTTCACTGCGTTTCCTACTTTTTCTGGCTTCAAACGTTTTGGGAAGTAGAGGCATCCCTGATGTTGATTTTATTTTTTTTTCTCCCTGAAAGTACGGCTCCCTGTATGAATTCATCTCTAAGATTGGGGTTCTCCATTTCGGGGAGTGTGTTTTCAGTTTGCTGAGACTTCTAAACAACTAGAGTGCCTGATTTCGATGTGTCTGCATGCATATCTGTCACAGTATTGGGACACCCTGAACCCTATTTATCATCCAAAATAGGGATTTTATAACTTCAAGGAGGTGGTTGGTTAGCGTTCCCTCTCGGATTCGGGTCATATTATTTCTGATCTTCAAGTCAGATTATAATCTATAAATTCCTCGCCAGGTCACTATACCACTTTAATGGAATATGCATGCCTGTTAAGATTTGTTGAAAGAGCTTTGAGTTTGGCAGAATTGTGACTTCCTTACCTTTCTTTAAATATTTTTTAAATGTTTGTTTATTTTTGAGAGAGAGAGAGAGGGAGACACAGAATCCGAAACAGGCTCCAGGCTCTGAGCTGCCAGCACAGAGCCCAACGCGGGGCTGGAACCTCGAGATCGTGACCTGAGCCAAAACCGACTGAACCACCCAGACAACCCTTTGTCTTTCTTTTTCATCGTACAATCTAGCATATACGTTAAACATAGAATATGGTTGTGTGATTAATTATAAAGCAAACTTACATACCTCTGAATCAGGTCATAGCTCACTGCCCCGGAAGCATCTGCAATGCCTTCATAATGATGCGTCTCTCTCTCTTCCTCAGTCCACAAGAGACCTGTGTGATGACTCGTGTCAAACCACTTCTTTTCTCCAGACTAGTGTTTTGCTATCTATGTGGGTGTCCCTGGAGGTTATAGGTTGGTTTTGCCTCGTTTGAATTTTGTATAAATAGAATCTTACAGAAGGCATTTTTTTTTTTTTTTATATCTTGCACACTTCACTCAGTTTCATATAGTTGTGGGTTGCTCACTGCTATCTCATATTCTACTTTGGGAGTTTGCAACAATTTCTATCTCCATTTTACCTACGATATATGAGATAGATATTAGGCTTGTTTCTGGTTTGGGAATGTTATGAACAATGTTTCTCTAAGTGTCTTTGCACATATGTGCTGGTGAATATGTCTACCTGAGTGTATACTTTGGAATTCAGTGGTGGAGCCATAAGCCATATATCTCAATTTTTCTAGCTCGTGCATGTTTTTCAAAGTAGTCGGTGCCAGTTTACTTTCCTGCCAGTGGTGTGGGAGACTGCTTGTTGCCCCACATCCTCACCAATATTGTCAGACTTTAACGTTTTGCCCAATATGGCTGAGTATTTCAAGTTATCTTATTGTGGCTTTACTTTACCGCTCCCTGAATATTGATGAAATTGAGCACATTCTGTAAGCTTACTCGCCATTTGGATTTCCTCTTATGTAATGTGTCCGCTCAAATCTTTGACCATTTTTCAAATTGGGTTGTCTGCCTTATGATTTGTAAGAATTACTTTTTTTAGTTTATTAATTTTTGGGCGGGGGGGGAAGGGGTAGAGAGGAAGAGAGAGAGAATCCCAAGCAGACTCAGCACTGTCAGGGCAGAGCCCAATGTGGGGCTTGAATTCATGAACTGTGAGATCATGACCTGAGCCAAAATCAAGAGTTGGACACTTAACCGACTGAACCACACAGCCCCCCACCCCCATCTTTTGGATTTATTTATTTATTTATTTATTTAGAGAGAAAGACAGAAAAAGAGAATGAAGAATTCTTTGTTAGGTCGAACCATATGAAATCTCTAGTATTTGATCATTTTTTTACCTACAAAACATCGAGTTTCATAAGGTTCAACTGAGCACATTCTGGATACACATAATTTGTGAATTATGTGTATTGATAAATATTTTATCACGCTATGTGGCTTTTATCTTTTGGTTTTCTCCATTTATTTTTTGAGAGTCAGAAGTTTCTAATTTTAATGTAGTTGAATTTATCAGTTTTTCCCGTACGTGGCTAATGCTTTTTATGTCCTGTTTGAGAAACGCTGCTTGTCTTTCGTGCTGAAGGTGACCAGACTGTGGGGGCTCAGAGCTGTGTTCTCAAGACGTTTTGTTCTGGGACCTGGGTCTTAATGCTTCCACTGTTGGGTGGGCAAATTCCTTTGACACCCAAGACCTGGGTGGGTTGGGTGGGGGTGAGAGGCCACTCCTAGGGTTCCTCTACTATGGATCCCAATTTTCCAGGGAGAGCTTTCCCGAAGGCTGCTTCCCCACCATTCTGAGTGTGGAAGTTCTCAATGAGTCGGCAGACCTGTGTGTCACTTGGGGCAGGACCAAGCTAACATCTCTGTGGGTGCTCCGGTGGGGTGGGCCGTGATGGGGTGAGTCCAGCTCAGATCTAGGATAGCTGGTTCCTGAATTGTGTCCCTGGAACAGATGAAGTGGGACAGGGAAAAAACTGGCTGGAGGCAGTGGAGCAGTAGGAAGCACCCCTCCCCTTTGATTTCTGGAGTATTGGAGTGTGATAACATGATCTGACCAATTGGCTCACGAGGAGCAGGTGGCGTGAGGACAAGCCTGATAGAGGGGGAGGAAAACGTCATGATTTATCGGATCTTATTCCTCAGTGTCGCCAGGGTTACCCAAGGCAGGGCACTGCCCAAACTGTTTAGTTTCACTTCCACTACTTACAGTGCCTGCCCCATGGAGGTATTAGTAGATATTTGTTCAAAAATGCATTCATAGTTTTCAAAGAA
This sequence comes from Cryptoprocta ferox, assembly GCA_028646485.1. Lineage (NCBI taxonomy): Eukaryota > Metazoa > Chordata > Mammalia > Carnivora > Eupleridae > Cryptoprocta > Cryptoprocta ferox. The sequence goes on along the minus strand of CM053559.1, from coordinate 94,950,329 downwards.
TTGTGTGAAAAAAATTATTTTTTTCTCTTCTAGTTTCTTCTGAACAAAACTTTTAGTAGCCACTAGGTGGTGACGTTAATCACATCTACGTGGCTTGTAAGGGGGAATTCCGTTTCGGGGACTTGAATTTAAACGGAATCTTGCTTTAATTTTGTTTTTCAACTCAATCATTAAATTTGAAAAGCATACCGTCATAAGAACTATTTGCAAAGTTGAAATAAAGGCCCTGGTGAGTTACTTTCTTCCTCAAGCTGAAGACAGTATGAATTTCTCTTCCATAGTGTTTCTAAATCAGTCCTTTTATGGGTCGACTGGACGTAAATTCTTTCCATTCTTTATTCAGATAAACGAATGTGAACTCAGTTTGCCCTTCTGCACAGAAGTGGTCTTTTACTGTCCGAATCTGGTAACCTCCTTTGTTTATTGCATCTGGCAGATCTGAGTCTCTGAGAAAAACCTGGCCCCTTTACAAGCCACCTCCACAGCTCTTCCTCAGCCCACCCCCATTCCCCCCTCTTCTGCCCAGCAGCCTCACAGAGTCCCGGGCCTTTGGATTTCTTTTCTGCAGGAAATCAGATGTCACGTCATCCCTGCCTTTTGTTTAAAACAAAACAAAACAAAACAAAACAAAACAAAACCCAAAAGCAATTTGTTTATTTGAAAATACAGCTAAGATCGGTTTTGAGGTATCTGGCTTTAATTTAATTTAATTTAATTTAATTTTGATTTTGAGAGAGAGAGAGCGTGTGCAAGCAGGGGAGGGGAAGAGAGAGAGAGAGAGAGAGAGAGAGAGAGAGAGAGAATCCCAAGCAGTCTCTTCACTGTCAGTGCAGAGCCCAACGCAGGGTCAAACTCATGAACTGTGAGATCGTGACATGAGCTGAAATCAAGAGTCGGACGCTTAACCAAATGAGCCACCCAGGTGCCCCTTGAGGTATCTGTTGTGATGGGGAAAATGAAGATATACCTCTGGAAATGACTCTGAGATTTTGAGATAGAGATAGGTAAATAAGCTTAGATTTATCTCCTTATTATTATAGTAAAACTGACCTTTTTCTTTTTTCTGTGAACAGTTCTGTGAGTTTTAATGCATGCAGAGATTCACGTAATCAGCACCATGATCAGGATCAAGAATTATAACACCATCACCCCCAAAACTCCCTTGCACTACACCTTGTTCAGTCACAGTAAGATGTTTCCGTTCCGCATTGTGCCTGTACTCAACAATTACAAAAAATATTGTGCCACTTCCTCTGGCCATCATGGGTTCTGATGAGAAACCACAGAAATTTGGATCACTCTTCTTTGTAGCTAAATGGGTCATTTTTGTTAGGTCATTTTCAAGATTTTTTCTTTGTCTTTAGTTTTTAGCAGTCTGATCCTGATATGTCTGTGCTTGTACTTCTCAGAGTTTGTTCCGCATAGGGTTCACTGAGCTCCCCGAATCTTGAAGTTTACGGCTTTTGCCAAATTTGGGAAGTTTTCAACCATATTTCTTCACACAAGCAAAAGTCATTCTTCCAGATAGCTTTCATTTGCCTCTCCAGACAGTCTTTCCACCTTTCTCTAGTCTTCCATGTGCCCCAAAGGAGGGTCTCGTATTGATCACACCAGTAAGCTCTCATGTTCTATGACTTCTGGCTGGGTTTGACCAACCAGAAACACTAGCAAGAGATGGGGGGGGGTACTTTGGGTATTTACTCACGAGGATTCCTCCATGAAAGTTCATCTCGGGCTGGCTGTGTCTCTCTGGGAAGGCAACAGCTCAAATCAAGCACCATCTCCCTCAGCTTTCTCAGTCTCTGGTTAAAACATGGCAATTGCTCCCTTTCCTTATCTTTTGGGCTGAGAGGTAATGATACCTTCCCTGATCCCCCTAGGCTGCCAGCTCCAGGAGGGCATGGTCACATATAGTTCCCTACATTTTGCTGGCACCTTTGTACATAGCCTCTTTATCAAACACTTCTCAAACAATCCACTTGGAGTGTGCCGTCTGTATTCTGCGTGGACCCTGACAGATAGAGTGGTTTTTTGGGACCATGGTCAGCCTTACCCTGTCACCCCCATCATTCCTACAGAATCCTCACCCCTTAAGAGGCAGCTGTCTCTCATTGTCCCTACAGGCTTTTGATACTTTTCTGAGTTGGGCATCCTAGAGAACAAAGGTCCATTCGATCTTTGCTGATAGGTTTTACACCAATAGATTTGATGAATGACTTTTGCACTAGTCATTGTTTCACATTGTTTTGAAATTAACTCAAACAAACGAAGTCCTGATGTGTACTTTTTATTGCGATTATATCATTCATACAGAAGAGGGTAGAAAATGTCTATGTGCGATTTTCATCATCATAATAATCATGATGCATCTACCATCTAGGTTAAGAAGAAACTGTGACCACTACTGTAGGGCTCTATGCAATTCTCTGTAGACACACTTTCCCCCTCCCCATTCCTGATTCCCCTATCCTGATTTTCCTGTTATCCAACTCCCTACTTTCCTTTTTAGTTTTGAGATATGTAGGTATAAATAATACATTCTTTTATTTTGAAGTACCGAGGGGGTAAGTACGAAGCTAGGAGTGTCAGGAATAGTCAAGACAGCCATCCCTGCATGAAGATCAGAGACTGGATTTCCCTCCAGCAAGTCATGGGAACCCATTCTGACAGAAGTCAGTGCAGTGTCAGGAGAAACTCTAGGGAAATGTAGAAGTCACCAGATCAGAAGCTGCTGGCAAAGCTGTATTATGGGCCAGAAGGAGTATGGTCCGTGGGTTACCATGGCTGACCTCCCACTCACTGGACTCAAACAGAGCAAAGCAGAACCCTTGTGTAGGGGGTGATAGGACCGTTCTCGGCATATCCAAGTGGAAGGATACTAAGGGGATATGCACAGGGTCCAGATAATTCAAGTAAAATAAGAACCTGACTGTCTCAGTCTTTGGTTTGATGCTGGTTGCTCGAACCTACTTTTCTCCTATGACTTGTTTTATCCACGTAGGCCCAAACAATGCTTCTTGAAAGATATATAACCAGGGGCACCTGGATGGCTCAGTCAGTTAAGTATTGGACTCTTGATCTCAGCTCAGGTCTTGATTTCATGGTTCATGAGCTCGAGCCCCACATGGAGCTCTGCGGTGATGGCACGGAGCCAGCTTGGAATTCTCTCTTTCCCTCTCTCTCTCTCTCTCTCTCTCTCTCTGCCCTTCCCCCACTCATGCTTGCTCTCTCTCTCTCAAAATAAATAAACTTAAAAGATATAAGACCAGCTTTCAATGAGCTCTAATCAAGTTGTGCTTTCCAGCTTCTGCTCTGAGAGATACTCAGTCTTTTAAAAAATGTTTTATTTATTTATTTTGAGAGGTGGAGGGAGGGGCAAAGAGAGAGGGAGAGAGAGAGAACCCCCAGCAGGCTCCACACCCAGTGCAGAGCCTGACTCGGGGCTCTGTCTCATGAACTGTGAGATCATGACCTGTGCTGAAACCATGAGTTAGACACTTAACCAACTGAGCCACCAGATGCCCCTGTTCTTGGTCTTCTGATCTGTGTCAATTTGAGAACTGGTTAAGCAAGTACTAAGAAAGTATGTTGAGATTTTGTTTGGAATTTCATTGAGTTAATGAGTCAATTTGGAGCGAGAAGCCATCTTTACAGAACAGAGTCCTCCCTTCTATTGACACAGTGTGTGCATTTCTATTTATTTAGGTATTCATAAACAGTTTCCATTAATTTTAGTAATGTCTTGAATATACAGATTTGATTCTAGGTAACTTTCAGTTTCCTTGCTATTGTAAATGGCTTCTTTAAGAAGTTATTTTCTCTCTTTTTTTAAGTCAGTAAGGAAATAATTTTTCTCATAGACACATATTAAAAGATAAGCAATCCAAGGCTGGTTTGGCACATGCAGTCATGGGTCTTCCTTTGCACCATCTCCAGCCTGTGGATGGTACCCTCCTGCTTATAAGATGGCCTTTCCAGCTGGAAGTACAGGTTCCTGCTTCCAGGAGAGAATGGATAAAATGGGAGAAGGAAGAAGGTCTGCTGAATTGACCACTAGCAACTTCTTCCTCTGTAGGAATGCTCTCTGCCTTCAAGTCTGATTTTAACAGAGCCGTAGCAATTTAATTCTTATATAACAAAATATTTGTATTATATATAAAATGTGTAATTGTTTAAACATTTTTTAATGTTTTAATTTATTTTTGAGAGAGAGAGAGAGAGTGAGAGAGAGCAGGGGAGACACAGAATCTGAAGCAGGCACCAGGCTCTGAGCTGTCAGCACAGAGCCTGACACGGGGCTTGAATTCATGAACTGCGAGATCATGTCCTGAGCCCAAGGTGGACACTTAACTGACTGAGCCACCTAGGGATCCCTCTTCTGTTTTCTTAATTCAGAAAATTCCTTAGCCTTTATGTCTGATTTTCTCTCTCTTTACTTTTCTCTCTCTTTCTATTTCTTCCTCTTGGAATTCTGTCCTACATCAGATCTAAATATCTCTTAAATTGCTCTCTATTTTCCATCTATTTTTTCTGTCTGAGCTACATTTCAGATAACTCCTTCAGACCTATCTTCTAGTTTAGTATTTCTCTCTGCAGCTATGTCTAATCTGTTTACTGGGGGGGGGGTTTATTCTGATTACTATAATTTTCATTTCTAGCGGCTGTCTTTGGGGTTAACAAATCTGATGATTTTTTTTGCTAAGCTCTTATTTTTGCCAATACTTTAATTCCCTTTTAAAATTTCTTTAAATATATTAAACATGCTAATTTTACATAAGAAAACAGCAATGACTGAAAGATTTGTGTTCCTGATTTGATGTTTGTAAATTTATGCTGAATTTCAGTTTCTTTTTTCTTTTCTTTTTCTTTCTTTTCTTTTCTTCTCTTTTCCTTCCTTCCTTCCTTCCTTTCCTTATTTTTTTCTTCTTTCTTTCCCCATGAAACAATCTTTTTAGGAATTCTTAGAGGTCCAAGGTGTAGGTGAATTTCTCCTGACAGAATTTGCAATTGGTTTCTGACAAATGTCTAGGGTCACCACCATCTCGAGGACTTTAAATTCTTTTCCCAGGGTCTTAGATCACCTAAGCAGTAGGAGTTCAAGCCCCAAGTCTATATTAGAGTCGACTTGCATTCATGGGTCTCCATGTCACTTCTTTCACTAAGAGTTTGCTCATCACATCCTTTGATAGGGTGGATTTCCCCCCTGCAATTGTTTCCTGAAATTGCAGATTTATATATGGGGTTCTTCACTTTGACTCCCCAACTTAAATGGCTCTAGGATTTGTTGGCTATCTTCAGCATGGTTATGAAGTGCAGTTTTGGGTTACAGAGTTTGACAGATGCCCCCAGAGCAGTGAGCAGGAAACGTTAACATAGAGGCTGCTCCTTGCAAGGCTCTGTTTGAAGGGCTGGCTCTGGGCTGCCTTCTCCGAAGTTGATTTTCAGAATGTTCCTATGCTGATACAGTTGTTTTGTGTGCTGGCAACACTGAATTGCACTGTAGCAGCTTGCCTGGACTGTACAACGAGATTTGAGGTGGACATCTGTTTTTCTTCTGAGTGTCTTGAACTGTGGTCATTGTGCAGTTGGAGAGAGTGCCTATGTGACCAGCCTCCAGTAAAAACCCTGGGCTCTGAGCCTTCAGAGGAATTCCCGGAGCAGAAACACTTCATATGTGTTTGTAGGAGTGCTGACAATAGTGACTCCATCTTTGGCCCCCCATCTTGTTCATGTTTGCTAGATTAGAAATGCCAGCCAAGGTCGGGATGGGGGAAGCTTATTTGGCCCCCCAAGAATCTGTTAGAGACAACATAGTCTTTCCCTCTCCCAATGCCGGATGGTGTCACAAGACCTAATGAAAGGGTAGCTGTCAATTAGGAGCATACAAGCCATCTGAGGTGCATGTGAACACTTTGATCTCACGACAGAATCTGTGGACTGAGATCTGGACTTTGTGGAGGGTAACTTTGCAGCTGCATGGACCTCCCGTCAGTAAGTTAGCCTGAATAAAACTCTGTGTAAACACTATGGAGTGGTCTGCTTCATTTTCCAGTCTCAAAGTACCTTCCCAGTTTGGGGGATACTTGATTGTCCTTCCCCCACCTTTGAACAGTGTTATTGTCCCTCCCTCACTGGCAGGAGATATAGGAAGCCTGAACCCAGATTCCTCCCAAGTTCACTTGATACACCTTTGTCCCTGGTTGATACTGCTATGGACCCTTTTGCTGTAGTAAAACGTAGCCATGAGTACAACCTTAGCCTTGAGTAAAACCTTGTGTCGAGTCCTATGGATCCTTCCAACGCAGCACTGGGTGTGTGGGTGCTCGTGGAAGTCCCAGAGAGGTGGATCATAATTTCAAGACTCAGCTCTCTGAATTCATACTCCTACTTCTATTGTAGCCTATCCAAGTTAGCCATGAATTTAAAAATACATGATTCATATCATTTCCAGCAGCTCTAGGTATTTTTTCACGGGACAGCTAATTATTCAGGGTTTCTATATCATCATCTGTCTTTTAAAAAATGATTTCCAAAATGATTGCATCTTGGTGCATCTATTCCTTACTTTTTCCAAACAGGCAAAAACCAAATCTAATTTGCAGTTTGCCCAGCGTTCACTCTCTTAAATCTGAATCGTAGGGAGCAGGGCTCAGAGTCCCCACTTGTTTCATCCTTTGTACACGGGAACTTGGACGTACAGTCCCAGAACCATCCTCAAAGAAGAGGCTACTTTCATGGCCCAGATGGGAGGTTGGGAGAGGGAGGAGCATCATAGGTTTGCATCAGCTCATTCTCCTCCGCCGCCCCCAGCCGAGAGAAATTTTCCAGAAGAACTATGCAAGAAGCGAGGAGCAACAACAGGTCATTTATTATCATCACTGCTCAGGAGGAGACGTGAAGCAGGGTGGGACAGTGAAGGTGAGCCAGCCACAAGAGCTGCTGTCATGATCGGTGGGGCAGGGCAGTGGGCACAGCGGTGGGGATAACTGCAGGATAACTGGAGCTGCTGCAGAGTCTCTTTTCCCCAGCCTGGTCCTTCTCGCAGGAGCCAGAGGCAGGGACACGCAGTCCAGAAAGAGTCCAGGCGTGAGCACTCAGGAGAAGCAGGGCTAGATTTCACTCACTTGCAGCAGTTTATTGTTTCCTAAGGGAGGCAGGGGGCAAGATAGCCCAGGGAGAGAAGGCGCAAATTCTTTCCTCCAGGGCAACTTAGTTCTGGAGTCAACCAGATCCAACACTAGCCTCATGGTACCTGATGCAAAGAGCCCCAGCATCCCACCATGGGTGAAGACTGCCCTGCCTTCCTGGGGTCTTTGTCATGGGGGCCACTAGATCAGGGACAGGGGCTCTCTGGACTGGGCCACCACTGGGGTAGAAAGACAGGCACGATGCCCATTGGGACTCACTGTAAGGGCCATTTTTTCCTCCCCAAACCATGGGCTCGCCATCTCTGCCTCTTCTGGACAGTCTCACCACGCAAACACAGAGGCATACTTTAGGGACTCACCTTACGTCGGAGCCTTCCCCAGCAGTACAGACACGTGGGGACCAGAGATGCCAGAAGCAGCAGAGCCCAAACCCCCAAGAGGATGACCTGAAAGCTTATGATCAGGACCTGGGGACAGAAGACCAAATCTGTTACCACCAAAGTGTTGCCATCTGTGCTCCGTGCTCTCATTCATTTCCAACCTAGGGTCTCTCTCTACCCTTTCACCCTCAAGTCTGTAGCTTCTGGGGGGGCTGAGGAAGAAGTCGTGCATGGGGGGGTAAATGACTCCAGCATGCAGAGAGCAGACAAAAACCCATCTCATCAGCCCTCAGTGTCCTTGTTCTGACAGTGACAGGCTCCGGCTACAATTTGGTGCCCCAGCAGCCTCAAGGCTTGAGAGGATCAAGGGAGAGCATGCATTTAACGCCTTTGCAGGACTTGGCACACTCACAAGGTTAGTTCATTTATTATTATTTTTGTGTTTGTATTTCCCACGAGTCTATAACACCCACCACCCCAGGGACTATTTCTAGTTTGTTTAATGCCACATCTGTGGTGACAGTAGTCAAGCGGGGTGTAGAGCAGTAGCACAGCCTTCCTCTTGTCTGCCATCTTGGTCTTCCCTGCCCACTGCCCACTGTGCCCCTACCTTCAGCATGTTCAGATAGGAGAGGCACAGGTGCAGCCTTCTGGTTTCTTCTGGACTCGAAGTGCTGGGGGGCAGGGTGACCCCGTACCAGGTACTCGAGAAGACATCACAGATAAAGTCTCCAAAATCGAGGTATCCAAAATGGCTATTGTTGGCCCCAATGATGATGGCGGCAACAGCTGTGGAGAAAGCTGCCAGGGTGAGCAGGGTCCTCAGCAAGGCCTGGTGGCAGAGGAGGCAGAGAGACACCTTGGAGACTTAGTCTCCCTCAGAACCCAGCTGGGGAGAGAGAAGACACCCATGGAGCCCATGTGTGTCTGAGCAGGAGGCTTGGTTGGGTGGCCTCCAGCTCCTGGGCCTGGTGTCCACTCCTGCCCTTCCCCAGACTCACCCAGTAGATGCCACCCCGTTTCTCATAAATGAAGGCAACAGCTCCAGCAAGCACAGCCTGGGGAGAGATGGAAGCGAGAGGGACTAACACAGCAGATGCCAGCCTTCCAGTTGCCAGTACCCCCCACAGATAGAGCCAGCCATGGGCCAGTCCTTCCTTGGCACACTGCATGTGGGCCTGAGGTTTTGAGCTAAGTTTTGTCATCTGTAGTAGGCTAAAGGTGAGGGTTAGGCCAGGATCACACCCTGGATGTGGCAGGACCCTCTGTTTTAGGGACATTTGGAAGAGCTCTCCCTCCCTTCTCCCAAACCTTCCTTTTAAAGCAATGGTGCTTTGTGAAAGTTCCAGATGGTGGATGCCCTAGGATGTTGGAGAAGCTCTAAGTGCAGGATGAGCCTCTGGGTGGCCTCTGGTCCAGGCTCCTTTCCCAGCAGCAACCCCACAGCCTGGGCTGACAGAACAGGATGTCTGGCACACCATCCACATGGTGGACAGATGGATTCGAATCCTAGCTGGAAATTCTAGAACTAATCTGATTGTTTTGCCATTGGGTGGATGAGGATGATTACTTTGGCCTCCTCTCTCAATAAATGCGTGTGTTTTGCTATCACCCCATGAGTGTGGGCGTGCCAAAGGGCCTCTCAGCGTTAGCATGACCTGCCCCCAAGCCCTAGTTGCACACACCCATCTGTTGACTTTCACTACTGTTGTTCAGTGACCCCCACTGGATTCCCACTGTGTGCAGGGCCTGCACAGGGCACTGGAGCAACCTTATCTTGTAGACTACACACTCTCTAGTATGTTCTTCCTCCCCATCTCAATGCAAGTGTCTGGAAATGAGTTGTGTCCTAGATCCTTGGTTTATGTTTGTGCAATTGGGGTGAGGTGGCCCGCCTGGTGGGAGAAGGCCGGGGTGGGAAACCAGGAGAGCTGGCCGGTCGACTTTGGAGAGACCACCACCTTCCTTGGATGTTTTCTCATCTGTATTCTCAGCCTAAAATAACTGAGGGGTTTTTTGATTGCTGACATTTTATAGCACCATGGGTGATGGTGAAGGTGCTGATGGTGATGGTCTATCACGTCTGATAGGAGGTGAATCTGCCCCTCCTTGGCCTGTCAACCGTCTCCCTGCCCCCACTCACCACAGCCCCCGTCCATATGGCAGCTCCCGAGTCACGCAAGGTGGAAGAGGAGCAAATGTACAGGAAACTCCCCAGAACCCCACTCAACACCCCCAGCACGATCTGTACCACCTAGAGGAAAAAGAAGAACTAAGAAGCTGGCTCCCAGTGCCTGGGCCCAGGAGCAACCCTCTGTCCCCAAGTCTCAGGGAGCTTTGAGCATTCCAGGTATAAACAGTTGGAATCCCCCCATGAAAGAGAAAAGGAGGAGGGAGAAGAGTGGAGAGGGAGCCAGACTACTCTGGGTCTGGAGGAGGGGAGAGGATGGTCAGAGCTCCACCAGCTGGGACTTTACATGGCCATGTCTTGGGGCCCCTGGTGGCTCAGTCGGTTAGGCGACCAACTTCGGCTCAGGTCATGATCTCGTGGTCTGTGGGTTCGAGCCCCGCGTCGGGTTCTGTGCTGACAGCTTAGAGCCTGGAGCCTGCTTCAAATTCTGGGTCTCCCTCCCTCTCTGTCCCTCCCCTGCTCACGGTCTGTCTCTCTCTCTCTCTCTCTCTCTCTCTCTCAAAAATAAATAAACATTAAAAAAAATGGCTATGTCTCTCCTGCACCCTTTTAGTCCAAAGCCCACCCTACCTATAGCTTTTATGGGGAAGACCAGTAAGTATGTAAAAAAGTCAGAAATGGAGCATAGGAGATCTTGATTTCTAATAAGAAGATACAACTGTCTCAGCGTCTGTTTCAGAGAGGCTGGCCAAGAGTGTGCACAGCAAAAGGAAGGTCTTTTTTTCCTGATGTGGGGAGCATGGGCACTCCTCTGGGCCCCTACTTACCCAGGAGGCCACCAGCAGCCGGCTCCTGCCCCAGGTCTGGGAGAGGGCGCTGGAGGTGGAGGAACGAAGCAGGGAGCATCCACTTATCAGGAGTTTGGCCAGAGCTGACTCCTGGTGGATGTGCACATCAATGTGGGTGGGTTGCGGGGCTCCAGGGGCCACCTCGCCTCTGTCTACTCTCCCCATGCCTGTGGACATCTGTCTGGGAAGGAGGAAGAAGGGAGTATCAGGGAGAGTGTTGGCAGGTTGGCAGAGTGTTTCCGAAGATTTCCCTGGCCTGCGGGATTGGGAGGTCCCTGGTCATGGAGCAACAGCCCTGTCCCTTTCTTGCGAGGTGTCCTGTCAGGACAGCCCGACTCTCCTGGTGCTGTGGCAACTGCTGAGCCCGGTGGAGCCTCTCCCTTCACTCTTGACCTGCTGTCCCCCATCCTCTCATGGCCTCAAGGTCTGAACTAAGCAGTGCCCTGGATTCCTCAGCCTGGGTGTGCCATCGCGGCCCCCACCCGGAGACTTCAGGCTCCTGAGCAGAACCCAAGTCCTTGGCTGCCAGGTGAGCATCTGTTGCGCAGCTGCTCCACAGAGAGCCTGGGGACCTCCCCTCAGCCCCTAAATACCTCCCTCTCTAGCAACAGCCACTCAGCTCTGCATGGCCTGTTCAAGCTGTACTCCCCACTCCGCCCCCCCCATACACAAAGAAGGACGGAGTTGCATGCGTGTGGAGGTGGAGGTCAAGGACAGACTGACTTGGTATTAAAGAGGGACACACCTGCCTTCTGCTCTTGCCATCTTCCTGGAGTCCATTTTCCACGGGCGGTTGGTCCCTCTCTCCCACCATCCTCAGCAAATTCTGGCCTCGTGAGGGGGCAAGTGGGGAGTCCGGTGGGGAGGGGTCCTGGGGAAGGGGTGCCTGGCTGTGGGCTTGCCTCACCTGCTCTCTTTGGGGTCCTGGTGGGAGACTGCAGGGAGTGTGCCAGCAGGGAGGGCTGGGCTGGAGCTGGGCATCAGGCGGATGGAGGAAGAGGTTGATAGAACACCAGAAAGGCAGGGTGGAGGAGGGGCAGGCTGAATTTTAGCCACAGCCTCTCTGGAAGACAGCCCAGGCAGAAGGGCCCCAGTGTAGGGGGTTTCCAGCTACCAGTCCATCCTTGGGCTCCAGCCTGGAGAGCATGGGGGCAAGGTGGGTGCCCCAGGAGCCCATAGAAGTGATCAGCCCAGGAAAACCCTGGGAAGCTCTCCTCTCCCCCATGGCCACCTGGGCAGGTGGTTTCAGAACACAGATCTGCCAGTGCTGTTAATGTGTATGTGTGTGTGTGTGTGTGTGCACTCCCATGTGTGCAGTCTCCTTCCCCCCACCCCTTGCCAGCCTGGTTATCTACTCAAGACTGGACCCCCCCCAGAGGGGCCCCTTTGCTTGGCTGTTTTCTGGGAAGTTGCAGTGCTGAAGGTCAGGCCCTCCTCCCTCCACCTCTGGCTTCTTCTCCTTTTCTCCTTCCTACCAGCTGGCAGGGGTGGCTGGCGGGGGGCTCCCAGAGGACAGCAGGTGAGCAGGGCCCCCACAGGCCTGGTGGTCCCTTCCCGGGAGACTCTCACTACAGGACATTTCTCTCTTGCAGAGTCTACAAGGCCAGTTCCCAGAGCCCCCATCCTGTCTCACAGGATGCTGCATTCCCCCATTCCCAGTTCCTATAGGACATGCTGGGGGGAGTGCAGGATGCTCTAGACAGGATGTGACCTGCGGAGGGGAGGGGCATGTGTTGCTTACAGCAGCCTGGCTCTCTTTCACCTCACTAGGCCTCACCCCACCTTCATTCCTGGTGGGGTGGCTGCGGCTCAGGCGGTTTGGTGCTGAGAAGTCCTTCAGAGTGAAGCTGGAACTCAGTGGGCCCCGACGTAGCAGGGGCCCTGTGGCGAGGGAGGGGAATTCTCATGGGACAGGCCTGGTCCAGAAGTAGAGCAGGGGGCTCAGCGGAGCTGGGGTTGGCGTGTGGTGAGGGAAGTGGTGGTTCCCAGGGGGCTCAGAGGGCTGTTCTGTGGCGCTGGCTCCTGGGACCCCGGGGGACATCTGGCTGGAATCCGGCGGGACTTCCTTATGTGTGTCTGTGAACAAGTCTGAACCTCCTTGTGTGTCTGCAGAACTGTCAAACACCTGTCCTTTATACCTCCAAAAAGACCAGGTAGGTGCAAATATGGTACTGCTCTGAAAAGGACATAGAATAAAAGGGAAGACTTTAGGCTTGCCATTGTTGCTGTTGTTAGAATAGTTATTGATATGATTATGATTTCTATCAGTGATGGTGAAGTAGGACGCCCATTAGAATTACTCTGGAGGATTGTTTTTGGAGTTGGGCAAGTTGATTCCAAAGCGCATATGGAGAAGTAACCTAGCAAAAATGGCCATGAAAGAAAAAAAATGACGTAGAGGGGTTATAAAACAACTCAATTAAATATATTCATTTTTACTCCATACTCATTTTTAAAAGATTTCCTCCATACTCATTTAATTTTTTAAAATAAATTTACTCCCTACTCATTAAAACATTTTTTAAAAAAAATTTTTTGGAGAGAGAGAAAGAGAGAGGGAGCAGGGGAGGGGACAGAGGAAGAGGGATAAAGAATCTCAAGCAGTCTCCATGCTTAGCGCGGAGCCCACAGGGCTCAATCCCATGACCCTGGGATCATGACCTGAGCTTAAATCAAGAGTCGGACACTCAACCGACTGAGCCATGCAGTTGCCCCATAAACTCTATACTCATAATTAAAAAAAAATTTTTTTAAATTTACTTTTGAGACAGAGAGAGACAAAGCATGAGTGGGGGCAGAGAGAGAGGGAGACACAGAATTTGAAACAGGTTCCAGGCTCTGAGCTGTCAGCACAGAACCCGATGAGGGGCTCAAACCCACGAACCATGAGATCATAACCTGAAGTGGGACGCTCAACCGACTGAGCCACTCAGGCGCCCCTCTATACTCATAATTAAAATTGTGGCAGTGGTGCCTGGCTCATCAGACACACCAATGGGCAGAGTATAAAGACTAGAATAGCCCTGAATTCCAATGAGAATTTTGTTTTTGGTCAGGGGAACATTTTAAATCAGTAGGACAAAGATAATATATTCTTCAAACAGACCTTATCCTTCAGAAGTTAACCATCTGGGGGAAAAAACCCACAACAACTTGGATCCATACATTCCAACTTAGAAGATAAATCCCAGATGGATTGACATTTAAACGTGAAAACGGAAAGCATGTAACTACTGAGAAGAAAACAGGGAAGAATTATTTTTATGATCTTTATGTGGGAAAGTCCTTTTTAAGTATTATATAAAACCCAGAAATCAGAATAAAGATGGGAACTTTGATTAATCAAAAAATAAATCACAAATTGTAAACAAATATTTGGAAATCATGTCACAGATGGCAATTTTTCGAATACGCAAAGAACTCCTATACAAAACAAAACAGTAAAGACAAAAAGGACAGGATATGAACAGAAAGCTCACAAAAGAAGAGAAAAAATGGCTCTTAGACATAGGAAACAATGACCAATATCACTCATAATAAGAGAATTATGGATTGAAATTATACTGGAATAGTCAGAGAAAGCCGATCAGTGGTTGCCTCAGGCCAGGGATTGGGGGGCTTACTGCAGAGGGCACATTACAGAACTTCTTGTAACATAGAAATGTTCTCTATCTTGATTGGAGTTGGGGTTGTACAAATGTATGAATTTGTCAAACGTCGCTGAGCTATACACCGGAAAGGGGGCAGTAGGTTACATAAAACTGATTAAAATCTATACTGGAATGTAATTTTCCTGATATGCATTTGAAAAAGATTTAAAGATTTGCTGACACCTTCCTCTGGTCACTTCCTCTGGCAGTGAACCTTCTTCGACCTTCGCTCCTGCGTGTGAATTTCATGGGGTAGCTCTGTAGAGGGCAATATCTATTCAAGTGACACATGCACATTCCCATTTACCTGGCAATTGTTCGTAACCAATTATTCACTGGTTTGTAAGAGACAGTTATTCATTGTTCGTAAGAGAAAATAAATGTCTATCAATAGGAGACTGTTCAGAAATCATGACGCATTCCTACAACGAAATACTTTGCGGCTGGACAAATGAGTGAGAAAGGATCATTTTCAAACACAGTTCTGTGAACAAATCATTGTCCGGTGTATGCAGTATTCTGACATTTGTGGGCAAAGGAGGAGGAGAATATTTTTAAATGCTTTTGTGTGCAAAAAAAAATGTCATTGTAGGATATATAAGAAAATGATAATACTAGTTTCTGACTAGAAGGCAAGTAGGTGGTTGGGAGAGAAAGATGAGAAGGGAGGGTTTTAAAGGTTATATCCTTTAGTATCTTTTGAATATTTTCACCGTATGGAAGTATCGTGTGTAAATATGTATACTAAGTCCCTGAAATAATTCACATTCCTTTCTTTGTCCAACCCAAGACCCAGACAAACTGTGTTAGACAATTCTGGGGAGAGACCCAAGAATATATATGGTGAAGAACTTTAGAGGTGATTTGGATTTGCATCCCAGATTAAGGCCACAGCGACATTGATACTTACTCTGGGAAGACCCTTTGGATGTTGACAAGGGACTGTGTTCTCTCCTTTCACTCATGTGACATATTCCTTTTTATTTTACTTGGTTCCCAGACCTCACTTCTGCACGTTTTCTTCCCAGCAGGAAGGATGACCCAAAACATGGTGACTGTGAATGGCGTCGATGTGGCCTCTACGCTGTCCCAGCCCACTCACATCAACATCCACATCTACCAGGAATCAGCTTTGGCACAATTGTTCAAAGCTGGGGCTTCCCTGAAGGAGCTCTTTTATCATCCTCGGGATACCGGCCTTTCCAAGGCCAGGATGAGCTATGGGCAGCTGGCATTGGGGGTAAGAGTGGCAGGTACTGCAGAGGATGGTAACTCTCCTTCCATAGGATGGGGGGAAATGTGGGTTGATTCTTCATGAGAACTTACTATTGGTATCCCATCTTTTTTTGGGAAAAGAAAGTTTTGGTAGGTTCCCCATGCATTTAGATGGAAAGAATGATGGGCCTCTTCTTTTTCTTCTTTGGTTCAGCAGGAGCCATCCCAGCTGGAGGCGGGGGATAGGTGGAAGAATCCCTGGGGGCTGTTAGCTCAGCTGAATGGAACCCATGTGAATTGAGGGCCTGCAGATGTGAGGCAATATGATAGGCACTTCAGGGAGAACTACAAAGAGAATCCCTAGGCTGTAACCTAAAAGTGCTCAACATCCGTCAGAAGGGATCAGACCATTACACTCATAGCTAGAATTAAGGGTAGAGCAGGTGAGATGCTTGGGAATTGACCTGCAGGAGTTGGCACCTGAGCCAGACCTTGAATGGAGGAAGAGCGGGAGTAGACAGATAGAGGTGAAAAATGGAAGAAGAAAAAAAAATCCCACATCAAGAGAACAGCAGGAGCAAGGAGGGAGAAGCCAGTATGCACTGGGCAAGTCCTGTCAGAGTAAAGAGAATGAGACTCGTGGCAAATCAGACTGGAAATGCAGCCGAGGGCCCAATTGCTGAGAGCCTTGAGTGACAGGGTGAGAAGTTGTCCTGCATCAGCGTCAGTGGTGGGAAGGCTGTGGGTGGTTTCTGAGCAGGAACCTGGGCCTGCCTCACAGCCGGGAGATGTCCAGGTAAGAAGTGTGGAGGGTCTGCACCTGCCTGGGCCACAGTGGAAATGACAAGGAAAGAGAGGAGTCTACATCCTCTGTAGATGATGTCCCCATGGCTTGGGAGTGGGTGGGCTCAGGGTACAAAGGAGGAGAGGAATCTAAGAACATGCTGAGGTTTGGAGTGTGGGTGACCAGGAGACTGAGGCCCTGAAAGTATGGAGAATAAGACACTGGGGGTGCAGGTGAGGTGTGGAACTTGGACGTGACATCTGAAATGCTGCAGGGATATGTAGGTGGTGACGTCCAAGGGGCTGTGATGGTTGGGTTCTCCAGGAAGCAGGCACTGAGTCAGAGTTCAATGCCCAATGTCACAGTGTGACAGCTAGGAAATGAAAAAGGGAGCAAGATTGGGCAAGGGGAGACACCAGATCATGACACAGGCCTGACAAGGTCTCTGCCAGCCCCATACGGGGCTCGGGGGCAAGGACTGCCCATTATCAGACGCCATGTTGGATAAAAGTGGCCCTCATACCACTGCCTGGCTTCACGAATGGCTGGGTGGCCATCCCCAAAGAACGTGCCCATGGCTTGAAAGGTGAGGGGACCCTGAAAATGCTGGCCACTGATGGCTGTCAGCCAAAACACTCTTTTGTCCCATCTGGGACAGGACGATCGGATTCCCAATGGAGAATGAGGAGGAAAAAAGTGGGAATCATAAGGTAGGATGACAAAGTATGATATTTAGGAAAAAGTAATGATGGGAATTCACGTCAGAGGGATGGTGGAGAGCCACGACATGCTGGTTCATGGATGTGAAGGGGCCAGAATCCTCTAGAATCAGAGCTGCAGAGAGGTCCAGATAGGAAAAGGAGAGGAAAGGCATCTAAGTAAGAGCTGGGTGGCTGCTCCTGGGGCATGTGGGCTGGTGGAAAGGGAGCTGATTTTTCACCTTGTCTTGCAGGTGACCCAGATATTGCTGGGGGCTGTGAGCTGTGCCCTTGGGGTGTTGCTCTGCTTAGGGCCCC
The DNA here is from genome assembly GCA_028646485.1 of Cryptoprocta ferox. Taxonomy (NCBI): domain Eukaryota; kingdom Metazoa; phylum Chordata; class Mammalia; order Carnivora; family Eupleridae; genus Cryptoprocta; species Cryptoprocta ferox. The sequence continues at coordinate 94,933,157 of CM053559.1, read as the reverse complement.
CGATAGAGCTGCGCACCTCAGGCTGTGCCTTCTGGGCAGGGACTGTGGTGAGTAAGGAAGGGGCTGCAAGCTCGGTGGGGGGCAAGGTTATGGGCAAGGAGAAAGTTCCTTTGGATCTGGGTCAGGGATTTGGGGAAGAAACCAAAGGCCGGCATACAAATGCCCTTTGCCTTAAGCTGCCTTAAGGGGTGAGCAAAATCCTTTTACTCTCTACGTTCCTCCCTAAGGCCAGGCTGGGAAGGACAGGGCAGCTGTAATGGAGTCCTGTCCACATGCCTGCTTTCTTTGCCGGTCCCTCGGATCCTGCTTCGAATCGGCTGTCCTGGGAATGGGTGAGGGGTCACTTCAGGAGGGTAAACTGGAGGCCTTTTTCAGTGTCTTGTCGTTCTAGGCTGTCGCAGCAGGAGCTGGGGCCGTTGTCTATGAGAAGCACCGGGGCAAAGTTTCAGTGAGTCTTGGGTGTCCTCTGCCCCCTCCTTTGTCTGCTTTTCTGCCCTAGTTTTCTGTTTGCTTCCCTTTGGTTCCTGATACTTCGGGATCTTTGCTGTTGTAGGGACGGAGTGGGATTCCTGGGCCAGGAGGTGAGGAAGAAGAGACAAGTTTGGAGCCAGGAGCTTATGGCTCTCTCCTTAACAAGGAGGGTCTGAGCCCTGCACTTCTCCCTTTTAGGGCTGTGTATCAGGTCTGCTCACGCTGGCTGGCGTCGCGACAGCCGTGGCTGCTGTTGTCCTCTGTGTGAATAGCTTAGCCTGGCGAAGTGATGGCTTCTATGACATCGACTCTGCGTGTGATTACCCAGAACCTGCTGCCACAACCACTGCGTACCAAGAGACGTGGCGAAGAAGTCATAAGTCAAACTGGAGAGAGGATAGATGTAGAATCCACATGCAAATACTGATGGTGAGAAGACTTCAGTCTTCCAAGGCCCCATCACGAGACTCTGTTCCCAAGGAGCTAGGGCACTGGAGGGCAAAGATGTAGGCTCTTTGAGCGTGGACTTAGGTCTGTGGTGCAGGAGGTTTTAACTCAGCTGGAGACATATTTCAGGCCCTCATGGCATAAGAATTTCCTGAATCAAAGGGAATGAGGAGCAAAGAAGAGACAACGAAGAGAGGACATCACGGAACGCCCTTCTAGCTTTTCTGCTGTTCCCTGTCCCAGTTATCTACTGTTGTATAACACAACACCCAGTGTGGCTTAAAGCTATAACTTATTATTACTTCTCACATTCTGTGGGTTGGCTGGGCTCAGATAGCCAGTCTTCACTTGGGTTTATCAGGCAGTTGCAGTTGGATGTCAGCTGGGGGTGAAGTCATCTAGGAGCACGTTTGGGTTGGATCTCCAAGATGGCTCTCACATGGCTGGGAGCCCAGCTGAGCCATCCACCAGGGAGCCTACAATGGCTCCTCCATGTGGCTTGGGCTTCTCGGGCCATGACAACTGGTTTCCAACGGGGAGTATCCCACTGTGCATATTTCAAGAGGGAGGAAATGGAAGGAAGCTGCCAGGCATAGTGTCACCTCCACTGTACTTTATTGCGCAAAACGATTATAGGCTGTTCCAGATTCTAGGGGTGCAGAAATAGACCTGCCTCTTCATAAGATGTGGTAAGGTCACATTGCAGACAACTCTGGGGTGGAGCTGTAGCTGTCCAGTAGTTGGAAAATACACTTTGCTTTGGTGGGAAGTAGTTGGTTGGGCAGAGTCTGATACCTGGACGCGTTGATAAGGAGGTCATAAGAGCAGAATCAGAGGAGCAGACTCCTGACGCTCTCTTTTTCTTCCTTCATCCCTAGAACTTGTTCCTAGGAATCCGTGCTCTGCTCCTGGCCGTCTGTGTCCTGGAGGTCATGGTATCCTTGGCTTCCCTGAGCATGGGTCTTCGAAACTTGTGTGACCAGAGCTCTCGGCCCCTGGTGAGTTGTCAGGGAGGCACTGGGGAAAGAATGGGTCTGTATGGTGAAGCTCTGGGAACAGGGAGGATCATCAGGGCCAGGAGCACGGCTCAGCTGCCTTCCAGCACATGGCGGGGCCCTTTGCTGTGCAGGAAGAATGTGCCAGCACCGTGTCTGCGTAGCCTCTGCCCTCCGCCTCTCTAGGCCCTCCTTTGCCCTTTTCTGTCCCAGATTTCTGGCTGGCTCACCCTCCTCTGTACCTTTTCCTTCCCCTCCTCTTTCCTTTCCCAATTTCAAGTTCTATGAAGCTAACTAGGCCCCGACTTTTCTCCCACAATTATTGACTTCTCGCTGTTTTTTTCAGGATGAGGAAGGGTCAGAGAAGAAGCTACTGGGGGAGAATTCAGTGCCTCCCTCCCCCTCCAAGGAGAAGACCATGGATGCCATCATCCTGTGAGCCAACGAAGACCCTGCCTGGGCCCCCTCTTGTCCCTGACGGGAGTAGTCCAGGGCCACTGGGGAGGACAGCACCCACTCCCCAGGGCCCTCCACTGACCTGCCCCTCACGCTTGCCTCTCTTTTGGTCACTGTCCCGGACCTCCTTCTCTCCCCACTGTTCCCATCGCAGTGGCCTCAAGTCACTGAACAGGTCTTGTCGCATTTTCTCCAGCGCTAATTAAACAGAAACAACAGGAAAAAATCATTTGGCCCAGAAAGGATGTGGTCTCCCTTTGTTTATGCACACGGTGTGCTGTGAAGCTCCTTTCTCTGTGTTGATACATATGGAAGTAAGTGAGGGCCAGTTTGTGACATGGAAACAAAGTCCCACTGAGACTAAATTTATTTATGTGTTGCTCTATATCCCAAGCGGCAAACTTCCTTTTTACAATTTCCTTCTATTCAGTGGAAAGTGAAAATAATTCTCATATACTGTACTTAGAATGCTTTTACCTATTGAATTTGTCTTTAAGCATCTATAATTTTGACTATAACTTTCTGTGAGATTTATAGGACTATGTGAGGCATGAAGCAAGGCTTTTTTTTTAATGTTTTTATTATTTAGTTGAGAGAGAGAGACAGAGAGAGAGCGAGCGAGCGCAAGTTGGGAAGGGTTAGAGAGAGAAGGAGACACAGAATCTGAAGCAGGCTCCAGGCTCCGAGCTCGACGCGGGGCTCGAACTCACAGACCATGAGATCATGACCTGAGCCCAAGTCAGACATCCGACGGTTAACTGACTGAGCCACCCAGGCACCCCTGGAACAAGGCTTTTTCTTCTCTCTCTCCCTCCCTCCCTCCCTCCCTCCCTCCCTCCCTCCCTCCTTCATTCCTTCCTTCCTTCCTTCTCTCTTCCTCTTCTTTCTGCAGTAATTAGTTCTTTCCCTCTACACACACACACACACACACACACACACACCCCTATTATTTTTTACTTGCATTTTAAACGATATGAGGAATTTTTACAACATTTTTCAGTTTCAGGGCACCTGAGTGACTCAGTCGGTTGAGTGTCTGACTCTTGATTTTGGCTCAGGTCAGGATCTAAGGGTCATGGGATCAAGCCCCGCATCGCGCTCCTCGCTGAGTGTGGAGCATGCTCAAGATTCTTTCTCTCTCCCTCTGCCTCTCTCTCCCCTTGTGCATTTTTCCGTTCTCCCTCTAAAAGAAAAAGAAAAAGAAAGGAAAATAGCTAAATTTGTTTTCATTTTCTTTATACACCTAGAAAAATATATTATACACATACAGATGTAAGCATTTCTGGAGGGTAAGAAAGCAGGTTATGGTCTGTAGAGTTAACAAGTGACAGTGATTCTGGCTTTTTTTCTGATCCCAACGTAGTGAGTGGCCTTGTATCTCCATGCGGCTTTATGAAATCTCGGTGAGGTAGGATTTATCACTCCTTAGCAGACCACAGGGAAAGACTTGGTCTTCAAATCCAGGCAGACTGGCTCCCCTTCACCCACCACACAGTGCTGCCTCACTGGGCAGAGCTGCTAAAATGGGTGAGGCATGGTCCTGTGCATGTGGGTTCAGAATGGAGGGCCTGTGTCTGTCTCCCCAGGGCCCCTTCCCGCCTAGTCCATAGATAGAGGTCTGTAAATAAGCTTGTGTAAGAAAAGGTCACAGAGATGAGACAGAAATATGTACAGAGTACTGAACAGGGGTTGGCAAATTTCACCCTGAGGCTCAAGTCCTGTCTGTCACCTATTTTTGTCAATAAAGTTTTATTGAAACATAACCACACCCATTTATTTACACATTGCTTCACAGGCAGAGTGGAGTGGCCTCGACAGAGACTGAATGACCTGCAAAGCCTAACGTATCTACTAGCAGGCCTTTTACAGCGAAAGCTTGCCAACCCCTGGCGTAGGGACCACAGTGGGGAGAGTGGCAAGTTCTACGGGGTGATTGACGGGAACCTATATTCTGTTTTTTGTTGTTGATGTTTTTATTTATTTTTGAGAGAGAGCCAGAGCCAGAGACAGAGCACAGCCAGGGAGGGCCAGGGAGAGAGGGAGACACCGAATCAGAAGCAGGCTTCAGGCTCTGAGCTGTCGGCACAGAGCCCAATGACGGGCTCGAACTTGTGAACTGCGAGATCATGACCTGAGTCGAAGTCGGACGCTTAACTGACTGAGGCACCCAGGCGGCCTGGGAGCCTGTATTCTTGCTGCCTCAAATGTGAATCTGTCCCCGGATGCACCGCTCTGTGGCATAGGCAACTCAGGGAACTTGCTAGAGATACAAACCCCGCCCCACCCCAGACCTGCTGGGTCAAAATTCGTGTTTTCACAAGGTGTACCAGTGGCGTTTCATGTGCTGAACACCTTTTGAGAAGCGTGGGGATAGGCAATGACACTTTGCTGGGGAGAATTCAGATATGGAACACAGCCCCTTGAATTTAATCTTTTTGTTTTAATTCTTTGTATGAGCTTGTCAGATGCTATTAACTTCTGTGCGTCAGTGTTTCTAAACCAGTCCATTTATGGCCAGATCAGATAGAAGTGTTTTTCATTTTTCATTCTGGTAAATAAATGTCAACTTGATGAGGGTTTTTTTTGTTTTTTTTTTTTTGGATGTTGTTGCACGAAATGGTCTCTTAATGTTGGAGTCTGGCAACCTCTTCTTTTCTCCCCCTGAAGTTGCTAAATCTCTGAGGGTGGTGCTCGCTCGCTCTCATCCCTCTCCCCTTCCTCATTTCCTCTATTCCTGTCTCCCCTGCCCTCCCTCTCCTCACTCTGTGACTAGCCCTGGGTGTTTCTGAATCTTTTTCTTTTCTGTAGGAAATCAGATGTGAAATCCCTTCCCTCTTACTTTTGTTTACTTAGAAAAACCAACAGCTGTTGGTCTATTTGCACAGCTTGGTCTTAGTGGCGAAACTCTATAGATAGATGGAAATGACTTCATGACCCTGACATGGGAGCAGGCAAGTAATCCGAAGCTTTACTTATATTTACTGAAGGATTTAAAACCAGAGTATAAACAGGAAATGCTTCCATTTTTATCTTCTAATCACTGCTTTTAACTGTGTTTTGTCAATATCAGGACCAGGTCCCAGATTTCCTAACCTGCGCATGGTCTCACATTTGGTGTTCAAGACCCAGTCCTGTTCATTTTTATTAGTTTTTATTTTTTAAATGTTTATTTATTTTGAGAGAGAGAGAGAATCCCAAGGAGGCTCCGTACTGTCAGCACAGAGCCGGATATGGCGGCTTGAACCCAAGAATGAGGGCACCATGATCTGAACCGAAGTTGGATGCCTAACCCACTGAGCCACCCAGGCGCCCCATTACTCATTTTTTAAAACTTCCCTGGTCAGAGCTTGGCTCCCCCACTCCAATGTGGACCAGGATGCTAGACGGGGAGGGGCTGGAAGGAACTGTACCCTGCTCCCACCTGGGACAGGGAAGAGGGACTAAGGGCAGAGCCTCCTCAGGAAGGGGAGGGTGTTGGGACTTCTTTGGCTCAGCGAGATCCAGCTGATGCCCGTGTGGTGGGTGGTGTCTTCTTGCTCAATCTGGGAGGCGCCAGGCAATACCCCCGCCCTCTGCTCTGTTAGCTCCAAATGGGAAAACTTCCTGGAAAAGTGTGTCCAAAGGACAGAGCGTTGAGATGGCGAGAAGGGGAAGGCTCTCCGGCAGTGGCAGTCTTCTTTAGCTATTTCTCGCCCCTGGAAAGCACAGTCTCTTCAGATACATTTCTGGGAACGGGGTCAAACCCCGTTGTCTCAAACTGCACAAAGAAATCCCTGGAGCCTCAGATCCAAAGTACTGTTCTCTCTCTCTCTCTCACACGCACGCACACAAAATGTGCAATGAAGGTTTAGGAAAAACTGTGACTTTATTTTAAAAATTCCTTCTCAAAGTAGAAAGGGGACCGGACAACTGTTCGTTTTCACCGCTAGGGGCTGCTATGACCTTCTTCAGTATTTTCTGGCTGAGTTCATTTCTGCCTTTCCCCTCTTGAGCTGCCCCCTCCTCATTCATGAGGATTTCTTGTATTTTTGTTTGTTTGTTTCATTTTGTTTTTTGTGGATTCCCTTGACATCTCAAAACAAAACAAAACAGAACACTTGTGCACTTGACCAAAAGGTGATCAATATTCTATCCTCTGTCTGAAAAATACAATGCCTTTAGAGTGTTCCTTGCTACATGAGGTTCTTGTCTTGAATTTTAAGTTCTATCTTGATGTATTTTAATCTCAGAAATTGGATAGTTTATTTTTTGGTGTGCTCAATGTTTTTTCAGATTTGCTTATATTTTTACTAAGAACAGAACACTCTTTTTTCTTCTTGTAATTCAGGCCTTCTTTCTGATATTGCTTTTCTTCTTAAGCTACATCCTTCTAAGTTTCTTTAAAAGTAAGAGTCTCATCTCACATCTGTCAGGATGGCTAAAATGAACAACTCAGGCGACAACAGATATTGGCGAGGATGTGAAAGGGGAACACTTTTTCACTGCTGGTGGGAATGTAAACTGGTGCAGCCTCTCTGGAGAACAGTATGGAGTTTCCTCAAAAAGCTAAAAGTAGAGCTACCCTGGGGGTGCCTGAGTGGCTCAGTCAGTTGAGCATCTGATTTTGGCTCAGGTCATGATCTCATGGTTCGTGAGTTCAAGCCCAGCGTTGGGCTCTGTGCTGACAGCTCGGAGCCTGGAGCCTGGTTCGGATCCTGTGTCTCCCTGTCTCTCTGTCCCTCCCCGCTTGCACTCTGTCTCTCTCTCAAAAATAAATAAACATTAAAAAAATTAAAAAAAATAGAACTACCCTATGACCCAGCAATTGCACTACTAGGTATTTATCCTAAGGATACAAAAATGCTGATCCATAGGGGCGCATACACCCCAATGTTTATAGCAGTGCTATCGACAATAGCCAAAGTATGGAAAGTGCCCAAATGTCCATTGACTGATAAATGGATTAAGAAGACCTGGTGTGTGTATATATATATATATATATATATATACAATGGACTATTACTCGGTGATCAAGAAGAATGAAATCTTGTCATTTGCAACTATGTGGATGAAACTAGAGTGAAATATGCTAAGCCAAATAAGTGAGTGAAAGAAAGATAAGTATCATATGACTTCCTTCCTATATGGAATTTAAGAAACACAACAAATGAACGTAGGGGAAGGGAAAGAAAAATAAAATAAAAACAGAGAGGGAGGCAAACCATAATAGACTCTTCAATACAGAGAACAAACGGAGGGATGCTAGCAGGGTGGTGGGTGGGGGCATGGGCTAAATGGGCGATGAGCATTAAGGAGGGCACTTGCTGGGATGAGCACTGGCTGGTATATGTAAGTGATGAATCACTAAATTCTATTTAGTGAATGAAATGTATATTTCACTAAATGAAATGTAAATTCAGTTTTACACTATATGTTAACTAATTTGGATTTAAATTAAAAGAAAGATAATGCACAAAATACTAAAAACAGGGAAAAATGTAAAGTTCTCTTGGTGGTAAACCTTTTAAGTTTGCATTTATTGGAATATTCTTTATTATACCCAGCTCAAGATAAATAGTTTCACTGGATATACGATTCTTGCTTTCGCTAAACGCGACCGATTCTGGCTGCTCTTAAGATCTTTTCCCTTTTTTTGGTGTTGTGAAGATTTTCTTCAAAATGTATTGCTGCGTATGAATTTATTTTCCCTTGAAAAATCCTTCCTGGGGTATTATTTTAAAGAATGCTGAGTCTTGGAATTCACACTTTCCTTTTTATTTCTTTTTTCTTTTTTTTAATTTTAATTTTAAAATATTTATTTATTTTGAGAGAGACAGAGAGAGAGGGAGACACAGACTCTGAAGCAGGCTCCAGGCTCCCAGCTGTCAGCACAGAGCCGGACGAGGGGCTCAAACTCACGAACCGTGAGATCATGACCTGAGCTGAAGTCAGATGCTTAACTGACTGAGCCACCCAGGCGCCCTCACACTTTTCTTTTTAAAACCTGGGAAACTCTCTGAATTACATCTTTGATCAGTCCGTTTTATGGGGTTCTCCCCTGTAATTGCTTCTGAAATAAAAATGACACATGCGTTGGACCTTCTCACTCCAGCCCCGATCTCTTTGTTCCCTTCCTGATTTCCATTTTTTACCTCTTTGTTTCTACTTGTTGCATTCCGGATAAATGTTTCATAATTATTTGCCAAGTTCACTCATTACTGCCTAAGTTAAAACAATCTGCTTTATTTTTGAGAGAGAGAAAGAGAGAGAGAGAGAATTCCAAGGAGGCTCTGCTCTGACAGCACAGAGGGGAGCTCAGTCTCATGAACCGTGAGATCATGACCTGAGTCGAAGTCAACTGACTGAGCCCCCCAGGTGCCCCAAATCCTCTGGCTCTTCTGATCCTCTCATTTGTTTTATTTTCTGTAGGAAATAATGCTGAAGTTTGAAGGGTTGAGGTCTTTGTTGTTTTCTCCTAACTACTCTCACTAACGATATCTAATTTATTTTTATTTACAACTTTTTTTTTTTTTTTTTTTTTTTACCATTTTAATCAGTGTGAAGTGTACAGTTCGGTGGCATTAAGTACATTCGCACTGTTGGGTGACCATTCCCTTCCTCTGTCTCTGGAACATCTCATCTTCCCCAAAGGAAACTCTGTCCCCATGAACCACAAGCTTCCCCCCCCCCACTCTCCCACCCCCTGTCCCCTGGCTTCTAGCCCCTGGAAACCACCATTCTACTTTCTGCCTCTATGAATTTTACGCTCTAGGTGCCTTATATAAGTGGAATCATACAATATTTATTCTTTTGTGACTGGCTTGTTTCAAGGTTCACCTATGTAGTAGCATGTGTCAGAGTTCCCTTCCTGTTTAAGCAGGAATAATATTCCACTGTATGCACATAACACATTTAGTTCAGCCACTCTCCTGTGGAGGGACAGTTTGGTCTGGAAATGTAAATTTGGAAGTCATCAGTGAATTGTAATGGTAAACAAACCTTCTTGTCTTGTATATACAAGAGCGATATTAGGGAGAGTTGGGACCACAGCTTCTAAATATTTGTTGGATGGATCAATAAATGGAACGAATTATTTTTTTCTAGCTGTGCATAGAGTTTGTTTGAGCCACTTACATTCAGTTTGCATTGGGATTCGTGGGACATGTTTGGATGGTAATTGAGTAGGGCTTCGATTTCCAGTGTGGGGTTAGAAGAACATTCCCACTAGGAGATACATCAGAACCATCTGGAGGCTTTCTCAAGTTACCCACCTTTTCTTGGTTGAAACACTGAGGTGAGGAAAATGCTTTTTGAGAATCACTGGGTGAGTGTTGGTAGGAATCTCATAATCAGGTGGCCTTGGCATTCATTCCCCTTTTTTCTAAAAACGGCCTTGGATTTCCATTTGGGGATCCTCCTTTTCCTCATTGTCTGGCTATGTGTTCATGGTGAGGCTTTATCTTCAGTTCCAGGGATAAAGTATGTGACCCCAACTTAGATCAAGCCTCAGATCACTTCCCTGAGACCATGGTGATGGTTTCTCGAGTGGGCACCCCTAAGCTGGTCCCATCAGCGTAAGTCTTAGGGCTACCAGAAAAGGCTTTTGCTCTTTACGCTGAACTTGAACCTGGAAGGATGTAGAGTTGGAGCTGTGGCAGCCATACTGCCGCCATGAGCGGTCCACCCTAGGAACTTAAGGATGAAGACAAGCTGTGGCGTCTGAGCTGAGGTGGGAAAAAAACACTCCAGATGATATTGCTTGGGCCTGAATTCAGCAGTGCCTGAAGCCAGAGTGACTCTTGACCATTTTAGTAGGTGACCAAGTAACTAATCTTTTCCTTAGAAGCCACTTGCTGTTGAAACAGGTCTAATTAATAGGTGGATAGGGGCACCTGGGTGGCTCAGTCAGTTAAGCGTCCGACTTGATTTCAGCTCAGGTCATCAACTCACGTTTTGTGAGTTCAAGCCCCACTTAGGCTCTGCACTGATGACGCCGAGTCGGCTTGGGGTTCTCTCTCGCTTTCTCTGCCCCTTCCCCGCTTGCACTCTCTGTTTCTTTCTCAAAAATAAATAAATAGAGTTAAAAAAATAGGTAGAGAGACAGAGACAAGTAACTGGCATTTAAGTTGGTGCCCAGGAATCTCTAGCTCCCAGATGCTGGGGTGGTGTCCTCAAAGTGTCCTGAGCCGGGTGCTGTTTCTGGGAATGAACCGGGCCCATGCTTGACTGTTGTTACTTGGTGGAATAAAACGTTATGCAACACGGGGGAGAAAATCACATATGCAGCAACGTGACTGTCACATTACACTGACACCATTCCCCTAAATTACCGCTCCCTGATGAGCAAATTTGGGTTACAAAACCATATGTGTAGCATAACAGATTGTATATGCTTTGCAATGTATGCAAATATACACACACATATATATGTAAATGTATGGATATTTATTTATATACGCACAGGATGGTTTGGGGAGGAAACACCAAAACTGGCAACATTGGCTGCCTCAAGGGAGAGAAATTGAGCATGTAGGAGATGAGGTAGGAGGGAGATTTTTATTATACACCCATTCCCAAGTTCTGGACATTTCCTAATCAAAAAAGTAATTTGAATTAAACATCATAAAAACTTCTAAAAACTGAAGAAAGCCTTCCCCTACATCCTTTCGGGCCATCTGGCTTTATCACCAAACCCATCTGCTTTTGTCATTCTTTAAAGCGAGACAACAGCATGACATCCCACAATCCGTGGGATGGCCCGGCGTGGACAGAGAAAGACCCAGCGGGCAGGCGAAAGAGCACAAAAGCTCGTACACCATAAAGAGCCCTTTTCCAGAATGATTGGGTCTCTTGGGAGAGCTGGGATTTCTTGGGCAGTTTGGGGGGTTGGGAGTCCCTGACTGGACTGCCCGTGTGGGGAGGAGCCCCTGCAGAGAAAAAGCCACAGATGGCCAGGTACGTGAGGAGAGGAGAAGGCTAAATGAGCCGAGAGAAAACCAGGCTCTAAAAGAAGCAGAAAGGAAATGAAGAACATCCAAATAGCACATGGAGCACCCTTTTTAATGGCTGCGTAATATACCCCTCATCTCCCTGTTGGTGAGCGCTGTCTCTGGAAATACTGCATTTTTGTCTCTGGAAATACTGCTGCACGGCTAGACGGCCCCGACCAGAGCTTTCATTGCTCTGAGAGGAAGTCTTTGGATAGGATCGCTCACTGAAGGGCATAAACATTTCAAACTGCAGTCACTGTCATCGGAGAGCTTTCCAAAAAGACTGCAATAATTTACATTTCCCCGGCAGTCCATTAAAACATCCTTTGTGCTTCTCCCAAGCCTCACCACTAATTTGTGCCCGTCATGGATGTTATTACCCTTTCTAGGGTTTGCAAGTTGGTGTTTTAACTTTCGTCTCCTTCACGGTTTATAAAGTTGAGTATGTTTTCATCTGTGGATTGGCTGTTTATCGTGTGCCTTGGAACAGCCCACACATATGGTGCACGTTTCCTGGATTTTTACGAGCTCTTTTTACAACAGATTTTAGATTTTCCTCTTTTTAAAAATGTTTATTTATTTTTTGAGAGAGAGAGAGAGAGACAGAGTGCGAGCAGGGAGGGGCAGAGAGAGAAGGAGACGCAGAATCCAAACCAGGCTCCAGGCTCTGAGCTGTCAGCACAGAGTCCGAATTTTCGTCTTTTTTCAAATTTGGTGGTTTTTTTTTTCTCTTTTAACTGTATTTATGGCATCTTTTCATAATAAAATATTTAAAGCTATCTTTTGTTTTTTTTGATAGCTTCTGCCTTCATGTCTTGGTTAAGAAAGTATGCCCAACTTGGATTGTACAGTTTTCTGTATCTTATTTTAATATTTTTGTTTTATTTTTTACACATAAGAATTTAATCCTTCTTAGAGTTGTATATAGTGTGAGGTAGGAGCTCAGTTTTGTTGTCTTCCAGTTAGAAAACCATTCGGGTTTTTCCCTGCCTTTGTCATATATTAAATTCCATTATTAACTGGGATTCACTATGTACTATGTATATTATTATACTGATTTATTTGTCTGTTCTTATGTCAATATCAGACTGATTTCATTACACTCACGCATTTTTCATCCCAAGGGCGCCTTAAAGTATTATGTAATTCTGCACATGAAAAGTTGGGATTTCAATTGGAATTACATTAAACATCTATCAATTTTGGAAGAATGTATACTTTTATAATATAGTATTTTAATTCGAGAAGATAGCATATTTTTCTATTAGTTCAGATCTTGTTTCATGCTTTTCAATGTGGCTGAGTTTTTTATAGTTAAGTATGTCACATATATGAGTGTATGTACAATGTAAAGAATATCAATCAAGCCATGTCCAGTTTAAGAAATAGAACCTTGGCTTTGAGGTTCTCCATCCCCATTTCTTCCTTCTTGGTCACATTGCTCTTCCTCTCACCCTGGTGTAATCACTACCCTGTCTTTTGTGACAATCATTCCTTGATTTTCCTTGCTTTTCTTTAGAGTTTCCTTGATTTTCTTTAGAGTTTTACTGTAAAACTTATGTCTGTTGCTCTAACTAATACATAGTTTCAGGGTTGTCCATTTTTAACCTTGACAAAAATGGAATCAGGCTGCATATTCTTCTGGGAAGTGCTTCTTTTGTTCAACATAACATATATGAGGTTTTTTTTTTTTCAGGTTGATGCTGAAAAAAAAATCAGCATTTTTTTTTCAGCATCAACCTGAAATGCTTGTTGATTTCAACAAGCATTTTTTTCTGCTGTGTATTTTTCCATCATATAAATATTCTGCAGTTTGTTCATCCAGTCTACTGTTGATGGATATTTGGGTTGTTTCTAGGTTTTAACCTTAATGAGCTTACTTATAAAAATATATCATCATGCGTTTATGTAAGAGATCTAGGGCAATGGTCTTCCAACATTTTTGCTTTTCTCTTCACTGAAGGAATTTTATTTATTTATTTATTTATTTATTAAAGTTTTTGAGAGAGACTGAGACAGCACGAGTTGCGAAGGGACAAAGAGAGAGGGCGAGAGAGAATCCCAAGCAGGCTCCACACAGTCAGCAAAGAGCTCGATGTGGGGTTGGGTCTCATGGACCGCAAGATCATGACCTGAGCCAAAATCAAGAGTTGGATGCTTAACCCACTGAGCCACCCAGATGCCCCTTCACTGAAAGGATTTTAAAACTCTAAGTGTTCTCTTGAGCATTTTAAACTGAACTTCTAAAATTTTTTCATCCTGAATGCTTGCAAAGAATGCAATTTCTAGCACATTGTAGATCTTAACATTTTAAAATAATATTGCTACTTCTTTAAAAAAATAATATAAAAACATAGAAATTGAATACCTATAAGCTATTTAAAAAATATATGAAGAGTGCCTGGGTGGCTCAGTTGGTTAAGTGACCAACTCTTGATTTTGGCTCGGTTCATGATCTCACGGTTCGTGAGTTTGAGCCCTGCATCAGGTTCTGTGCTGACAGTACAGAGCCTGCTTGGGATTCTCTCTCCCTGTCTCTTTGCCCCTCCCCTGCTCATACACACACACACACACACACACACACACACAAACACACACACGCACACACACTCAAAATAAAGAAATAATCATTCAAAAATAAATAAAAAATTAAAAATATATGTGCAAGCTCTTTTTAATAGTTGGAAATTTTACACTGTTCCTTTTTCTCCTTCACTGTCCACTTATCTGCCTCACTGACTTGTATTTTATTATAATAGCTTTTTATGCTGGGAAATTCTGATCACTCTAGTCACCTACATTTCTGCTATAAAAATATATATGAAAATTGAAGAAAATCATGTGACCATAAAGCTTTAAGTTTGAATTGCTTATGTAGCAACAAATACAGAAGTAACTCTTCTGTATTTGGTTATTACTTAGCTGTTATTGGTACACAATTGATCAAAGCACACAAATGTATCACATTTATAGAAAAACCCCAGAATTTTATTTTGGAAATGCATCTCTCAATGGGATGAATGAGGTTTTTTCCCATTTCTTTCATATATATGTGCGTGACTATTATTTTTTGCTGGAATGGGGCAGTGTTCAGATTAATTCTATTCCAATATTTTGTTTTAACCAATGCAGGCATTGAGAGCCTCACTCACATAAATAAATAAATAGGAATGGAAGCAATTTTGTTACAGCAATGCCACTCAATTCTTAGTATTCCTTCCAAGATAAATGCCAAAACTAGAATAGCGATCTGCCATTAATTTTTAATTGTCTGTTAATGGATACATCTGCCTTCCTTTTTGGTTGAACACAAAATCGTGTAAACTGCTTGACTTGCAAAAGGATTTATCAGCCAGTCCTTGGAGACAAGAGATTTCGCAGTCTCTGGGAAGTATACCAAAAAGCCTTATCCAAGACCTATCAAATGACTGTACTGTATTTCTGACCTTCTCGCTGAGAGGCTGGAAGGTATCTTGTTGAACCCAATATCTCTAAAATGTTTGGGTAAATGCAAATATTGTGAGCTTTGACAAAGCCTTGTCAATATATTTCGAGTGGAAAATTCTATGTAAAGAGACGTTGAAAAAATAGTGTACTGAACTCAAAGTACCCATCATTACATGTTCACCACCACCACACGTGGCAATCCTGTTTCATCGAAACCCTATCCCTTCCTCTCCTGATTATTTGAAAACCAATCCTAGATATTATCATTTCATCTGTGAACATTTCAGCATATAACTCTAAAGCAGTAGGACTCTCCCTTTTATTAATATCACATCTAAGAAATGAATATGTAATATTAAATATCTAGGCAGTGTTCAGTCTTCCCCATTGTCATGATTTTTGTTTTGCATTTTATTTGAATATAGATCCACATAAAGTCCATACATTCCAACTTATGAGTGGTATGTACACTTCCTTCTGGAGGCATATGATGCTCAGTTGTATCTCTTTTAGTGGTACCTAGTAATCATTGATGATCATTGCCTCGATCCATTAGTTTATTTATAGGTGTTGCAAAATAATAATACTTTATCATTCCCCTGTGTTTACTAGCTATAATATTTCTATAAAAAGAAGGTCTTGGCCCCTGGGAACTCTTTCAGGTTGCCTCTTGTGTCCTTTTGATATGCCCTCAGAGAGTCCTATAACTCTCAAGGAAATTAAATCCATACTTTAAACATTCCAAAAAAAAAAAAGGAAACGCCAGGCCCAGATTATTTCACTGTTCAATTCTGTCAAATATTTAAGGAAAAAACATCAACTCTACACAACACAACGCTTTCTGAAAATAGTGCCCTTCCTTAATTTTTTGACACTATAAGACACTCCAGGCTCGTCTTGTATTTTCCCTGTCCCAGTCCTGGAATCAGCTACTTCTCTAAGGAGTCCTGGTTCCTTTTTACCGGAGAATGGTTTTGGAAACCGAGATCTGTGTGCTACTGTTCTTGTTCTCCTGGGATGTATGTATTACTGATCCATACACACACACACACACACACACATATATTTGTTTCTCTATTAAAAAACTAATGGTCATGAATTCATACTGGTATTTCTGACTCTAGTCCAGCATGAGGGTTTATTCTACCATTCTTCCTGTGTTCATTTGTAATTTCTTTCTTTGACAGTGAGAAACTTGGCTCTTGTCAGCTACAGTATATTTGCTAATTGGTTGGATGACAGAATTCTACAATTTCAAATTTGCTAAGTTTCCCATCTTAGGGTGAAATCATTCAGTGTTTCACCATTTTATATAATGTAATGTAATATAATATATATTATATTAATATATTAACATTGTATTATAATATAATATTTTTGGTAGATGCCCTTTATCAGATGCAGAAGTTCTTTCCTTAGTGTAAGAGAGTTTAATATGTTTCTTGCATTTTATCAAATCTTTTTCTGCATCTAATGAGATGATTACATGTTTTTCTTAATCAGTCTATACACAGGTCGAATTGCATTGATTGACTTTTGAATGCTGATTCACCCTGGCATTTCTGTGATGAGACACATTTTCATTCTTTCTCGATATTGCTGGGTTTCATCTGCTGACATTTTGTTTAGGATTTTTGCATGTATGTTTGTGAGAGATAAATGAGGATTTTCTTTTCTTGTCATGTCTATCTTTGCTTTTGGTATTAAGATAATGCTGATCTCCTAAACGAGTTGGGGAGTGTTCCCTCCTTTTCCACTTCTAGAAAGGGTTGTGTAGAATTGATATTATTTTTTCCTTAAATATTTGATAGAAGTAGATAGTGAAATAATCTGAGCCTGGAGTTTCTTTTTATTTATTTATTTACTTAGGAATGTTTCAAAGTATGGATTTAATTTCCTCGAGAGATATAGGACTATTTAGACTATTTTTTCTTGAGTGAGTTTTGGTGGCTTGTGTCTTTCAAAGAAGTGGAAGACTGTTGAAAGTCTATTTCACCTAACCTTTCAAATCTATGGGTACAGGGTTGTTCATAGCATATCCCTAATGACTATTTAATTTCGGTGGGATCAGTAGTGATGTCTCCTCTTTTACTGGGAATATTGATAGTTTGTGTCTTCCCCTTTTTTCCCTTGGTAAATATTTTTTAGAGCTTTATGAATTTAGTGCTCTTTTCAAAGAATCAGCTTTTGGGTTCCTTGATTTTTCTCTATCATTTCTTGTTTTTAATTTCATGATTTCCGCTCTCATCTTTATCCTTTTTTGACCTTTTTGCTTGCTTTGGGTTTGCTTTGCTCTTATTCCTCTAGTTTCTTAAGGTGAA
This sequence comes from Cryptoprocta ferox, assembly GCA_028646485.1. NCBI lineage: Eukaryota > Metazoa > Chordata > Mammalia > Carnivora > Eupleridae > Cryptoprocta > Cryptoprocta ferox. The sequence goes on along the minus strand of CM053559.1, from coordinate 94,916,051 downwards.
TGCAAAATTACTTTTCTGAGAAATTTCTTCTTTTCTGATAGAGGCAATTTATGCTTGCTATGGTCTGAATGCTGGTGTTCCCACGTATTCATATGCTTATCATTAGTGTGGTATATTTGTTGTAGCAGATGAGCCAATATTGATACATTATTATTAATGAAAGTCCACAGTTTACATGAGGGTTCCCTCTTGGTGTTGTACATTCTATAGGTTTGGACAAATGCATGATGACATGTATCCATCATCAACGTATCACACAGAGTAGTTTCACTGCCTTAAAAATCCTCTAGCTCCACCTATTAATCCAATCCCCCAAACCTTGGCAACCAAATGATCTTTTACTGTATCCATAGTTTTGCCTTTTCCAGAATGTCATAGAGTTGGAAGCATACGGTATGTAGTCTCTGCATATTGGCTTCTTTCACTTAGTAATCTCCGTTTAAGTTTCTTCCATGTCTTTTCATAGCTTGATAGCTCATTTCTTTTTAAAACAGAATAATATTCAATTATCTGATGTACCACAGTTTATTTATCCATTCACTTATTGAAAGATCTCTTGGTTGTTTCCACATTTTTGCGATTATGAATAAAGCTGTTATAAATATTTGTGGGTAGATTTTTATGTGGACATAATTAATATATATATTTTTAGTTTATTTATTTTGAGAGAGAGAGAGAAAGAATGCGTGAGTGAGCAAGGGAAAGGCACAGAGAGAATCCCAAACTACAGCGAGAAGCCCAATGGGGTGCTCAATCTCAGGAACAGTGAGATCATGACCTGAGCCAAAATCAAGAGTCGGATGCTTAACTGACTGAGCTACCCAGGTGCCCAGTAATATATTTTTAAATAGAGGGAGGATGTGGAGGGGGGCTTTCTATGAGTGACAGAAACCGTAAAGAAAACAGTTGTTGAGATTTCCAGACCTAGTTAAAAATACACCGTAACTAACTGACGACAAACAGCAGGGGGTGGTACTTGCAAGACATTTGACAACATTTGACAGTTCTGTTTTACTTAGCATAGAGTGACTTTAAACCACATTAAGATTTCCAAACTCTTTGGTTATTATATATTTTTTAACTTTATAGTTTATTGTCAAGTTGGTTTCCATATAACACCCAGTGCTCTTCCCCACAAGTGTCCTCCACCATGACCATCACCCCCTATTTTGTTTTATTTTACTACCTGCATGCCTGTGGTAGAAGAGGGAAATATCACTGATCTCTTTTGGATCTGTCCAAGACACCTTGTGAGTATTTAGATCTGTCAGGAATTACTAAATTTCAGTATACATCTCACTAATAGAGAAACTGCTTATTAAGAAAGACAACCATAATTCACCAGACTTTTGAAGATGACACCCAGGACAGAGCTACAATTTTCAAACACTGACTAGCTCATAGACTTCTTTGTAGGACCAAATAGTTGCTGTTTTTCCCCGTAGCTGTTGGAGAAAAGGAACAATTTCTCCCTATTTTTATTGCTGACATTTCTTTCACCAGTGTTTGAAGTGCTGTCACTGGAGTTCCGTGAATTAATGCTGAGAGAAAAGAGGACACTGAATGGCTATAAACTTCGAGCGCAGAAAATAAATGGGCAGAAAAGGATTGTTAGCAGGTGTAACAGAGAGCGGGTGATATTTTGCTTTCTTGAATCAGAAATAAAGGTCTTTCTTGAATCAACTAGAAAAATACATATAATTTAACAGAACAAATCAACCAAGTCTGTGAAGAGGCAGTGTGGAGGGAAAGGAAACTGTCCCAAATAGAAGGCCACCCTGCCTCAGTCTACGGAGTAGCTGAGGAAATGCCTAAATACAGAATCAAGGTTCTTTTTTTTTTCAGTGACTAATTTGTATTTTCTCTGCTGCACAGAAAATAGCTGATGGAGATTCAGTCTTCTGTCTGTGGCGAGGACACAGGAGTATCAGCCTGGGTAGCTTACAGCAGCTCGTAAAACTATACGTTCACCTCAACCATGAAAACCATGCATTTGATACCTCTGAGCAATGTCCCTTTCTTGCATATTAACTATTTACAAAATATATGCTGAGACAACTAAATGAGTTGAGTTCAGGCATTAAAATAAAATTCATGATAAAGCAGTTTAGAGCTGATAAAAGTCTATTAAAAATAAATATTGGGGTGCCTGGATAGCTCAGTCGGTTAAGCATCTGACTTTGGCTCAGGTCATGATCTCACAGTTTGTGAGTTCGAGCTCCACATGGGGCTCTCTGATGTCAGCATGGAGCCTGCGTCAGATCCTCTGTCTCCTTCTCTCTCTGCCCCTCCCCTCCCTCCTCCACTCACGCGTCTGTGTATGCGCTCTCTCTCTAACTCTCAAAAATATTTTTAAGAATAATTATTATTTTTGTTTTGGAGGAGTTGACCTTTAGCCCTCTTTTTTTTTTTTTTAATCCTGACAAAAATGAGATATCAGAGGCATTTCTAGCTGGTGAAAGAAAATGTTGTCTTCTATGTATTTGACACATGTCCTTCTGTCCTCCATAGCATGAGGGCAGATATCCACCCCATTCAGGGTAATAGCCATTATTATTTGAAAAGTGAAAATTACAATATTAATATGGGAGAATATTTTGTAAGTCAAGTATGACTTTCATTGCAAAATGTGAATTGTGTTTATCTGCCTTATGATTGCCCTTCTCTCTAAGCCAAGTATCAAGAGTTACTGGTGTCTCATTTTCCTGCTCATAGGTGCTCTTCAAGAAGCAGTTGGAACTCAAATGTGCAAGCCACAGGTGGACCTGTGCCCCACTCATCCTAAGGATGTCTCCAGAAAGGCGTTTCGAACACCCAGGACGCAGGGGCTCCGCGGCAGGGCCAGTGGGCACAGGTAGAGGTGGGGCATTACCCAGGGCAGTGTGAGGGGCCCAGAGCACCCATGACCTCTTCAGTGCTTGTCACTTTGCCTCAATTACACCGTGGGGTGGGGGCAGATATCGCCCTGGTTTCGTGCAAGTGCGAATCCACCTGGGGAAGAAACCTACTAACCCTTGTTTGTCCCTCAGGTCAGAGCACCGGTAACCCAAGGGCAGGGAATTTGGCAGAGAAATAAGAGAGAGGGCAGAGCCAGAGACCATCTCAGCGAGATGCCCCCCCCTTGAGGTTAGCCTTCACTGCCATCTCGAATTACGCATAAGAAACTATCATTATGCCAGAGAGGTACATGGTGGGGATAGGGAGATGCATGTCCAGTTTGAAACTTGTATTTCTTCCAGAACCACCAAGTTTGGGGTTCAGTGAAAGGCAGCTGCTGGCGTGGTTTGGGATGCCCCAGAGTTTCATTGGCTTCTCTGGGTCTCCATTCTCCTGACTAACTTGGGTAGAGAACTTGTTTTGCACAGAAGCATTGTGAAGCTGTGGTGGGGAGAGAGAAAGGGAGCTGTTACCAAAAGCAAAACAAAACATAAAACTCTTCTCTTCTGGAGTCTTCGGGGGCTTCTGGCTCACTCGGAGGATGGCTTTTTGAGGAAACATTTTGAGGAAACACACCTGTTGTTCTCTTCCTCTTCCCAGGGATATGGTCTAACACCTCCTCCCACCAGATAGAATTTGTGGTGGCTAGTTTTTTCGTCTCTCACTGCTTGTGTATGTGTGTGTGTTTGTGTGTGTGTGTTTGAAGAGACCAGAAGCCAATGAGAGAGGCTGCACAGGAGAGGAGGGCAGGGAAGATTGCTCCGACACCCTCAGCAGAACTTGCAAAATACCCCAGGGCCCGCCGGACAACAGGGTTCTCCATCTCTCTGTCTCTCCCCATCTCCCTCTGTCTCTGTCCTTTATCTCTGTCTCTCTCTGTTCCTCTTGTTCCAGGTCTATCAGTAACATCTGTGTCAGTTTGGACATTTGATCTTTCTAAGCCTTATCTTTATTCTTAAATAATCAGAGTCAAGGATTATATGCCCGAAAGCCCCCAATAAGAGCAACCTGAAAATATTACTGATATTACATTTTTTCAGAACCTAAAATTTTGAACTGAATGATCTCAGAGCAATGAGAAGCCCCTTGGTGATACTAACAAGCTTATTTCCTGTGTTTGTGCAAAAGCGTTTTCACGTATACACACAGCCACTGCTGCACCCATACAGTGTGGGGTGCCCTCCCCGCTGCTGAGCAAGGGAAGATGGCTTGAACTTCCTCCCCTGCTCTTGCCCCAGAACTCATAGGATGCCCTTTGAAAAGCAGGCTGAAAACTTGCCTTTTTGAAAAGTTTATTTATTTTGAGTGGGGTGGGACAGAAAGAGAGAGAGAGAGAGAGAGAGAGAGAGAGAGAGAGAGAGAGAGAGAGAATCCCAAGCAGACTCTACACTGCCAGCACAGAACTTGATGCGGGACTCGAACCCACAAACCGTGGAATCATGACCTGAGCGGAAACCAAGAGTTGGACGCTTAACCAACTGAGCCACCCAGGCACCCCTGAAAACCCGTCTTTTGATTTCAATCTTCATTTCCATCGCTTGTTTTTGTTGAATCCACCATTCAACTTGGTGGAAACAGTTTCCATTTTAAAGCGAGGGAGAAAGATTTCAGAGGGTATGGCTCAAAGTGATCTGCTCAGGCAAAACCTTTGCTTTTTTTTCTGTCAAAGAAATACACGCTATTTGTTTAAAAAATTATTTACACCTCGTCGTTAGCCACAAGGTAGTTGTAAGCTGCAGATGGAGATGACCCGGGAGATGACCTGCCCCTAACCTCTCGCTGATAGTTTCCCACAAATGCACCTGCTCCTGCTTCCGCTATTAGCGCGCGCGGACCGTCTCCAGCTCCCTCTAGTGGGGAAAGGAGGGATGACATTACTGTTACCGTCGGTAAACGAGAGCGAGTTAGACCCCTTGCAGTTCCCCCAGAGGTGGCTTCCTCCCCGCGCTGGCTCTCCGACTGGTAGCTGGGGTGTTGCAGGACGCAGGGCTTCCCAAGGAGGGGTGCAGGGGACCCCCTTCCACTCTCCTTCGTTCAGAGGTGCTTTCCTGGCAGGAGGAGCTCTTGTCTAACCGCCCCCCCTCCACGCCTTCCACCAAGCGGGATGAGGTGCTTACTTAATAACATTTATTAATGAGTTAATGGGAGGACGGATGGCTGGAAACGAGAGAGGCGGCTTGATGGGCAGCCCTGAGTAAGGGTTTGAGCAGGGGGAAGCGCGATGTCTGGAGGGGACTGAGTGGCCACCAGGGCGCAGCAACGCGCGGGGACAGAGCGGGGAGGGGTGGCGACAGCCATGTGGCCCCACATGGCTGTTGGACGGGAGGGAGTAGCACTGTGACTGGGGAGGAGAGAATTTCCCCCCAAAATATCGAGGAAGCCGAGAAAGCCTGAGACGGCCCGGAGACGGAGCCTCTTTTTTCACTTCTCTTCCGCTCAGGCTGGCTTCCGGGCGAGGGGCCAAGGGCGGCGCCAGGGGTCCGGGCAGGTGCAGCCCCCTGAGGGCCCCCGTCCCTGCATCCCGCGGTCCTGGGCGAAGGCGGCTTCGTATCTCTGCCGTGTTAGGGACCCCGCACTGCAGTCCCTTCCCCTCTTCCCCCAGGTAAAAAAGGACTGGATGTGTCACCTGACTCTGAGGTCCTCTCTCTCTCTGCGAGTCTAGGCACACCAGCCCCCTTCCTGTACCCTCCTCTGGGGACCACCGCCGAAGACCATACAAGGGCAGTATGTGGGAACACAGAGCACCTTGGTTTCAAAATCCTCAACATCGAAAATAAGCTGTTATCTCAAAAACATCAGCCTTCAGCATCGACACCACGTATGCAATCACATCTTCCAAAAAAATTCTCCTTGTAAACTCGGTCCTTGAAAAGAACCAGCCAAAGGTGAGAATTATGTTCAGATTTGCTCCCTCCCCGACTTTCAATAGAGGGAATTGGGCTAGACTGATGTATCAGTGTTCTCCAGAAAACAGAACCAATAAGATATATAGATGAATACATTTATTTTATGGAATTGGCTCATGTAATTATGGAGGCTGGTAGGTCCAAACTTCGTAGGGGAGGCTAGCAGTCTGGAAACTCAGGCAGGAGTGGATATTAAAGTCTTGAGGCAGGAGAGGCAGGATTCTTTCTTCTCTGGGAAACTTCACTTTTTGCTCTTTTAAGGCCTTCAATTGATTGCACAAGGCCCACCCATGTTGGCAGGCAATCTTTACTTAAGGACATCCAAAGAACACTCTCACCGCAACACCTAGATAGGCGCTTGATTTAATCACTGGGCGCTATGGTTTAGCCAGGCCGACACCTAAGATTAACCAGCACACTTGGTTTGAGAGGCCCCTTCATGGATGGCAGGGTGACGGAAAATTCTCAGGGCTGGTCTCCATCCAGCAGACCCACACTTGCTTGGACATAAAAGTAGGGCCTGACTTGAATACTCAGTACTGTGGTTCTTCAATCTGGATAACTCTTATTCAAATTGGACATTCAGGGGCTCCTGGGTGGCTCAGTCGGCGGCTGAGCGTCCGACTTCAGCTCAGGTCATGATCTCGCAGTTTCGTGAGTTCAAGCCCCACTTTGGGCTCACTGCTGTTAGCCTGTCACTGCAGAGCCCTCTTCAGATCCTCTTGTCCCCCTCTCTCTGCCCCCATCCCTGTTTGCACTCTCCCAAAACTAAATATAAAAAAAAAAAAAAAAACCAAATTGGCCATACAGTGAAACTGACTTCACAAACCAGGTAAGACTAGTTTCCATGGGAACTGGACAAAGAATAGAGATCCTAAGGGGTGGTAAGTTGCTACCTTTTCTCTCTTTTGTCTCCAAAACACCATTTGGATAAGTTATAAGACATTACCAGGAAGCTATCTGATAGAAGCTGGGTCTTGACATCCAAATTAAAATGATTCCCAAGTTACTTATTAAATTATTTTTGTCTGCCAAGGTCATCATGTGGCTAGTTTGGCATGTGGGGGAGGGGGAGCTGGGTAACACCCTAAATGCCATGATCCCAAGAGCGCTAGGAAAATTCAATTATTTCAAAAAGTATGGTTGTTGTTTTTTTCCGATTCGCCTGTCCTGGACCTAAAAATTACACAGTTAGAGATTCATTCTTTGGCAGTAATTGCTTGAAACCGTGACAAGGAAAATACTCTGACACTTGGCACGCAGCAAGGTCTTGGCTTTGGAAAGGGCTCTGTAGGGTTTTCCCAGTAGTGAAACTTGAGAAGTCATTCTTGGGTGAGGCCTGAGTGGTAGGGAGTAAGAAGAAAGAGAAGGATCAAGAAAAAGGTGCCTGGGGGACAATGAAAGAAGGTGAACGGGCAGGAGATAGATGCCCCGGAGGTAGACTATTTGACTTAAGAACTTGGAAACAGGGATATTTGGTAGCGTAACTGTTGGTCTGATTATAATAAACAGGTCTTCCCTCCATTTGCTAATAAGTACTCCACCCCACTGAGCAGCTGCACTCAGGGGCAATCTCCTACAACCTGCGTGACCAACTCGTCCTGGTTTGTCTGGGACTCTCCCCGTGTCCTTTGATCAGGGGATCCTCTCAGTTCTGGGCAAACTGGGATGGCTGGTCATTCTCCATGCTATCGTCACCATGAAACACGGGACAGAATTTCTTTTGTGAGTTTACCAAACGGGGATACTTTGCCAGGCAAACTTTGTTCTCTGACAGGTGGAGAAGACAGGTCAACTCCAGGATCGTCCTCATTGAGGATCATCCTGTGGGCAAGGCAGGCAGCGGGAAGAGTGCCACAGGAAACAGCATCCTCTGCCAGCCAGTGTTCGAGTCCAAGCTGGGCAGCCAGGCTGTGACCAGAAAGTGCCAGGCGGAGACAGGGACCTGGGATGGAAGGAACATCCTGGTGGTTGACACGCCTCCCATCTTCGAGGCAGCGGCTCAGACCCAGGAGATGTACAAGGACATCGGGGATTGCTACCTGCTCTCTGCCCCCGGGCCCCACGTGCTGCTGCTGGTGACCCAGCTGGGGCGCTTCACCGCCCAAGACACGGTGGCAGTGAGGAGGGTGATGGAGGTCTTCGGGGAAGGAGCCATGAAACACGTGGTGGTCCTCTTCACCCACAAGGAGGACTTGATGGGCGAGTCCTTGGATGAGTACGTCGCGAACACGGACAACCACAGCCTGAGGAGCCTGGTCCAGGAGTGCGGGAGGAGGTACTGCGCCTTCAACAACAGGGCCACCGGGGAGGAGCAGAGGGAGCAGCGGGCCCAGCTGATGGCCGTGGTCGAGAGGCTGGAGAGGGAGAACCAGGGCGCCTTCCACACCAACGGCCTCTTCTTTGAGGCCCAGATGCTGCAGCGAGACGGAGGCGGTGTCCGTGGGCAAGAGCGCTACCTGACCAGGGTGCGGGAGCACATAGAAAAGCAAAAGCAAGCCCTGAAAGAGAGCGGGAGTAACTGGGCCACCAGGGCGCCCCTCAGAGTCAAAAGCTGGGTCATCTCTCATGAGTTTCATGTGTGTCTCATAGGGTACAACTTACTCTTTCTTCTTATTTTACTGATCGTCTTGTATCATCTTTAATTCTGGGTCATCTGGGGCACCTGGCTGGCTCAGTCAGTGGACTTGACTTTTGCTCTTGGGATGATGAGTTCAAGCCCCACGTTGGGTACAGAATTTGCTTAAAAAAAAAAAAAATCTGTCATCTGCATGTCACAGCACTCTCTGAGGCATCTCCTCATGGGTGCATTGTCCTGTGTGTCGCCAGGTCTGAAATCCTCATCATCTGCAGAGCACACAACTTGTCGTCTGTATAGCTCCCATTCGCTTTCATCCTTACAAACTTAGGGTTTGGTTCAGGCCCCTAGCTCTCCCAAATGGAGCTCTGGGAAGGCCTGGCTGGTCTATATAGAACCCCATTCTCTTGGCCAGTGACTAGTTTAAGAAAGGGCCTGAGATGCAATTCAGGCCAATGAGAAGTGAGTAAAAATCTGCAGATGTGAACCCAGAAGGTCTCTCCTTTCCCAGGAGAGACCTGAGGGAAGAGACAGTCGCTGTTTCTCTTCTGGGCATTGTTGGGTGTGAGCGTGATGCGTGGAACCCCAGCAGCCTGAGCTTGAAGGCAACACTTCCCAGGAGACAGAGAGACGGAACGAACCTGAGCCGTGAATCAGCCAGTCCAGAAGCCCATCCTATCTCTGGATTTCAGAAACGTCAACCAACAAGTTTCCTGATTGCTTCAGTTCTTTTGGAACTGCATTTGGAAATGTTTGAACTAATGAAGAATTCTCCATATTCCTTTTTAAAAAATCTTTAAATCTATCAGAACTTTCCTGTTCTCATGCTTCTTCCGAGGAAGGGGTCCTGAGAACCAATGAACTGGTTTGTCTTTTCTTGTTCCTAGAATTGGGAAAGGCCTCCCTCTAATACTAAAATGCATGTTCCATAGTAGACATTCAGGGAATCCTGAATAAAGTGAAAACTCCATTTAGTTGGGTGATTTTGAAGAAATGGGAGAGGGTAGGGGAAATATGGGCCCCTCTAGGTAAGTCTTCTGTGTGTTTCCTTCACAGTTTTCGGGAGAAACAGAGGCTACCTTTGAACACTTTCCAAGGAATTTCTTTGGCAAACATTCCCATGTGAGTAAATGTTTAACAAAACCCTTTCTTCAGCTCTGCTGTAAAATACCTTTGGGCCCCCCTCCAGCTTTATTTCCCCTGGAGAGCAGCAGAGGTGGGATTGCAGTCTGGATTAATGGGCAATGACACAGACCCCTTGTGTGAGCCTGGGGATGGACTGGAAGCCGGGAGATGGACCAGCCGCACGCCTGGAGGGAGGTTCTCCTCCTGAAGCCCTGCTCCCCAATACTTTCTTGGGTCAAGTTTATGCCTCATCCAGATGCCCTCCTGGAGGGAGGCAAGATCAGCCAGCGGCTCCTAGATCTGGACTGATGTCTCAGAGAGCTTCAAGGTTGGTGCATTCAGATCCAAAGTCTTCACCTTGTTCTGCTCAAAGCACTCTCCCTCTGAAGGCTCAGGGCAGTGAAGGGAGCTCCATGTCACAGGGTGGCCCGGGACAGAAACCTGGTTCCCTCCCTGGTAGATACAGGAATCTCCTGCTTTTGAAAGTTCATGGTACACCACTTTGCTTTTATGAAAGACTTACACTAGTACCTGTTTAGCTTCGTGAAAGAAATCCGAAGAGGATTTTCATTTTTATGACAAATGGCAAAAACCTGAAAATAGAATTCAGCATTGGTTTTGCAATAAACCTTTGGAGGGGCAGACGCGCCCCGGGCAGTGAGGGCAGCCCTGTCAGCGCCTTTCCCGGGAGCCCCGCACAGCGTCTCAGCATCCAGCATCCGGAGCTCCGGGCTTTATCTCAACTGATTTTGTGCACCTGTTAGTGGAGATGTGTCTGGAGGTTAAGAATGGTTATTTTTTGGGGTCTGGGAATGCTCAAAAATGTTTCATATAAATTAAGGGTAGTTGTTTCTTTGCTTTAGGCCATGTTGGCTTTCAAAAGGTTTCCTAGGAATGTCCTGCTTTTGGGAAGCGGAGAGAGCCTGTGTTCTGTCTGGGACCACCTGGTGTTGATTCCGTCCCTCCTCAGTGCTGCCCATGGACATCCTCTTCTTTCTATCCCCCCCCCCTTTTTTTTTTGCTACAGCTCAGGCCCTGATGGCTGAGATGGAAAGCTTCTCTTCTAAATGTTGTTCCTGCCCCGGGCTTACATTTATATAATCCAACCTTGGCATTGCTGTTACGGGAACTTCCTAAAATATACTAAGCTCCTTAAAAGCCTCCAGTGAGCTCTTTTCTGTAGGAGACAGCCCTGGAACTCTGAGGGTGATGCCCAGGACCCCCTCAGCCTTGTCTCTCCTACTCCCATCCTCCTGCATGCTGACTCACCTCTTCGTCCTTGACAGTGGCCTCCCCCAGCCCGAAGTGACTGCCCGGGGAGGCCAGCATGTTCCTAGACAGCGCAAGCAGCACCCTGTCTAGGTAGCCTGCGTGCTATCCTTTTGGCGGAGGCCTTACCTCCAAACAAATTTCTCTTATACCCATTTCCATGTGCCCTTCATCCCTCCACCACGCGGTCACGTGTGTGGAGCAGGAGCCATGTACCGTTTTTTATGTTCTATTCCTGGTGTCCAGCATAGAACGCGGCACTCAGTACTCATGTAGTAAAAGCGTGTGGAGCTGGGCCAGATTAACACAAGGAAGGAAAGACTGAGTAAGGTTGGCCAAATCGGGAATACTGCCTCCAGGAGGCGGTCCTTGGCCTGAAAACTCAGAGTTCCTTAGCGTGTCCAGGGTTTGAGGAGCTTACGCATAACACCCCTGGAACAGGTCTGGCGTCAGTTACGTGATACAGCTGTAAGGTTCAACGTGGCGTCTTTATTACCAGTAGAGATTTGGAGAATGACGCTTGGGTGTCACATTGAGTTCCTGAGACTCACCCCACATCCAGGTACGGGCTGCCTAGGATGATTGCAGGTCTCCCTCACGGGGACAAAGGAGCACAGGAGGAGGGGCCGCTACCAACAAGAAGGCAGCAGAGGGGCCACCAGACACGGACTCATCTGCCTTCCTGTTTCCACTGAGCTCATGACCTCTGCTCAGATTCCACCTCAATGTCTGCCCTTTTCTCTTTACTACCATTGAACAGTCAGACGTGACCCTTTTCCCAAAGTTGCATGGAAAGCACACATGATTGAACTTAACTGTACTGGGTTTGAGGCGAAGATGTTGTATTATAACACAGCTCGACCAGCACAGGGAAATATACCATGAGATGGACCCTCTCTGGCCTGCTGCGTGTTTCACGTGGCCTGGGAGGGAAGAAAGGCCTTCCTATTTTGAAATGGTAGCAGAAATCAAAGGAAGAATAATGTTTCATGGCCACATACATTCAAATGTCGCTGCTCATCAAGTTTTATGGGAATGTAGCCTCATGTGGCCCGTGGTGGCCAGGGTAGAGCTGAGTAGACTATAGACCATAAATAAATTTTTAAGCCTAAAATATTTACGATCTGGCCCTGCCAACCTCTGCTTGAGGAAATTACAGTTCCTTCATTTCCCCGCCACTGGAATTCCTCAGCGACTGTTTTCCTAAGGCTCGGCCCCCACCCTGCTGTGGTGACCCTTTTCTCTCCTTCTCCATCATGCCAGGCCCCTCCTGTGCATTCTCTCCTGAACCTCTTCTTGCCTTGGAAAGTCCCTCCATGCCAAGTCCCCCAACCACCTCATAGTCCTCTCTCGAAGGTGTGGGGATGGCGATGGGCATCTTTTATGACCGACTCCAATGAAATCAGAGCATGTTTCTGAATCAAATAAAGAATTCTGCTACCAGCTTTTAATATAACACGTGTCTCCTCGACCGCATCACTGCACAAAACAGGGCCCAGAGGTGAGACATCCCCACAGCTTTACGGTCCACCACCTTCCTTCCTGCAGACGTCCTGTGACAGTCGCTTGTCTCATTTTTTTGTTTTTACCATTATGATTTTTTTAATGTTTTTGTTTATTTTTGGGAGACAGAGAGAGACAGTGCGAGCAGGGGAGGGTCAGAGAGAGAGAGGGAGACACAGAATCGGAAGCAGGCTCCAGGCTCTGAGCTGTCAGCACAGAGTCCGATGCACGGCTCGAACCCACGAACCGCGAGATCATGACCCGAGCCGAAGCCGGATGCTTAACCGACTGAGCCACCCAGGCGCCCCTTTACCATTATGATTTTTAACAAAACCAAAAAGAAATATTTTTTTTTCCTTGGGATTTTATTTACCTAAAAGCACTTGAAAAAAAAAGGCAGCATGTCTGATGCAAGGAAGAGAAACTTAAAGTGAAATTATGTAAAAAAGCAAATAAAGAATCTGACACAGACAGAGACGGGGACTCAAAAAATAAAACAGCTGATTGCAGAACTCATCTGAAAATGCTCAGTGTGCATAAGTAATACACAAGTTAATTAAAATGGCAAGAAAAATCAGAAAGCATACAACAAGGAAAGCGGATATTCCAAGGTTAGAAAACACCCAGCTTTTGACTCTGAGGAGCACCCTGGTGGCCCAGTTACTCCCGCTCTCTTTCAGGGCTTGCTTTTGCTTTTCTATGTGCTCCCGCACCCTGGTCAGGTAGCGCTCTTGCCCACGGACACCGCCTCCGTCTCGCTGCAGCATCTGGGCCTCAAAGAAGAGGCCGTTGGTGTGGAAGGCGCCCTGGTTCTCCCTCTCCAGCCTCTCGACCACGGCCATCAGCTGGGCCCGCTGCTCCCTCTGCTCCTCCCCGGTGGCCCTGTTGTTGAAGGCGCAGTACCTCCTCCCGCACTCCTGGACCAGGCTCCTCAGGCTGTGGTTGTCCGTGTTCGCGACGTACTCATCCAAGGACTCGCCCATCAAGTCCTCCTTGTGGGTGAAGAGGACCACCACGTGTTTCATGGCTCCTGCCCCGAAGACCTCCATCACCCTCCTCACTGCCACCGTGTCTTGGGCGGTGAAGCGCCCCAGCTGGGTCACCAGCAGCAGCACGTGGGGCCCGGGGGCAGAGAGCAGGTAGCAATCCCCGATGTCCTTGTACATCTCCTGGGTCTGAGCCGCTGCCTCGAAGATGGGAGGCGTGTCAACCACCAGGATGTTCCTTCCATCCCAGGTCCCTGTCTCCGCCTGGCACTTTCTGGTCACAGCCTGGCTGCCCAGCTTGGACTCGAACACTGGCTGGCAGAGGATGCTGTTTCCTGTGGCACTCTTCCCGCTGCCTGTCTTGCCCACCAGGACGATCCTCAATGAGGACGATGTTGCAAACCAGTTATCTTCTTCTCTGCCTATAAAAAAACCAAGTTGCGCATGTCTTACTAAGTGAGTGATTCTCAAGATTTTCAGGGCATGGGTCCTTCCTGGAATCTCATGAAAGTATGTGGACCTCTCTCCCCCCAGAACAGTCACATCTAAATATATACAAAAGTTCGTTTCCTTTAGGATGTTCTTGGATCATAGAAAGCCTACATTAGAAATTAGAAGCTTGGACTCACAGCCAAGGGAGGGAATGTTCCACTGAGAAGGATGCTCTAAGCGATTCATCTAGAGCAGGGAAAATAGAGCCTTTTTTTTTTTTTTTGAAAGGAATGTGGTCCTCGTGCTTTTCCATAGATGGAGCTCTGGTCACTTTCATGCTAGATAAATGTGACCTTAGAAGGAGGCAGAGGATGAGAAGCCACGAATGAGAAAACATTATCGCCTCTTTTCCACCCACAAATCCCTAGGCTCAACGCATGCATCTGAACCTCAGGAGTAAAGTGCATCTCAGCTGTCAGAGCTGTGGTGCCCTCCTGCCAAGGATGAGCCAAATGTCCCTGGGTCTCTGCTCTGGGGGTGGGCAGTTGGATGCTTGAAACTGAGATGACAGAAGGTTGTTAACATCAAGGACAAAGTCTGGGAGATGCCCCCTGGATGGGAGGCTGAAGAAAAGTGGAAGAAAGGACATTAGAAGCACATGTGTTGGAGACATCTGGCCAGTTGAACTACAGGAAATTGAAACAGAAGTGGTGTTGCGGGTGGGGTGACACAATCCAATACCTAAAATCTTCACGGGATGGAGGGGGGTGAGAATCCAAGGACTTTTAGAGTCCGTATGAGTTCAAATGAATAAAGTCCATTTGAGGCTCCTAAAATGTATTATTTTATTCCTTCTACTCTGTGTGCGTTCCTCCTTTTTTTTTTTCTTTTATAGTTTATTGTCAAGTTGGTTTCCATATAACACCCAGTGTTCATCCCAACGATGGTTCCTCCTTTTCTTAAGCGTTTGGAGCAAGCACGGTTACTAACTCTCTATGGGAACTCTTTCTCTTTCCAGTTGGGAGCAGGCAAGGAAGAGAAATCGTTTTCATGATCTCATTCCAAATCCTCCAAACCCTGACATGAAGTTTCACCTCCACATTTCCCACCGATCACGTACATGTGAGAGTGTGTGGGGCATGATGATGACAGGGAAGGGGAAGAACAAGTGATGGTTGTCTCCTTCTTCTTCAGCTTATTTTTTTAAATGTTTATTTTTTTGTGAGAGAAAGTGCCAGCAGGGGAGGGGCAGAGAGACAGGGAGAGAGAGAGAGAATCCCAAGCGCAGTCAGCGCGCAGAGCCCGATGCAGGGCTAAAACTCAAGAACCCGTGAGATCAGGACCTGAGCCGAAATCAAGAGTTGGCTGATCAACCAACTGAGCCACCCAGGCGCCTCCTCAGTTTAAAATAACTGGGTTTCTGTCCCTGTGTTTGAGGTGAGGGTCGGTGGAGACAGAATGGTGACGCTCCAGGTGCCTGGAGTTCCTGCAAATGCTGAGGCTTTCTTACCTTCAGTCATAGTTCCATATCTGCTCCTCTGAAGCCCTTCCATTCTCTTCTGGAATAAAAAAAACAGGAAAGGAATAAAAGCAAGTGTCCATATGGGAGTTGCTAAGGCCTGAGAACACTTTCAATTCAGACATCTAAGAATAATTATCCTAGGATGAGCCATTTCCATTGCTAATTTTCTAACTCATATTATACTTTCAAACATCTATGAATAACTTTATGCAAGCCAGGCGAAGTTAAGTTAGGTTATGTTAACCCAATGCACTGTTGCTTTTTTTTTTTTTTTTTTTTTTGCAGCTTACAGGAAATTAAGAAAGATTTTTAGAACAAATCAGTTGATTCTCTCTCTCCAGCTTGAAAAGGCATGAAATGAAGAAAGCATTCCTCTATGGAACCAGGAGTAAGGCATCATTATTATCAGTTGGAATCAAAGTAGGCAAACTTGCTAGAATACAGAAAAAAACAACAACCCTGCTTTGCTGTAAATGACACTCGTTTGTTTGAAATACTGAGAGGTTTCGCTCCCAGAAACTGTGTCCGATATTCCACTGGCAAAGACGAAAGCACAAGGCTCCTTCCAGCGGGAAAGCGGGATGGGGATGAGGGTACCTTCAGACACTGACAGCAGGGGACATAGTTGTAGAGGGAGGAGCCCCAACACCTACTTACCACCCCACCCCCACCCAGGGAGTTTGGTGGAGAGAAGGTGGTGCCATGACTGAAGGGAAGGAATCCACATTCAGGACAAATTCAAGATAAACTCATTGCCTGCTCAGATCTTAATCCAACTTTCTTCCTGGTGGGCTCTGAGGTCCTGGTCCCCCAATAATCACCACTTTTGTATCCCAGCAGATTTTATCAGAAATCAGCACCGGGATTTGGCATAAAATGTTTCATTCAAATGAGGCAGAATATTGGGTCATTCTTCCTGGTATTAGAAAAGGTAAGTGTGCATTAGATAAGGCAGGCACGAGACATGCAACTATAATTAAGATGAGCTCTGAGGTTCTTTGTATTTACCCAGGTTTAAAGAGTCTGCGGTTATGAAACACACTTTTTAAGTGGAGAAATGCACAAAGTAGCCACCATCTGCAATGAACAGAAATATTTGGGCATGTTTACTGGAGCGATTCTGTTTGATCGAAAAGTCAGACATTACACAGGTACTTCCATTAACACTGTTTGGCCCTCCAGTCTCATTGCCCCCCCTCTGTCCTCTGAAAGACAATATTCTGAGGATTTTACGGGTCACTCTTGTCTGCCTATTTATACTTCTGCCTACACATGTCTCTATGGATAATGTATAGTACTGCTTTTGTATTTTGAATTTTTTATGTAGATGACCTTGGTCACGGAACACTTTATCAATCCTCAACAAACTGTTTCAAACTACATGCTTGTACTACAAACAATCCTGCAAATGAATGCCCAGGTACGGTCCTCTTGTACACACATGTAGCAATTTACCTGGGATATACGGCTGCCGTCTGACTAGGTATTGCTAATTATGCCCCCAGGATGGTTGTGCTAAGTCACACAGGCACCAGCCATGTGTGGGAGTTCCCAAACCTTCACTGGCACTGGGTGATATTAGACTTAATTTTTTTTGTTGCTCTTCTGGGCATAAATAAGGATATCTTAATTGGTTTAAACTTGCATTTTACTAATTATCATCAAATCAAAAGTGTTTTTCATAGCTTATTGGCTATTCAGGTGGCTTCTGTTATACAGAAATAACTTCGGCACATTTTTCTACTCATGCAGTGGATGTTTTTTGTTTGTTTGTTTCTGTTTTGTTTTGTTTTGTTTTGGCCCTCCGTAGGGGAAACGATCCTCTTCCACCTTATCAGAATATAGTAAGACAATTTCCTTCTTTTCCCATCTTCCTTCCCTTCTCCTTCCTTTTCCTCCCCTCCCTTCCTTTCCTTAAGCCCAGAGAAGAGCGTTTTCCTCACCCTCTTTCATGTGCTGTCCTTGCCTTTGGTAAATTATACTCCAGCTTCTGCTAAAACTGCTCAAGTTCTCTGACACCCTTTGTATTTTTAGATGATATTTTCTGAGGTTTGGGAACCTCATAAAATATATGGGAATCAATCTATTGATTCAGGAAAGACGATGATAATAGAGGTGAGGATGCTGATGATGGTTTAATCATTGTGAGCATCCTCTGTGCAGCTAACTATAACTTCAGAATTTTTTCATGTCCATGATTATAATTGTTCTTCTAAATTCCCTGTGATGTGAGGGGTGCCTGGGTGGCTGTCGGTAACATATCCAACTGTTGATATCGGCTCAGGTCATGATCTCACGGTGGTGGGATTTAGCCCCTTGGTGGGCTTCATACTGAGCATGTAGCCTGCTTGAGATTCTCTCTCTGTCTCTCTCTCTCTCTCTCTCTCTCTCTCTCTCTCTCTCTCTCTCTCTGTGTCTCAGAATAAAGAAAAATTTAAAAAATAAAGAAATAAATTCCCTGTGATGTGATCAGTGTAACGCCTTCACTGATCAAGATAGTCTTGAAATTTCTATTAAAATATTAGGAAATTGAGCATCAAATAACTTGCCCAAGGTCACCTGATTGCCATGGAGCTAAGATGTATAAAAACGGCTCCTTTTGCCTGCATATTCTCCTTGATTCCACAGGGGGGTAAAAGAGATTATTCCAAACAAGTCCACAAGCATCTTGGAACACCGCATACAATGTTAACATCCCACGGTCAGGACATCAACTGATGTCGACAGGCTGGAAGCCTGCCTTAGAATCAACACGGAGCCTTGTATTGCAAAATCTTGAGAGCATGTTTTTCCAAAAATGAAAAAAAATTATTCAAAATATTGCAGGAGGCAGGAGTTGCTCTGAATTGAAGTAGTTTGGTTTAAAATAAGCTGGTGTTTTTACTTGACTTGATTAATGTGACCCAAATGGTGCAATGTGGCTATCTCAAAAGGCCAATCAAACTCAGGTTACGTTGGTGGAAATGCAGTATAGTGGTTCTTCTGAACCATCTTCGGAGAGGGCCAGGCTGCAGTGGGAGACATACCTCCCCCCTGAGGGATGGATTTTTTTTCTCCTTTATTGTTTTTTCTTTTACAGTTTATTGTCTAGTTGGTTTCCATATAACACCCAGTGCTCAGAAGGGATGGATTTTTAGGCAGATATTAACAAACAAGAAAGTGTCCAGAGACAAGTCAGGAAGAATATTGACAGAAAAGCTAAAATGAGTCATAGACAAAATATTAACAGGATGGCATAAAGCTTCGGAAAAGACTGGGGAAGCATTGTATACCTGAAGGAATGTGGTATGTGTCACCCTCAGCATAGGCAAAGCTGAGAGAACTGGGAACGAAGGCAGGTTTCTTCTCCGGGAGGAAAAATTCTGCTAATCTTCTCCAAAATGCGACTAGGTATCATGAGACAGAGGCAAGAGGCAGGAAGCGAGTAAGCAGAGATAATAGGAGGAGCTAGCTTAGGTAGGAGTTTAAAGCAAACATAATGTGCATTCTGATTTTAAAATTATATGAGCCTCATTTTATCATGATGTGACTTCATTTTATCAAACCATGAGAAACCAGTCTCTCTCAGGCTGTTCTGGGAAAGACAAAGAAAATATTTCTTGTCTAACTCACAAGTGTCTCCTTCACTCATCTGCCCAGTCCCCATATTTCCTGGTTTGAGTCACTTGTTCCATCCTTCAGTCCCTGTGAGGTTGTGACACAGCTGTCACTAAGGGTGAGCAGACAAAAGGATTGTTCCCCTATGCCCTGAGCTCGGTATGTTTGCCATAGAATAGAGTCCTACATATATCATGTCATAGGAAAAGTGGGGGGCATTTCGGGGAGAATGGAATGGTTTCCCATTAAAGTCATGAGACAGTGTCCTCTGAGGGAACGCCTGGCCCATGGGGTGCGGGGGTGGGGTGGGGGAGGGAATGATGATCCCACATTTGCCCCTTGCAACCCTAGGAATCCATCCTCCTCTCCCAGACCTTTCTGGGCCTTGGCACAACAATCAGGGATCCCGGGAGGTGGGGAGGGTTATGAGAGGTTTAAGAGAGTGAAATTGAGAGTGTGTCCTTACCTGTCTAGGGCATCTGGGGCGTTTGCGTTTTCTCATCTGTCAAAGGGGAGGACAATAGCAGTCCAGCTTTAAGAAACCCTGTGGGGTTCGTGAGGGCCAGGAAGTAGACAATTGGCCTGTTGCGCCATGAAATGTGATGAGTTGTGAGCGCAGGCTGAGTGGTTCCAAGCCTATTTCCCAGCCACCCCGAATCCCCTGTGCCTGTAACGCCTTCACTGAAGG
This sequence comes from Cryptoprocta ferox, assembly GCA_028646485.1. Taxonomy (NCBI): domain Eukaryota; kingdom Metazoa; phylum Chordata; class Mammalia; order Carnivora; family Eupleridae; genus Cryptoprocta; species Cryptoprocta ferox. The sequence continues at coordinate 94,896,508 of CM053559.1, read as the reverse complement.
GAGAACCCACAAGTCCTGCACCCTGGGTGAGATCACACCAGAAGTCACCAGCTGGGACTAAACCGTGGGCCCTCAGACCCCTAAAGACACCGGGACCGTTACCGGGCTCCCCTTACCAGGCGCGGCGCTGCGGGCTCCCTGCTTGACGGCGGTTTCAGGGTGGCGGGGACGCGGGCGGCTGGCGGCCTTGGGGTGGGGGTAGGGGGCGGACGGCTCTCGGGGCGGCCCTCGGGGTGACTCTCGGGCCGGTGGCTCTCGGGGCGGCGGGGATGCCGGCGGCAGGCGGCTCTCGGGGGACCGTGGCTCCCGGGACGGCTCTCGGGGCGGCTCTCCGGGTGGCTCTCGGGGGGCGGGGACGCCGGGCGGCCAGGGCGCAGCAGGAAGCGGGGCGGGTGCACTTAGGGAGGAACCGCGGAGGAGGCTGTGGGCTCCAGGGCTGTGGCCTCAGCGCCAGAAGGCAAAGGGGATCAGGGAGCGCGGCCCCCGCCCCGCGCAGACGGGACGGTCCCTTGGGGTCCGCCGTTTCGCTGCCCGCAGCACCTGGAGAGCAGGAGCGAGTGCGCGCGGCGTGTGGCTCCGGTAAGGGGACAACTACCGGTAGCCATGCCTCCTCCCATTTCCTTTTTAGGACTTGTTAAAATAAATGGAATTTGGAGGTAGAGGCTCTGAAGGCTGTGGCGGACCCTCAGGTTAAGAAACGCCTCCAGTGACCCAGAAAGGGCCCAGGGGGCCACCAGTCGCTCCCCTCCGCACCGATGGCACCCGGACCCCTGCTTCTCCAATGCTCCTGCTTATCAGGGACGGATTGGCTGTGCTGGTCCACAGAGGGGCTGAAAGAACGGCTGTAAGGACGTGATTTCAAGGGCTTTCCAGACCCCGTGAGTTGGCCACACTTTCTCAGTCCTCTGACAAACCAGCCCTAAGGGGCTTTAAGGCGTTTGGAGCTTATGTGTCCATTGATTCCAGGGGCAGGGTTGGGAGGCTGTGGCGCTTCTATTTGCCAGGTGATTGCACATTTCAGGCTAGAGTAATGAATATAAAAACAGTTACTTTGCATTTGTTTCTCTTGCCTCAGGAAACTATTGGGGCCACCTCAAAATAAAAAGCTTCTGCACAGCAAAGGAAACAATCAACAAAACTAAAAGACAACCTAGGGAAGGGGAGAAGATATTTGCAAATGACAGATCTGATAAAGGGTTGGTATCCAAAATATATAAAGAACTTATACAGTTCAACAACAAAACCCAGATAATCCAGTGAAGAAATGGGCAGAAGACACGAGCAGACATTTCTCCAAAGAAGACATCCAGATGGCCAACAGACACATGAAAAGATGCTCAACATCACTCATCATTAGGGAAATGCAAATCAAAACCACAATGAGATATCACTTCACACCTGTCCGAATGGCTAAAGTAAAAAACTCTAGAAGTGGGGTGCCTGGGGACTCAGTCCACTAAGCATCCGACTTTGGCTAAGGTCATGATCTCACGGTTTGTGAGTTTGAGCCGCACACAGGGCTCTGTGCTGACAGCTCAGAGCCTGGAGCCTGCGTCCGATTCTGTGTCTCCCTCTCTCTCTCTGCCCTTCTCTCGCTGCTGCTCTGTCTCTCTCAAAAATAAAGAAACGTTTAAAAAAACCCTCAAGAAGCAACAAGTGTTGGCGAAGTTGTGGAACAAAAGGAAACCCTTGTGCACTGTTGGTGGGAGCAAACTGGTGCAGCCACTGTGGAAAACAGTCTGGAGGTTCCTCGACAAATTAAAAACAGAACTACCCCATGATCCAGTAATTGCACTACTGAGTATTACCCAAAAGTTACAAAAACACTAATTCCAAGGGACACATGTACCCTTCGTTTATTGTATCATTATTGACAATAACCAAACTATGAAAGCAACTCATGTGTCCATCAATAGATGAATGCATAAAGAACATGTGGTGTATATATACAATGGAATATTACTCAGCCATAAAAAGAACAAAATTTTGCCATTTACAACATGGATGGCTCTAGAGGGTATAATGCTAAATGAAATAAGTCAGTAAGAGAAAGACAAATAACATGATTTCACTCATATGTGGACTTTAAGAGAGAAAACAAATGAACAGAGGAAAAAAAGAAACAAACCGAGAAACAGATTCTTTTTTTATTAAAAAAATTTTTTATATAGCTTTTTTTGAGACAGAGAGAGACAGAGCGTGAGTGGGGGAGGGGCAGAGAGAGAGGGAGACACAGAATCTGAAACAGGCTCCAGGCTCTGAGCTGTCAGCACAAAACCTGACATCGGGCTCGAACCCACGGACTGTGAGATCATGACCTGAGCCGAAGTCAGACGCTTAACCGACTGAGCCACCCAGGCGCCCCAAACAGACTCTTAACTATAGAGAGCACCCTGAAGGTTTACTAGAAGGGAGGTGGGGGGATGGGTGAAATAGGTGATGGGGATTAAGAGGACACCTATCATGATGAGCAGTCAGTGATGTATGGAAGTGTTGACTTGCTATACGTATAACTGAAACGAATACAGCACCGTATATTAACGATACTGGAATTAAAATCAATCAATCAAACTATCCTTTCATCTATCCTTTTGATTCGGATAGCCTTTGCTTCATGTATTTTGAAGAAGTTTTAGGAGCACGCATTTTTAGGAATGTTACGTCTTCCAGGTAAATTGACATATTTATCCTTCTGTAGCGTCTGTCTTTAGCTTTAATAGTATTCCTTGTTTGTAGCCTACCTTTCCATTGATATAGTGATTCAGCTTTCTTTTCATTAGTGTTTTCATGGTATTTCTTTTACCATATTTTTGCTTTTAACCCATCTATATTGTTGTGGTAGACAGAATTCTAAGATGGGCCCGATGATGCACCTGATATTGGTGCGCAAGCCCTAGACTATCCCCTTCTCTTGAGGATGCGCAGACCTGTGGATAGGATGGATGTCACTTTACATGGCAAAGGTGAAGGCACTCTGCCATGTGATTAAGGTCCTTAATCTGTTGGCTTTGGGTTACTCAAAAGGGGGATTATAGCGGTCCCTGGGTGGCTCAGTCTGTTAAGCTTCTGACTCTTGGTTTCGGTTCAGGTCATGATCACATGATTTCATGAGCTGGAGCCTCCCATTAGGCCAGAGCTGACAGTGCAGAGCCTCCTTGGGATTCTCTCTCTCTCTCTCTCTCTCTCTGCCCTCCCCCACTCGCACTGTCTCTGTCTCTCCCAAAATAAATAAATAAACTTTAGAAAACAAGGTGGGGGGATTATTCCAGGTGGGCCTGACCTAATCAAAAAGATTTAAAAGCAAGAGATTCTCCCGCTGGACACAATATCCATATTGAACATCCAAATTGAGAATTGTCCATCAAGGGGGGGAAGCCAGGACGACCCTCTGGGAATAACTCAGTCCTACAAGCACAAGCAACTCCATGCTGCCAACAACCTGAATGAATTTGGAAAAAGCCCCTGAACTCCAGATGAGACCACTGAGTGGCTGACTCCTCGACTGAAGCTTGGAGCAACTCTTGAGCGCAGGACCCAGCTGGGCCTTGCCTGGACTCCAGACCCACCAAGACGGAGCCAATAAGCGTATGTTGTTTCAAGTTGCTAAGGTGGAGGGCATTTGTTAGGCACCGATAGAAAACTAAACACTTGTTATATTTCTAGTGAGTTTCGTTTAAATAGCATGTGGTTGGCCTTGTTTTTTAATCCAATCTTACAGTCCTGCTTTTTATTCCAAGATGTTTAGACCATTTATCACAGTCTACATGGAGGTAATATTAGACCACTGCACATGTCATTTAAGGAACTTACACTAGTGTACTTACAATGTTGTCATATGCTTGACTTTCACATATGCTGTAGATTTCTCAGTACACTATTACTATATAGATATCTATAGAAATAGATCAAAATTTCCACATTTGCGCTTTGTAATTGGCATCAAATCGTATCCTACCTTACATTTCCACTAGCTCCCAGCTCTATACACACAATAATGTGCAATATTCATTATTGTGAATAATACATGTGGAGTATGTGTGAGTGTGAAATATATCTGTTTATGAACATGAAATTTTTTATATGAGTATTTATTATTATGAAAAGTTTCCTCTTGGATTTGTTGATTCTGTATCACAGTTTTATGGAATTTAACCTACGAAGTGATTTCATCATATTATTTCATCATACACGAAAACTATAAAGATGAATGTTAATGTAAACATCTCAATAAGAAACGGAACCCCTTTGGGCCCCACCTCTTGGAGCAACTGCATAGGGACGGCTCTGAGATCAGTCCCAGGCCACATGCCACACCCTGCTCTCACCCCTACTCCTTCTAACACACCCTTGCGATGCCCCAAGTAGGGCTTTTTACCTGTGGATGTTGAAGCCTTCCTTTGATTCAAGCATACACTTCCGTATGAGAATTTAAAAACCATAATACTTATATTTATTTTAAAGACCTGTTTTTACATGCAAACAAGACAGAAACAAACAATAGGTAATGACAACAATTGGAGGGCATATGTGTGCACGAGACAACGTGAAATGAAAGAATAACGTATTAAAGTCAGTCCCCCAGTGCGTGCTCATGCACACGCAGCCCTGGAGGCCAAGCAAGGGACACTGGCCTTCCTCGGAACCCCAGCTCCCTCCCTCTGTCCTGCGGTTCCTGAGTTGCCAGGTTACCAAAGGGATGCCCCCTTGCTCAGGCCCTGTGCTGAAGACGCTAAAGACAGAGATTAATAACGGACTTTTGCCCAGCCGCGATTCACTGAGCCCAGCTCACCCTAAGGGCCACCGGCGCCTTCATGCCCCCTGACCACAGTTCACCATAACCCTGAAGTCCAGCCGGCCACCCCCACTCAGGCACCCCAGGAATTCATAACATCTAAGTGCAGGCGCGCAGGCCCTTCTAATCCACATGGAGCTGGGATGGCCCTAGTGGTCCCTCCAATACTACCTTCCTTCCAGCCCTTGAACCCTGGGCCAGGTGAGTAGGTGCTTCCCATTGCATCCACACCTCCGGACCAGAGCATGGCTGATTTGAAGAGAAGAACCCACTTCCCTGAATGTGTTTTGTCACATTCTGACATAGCAATAAGGAAACCCTATCGGTTGGTTACACAACCTAAGGATGGCGTCTGATTTTCTGATGATGTGACCTCCAATCACTTTCCTGGGCTGGCCTACCCCCATTAAACTCCATAGTTCCACCAGAGCAGCTGGATTTCAGGGGTCTGAGGCTTTCCACTAATGCACCTGTGGCTCCCTCTCTTCTCCATTGTGTGAGAGGACCTCTGGGTTTGTTGTTGTTCTTGTTGTTTGTTTTGTTTTGTTTTTGCTTTGTTTTGCACAAAAATCCATTGAGCAGCACAATGAAGACTTTGCCCAAATTTCTACTTCACTTTGAAAAGACATGAGCCATAATAAGTGCTAGAAACTTGGAAACTGTGTTATTTTCAGTCGAGTTACATTTATCTTTTGGCAGTAAGTTTTTGTAAAGTAAATAAACCGACGTATCAGAAGTAAATATTAATATGTATGACCTTACATCAATTTCACCTCTGATAATAAAACATCCAAGGCGGGGCGCCTGGGTGGCTCCGTTGGTTGAGAGTCTGACTTCAACTCAGGTCATGATCTTGTGGTCAATGAGTTCGAGCCCCGCTTCGGGCTCTGTGCTGACAGCTCAGAGCTTGGAGCCTGCTTCGGATTCTGTGTCTCCCTCTTTCTCTGACCCTCCCCTGCTCCGGCTCTGTCTCTCTCTGTCTCTCAATAATAAATAAATATAAAAAATTTTTTTTAATTAAAAAAAAAGAAACATCCAAGGGTCACAAAGGGCCAGATCTAGCCACATATCAGAACCAGAACAGTATTAAAGAGGGTCAGTGTCTTCTTTTATCTGAATGTTTGTGTCCCCCCAACACGTTTCATATATTGAAAACTTCGTGCCCAAGAGGATGGTTTTAGGAGGTGGGGCCTTCGGGAGTGAATCATCCAAGAGTGTAGATCCCTTATGACTGAGGATGGCGTTCTTATGAAAGAGGCCTCAGAAAGCAGGCACATCCCTTCCACCATGTGAGACAGCCAGAAGCCAGCAGTCTGCAACCCAGAGAGGTGTCTCACCAGATCCTGACCGAAACGACTTCACCATCTTGGACCTCCAACCTCTAGAATCATGGGGGGAAGTTCTGCTCTTTATAAGCGGCCCGGTCTGTGGTGTGTTGTTGTTTTCAATAGCAACTCAAGCGGACTAAGACAGTGTCTACATTTGGATAATTGCTCAAAATAAAAATGTTTGTTTCCCTTTGCCATGAATCCACTTTCTACTACACACTACCAGTCATTTCGCTATTTCTTCAAGAAAGGAAAAATGCATCTAAATACTGAAACGAATTAAGGACGTCTGAAAGTTAGACGCATTTATGTGAAAACCTGTACAAATAGTCAAAAGTGACACCAAACAATGAACAGTGAACTTGAGCCTTTGCTAAATCGATTGTGTTCAACCCTTCGTGTGTCATTAACATTCTGCGTCTGGAAGTCCAGGTTTCCTTTGAAAGTGGTTTTAAGTCCCCTCAGCGCCTCCTACTCAGCCCCTATCCCTCCAGGATCCCCGAGTTTTGAAGGGCGGCGTCCTCGATCCTGGCCTTAGGCCCCCACAGGAAGAGCAGCAGGACAAGTAATAGCGCTCCCCCCAGCAGCACCAGCGCCAGGGCCTCCAGCCAGCGCCGCCCCCGCCCCCACGGGCGCCCCAGGCCACGGGTCGCCAGCCGCTCGGCCACCAGGCGGAGCCTGTCCTCGGGGCGCACGTCGCGCCGGGCCCACGCCAGGCCGTACACGTCGTTGGTGAAGGGCGCGCCGTCGTGCGCCCGCGCCAGCCGCTCCACCAGCGCCAGCAGCTCGTCCACCTGCGCCTCGCGCTCGGCGCCCTCCGCC
>CM053559.1:94868090-94889066 GCA_028646485.1 Cryptoprocta ferox | reverse complement strand
GAGAGACTCTTGAATACTGAAAACAAACAGAGGGCTGAAGGGGGAGGGGGAAAGGGGAAGGGGGGTGATGGTCATGGTGGAGGGCACTTGTGGGGAAGAGCACTGGGTGTGATATGGAAACCAACTTGACAATAAACTATGTATTTAAAAAAAAGTGGTGATATAACTCTCCAAAGAACTTGATAGCTTGACTTTTGTCTCTTCACCTGCTCCACCATTCTTTGCAAGTGACTTTTGTCTCAAAGCACCAAGATGACTGCTTCACTTCTGCCTTACAGATGAAAAGAAGATAGAAACAATAACGAAGACAGGGGTTCCTGGATGGCTCAGTCAGTTAAGTGCCCAACTCTTGATTTTGGCTCAGGTCATGATCTCATGGTTCCTGAGATCGAGCCCGGTGTCGGGCTCTGTGCTGACAAGGCAAAGCCTGCTTGGAATTTTCTCTCTCCCTCTCTCTCTGCCCCTCCCCTGCTCTCTCTCTCTCTCTCTCTCTCTGTCTCTGTCTCTGTCTCTCAAAATAAATAAATAAACTTAAAAGAAAGAAACAATGAGGAAGACAGAATGTTACTTGTATTACAAAAGCAAAGCAAGCCCAGAAATCCCCCAGGACTTTGGCTTCTATCTCTTGGTCATGTGGTTACCACAGCTGCAAGAAACACCATGTGATTTAGTATTTCACAAGATACATCACTTTTATCAGCACAACTGTAGTTTTGTTAGTAAGGAAGAAAGGCCAGGTGGATAACATGCATATGATAAGCAACATGTGCTATGTGTCGCTTGGGCGAAACTTCTCTACACCTCGTGGCACAGCTACCTTGTTCTCACCCTCATGGTGAATTCCCTTGACAAACTCCCGACCAAATTTTCATACAACTCTTCATGCTTCTTCGTTTCACACATTCTCTATATTTTGTGAAGCATTAGCATGCATCAGAGCCAGCGGGAATGCTTGTTAAAGTACACAGTCTCTGATTCAGTAGGCTCAGGATGGAGCGTGAGAATCTGCATTCTTGACAAGTTCTCAGGTGTTGCTGATGCTGCTCGCTGAGGACCATACCTTCAGAGTGACCACCCAGGAGCAAATAATCCCGTGTTTGAAAGGGAAAAAAGTCACTTCCATCACGTTCAAGGCATTTCCCTCGTTCTAAATGGTACCAGCTGGATTCAGAGTACTGCAGACTCCTTTCCAAGATTCTCAAGTATACATGCAAAGAACTAAATCAAATAAGGCAAAATACCAGATTCCTATACTCCTTAGTAAGAGAAAGTGGCGACCAGAGAAGGGACCAGAGTCCAACATTGGAAAGCTTTTTTTCTTCTCCCTGAAAGGAACAGAGCTAGTCACACATCCTGAGGCCATCTGACAACCAGATTTACTGTCCGAGAAGGTGACTCAGCTGGGACCTACCAGAAAGAGAATTTCTTTGGTGTGCATACAGAATGGAATAAGGAACCAAAAGTGTGGATCACGTCTGGTCACAGCAAGCTAAAAGGGAGAAGAAGGTCCATCTGTTTCCTGGTTTTGAAAAATGAAACATAATAGGAAAAAGTGGTCTACTGGATGTCAGGCTGTCCTAACATTCTCAACGTTCGAAAAAAGATCAATCACTCTGCCTTTCATGAGGAGATCATTTATGAAAGGCTCGAAGCAGAGTTTCTGCTTCCTGGGTGCTGGAGGGTTTGGCATTTCCTCCTCTTAGCCAGAGGGAGGAGAGTCAGCTCTTGGTACACTAATGTTGTTGCTGCCTGTGGGACCCCTCCCTGTGACTTTCATAAAAATGCTAATGGGGTGCCTCGGTGGCTCAGCTGGTTAAGCATCTGACTCCTGGGTTCCTTTGGCTCAGGTGATGATCAAGGTTTTGGGATCCTGCGTGGGATTCTGTCTCTCTCTCTCTCTCTCTATGCCCCTCCCCCACTCTGTCTCTCTGAAAATAAATACGTAAACTTAAAAAATGGCTAGTACATGTTGTTATTGTGGAAGCCGGTTAAAAAACTGAATTTCTAGTCTACATCAAATGGGGTGAAATGGGACAGGGCTTATGATTGAGAAAGTAGAGGGAGAGCTCAGAAAATTCCCAGAAAGAGCATGAAGGAGTTTGGACTCTCTGGGTTATGGAAATGTATCTTGAGCCAAGTTTCACTAAATCTCCAAGGAGTAGGGTGAAGAAATATTTAGAGATGCCTCATGTATGCCAGGAATTTGGTGCACAGCATTGAACAAGGAAGAGTTTGCTGCCACCCACTACTGTGGAAATAACTGTCAACATCCAGAGACACAAGTGACTAAAATACAATGTAATAAATTAACACTTTGTCGCAGACATACCCAGCATTAAATAGGTACTACTCTTATTTGATGTCTTGGATGAGATAGGGAATGTTTCCATAAGAACAGATATAAGGTCAATCCTTATCCTTACATATGAATTATTTAGCTGTGACAAATTCCCTGTGGTCACCGTGACAACACTCATTGTCCCTCAAGGTCCCTTCTCTGCATCACAGGGAAGGAGCCTAGAATGACATTCCTTATTATCCCTCCTCCTGTAGGTTCAGGTTAGCATTCACTAAAGAGAGACGCTCCCTTGAGATTTGGAACACAGACAGGAAGGAGTAGCATTGTCTGGAAGTTTTTGCAAACACACAGGTGTTATGCTTCACCACTGATGGCGAATCAGAGCCCCATTTAGCTTCTCATACCCCTGCATTCCCAGCCTTCCCATGCTTGGGCAATCCTCTCATTTCCTAAATTAAAAGTACCTTATTTGTTTGTTTGTTTGTTTATAAGTAGGCTTCACGCCCAACTCAGAGCCTAACATGGGGCTTGGACTCAGAATCGTGAGATCAAGTTCTGAGCTGAGATCAAGAGTCAGACACTTAACTGACTGAGGCGTTCAGATGCCTTTACATCTTACTTTTAGTACCTAGATTGACTTATGTTTTCCTAATCAAACACTCTGTATAAGTGGTGGGAGCTGAAATGTTTCTGGAAATAATCAAAGCAAAATAAAGTCAGGATCCAGCACTGGGGAAGAGCAGGACTCAGTAATTCTGGGGCATAGAGTATGAGATTGAAGCTGGAGTCTTATGCAGGGATCTCCGTTGTGAAAGGTTGGTGCCAAATATCTATTAAAATTCTCATCGGACAGGCTTAAATGATTTTGAAATACCCATATCTCTAATTTAATTGTTTGCCCTGAATTTACAACATCTCCTCATACATTTGGGAATATGTTAAGACACACTAAAAATATTATTTGGAAAGTGTCTTATATCACACTTCTCATATGGTTCTAAGGAAAACTACTTGCAACTTTTCAAATTTTATATCAATTAATCTTTGATATTATTAAATATCTTGTCTTTTTTTCTTTATAAGCTTTTATTTAAATTCTAGTTATTTAACATATATGGTAAAACTGGTTTCTGGTATTGAATTTAGTGATTCATCACTTACATATAACACCCAGTGCTCATCCCAACAAGTGCCCTCCTTATTACCCATCACCCATCTAGCCCATCCCCCACCCCCCTCCCTCCATCATCCCTCAGTTTGTTCTTTATAGTTAAGAGTCTTTATGGTTTGCTTCCCTCTCTCTTATTTTCCTTCTCATGTGTTTATCTGTTTTGTTTCTTAAATCCCACATGAGTGAAATCATACGGTATTTGTCTTTCTTTGACTTATTTTGCTTAGCATAATACACTCTAGCTCCATCCATGTTGTTGGAAATGGCAAAATTTCATTCTTTTTGATGGCTGAGTAATATTCTATTGTATATGTACACCACATCTTCTTTATCCATTCATCAGTTGATGGACATTTGAGCTCTTTCCATAGTTTGGCTATTGTTGATGGTGCTTCTCTAAACATCAGGGAACATGTGCCCCTTTGAATCTGTATTTTTGTATCCTTTGGTTAATAGCTGGTAGTGCAATTACTGGGTCATAGGGTAGCTCTATTTTTAATGTTTGTTTGTTTGTTTGTTTGTTTGTTTAAATTTACATCCAAGTTAGTTAGCATCTAGTGCAACAATGATTTCAGGAGTAGAATCCAGTGATTCATTCCCTACATATAACACCCAGTGCTCATCCCAACAAGTGTCCTACTTAATGCCCCATTTAGCCCATCTCCCCCCTCACAGCCCCTCCAGCAACCCTCAGTTTGTTTTCTCTATATAAGAGCCTTTTATGTTTTGTCCCCCTTCCTGTTTTTATATTACTTTTGCTTCCCTTCCCTTATGTTCATCTGTTTTGTATCTTAAATTCCACATAGGAGTGAAGTCATACGATATTTGTCTTTCTCTGACTGACTAATTTTGCTTAGCATAATACACTCTTGTTCCTTCCACATCGTTTTAAAAAATGGCAAAATTTCATTCTTTTTGATTCCAAGCAATATTCCATTTTATATATACAATGGGGAATAAGTTTAAGAATTCTCTGAGCTTGCACCAATGGGTTAATAAGGTTTAGGTGAAAAGCCACCACAGGGCAAAAGTGCTCAGCATAGAACAAAGCATAGAGTGAAAGCCGCTTCCACAGGATGAAAGTGTCCAAGAACAGGTAGAGGTGGAAAGCTGCTGCAGCAGGGCAAAAGCCCCAGGATTTATCATTAAGTAAACAAAATATAGAGCAGAAAGCCGCTATATAGCAAAAGCGCCCAGAGCTAATTAGTGAGAAAAATGCCTTGTTAACCCTGAGGTAGCATGCTGTATCTGACTTAGCCCCTAGGAAAGTTAAGATAAACAGACACGGTGCCTGGTGCCTGCAGTAAATGGCCATATACTCGGCGCCAGGATTTTGTTTTATATTGACCCAAACCCCTAACACTGCATACTTTTGAAACCCCCTTTCTTTCACACACATGAGTTAATGATCAGTGTTTTATTGTCTCTTTCTTCACGTCTAGCACGTTTGTAAGGCTTCCGATCCTAATAAATACAGAGCAAGGACCCTACTCAGGGCGCATGTCTCATCTTGAACATTAGCCTCTCTCATATTCAATTCTGCATCCACTCTCTTGCTGGGCAAGAGAGAACTCCAGACTCAAAGTCTGCGACAATATACCACACATTCTTTATCCATTCATCTATCGATGGACATTTGGGCTCTTTCCATACTTTGGCTATTGTCAGTAGAGCTGCTAAAACATTGGGGTGCATGTGTCCCTTTGAAACAGCACGCCTGTATCCTTTGGATAAATATCTAGTAGTGCAATTGCTGGGTCATAGGGTGGGTTTATTTTTAATTTTTTGAGGAACCTCCATACTGTTTTCCAGAGTGGCTGCACCAGTTTGCATTCCCACCAGTAGTGCCAAAGGGTTCCTTTTGCTCCACATCCTTGCCAACATCTGTTGTTGCCTGAGTTGTTAATTTTCCATTGTGACTGGTGTGAGGTGGTATCTCACTGTGGTTTTGATTTGTATTTCCTGATGATGAATGATGTTGAGCATTTTTTTTCATGTGTCTGTTAGCCATCTGGATGTCTTCTTTTAAAAAGTGTCTATTCATGTCTTTTACCCATTTCTTCACTGGATTATTTGATTTTTTAGGTGCTGAGTTCGGTAAGTTCTTTATAGATTTTGTATACTAACCCTTTATCTCAGATGTGATTTGCAAATATCTTCTCCCGTTCCATTGATTGCCTATTAGTTTTCTTGATTGTTTCCTTTGCAGTGCAGAAGCTTTTTATCTTGATGAGGTCCCAATAGTTCATTTATGCTTTTGTTTCCCTGGCTTCCAGAGACATGTGGAGTAAGAAGTTTCTGTGGCCAAGGTCAAAGAGGTTTTTGCCTTATTTTTAATGTTTAAAGATAAAGATAATGTTTTAAGGTAAAGAAATAGTCAGAAGACATGAACAGACATTTTTCCAAAGAAGAAATACAGATGGATAACAGACACATGAAAAGATGCTCAGCCTCACTCATCATCAAGGAAATACAAATAAAAACCATGATGAGATACCACCTCATACCTGTGAGAATGACTGAAATTAACAAGTCAGGAAGCAACAGATATTGGCAAGGATGTGGAGAAAGGGGAACCCTCTTGTGCTGTTGGTGGGAATGCAAACTGGTGCAGCCACTCTGGAAAACAATATATGGAGGTTCCTCAAAAAGGTCTTGTCTTCTACGGGCAATTGTTTGGTGCCTTAATGGAAGGTCTTTCATATTTTGATACTTTAAAATTCTTAGGCTTTTCTTAAAATTTTCCGACAAAACGTACCATAGCCAAAGTAGTAATTTCTTTAACCATCTCTCCAACTAAGTGTTTTTCTTTTTTGTGCAATAATCAAAGCTGCTTTAATGTGGCCCAAGTTAAAAGTTCAGATCCTGATAAAAATTGTTTAGAATTCTTTTGTTGGGCATTTAATTCTGGCTTAGTTACTAGTTTTATCAATTTTGGTTTTGAGTGTTGGGAGGAAATGTTTTATCAAAATTTCTATGTGTATCCTGAAAACATCTCTAACCACTTTGTTTCTGGCTTTGTTGTACTGCAGCAAAGTGCAATTGCTACTCATCATGAATTTTGTAACATATTTTTGTCCAGTCTCTTTCTGTCTCCCTGTTCCTGTGATAGTGTTTGCCTGGTGATCTCCATTCTTTCTGTATCAGTATTATGCATTCATTTTAAAGTTAAAAATTTGTCCCTATTGATTTTTAAACCAAGAATAAATTTAATTATATTATGAATAAAATAATCAGAATTTAAATTTAATTACCAACTACAATGTAGGTAGGCATTACTATGACTCATACTGTCTACATCCAGTATTTAAACAAAAGTATTGCCTCAGTGAAAAAAGATTATTCAAACAGAATCAATCTATGGACAGGACTATAGCTCGATGATGGGTTTATGTGTGACACTAGAAACAACGCATACAGCCCACATTTGTATTGCAAAACAGCAATAATATATAATACAATATTTGAGGGGAAATTTATTTCTACCTAAACAACAAAGCTGTGTTTCATGGTAAAATATTTTACACTGCTTCAGCTTTTAAATTTAAATTAAAAAAATTTTTTTTACATTTATTTATTTTTGAGAGCCAGAGTGAAAGAGCGTGAGCGGGGGAGGGGCAGAGAGAGAAGGAGACACAGAATCCGAAGCAGACACTAGGCTCTGAGCAAGCGTTCAGCACAGAGCCTGACGCAGGGCTCGAACCCACGAACTGTGAGATCATGACCTGAGCCGAAGTCGGACAGTTAACCGACTGAGCCACCCAGATGCCCCCTTTAAATTTAAATTAAAACTAATTATAACTAAATTATAATTCAAATTTCCTTTTCTCAGGTACACCAGCAACATTTCAAGTGCTCAATAGCCACACGTGACTAGTGGCTACCATACTGGACACTACGATTTCTAGAAAATACTCAAATATTTGGAAACCAAACACATACTTCTAAATAATCCATGAGTGAGAAAAAAACATCACAAAGAATATAGAAAATATTTTAAACGAATAGTGAAAACAGAATATACACAAATTTGTGAGATGTAGATACACATGTGTAGAGGGAAATTCTACTGCTTCCTATCCTTATGTTAGAAAACAAGAATTCTTAATAATTTATAAGATATTGTAGATGATACAGGGTAGAGACTCAGATATTACTATCTCCTGAAGAATATTGAGATTTGTTTTAGCAGGTATTTAAATTGCTTTTTATTCTTTTATAGTTTATTGTCAAGTTGGTTTCCATGTAACACCCAGTGCTCATCCCGACAAGTGCCCTCCTCCATACCCATCACCCCCTTCCCCTCTCCCCCTCCCCCATCAGCCCTCAGTTTGTTCTCAGTATTCAAGAGTCTCTCACAATTTGCCTCCCTCCCTCTCCCCAACTATTTACCCCCCTTCCCCTCCCCCATAGTCCTTTTCTAAAATATATGGCCAATTAAATTACTGGTAGATCCCTTTGACTTTGGGAAACTTGGGTTTAGACATACCTAGCAAGAGACTGCTTTGATCTTGGTCTTCTTTTAGAGTAAATCCCTTTGTCCTGATGTGGTTTTTACTCCAGAAACACCACCCTTTCAGTATTGCCATGGAATGCTTGGTGGACTGGAACCTGGGACTGTTTGGTGAACTGGTACCTCAGATTCCGTCTTTGCTGCCATCACTGCTGACATCCGTGACCAGCTCTTTCAGGCTTCCAGAAAAAAATTTTCTCTGGACCATTTGGGGATTATAGTTCCCTATAGTGTCTTCCTGCATTTGGTCACTTCCCAGTGCCTTCAAACAACTGTTGTAAAATTATTATTATTTTGTATTTTCTACATAGTTTTTCAGTGTTATTACAGGAGTGTTGGGAGCTGGAAATATCCCCTGACGCTTTTAACAGCTGCTCGGATGCACCGGGGAGGAAACAATCTAGTATGCACTGAGCTCTTCTAGTTGTCCAAATCCCCATTTTTTTTTTTTTTGGTGCTTTGTTCTAGTGTAGAGATGTTTTTAGGAAGGCACAAATTCTAAAGTTGGTGATTTTCACAGCCTTGGCCAAGACAACCCTCTGTCCTCAGCCCACCCCCACCTCCACCCACATCACTTTTTTTCTTACTGGTACACAGACTGTGGTGTTTCCAGAACATACCCACACATGTGTTTCCCTGTTGTCTGAGGCTGAGGAAGCGATAGTGCCATATCTATCCCTCCTCCTGGACTCTTGTGGGACTTATCGCTGCTGATTTTTAATCATAAAGGAGAAAAAAATCCCACTGTATTTGATATAATAAAACCAATTTCTTTAGGATTTTTATTTTTTTTATTATTTTTCCTTTTTTAAGGATTTTTACTGGATAACGTGTTTTGAGTGACTTGCCATTTAAACTTAGTCAATGAGGCTGTCATTTGGTCAATGCTTGTATTTTCTGTTATGAAATTAACAAAGCTGACAGTTAAGACAAGATCACTTAAAGGAATTAATTTTCTAATGGAAATGCAAATGACTTTAGCTTTCACCCTGAAGAATGAATGCCTGAGGATAACAAAGGAAATATAAAAACATAGGCTGTCAAAGTATACTCAAAGCATCTGAAACAAAAGCAATATTTTATTCATAAAAAAGGAAGAAAGGTAGACGACAAGAACAGAATTGGAAATTCCGACATTGATCTTAGGGAATATGAAAAAGTATTATATGATAAATGTGCTTCAGTTCGGTGGGAAATGGATGGCATATCTAATAAGTGGTTCTGGCACAAAGACTTAAGTATGCACCCCAAATAAGTCTCTGTAGGGCCCTGAGACACTTTTCTGAATCTTCTAGTAAATGAAATGCTCAAACTTTCTTAGAGGTCCATTGGGTCTGGGGAAGAGAGGGGTCCCGGCCTCCACACTGGGAGACTGTAGTCCGCGGGCATCTGGTTGTAAAGACTTAACCATTGGACGAGTGTCCAAGTGGATCTGACGCTGTGTCCTCTGCTCTCTGACCGCCCTCCAGCACTGTCTTCCCCCATGGCCACTTCCCACCCTCCCAGAAGTCCCGTCTGCTCCTATTCTGCTCCATCAGTTGGTCAGACTCCCCAGAAGCACCTAGAACCTCAAAGAAGCTGAGGTGCACCTGACTCCTTATGCAGCTAGATGGCCAGAGCCAGACCCGTCCTGCTTGCTCTCTTCTCCAATCCCTAGGTGGCTTCCTCGGAACCCTGTGCGCTGGAACAGCCCTCCAGAAAGACGCCCGCCCACTGCAGTTCTCCCCTCTACAAGGCACGCTGTTCCCTACAGTGTTGAAGCCATTCATCGCCCCAGAAGGTGTGATGAAGGCCCCCGGGTGCGGTGCAAGTGGGGCACTCTGGAACGCACCTGACGATCAGGAGACTGAGAGGCCGGCAGCTGAGGTCCGGCCGAGGCTCAAATGAGCGCCCTCCCCAGCAGACGTCTGTGAGCTTCCTCCGATTCCTTCTGGATCTGGCACAGCCCCTCCCACCCGGGCTGCGCGCAGGGCGCCTCCTCCGAGCCGCGCCCCCGGGCCACCTGCCTCTCCGCGCCGCCTGGGCGCAGACCTTTCCGCTGCCAGTAGCTGTAGGCGCGGTTGCTGAAGCGCCGGCCCTCGTTCTCCCACAGGAGGCCGTCGATGTGCGCCAGGAGCTCCCGCAGCTGCGCCTCCTGCTCCGCGCCGCGCGCCGCGTTGTCGAAGGCGCAGTGGCGCCGCGCGCACACCTCGTCCAGCAGCGCCAGGTGCTGGTTGTCGGTCTCCCGCACGTAGCGCTCCAGGGAGCCCCCTTCCAGATCCTCCTTGTGCGTGAACACCAGCACCGTGTGGGCCAGCACGCCCACCCCGAAGGCCTCCTGGAGGCGCCGCACCGCCTGCCGGTCCTCCTCCGTGAAGCGACCCAGCTGCGTCACCAGCAGCACCGCGTGCGGCCCCGGGGCGGAGAAGGCGACCGCCTGGCACACGGCCTCCGGCGGGGCCCGCGGGGACAGGATGTCGGGGGTGTCGATCACCTCGAGCACCCGGCCGGCCCAGCCGCGGCTGGCCATCTGCAGGGCGCGGGTCACCGGCTGAGCGCTGAGTTTAGACTGGAACTCTCTCCTGCCCAGGATGCTGTTTCCCGTCGCGCTCTTCCCGGTGCCCGTTTTCCCCACCAGCAGGAGCCTCAGTCTCCCGGGACTCAGCGGGGCCCCCCCCAGACCTGGAAGCGCCGAGACAAAGCAGAGGGAGGTGGGGTTAGAGCCGCGCGGCTGGGAGCTCCCTGACCCGGGCAGGGAGTCCGGGGTGGGGGGGGTGGGGGGATGGGAGAACGGGAGACCCGAGTCTGCACCCCAGACCTGCGGGGGGTGGGGGTGGGAGTGGGCGGGGGAGGCTCACGTTCTTTCTTGCCCTTTTTAAGCGTTTTAAAAAAAATTGTGGTAAAAAGACAATATAAAAATATATAATATAACAAAATTCATTATTGTACCCATTTTGAGGTGTGCAACTCCGTGGCGCCCAGTGCATTCACATCACGTGCAATCATCATCACTGTGCACCTCAAGACTTTTATTATCCCAAACGGTCCTGATGAAACCATAACTCCCCATTACTCCCCCCTGTCCCCTAGTTCCTGGTGGCCTCTAGTGTCCTTTCTGTCTCCAGGAGTCTGACTATTCTAGGTAGGGCATGCCAGTGGAATCATGCAGGATTTGCTTTGTTGTGTCTGGCATATTTCACTCAGCATAACGTCCTCAGATTCACCCACGTTGTCGCCCGTGTCAGGACCGCCTTCCTTTCTAAGGCTGGATCATACTCCATTGTAGGTTTGTAACACATTTTGTTTATTCATAAACATGTATGAGCATTTGGGTTGTTTCCACCTTTTACTACTGTGAATAAGGCTGTGGTGAACATCGGAGGACAAGTGTCTGTCCGAGTCCCCTGCTCTCATTTCTTTTGGGTACCCACCCAGAAGGGGAATTGCTGGATCATGTGGTAGAATATCACATTTTTAAAAAAATTTTAATGTTTTATTTATTTTTGAGAGACAGAGAAAGAGAGACAGTGTGAGCGGGGGAGGGTCAGAGAGAGAGGGAGACACAGAATCCAAAGACAGGCTCCAGGCTCTGAGCTGTCAGCACAGAACCTGACGCCAGGCTCGAACCCACGAACCGTGAGATCATGACCTGAGCCGAAGTCTGAGGCTCCACCGACTGAGCCACCCAGGCGCCCCAGAATACCACATTTTTATGTTTCCGTTTTGACACCTCTTATCAGGGTCATCTGTTCTCACCCAGGTGGGAGTTAGCCCAGCATGACTATGGAAGCCTGAGCTTCCCTAAGTCTCCCTGATTGGAGAGCCTTCTCAGTAAGAGCAGGAAGAAAAAGAAACATGTGGCCTCCTGTGTCTGACCACATCACCTTGTCTTCAGCTTTTGCGACAGGGAATGTGGGGAGTGTGGGACCACCTCAGCTCGACCCCAGGCTCCAAGTGCAGAAACACCCTGTGCCCACATTCCTAGACAGCAGCCTTGAAGTCTGGGTTGGATGTTCTCACCCAGCAGACTATCAGAACCATGAGCAGCGAGAGACTTGGAGATGCCAACTGAAGATCTAGAAACCCAGTGTCAAGGTTCTTAGATACTTGATAGCTCCTGCAGCTGAGCACCAGGAAGGGAATTAATTCCCTTCTGACCTTTCAGATCCGAGACCCAGAGCACACAGAGAAATGCCAAGCAATACATGGTTTCCAAGTCTGTTCCCCCATTGAAGATAGTGGTGTGTCTCAATGGCAGAGCCCTGAGCCTCCTGAGCGGAAGACGGGCACTGGTTTCCTCCAAATCTCTTTAGCAATGACATGTTTTTTCTGCTGCCTACCACCTGGGGTGGGCTGACCCAGCAGCCAATTTGGACCCAATGGCTTTGGCTCCCTCCACTTGCCCCCTGCTGGCTTCAAAGGAATTTGAGCGAATGGGTGAGAGTTTCAAGGAAGCATGGGGCATGGAACATTTACTTCTACCCTCCCAGCCAATGAAAAGCTGGACAAAAATAGCAAATCCTGTCTCTGTGCAGGCCTGGGGCCGCCAGAGCACACCACTGGAATTTAAATTTTTTTTTCTTTGAGAGAGAGAGAGCGTGAGCATGAGCAGGGGAGGGTCGGAGAGAGAGGGAGACACAGAATCCTAAGACAGGCTCCAGGCTCTGAGCTAGCTGTCAGTACAGAGCCCGACGTGGGGCTCGAACCCATGAACGTGGCCTGAGCCGAAGTCGGATGCTTAACCGACTGAGCCACCCAGGCGCCCCACCACTGGAATTTAAATACATCACTTTGAGCACTGGAGAGGATTTTTCAGGTAATATTTAACCTTGATTGCTGCAAGAACAGGTAAATCGGGTATCAGCACTTCTATGCGTAATTTTCTTCCGTGGTTTATCAATAAAGCTCTCTCCCAATAGCCCTGGCCATTGAAGTTCATGTCGTAAAAAAAAAAAACTGTGTTGAAACACATAATGAGTCACAAACACTTTCTTCTGGCCGGGAAAATGGATGAATTCCCAGCATTCCCAGATTCTGTCTCCCCAAGGTAGATGGCAAAGTTGAGCGCTCGAAAGTTGAAAGCCTGGTCCTGATGCAGTAGCTTTTGGAGAGAACACCCTCCAGAAGGCCAAGCCCAGTTCTGGGGCAGCGGCCAAGTACATCCTGTCTGCTCCCATGCTGCTTTGCAGCCCGTATGACCCCGAGAGTTCTCCCATCTGATCCAGCCAAGCACCCCCCGCACAGGGTCTCTTGGCTGCAGAGCCTCGGGCCCAGGTGAGCCATTTGGTCACATCCTTCCTGAGGTGGAAAGCCCAGAACGCACAGACTTCTTTTCCTCGGGCCTGGCACAGAGATTTAGTAAAGGGGGCGGCTGGCGCTGTGTCCCCCTTCCTTCCCTCCCTCCCCCGCTGTGCCCATCAGGGCCCTCTCCCTTATTTGGCTACGGTAACGGGAGAACCCCCAAAGGTTCCTGGGCAAATCTCTACAGGGACGAGCCCCGCTGCCTGTCCCAGTGCACCACGTGTCACCGAACATCCCCACCCACACCTCGCTCCAGCTCATTTCTGCTAGAAGGTAGTTTACCTCCTAAAATGTCTTGTTTAGGATCCTGACGCAGCGCTCCTGCAGGATTGTCCTGGAGAATCTCTTCGTATTCTTCTTCCTCTGTCTAGAGAAAACGATACTACGTCTTACTGGTTTTTCAAAAGTGTTAAGAGGCGCCTGACTGTTGCCTCTCTCTTGCCAGAGCTTAGGTTTGAGGGGGAGCAGCCTGAATGAGGAGAGGGAGGAGGGAGGAGGGAGTCAGAGGGGGCTCTCCTTCCTTTGCAGACCCTGTTTCCTCTCCTCTCCCCCCATCCCTACTGTGGTCTCTATTGTCAGTGTAAGAGACCCCATGGGGAAAAGCTAACTGGCCTGCCAGCCGAGGGGCAGGTAGTATCCGGATAGACAGGGTCCTAGAGCCATTCCTTGCGGAGAGAAAGGAGCACAGAGCAGAGGCAGGTCTGATACTGGGTCCTGAGAGCAGTGGGGAGATCGGTGCGGCCACAGGATATCTGGAGGGCGCGGGCAGGAAATTGTGGCGAGGGACTGGCTGGGGGCTGGGGGACAGGAGTGTTGGCCCAGAAAGAGCAGTCCGGGCCTGACCTTGGGGAAGGCGTGGCAGTGAGGAAGTTAGGATTGCAGAGGGCTTCCAGGTGGGTGGCCAGGACAGGAACGGGGCCATCAGTGTGCAGGGCAGAGTCCTGCGAGGAGACCTCAGTGCTCATCTCCAGTGGCCATCAGGATGGTCACACTGTCTGGGCCTTATTGTCCCCGTAAGTGTGAATGCTGGGCCTGAACTAAATGTCCCTGAGGGCTCATCCCCTGTGGGAAGGACCATGCCACTCCAACCAGGAACCTCCGTCGTCCCTCTGAAGAAAGAGCCTGTCACCTCTCTCAGTGCATCCTGACTCATGGACTAACACAGGTCCCTATGGAGGGGGAGCTGCGACCCGGCGGCCCACAGCTCCTTGATATTCTCTGTGGGGTCACGGAGGAAACCACAGGTTTCCATGACTGCTTTTCCAGAACATGTGGGTCACTCAGAGACACAGATGAATGTCTCCAGACAAAGGCTGTGGGGTGTGGGGACACCCAGCCACAGGGGCCCCTGACAAGCATGGTTTTCCCATTGCCGCAACATCCTTGGAAGGTTATCGCACTTTGTTAACGTGGCAAATGACTTCAGTCCTGCCCAGGGCCCAGGAGCTGGCCCGCGGGAGGCCCGCGTGGCTCTTGCTGTGTGGCTGTTGGCTTTACTTAGCAATGTCACCCCCTGGAGCGCCAGGCTCAGAGCGGACACAGTCCAGTAAGTCGTGTGACTTCGCAGGAAAAGAGAGTGCCCAGGTCAGGTGAACAGCTGTCCCCAGACCTGGTGAGCAACATTTTAGCAGGGACACAGCGTTTGTCTATCAGAAGGGCTTCTGGAACAAGGGGGTGAGCGCTCCTGTCTCTGCACCTGGCACCCCCCTCAACCTCTTTGTCCTTGGCTTCCTTACATCCCTGATGGCACCGAGGCAGTGCTTCACTAGTGAGAAGGGAAGGGGGCGCTCGGTGGAAGGTAAGAGTGGGGCGGTGGGTGCGCTGGGTGGGGTGCACGGGCAGAAAACTTGAACAGTGCCCTCCAGCCTTGCACTCCAGCGAGGGAGTCCGCGCCCCGGGCCTCGCCGCCGCACCCCTGCCCAGAGCAGCCCCTCACACGTCCGCCTCGCTGCACTTGGTAGGTTTTGTTTCCCGTGCACAAAGCACGAGCAGCCACGTCCCCGCCACGTCCTCACGGGGAGGAGGGTCACCTCGCCAAAGCCTCCTGCCCAGGAGTAAGCAGTGAATTCGAACAGGGAGCAGAGTCCTCCTGACGCTTACTCATGGCTGCTTCCGTTCCACTGTAAACACACACTACACACGCTGCACACATGCACTCACAAACACAACACACTCGCAAACACACACCCACATAAACAGAACACACACCGACACACTCACAAACACAACACACCCCCGTACACTTGCAAACGCACAGCCAGACAAGCACAATGCACACCCACACTCACAAACATACACACAGACTCACAAACACAACACACGCACTCAAACACAATCACCCATACTCAAACATATCACACACACCCGCTCACAAACACAACACCACCCACAAACTTGTAAACATATACACACAAACACGACACACACCCACATACTTATAAACAAACACACACTCAAAAACACAACACGCACACACTCACAAGCACACACACAAATGGAACACACATCTCCACACTCACAAACATACACACTCACAAACACACATTCACAAACACAAGACGCACACTCGCAAACATAAGACACACCCCACTCACACACACACACAGACTCACAAACACACCGTTCAAACACACCCACACACTTGCAAACGCACACAAACAACACATACCCACACTCAAAACACACCACACACACCACCCACTCACAAACACATCCCACACTGACACGCTCACAAACATACACACACAAACTTGCAAACGATACTCATAAACACAACACACACCTCTACACAAACATACACATACACACAGACCTGTACACACATACAATCAGAACACACCACACACATATTCACAAATACATAAACACACAAACACACGTAAACACACACAAACACAGAAACATATGTCACCCACATACACTCACAAACATAACACACACACAAACATGAATACACAACATACACATTCACACAAACACATGCATCACTCCACCCATACATAGACACTCCCAAACACAACACAAACACACAATACACACAGAAACATACATACACAACACAGACGCACACACACACTCTCACACACTCAGACTTACCTCTCCGTCAGCCATAGAGGAAGAGGAATGGTCATGTTTTCTGTCTCCTGGGTGCGTGCGCTCTTGTGAATTCTTTGTTTCTCCTCCTGGGGCCGACACATCGCAGGCTGCTGGGGGCTTTGACGGGAAGAGGTAGAGGAAAGTGTCCACGGCTTGGGAATATATCGAGCACATTGCTTATAGTTTTCAGTAAAAAGCAGTCAGAAAGCTCAGCTCAAGAACTGTGCTTGAAAGAGCAGAGTCCGCTGTATGGGGAACAGGAAGTGGGTGGGAACACCCGGGGCAACGCACTTCGCAGTGGGAACATGTGCTGGTCACATTTTGTCTGCAGCTTTGGTAATATAAACAAGAAAAGCAAGAACACCGGTATTGTTATTATTTTTATCTGGAACTAGGATAACTCAGAGGCTTAGAAAGAAGCAGCAGAACCTTCAGAAAATTTTGTGCCAGGGGAATGATTTTTTTACTGATCTCCTCCCTTTTCTGCAAGGTGCCCGCCTCCTGCAGACACCCTAGGCCTTCGCCATCGTGGCGGATGCCAGTTGTCTCTTCCTCCCTCCTTAACTCTAACTTCCTTTAAGTTGGTTCTCGCAAGACTAGGCCTGCGGACTAGAACTCCTGGGTCTTGGGGGGCACGTCCTCAGAGATTGGAGCTACTCCATGGGCTCCCGTCTGCTGACTGTGGGCCGTGGGACTGGTCAGCTGCACAACAATTGAGCCAATCCCTTATAATAAATCATGGGGGCCAATCCCTTATAATAAATCATGGGGGCCAATCCCTTATAATAAATCATGGGGGCCAATCCCTTATAATAAATCATGGGGGCCAATCCCTTATAGTAAATCATGGGGGCCAATTCTTTATAATAAATCTCTTTACGTATGTGTGTATACAACACACACACACACACACACACACACACACACATCTGACAATCTCCAAATCTGTGCCATATCTGAGTCTGGTCTTCCCTGGGTCTCCAGATTGGGGTTCTTCTTGCCTCTTAGCACACCTTGTGCGGATGTGGAAAGCTGGATGTGATCTCTCCTATATCAGGAATTAAGATAACTAGAGCTGTGGGTGAGGTTTTGTATTCATCTGTCTACGAGTTGGGCTGTCTTCCTGTTTGCTGAAGCTGAAGGAGCTGGTGGTTCTGGCTTCCTCTAATATTCCTGTCTGGTCTCACTGTTGTCTGTGGGTTTCCCTAGGAAGCCCTTCTTAAATAGAGTTTCTGTCTTGCTGTTATTTCAGCTTTATTTCACTGTTTTTATACTGAAGCTCTGTCGATGTGGTGGTAGGAGCGGGTACGGGAAGCATGATCTTAAAATTAAATCACACTCTCTCGGTGGGTCTGCGACCCTGGGCTATGATCATCACAATTTTTTAGCTTTTCCTTCTGTGTCCCCCATTTTGGGTGATCCAGGTGATATGGCCACTTCCCACCGTTTTCTCCTAATTTCACTGCAGCCTCTCTCTTCTCCCATCTGCTCTGGCCTTGATGGACTTACTTTAGTCACTCGAATGCTTCATCCATCTTTTTTCTCAGGAATTGCTGTGAAGTTCTTCCTTCGCGGGAAAGGTATGCAAGTAATAAAAATATTTTGATAAACATTTTGGAGGCTTAATGGAAATTTAGAGGTTTAAAATATTCACTATTAGGGCGCCTGGGTGTCTCAGTTGGTTGAATGTCTTATTCTTGATTTTGGCTCAGGTCTTGATCTCCTGGTTCGGATTGAGCCCCGCATCCGGCTCTATGCTGATAGCACAGAGCCCACTTGGTATTCTGTCTCTCCCTCTCCCTCTCCCCCTCCCCTGCTTGCTCTCTCTGCCTTTCTAAAATAAAAAATAAAATAAAATAAAATGTTCACTATTCATACTGTTTTGAATATTTATCTAGAAGAAATATACACTAAAACCATAAAAGATGAACAAATGGCATGTATAAAAAAATATAAGGTGCCTATTAAATCATTATTTGTAAATGCTATGATTATACACCTGGGAAAATCAAGAGAATAAACCATATAACATGCTCCTATAAGAGAATAAACTTATAATCACGTGTCTACAAACAATAAAATAATAAATTGATGGATGCAAAATTAAATAGAAACCATAAAAACTGACATAAGCCAATTATGTTAACATAACAATAGCCAATTATATATAACTTGTGAGTTAAAAATAACAACAAAAAGTAAAATGCCTAAGAATAAACTTGAAAATTGTGTGAACATTCCATATAAAGGAAATTTCTGAGGCTATGGCGCAAATAGAACTCTCACATGATGTTTAGTGAAAATGCTAATTGGTAGACCTCTTTTGGAAAAGTCTGTAGGACCTAGGAAACCTGAATATTACACATAGCCAATATTGAGCTGTTCTACCCCAAGGTACATACCCAACACAAATATGTGCCTCTGTTCCGTGAAACATGTCTGTGATATTTATAGTGGTGGCACTTAGAATAACAAAAAACTGGAAACAATGTAAATGCCCATCAACTTAAGCGTTCTCACCACAAAACAAGAAAGAAAAGAAAAATGTGAGTTGGTGGATATGTTAATTAGCTAGATTATGGTGAATATTTCACAATGTATGCCTATATCAAATCAACAACTTATACACCTTAAATATATATAATTTTTATTTGTCAAGTAGACCTCAATAAAGCTAGAAAATAAAATGAAGTAAAATAGCTGAAATATGGTTTTATTTTTTTTATTAAAAAAATTTTTATGTCTTTATTTTGAGAGACCAAGACAGAGAGTGAGCGGGGGAGGGGCAGAGAGAGAGGGAGACACAGAATCTGAAGCTGGCTCCAGGCTCTGAGCTGTCAGCCTGATGCAGGGCTCGAACCCACGGACTGTGAGATCATGACCTAAGCCGAA
Source organism: Cryptoprocta ferox (assembly GCA_028646485.1). Classification (NCBI taxonomy): domain Eukaryota; kingdom Metazoa; phylum Chordata; class Mammalia; order Carnivora; family Eupleridae; genus Cryptoprocta; species Cryptoprocta ferox. The sequence goes on along the minus strand of CM053559.1, from coordinate 94,869,815 downwards.
GTCGGACGCTCAACCAACTGAGCCACCCAGGTGCCCCAGAAAAATGGTTTTAGAATGAAAAAGCAGGGGCGCCTGGGTAGTTCAGTCACTTAAGTGTCTGACTTTTGATCTCAGTTCAGGTCTTGATCTCAGAGTAGTGAGTCCAAGCTCCGTGCTTGGTGTGGAGCCCACTTTACAAACAAACAAAGAAATAATTAAAAATTGAAAAAGTATAAATAATATAGCCTACATTAATTGGGTTAATTATACAAATTATATATTCATTTATAAATTATAAATTATATGTGTGTAAATTGGGTTATATTCACACAATAGAATACTAATAGTGAGAATGCACTATTTATTGCTACTTACTATAATATGGATAAATCTCAAACATAAGGCTAAGCAAAAAATGACAACAGAAACAAAAACAAGATACAAAAGAAATACATTGTACATAATTCCATTTATATAAAGTACAAGGACCGCTAAAATGAATCTATGCTATTCGAAGTTCAGCTAGAAGTCACTCGGAGAATACAGGGGGACTTCTGGGATGTTCTGTTTCTTTATCTGAGTGCTGGTTACACTTCATGTTACTATAGATCATAAGGGACCCATTACTGTTTCTAAATATTAAAGTATTAAAAATGATGACATTGGGATGCCTGGGTGGCTCAGTCAGTTAAGCATCTGACTGATTTCTGCTCAGGTGATGATCTCACAGTTCCCGAGATAAGCCCCACATTGAGCTCCACACTGATGGTGTGGGGCCTGCCTGGGATTCTCTCTCTCTCTCTCTCTCTCTCTCTCTCTCTGCTCCTCCCCCACTTGCATGTGCACACACTCTCTCTCTCTCTCAAAATAGGGGCACCTGGGTGGCTCAATCAGTTAAGCGCCCGACTTTGGCTCACATCATGGTCTCACAGTCTCACATCGGGCTCTGTGCTGACAGCTCAAAGCCTGGAGCCTGCTTCCGATTCTGTGTCTCCCTCTCTCTTTGCCCCTCCCCTGCTCGTGCTCTGTCTCTGTCTCTTCAAAAATAAATAAATATTAAAAACTTTTTTAATAAAAATAAACTTTAAAAATTTTTATTTTTTAATTTTTTAAATATAATTTATTCTCAAATTGGTTTCCATACAACACCCAGTGCTCAACACAACAAGTGCCTTCCTCAATGCCCATCACCCACCTTACCCTCTCCCCCACCCCCCATCAATCCTCAGTTTGTTCTCAGTATTTAAGAGTCTCTTACGGTTTGCCTCCCTCCCTCTCTATAACTTTTTTTCCCTTTCCCCACCCCATGGTCTTCTGTTCAGTTTCTCAAGGTCCACATATGAGTGAAAACAGATGGTATCAGTCTTTCTCTGCCTGACTTATTTCGCTTAGCATGACACCCTCGAGGTCCATCCACGTTGCCACGAATGGCCAGATTTCATTCTTTCTCATGGCCATGTAGTATTCCATTGTATAGATAAACCACATCTTCTTGATCCATTCATCAGTTGATGGACATTTAGGCTCTTCCCATGATTTGGCTATTGTTGAAAGTGCTGCTGTGAACATTGGGGTACATGTGCCCCTACGTATCAGCACTCCTGTATCCCTTGGGTAAATTCCTAGCAGTGCTATTGCTGGGTCATAGGGGGGTTCTATTGTTAATTTTTTGAGGAACCTCCACACTGTTTTCCACATCGGCTGCACCAGTTTGCATTCCCACCAACAGTGTAGGAGGGTGCCCGT
>CM053559.1:94843931-94867590 GCA_028646485.1 Cryptoprocta ferox | reverse complement strand
TTGAAAGTGCTGCTGTGAACATTGGGGTACATGTGCCCCTACGTATCAGCACTCCTGTATCCCTTGGGTAAATTCCTAGCAGTGCTATTGCTGGGTCATAGGGGGGTTCTATTGTTAATTTTTTGAGGAACCTCCACACTGTTTTCCACATCGGCTGCACCAGTTTGCATTCCCACCAACAGTGTAGGAGGGTGCCCGTTTCTCCACATCCTCGCCAGCATCTATAGTCTCCTTATTTGTTCATTTTAGCCATTCTGACTGGCATGAGGTGGCATCTCAGTGTGGTTTTGATTTGTATTTCCTTGATGATGAGTGACGTTGAGCATCGTTCCATGTGTCTGTTGGCCATCTGGATGTCTTCTTTGGAAAACCGTCTATTCATGTCTTTTGCTCATTTCTTCACTGGATTAATTGTTTTTCAAGTATGGAGTTTGGTGAGTTCCTTATAGATTTTGGATACTAGCCCTTGATCCGACATGTCATTTGCAACTATCTTTTCCCATTCCATTGGTCACCTTTTAGTTTTGTTGATTGTTTCCTTTGAAGTGCAGGAGCTTTTTATCTTGATGAGGTCTCAATAATTCAGTTTTGCTTTTAATTCCCTTGCCTTTGGAGATGTGTTGAGTAAGAAATTCCTGTAGCTGAGGTCAAAGAGGTTGTTTCCTGCTTTCTCCTCTAGGGAGAAGGTTTCCTGTCTCACATTCAGGTCCTTCATCCATTTTGAGTTTATTTTCGTATATGGTGTAAGCAAGTGATCTAGTTTCATTCTTCTGCAGGTTGCTGTCCAGGTCTCCCAGTACCACCTGCTAAAGAGGCTGTCTTTTTTCCATTGGATACTCTTTACTGCTTTGTCAAAGATTAATTGGCCATACATTTGTGGGTCCAATTCTGGGTTCTCTATTCTATTCCTTTGGTCTATGTGTCTGTTTTTGTGCCAATACCATACTGTCTTGATGATGACAGCTTTGTAGTAGAGGCTAAAGTCTGGGATTGTGATGCCTCCTATTTTGGTTTTCTTCTTCAATATTACTTTGGCTATTCAGGGCCTTTTGTGTTTCCATACAAATTTTAGTGTTGTTTGTTCTAGTTTTGAGAAAAATGCTGGTGCAATTTTGATTGGGATTGCATTGAATGTGTAGATTGCTTTGGATAGCATTGACATTTTAACAATATTTATTCTTCCGATCCATGAGCATGAATGTTTTTCCATTTCTTTGTGTCTTTTTCAATTTCCTTCATAAGTTTTCTATAGTTTTCAGCATACAGATCTTTTATATCTTTGGTTAGGTTTATTTCTAGGTATTTTATGGTGCAATTGTGAACGGGATTAGTTTCTTTATTTCTCTTTCTGTTGCTTTATTATTGGTGTATAAAAATGCAACCAATTTATGTACATTGATTTTGTACCCTGTGACTTTGCTGAATTCATGTATCAGTTCTAGCAGACTTTTGGTGGAGCCTTTCAGGTTTTTCATGTAGAGTATCATGTCGTCTGCAAAAAGTGAAAGTTTGACTTCATCTTTGCCAATTCTGATGCCTTTTATTTCATTTTGTTGTCTGATTGTTGATGCTAGAACCTCCAACACTATGTTAAACAACAGTGGTGAGAGTGGACATCGCTGTCATGTTCCTGATCTCAGGGGAACGCTGTTTTTCCCCATAGAGGATGATATTAGCTGTGGGTTCTTCATAAATGGCTTTTATGATGTTTAAGTATGTTCCTTCTATCCTGACTTTCTTGAGGGTTTTTATTAAGAAAGGATGCTGTATTTTGTCAAATGCTTTTTCTGTATCTATTGACAGGATCATATGGTTCTTATCTTTTCTTTTGTTAATGTGTTGTATCACACTGATTGATTTGTGACTATTGAACCAGTCCTGCAACCCAGGAATGAATCCCACTTGATCATGGTGAATAATTCTTTTTATATGCTGTTGAATTTGATTTGCTAGTATCTGGTTGAGAACTTTTGCATCCATATTTTTCAGGGATATCTGCCTGTAGTTCTCTTTTTTTGCTGGGTCTCTGTCTGGTTTGGGAATCAAAGTGATGCTGGCTTCATAGAATGAGTCCAGAAGTTTTCATTCCATTTCTATTTTTTGGAACAGCTTGAGAAGGGTAGGTGTTAACTCTGCTTTAAATATGTGGTAAAATTCTCCAGGGAAGCCATCTGGTCCAGGACTCTTATTTGTTGGGAGATTTTTGATAACTGATTCAATTTCTTCACTAGTTATGGGTCTGTTCAAATTTTCTTCCCATTTGAGTATTGGTAGTGTGTGGGCGTTTAGGAATTTGTCCATTTCTTCCAGGCTCTCCAGTTTGTTGGCATATCATTTTTCATAGTATTCCCTGGTAATTGCTTGTATTTCTGAGGAATCGGTTGTAATAGATCCCTTTTCATTCATGATTTTATCTATTTGGGACCTCTCTCTTTTCTTTTTGAGAAACCTGGCTAGGAGTTTATCTATTTTGTTTATTTTTTCAAAAACCAACTCTTGGTTTCATTGATATGTTCTACTGTTATTTTTGGAATCTATATTGTTTATTTCTTCCCTGGTCTTTATTATTTCTCTCCTTCTGCTGAGTTTGGGGTGTCTTTGCTGCTATGCTTCTAGCTCCTTTAATGTGCTATTAGACTTTGTATTGGGGATTTTTCTTGTTTCTTGAGATAGGCCTGGACTGCAATGTATTTTCCTCTTAGGACTGCCTTTGCTGCATCCCAAAGGGTTTGGATTGTTGTATTTTCATTTTCATTTGTTTCCATATATTTTTAAATTTCTTCTCTAATTGCCTGGTTGACCCATTCATTCTTTAGTAGGATGTTCTTTAACCTCCATGCTTTTGGAGGTTTTCCAGATTTTTCCCTGTGATTGATTTCAAGTTTCATAGCATTGTGTTCTGAAAGCATGCATATGATCTTAATTCTTTTATATTTATTGAGGGCTGCTTTGTGACCCAGTATGTGATCTGTCTTGGAGAATGTACCCTGTGCTCTCGAGAAGAAAGTGTATTACACTGCTTTGGGATGTAGAGTTCTAAATATATCCGTCAAGTCCATCTAGTCCAATGTATCATTCAGGGCCATTGTTTCTTTACTAATTCTCTGTCTAGATAATCTATCCATTGCTGTAAGTGTAGTATTAAAGTCCCCTGCAATTAGCAACATTCTTATCAATAAGATTGCTTATGTTTGTGATTAATTGTTTTATATATTTGGGTGCTACCAAATTTGGTGCATAGACATTTTTAAGCTCTTCCTGATGGATAGACCCTGTAATTATTATATAATGCCCTTCTTCATCTCTCGTTACAGCCTTTAATTTAAAATCTCGTTTGTCTGATATAAGTATGGCTACTCCAGTTTTTTTTTTTTGACTTCCATTAGCATGATAGATAGTTCTCCTTCCCCTCCCTTTCAAGCTGAAGGTGCCCTCAGGTCTAAAATGAGTCTCTTGTAGACAATAAGTAAAGGAGAACCTAGGTGGCTCAGTCTGTTAAGCATCCGACTTCTTGCGGCTTGTGGGTTCAAGCTCTGTGTGGGGCTCTGTGCTGACACCTGAGCCTAAAGCCTGCTTTGGATTCTTTCTCCATTTCTGCCCCTGCTCATGCTCTGTCTCTCAAATATAAACATTAAAATTTTTTACATTTAACAAAATAAAATAAAATAATGACATTGAATTTATCTTATTTTTTCTGTGCAACTTCGGTTAGTAAGACTAACTCTGCTCTTTGTGGCTTATACAAATTTAAAGATGTTCACATCTCTCACCAAATGGATACCTGTTGTAGGCAACAGGTCTATATTTAGACAGTTTATAAAAATAGATCTATATTTATAGAAAAATTTAAAGGAGTCAAATATTAAAAGGATATAATTTCAGATATAGCAAAAAAATAGTTCTCTGAATGGGAATAATAATGCCATTGCTTTATCTGATATCTGAAATTATATAGTTTTATTTATTTGTCTTTTTTATTATCTACTCATCTTTATTTTCAAGTGTATTTGCCCAAATCTATTCATAGAATTCTCTTAAAATTTTTATTGTGTTCTTGCTCTTTGATTTTGATTCACATGAGCAGAATTGTATGTGATTCAAAAGAATCAGCTTTATTGTGTAAATTTGGAGATATTTTGCATTCTTTTAAATTTCATTGATTTCTTTCCTTATATTTATTTATTATTTCCTTTCATCTGTATTCTTCGGTTTTACTCTGTTGCTCCTTCAAATACTTATATATTTAGAATTATGAATTGCCCTCTAACTACACCTGTAGCTTATTCCAAAAGCTTGGATTGTTTTTCCTGTTATCCAGTTTCTAAGTATGGTTTTATTCATAAAGGGGATCACAAAAGGCTCTGATTTTTAAAAAAAAAATATGAATTCCCTCTACTCTACTTTCAGATAGATCTTTAAAATTTCAGTGAGAAGTTTATAAATTAGCAAGAGAAATAAAGGTGGTTTAAGGGCATAAACAATGTGTGAAGCACTTAGAGGAGACACAGGACAGGGTAGAGACATTGGGGTGTCTACATAGGACACTGATGTGGACTTTCCAAGTGTTTTAACTACAGTGTTCTCCCTCCAGGGTCAGGGCAGGGTGAGTTCAGGAAAGAAAAAGAAAGGTTATTCAAGTCTGAGATTCCCCAGGTGACTATCAGGTCCTCACCACCCAAAGACTATCATTGACCTTAACCCCATCCCCCCCACCCCCGTAATACTGGAGGCTACCTGGTTTCCTCCCCTACCCTCCCTGAGCCCTTGATTTATGCTTCATATACTCTGGGTCCTCAAATCTATTACTTCTTGTTTTAGCCTCCATTTATGTCATGTGGGTGAGACTCACCCACCCAACAAGACTGAGATCTCTTATAAACACTACTGCACAGAGCTCGATGAGTAGAAGGTGCTCCATGAAGAGCTGCACAGTGAAATGCCATCCAATGGGATAAAACAGGAAGGGAAGGGAGTGGATAGCACAGATGGAGCCAACCCCATATGAGAAATAAGGGTATGACTCTGCTGGCTACTGCAGAAGCAACATGCTTACAAGGTCTGTTTTGTGTTGGACACCATGGCCTCGGTCTTGGTATCTTTATGAGATATACTCACTGGCAAAGGGCATCCACATGCAAAAAAAATGTAAGGTGAGAAATGCCGTTCTTGAGCATAGGTCGTCCTCTTTGAGCTATCCCACTGCGTGCATGCCCCATCCCTCCTGCCCACAGTCCAAGCAGGACCCTTCCCTGAACACATGTCCCCTTCCCCTGCACACAGTCACCTCCCACTGCTCCAGTTCCCCCAGGAATCTCAGGGGAGTAGATGTGTCAAGGTCTCTCCTCATCCAAAAATACAAGTGTTTTCTGACCAAAGCCTTAGATCCTGAGGACCAGGCTCTCTCTATCTTCCAGAACCACCTCGTTTGTCAGAAGCCTGTCTCAGGTGTGCTAAAAAGACACCAGAATTCCATCCCTTCTCTCTTTCAAAACCAAGGTACCACAAGGAGCTTGTGAGCTTGTGAATTTAAGGGGAGGAGAGTGAGAGATGAGGCACTACCATCAGGAATAGAAGCACAGAAAGGAAGATGAAAAGCTAAACCACACTTTCTAGAGAGTTTCCTCACAGGGTGCTCCTGACTATAGGCCAAGATGTGGGAGTTCTCACCTCAAAGCCAGAGGACACATCCTACAATGTCCTATTCTATCATCAGTGGTATTCTATTTCCTAAAAAGGTCTGTAAGTATACAAAACTCCTTCTATTTTGGATTGCTATGAGGGGTAGGGGTGGTTCAAATCCACAAATTACCATGTTGCAGCAGATGGTGATAATGATAATGAATATCAGCAATGTCACTGCCATCTTTCCCATCTTCCTACTTCTCTTCCATGGTGCAATTCATATTCTTTAAGTTTGTTTGTTTGTTTGTTTGTTTGTTTAGAGGCAGAGATAAAGAGAGAAAATCCCAAGTAGGCTCCACACGGTTACCACAGAGCCAGATGCTAGGCTCAAACTCAGGAACTGCAAGATCATGACCTGAGCTGAAATCAGGAGTCAGACACTTAACCAACTGAGCCACCCAGGTGCCCGTAATTCATATTTTTTTAAACATTGTTTTTATTTTATTCTATTTTTTTGAGTTACTTTTTAAGTTTATTTTTTAGTAATCTCTATATCCAACATGGGGCTCAAACTCACAACCCCAAGGTCAAGACTTGCATGGTCTTCCAATTCAGCCAGCCAGGTGCCCCAGCAATTCATATTTTTGAAAATTATCTACCTCTTTTGTTTTAATTGTTCTTCCAAGATCCCTGTAATACCATCCAAATAGGTATTAAAATATCTGTTAGAAAACTGAGGCTTGAATGACATATTAAGGTCATGCAATTAGTTATGGACGTGATATAGTCCCAGCTTCTCTTTCTCATATGTTCTCTTCATTCTCCAGAGATAAAACTATTATTCTAAATAATATTTTCCATGGGACATCCTATGGCCAAGAAGCAAAATGATAAGCGAGAACCCTGCACTAAAACCAGCTGGATAATTATTTTGAAAATTCTTAAATGATAGTTTTTCCAAAAACAAATTTTAGAAGACCAGACTGGAGGCATTCTAAATAGGGTAATTTAAGGAGAAATCTGGAGCTTTTAGTGGAGCTCAAACTCACTATGAGCCCATGGCACAAAAAAAAAAAAAGGTCACCGAAAAAAAAAAGCCCCTTTAACTCAGACTTTATTAACATAAGTTCACGATCCAACAGAAAATAATACTCCAAACTCTCCAAGTTGAATAGGAAACATGTAAAAGTATATGGCCAATTCTGGGGACTAGATTTTGGGGGTGGGTATTGACCATGTGGCATGTTCAGAGGGGTGTAGGAAAGAATATGATGGAAGTATGTAAAATAATTATACAGAAAATGGTGAAGGAACTGAATAGAAGTTTCAAGGCAAAGATACTTGGCAATTATACTGATCAGAAGAAATCTGCTCTCTATCTGCAATGAAGGACATATTCAGTGTTTCTTTACCACAAAGGAAAATCTAACTAAGGTGTTCAAAAATGGAAAAGGGAATCACCAGTGAGCAGAGATGAGTTTGAATGGAGAGCTTATAGCTGTATGGTTTTAACCACAAGCACAGAGAGGTTTAGTACTTTGGAGGACAGCATCCTGACCGACTGCTGATGTACTTGGCCGCCTAACTAGTTTACGATTCTGGCTTCAGTCTAAGGATGCATCATTTATGCAGGGTTTGAGAGCCACCTTTTTAAATCTTCCCCTTCTCCCCTCAATGGCATCTCCTGCTCCAGTGCTTCAGTTTCTGGCTTTTAGCAATCACTCGTTTGAGTTTTATTAACTAGGAAATCATAGAAGCCTCAGTTCAGCGCACATGAAATTGCTGGAGGGCAGGGTTACGGGGGTCCGAAGGCAGACAGCGAGCACGGGAAATGGGGGCACTGGAGGTCGGGTGGTGAAAGGAGGATGTCTCCCAGTCTCCCTGAGGAGGCAGACAGTAGCTTCTCTGGGCAATCTTGGCATGTAGGGCCAAGTGTTGAATAGTGAGGGGTTGAGTGGGGAAATTGTACAGAAAACTCCCACCCTGACAATTAGGAATTCCCTTTTCTGGTCTCCAGTGGTATCTGCCAGTTTCACTCTAATTTTTGGTGTTTTCCCCCTTTTATGTTGTGTCATTTCATGAAGATCAAATGCAACATGAAAAGGGCAATTGTAAATGGTTCAACAAGAACAGGAACAAAAACAAACAGTTGTTTCCCAAACTTCCAGTAACCAGGAATCTCCCAGAAACTTGGCAGATTCCACCGCAAATGCTTATCACAGAACGGTTGATGGTGCACATGTCCCAAGGTCCACTCAGCTCTTCGGCATGCCTGCCCACCACTCAGGATCCGTTCTTTCTAGCCCACACCTTCAGCTCAGGTTGGAAAGCAGAGTTTGGCCAGAAAACCTTGTTCCATCTCTGTGGTCTCTTGTTTGCTCACAAGAGCCAACAATTCTCATAGCTCTGCTCATTCTTCAGGAGGCCTGGCCCTTGCTTCACCCTCACCAGCCTAGCATGGAGGCTCAGATAAGTCTGGGCAGTGAGAAGTCTTCTTGTCCCCACCTGTCCCCTCTTCAGCGCCAACCTGCATTCAAGGCTAGGGACATGGGCCCAACATTCCAGCTCTGTCCTGGGAGGTGACCACAACATAGTGTGACAGCAAAGGCCACGGTGGCAGATGTGAGGTAGGAAATGATGGTGTGGAGATAGAAGGCAGTGTTGCCACACATACCGATGAATTTATAGTAAACAGTCTTGTTCTTATAATTTGAGGCATTTCGGGGAAATGGGCTGACATAGATGTATATACACAGATATGCACAGACAGATGTATATACACTGGATATGCACACAAACAAAAACCCCACTTCAAGGAACTCACCAAACTCCACACCCAAAAAACAAATAATCCAGTGAAGAAATGAGCAGAAGACATGAACAGACACTTCTCCAAAGAGGACATCCAGATGGCCAACAGACACATGAAATGATGCTCGGCGTCACTCATCATCAGGGAAATACAAATCAAAACCACACTGAGATACCACCTCACGCCAGTCAGAGTGGCTAAAATGAACAACTCAAGAGTCTACAGATGCTGGCGAGGATATGGAGAAACGGGCACGCTCCTACACTATTGGTGGGAATGTAAACTGGTACAGCCGCTCTGGAAAACAGTGTGGAGATTCCTCAAAAAACTATCAGTAAAACTCCCCTATGACCCAGCAATAGCACTGCGAGGGATTTACCCAAGGGACAGAGGAGTACTGATGCACAGGGGCACATGTACCCCTATGTTCATAGCAGCACTTTCGACAATAGCCAAAACATGGGAAGAGCCTAAATGTCCATCAACTGATGAATGGATCAAGAAGATGTGGTTTATATATACCATATGGCCATGAGAAAGCATGAAATCTGGCCATTTGCAGCAACGTGGATGGACCTCGAGGGTGTCATGCTAAGTGAAATAAGTCAGGCAGAGAAGGACAGATACCATATGTTTTCACTCATAAGTGGAACAGGAGAAACTTAACAGAAGACCATGGGGGAGGGGAAGGGGGAAAATATTTGGGGAGAGGGAGGGAGGAAAACCATGAGAGACTCTTGAATACTGAGAACAAACTGAGGGCTGATGGGGGAGGGGGAGAGGGGAAGAGGGGTGATGGGCATGGAGGTGGGCACTGGTGGGGATGAGCCCTGGGTGTTATATGGAAACCAACTTGACAATAAACTATAAAAGAAAAAAAATTGTATCTCAATAAAGTAGACTTAAAGAGGAAAAAAATAAACAGAATAAACTTTTGTTTTGCTCTAAGAAAAAAAACCCCACTGCATTATTTAAAGAGAAAACAGATACCACCTTGAAAATCTGCTGAACAAAACTAAAAAAAAAAAAAAGGTTAGTTATACAAACAAAGCTTAGTTTGGCTTATTTTGCAAGACTACTTGACCTGAGTTATTTCTTGCTTCTGCCTCTGGAAATCAAAAGCAAAACTTAAGCTGTTCCTTAAAATTAGTATTAGGAAACCAGTTACCAGTTTTCTATCATTTAAGAAAATTCTAATATTACAACCCTGCTGCCATCTGACTCTACAAGTTACTTTACAACACACCCAGAGCCTCATTCCGTGTTTGGTGTGGGTGTTCCTGGTCTGCATTTGTGCATTACCACTTCAGCAATTCATTGGCTTTACTTCTGTGATTTCCAAGTTTTTAATATCTAATAAAGTCATGCAAACTTTGGTGAGTGATGGAGAACATGTGTAAAGACAAGATGTTAAATTGCCTATTTTGTGCCAAGAGGTGGACAAAGCTGACTTAATTTACGCTGAAATGTCTCCAGCTCAGCACTTCTTTGATGAACCCAGAAGTCCGAACCCCAAGACTAATGGGATTTTATAGACATTGCCCTGACAGACCCCTGGTCTGGTCACTACTTATGGTCTCCCGTTAGGGATCACTAGTCCTCTGAGCCCACCCCGCAGTGACAGCCACATGCCACCCTTCTCTCTGTGAATCCAGTCATCCCCAGTGGGTTGGCAGTGGCCTGGGGTTTGTGCCTCAGAGTGAACAAGGAGGCACAAATGCTGAGGTGTCAATGGGAAAGTCCAAAGCTGGAAAACCAGCTGTCCTGTGCTGGCAAAGAGTCCTAATGTCACTACATGGTCATAATCAGCACTATGGCACCGCTCAAAGGCGATAAGAGCTGATGTTCATACACTTCCCTTTGTTAGCATCTGCACAATTTCCTTGTTGGAATTCAAATTCCTGTCATTGTGTGAGAGTGTTTCTAGTGGTCAGTGGGTCCACTTACAGGAAAGGGGGACCCTGAAGCCACCTCTGAGCACCCTAGCCTAATGGTCTGTCTGCATCCTGGAATTTTCTCCAACTGTTGGAAAGGAAATCATTGCTTAGTCCCCAGATTAAAGTAGCCTCTGAAGCAAATTCCTCCATAGAGAAGCTCACTCAGAAAGGATAAAACCTAAAAGTAAAGGTTGGGAATGGGCTTGGTGCTGGCCACCATGGCATGTGTGCAGCTTGGGCAGAGTCTGGAATAGCCTTTTCAGAAGAACCCACACCTCTCTCTACTCTTTGTGAGCACCAGGACCCATCAGTTCTGGAATCTGTCAAGACTACAAACCAGGATTAAGGGGAAGGGTGTTCTAGAAAGGTGGGGGACTTAGATTCCCTGATATAGGGGCCAAGGCACCATACATTGTTCAAGAAAGAGAGAAATGCAATGAGGTGGGAGAGAGAGGCAGGCAAGGGTGGGTGACACAGCGTGGGGAGTAAGAGGGCTGAAAGAAGGGAGAGAAAAGGGGGAAGATAGAAGGAACTTCCTTGTTGTCCTGGTTTCACTTCTTTAATTTAATCCACATTTACAAAGTCAAGATTATGCAGTTCAGATTTCCCATGTGTGTGTTGCACAAGAAACTGTGATCACTGTAGACCAGCACTGTAGGTCAATGATCACATTGGAAGATGTGTTTTGGCCACATGTGATCACTGATGCACTCTGGGAAATGAAAAATGTTGGAGGAGGGAATGGTTGGGGGCAAGAAGGGACAGGGAAAGTTAGAATGGACCAAACAGATCATTGTCTACACTTTCAGACTCAGGATAGCAAGTTAGACTTTCACAGCTCATCTCTTTTATAAGATGCTACCCATCTGGGGCAGCTGGGTGGCTCATTCCACTGAACGTCCAACGCTTGATTTTGGCTCAGGTCATGGGGTCGAGCCCCGCATCAGGCTCTGCACTGAGTGTGAAGCCTGCTTAAGTTTCTCTCTCCCTATCTCTCTTTCTCCTCTACCCCTCTCCTCTCCTCTCCTCTCCTCTCCACTCCTCTCCTCCCCCAAAAGAGAAGCTGCCTATCAAGAACTATGGGTCACAGACTATACCAAACAAACCTTTTGGCTGGTCTGAGGATTTGAATCTTTAACTCTGATTTCATCTCCTTTGACCTTCTGAATCTCTCCCCATGTGTTGTTTTGTTTGCCTCACCCTACCCTGGGGAAAACCTTTACTCACAAGAGAGGAACGATATCTCAAGGGTAGTGGGCTGCAGGTATGTGTTTGGACAGAGGGGAATTTCAGTCCCTTCAGATGACACCAGGTAAGACCGTTTTCCACCCCCTCAGAGCACAGAGCCTGCCTCAGAAGCAGCTTTGGGGCTTGTGGTTTCCTTTCACTAAACCAGAAAAGTTATTTTTCAGTCTTGGCAAAAACACCCAGAAACCAAGTTCTTTTCAGACCAGTTGAACTCAGAAAGAATTAGCAGTAAACATGAAAAGTTTTTGTGCAGAAGTGGTTAGTGAGGAAATAAAGGGCGGACTGGGTCCTGAGCACAGGGGAAGGTGTCAGGAGACATACTGGGGCAAAGACTCTGTGTGCTCACCTCAAGGTCACAGCCAGGGCTCCTCTCCAGCTTGCTTTGACCACCAGTGTTCTGTTTTGGTGCACTAAAAGGGTGGGAGATAGTGAGGTAGAGGAAGTGAAGGAAGACCTCAAAAAGGCTACCCAAATGCAGATCACGTAACACACAATGGAAGACAGGTTTTCAAATCCATTCTTCACACAGCCCACAGTCATACACATCTGACTGTGGCATGACTGAGGCAATCCTGGAGTGATTTTTCATTTTTCATAAGAGAACATTCAGGATCCAAACTTGATGACAAGTCCCCATATGAATTGAATCCTCTACCTCAAACTCCAGCCTTATTACCACACAATCTGACTTCCTGCCTCTGGATTCTAGACATCCCAGCTTCCTTTGAATATCCAGGAGAATGCCATGCTGTCACTTGCCTTGGAATACACTATTTTTCTTTCAATCCCTCTAGCATCCACTCACTCTTCAACTTCAGCTCATGTGATGTTACTTCTAAGAAGTCTTTTCCGATTACCTATCTCCCTTCAGTTTAGCTTCTCTCTTATATGCTCCCAAGGTACCCTACATTCCCTTTAATAACACTTACCATGCTAAAGTTTTTGTTCAATGTCAGGTTTGCCTAAGAAAGGAGGTAGTGATGGGGGAAAGATAGTGATGGTAAAAATCTTATTTTCTTAAAAGATAGAACCAGAATTCCTCTGGAATGGAAGAATCTGTTTAGAAAAACAACACGCTGTTATGTTTGGAAGGAAGAGGGAAGCCCCAAACCTGATACAGCTGGAACCAGGGCAAAGGGGCAGCTGGAGAGCCAGCCTAAAATAGCTATTAGCAAATAGAATCCATCAATACCTTTAATGGAATGCAAAGAAGGTTTAATATCAGAAAATACTTTCATATAATTTAATGCACTATAAAGCCATGGGGCCATATAATCTGATAATCCCTTTAGCTATTGAAAGGTAATTCAATAAAATTCAACATCTAATAATTGGTTATTTTTTTAGCATAGTAAAATTTTCCATCTGAACCTCAAAGCATCTTGTTTAGTGAGAAACACTGAAGTATTGGCACAAAAGTTAGGAATAAAACGAGGAGGCCAATGGTCACTGTGATTATTTGACATTCTTCTGGATACCACCCATGATAAAAGTGAACAAAATTGGAAGTTAAAAAAAATCCAAGGGGAAGAGGTGAAATGGTCATTTGGGGCCCCGTAAAGAACTCCAAATCAATATCAAAATGATTAACAACAGAATTAAAACATGGGCAACAAATATATAAGACAGTTGTCAATAAAGGAAATGACAGCTCTTATACTTATGAAAAATTTTCATCTACATTCATATTGAGTAATGCATGTGAAAATCATATTAAGGGGCCCCTGGCTGGCTCAGTCAGTTGAGCATCCGACTCTTGATTTTGGCTCAGGTCATGATCTCAGGGTCATGGGATCAAGCCCCACACCGGGCTCTGTGCTGGGTGAGGAGACTGCTTAAGATTCTCTCTGTCAATGGGAACTCTCTCGCATTGTTGGTGGAAATGCAAACTGGTGCAGCCATTCTGGAAAACAGTGTGGAGGTTCCTCAAAAGATTAAAAACAGAACTACCCTAAAACCCAGCAATAACACTACTGGAAATTTACCCAAGGGTTACAAGAGTGCTGATGCATAGGGGCACATGGTACCCCAAAATCAGCACTTTCAACAAGAGCCAAATTATGGAAAAAGCCTAAATGTCCATCAACTGATAAGTGGATAAAGAAGAAGTGGTTTATATATACACTGGAATACTACTTGGCAATAAGAAAGAATGAAATTACACCATTTGCAGCAATGTGGATGGAACTGGAAGGTATTATGCTAAGTGAAATAAGTCAGTCAGAGAAAGACAGATATCATATGTTTTCACTCATATGTGGACCTTGAGAAACTTAACAGAAGACCATGGCGGGAGGGAAGGGGAAAAATAGTTTCAAACAGAAAGGGAGGCAAACCACAAGAGACTCATAAATACAGAGAACAAACTGAGGGTGGATGGGGGGAGGGGTTGGGGAAGAGGAAAACTGGTGATGGGTATTGAGGAGGGCACTTGTTGGGATGAGCACTGGGTGTTGGGTGCAAGCCAATTTGACAATAAATTATATTAAAAAAATAAAAAAGATTCTCTCCCTCTCTGCCCTTCCCCCCAACTCGTGCACTCTATCTCTCTAAAAATAAAAATTAAGAAGAAATTTTTAAAAAGAGAATATCACAGTAAGATACAACTTTTCACTTATTAGATTGGCAGTCAAAATCATGAGCAAGGATATGGGGAAATAATAAAATGCTGGTGTATGCAATTTGGTTAACATTTTGTTGTGATCAATCCAGTAATATCTATCAAAATTACAAACACATGTACCAGTTGTCTAGCAATGCTACTTCTAGGAATATATTCAGACGACCCAACTCTCTCTTGCTGTATAACAAACCACTCCAAAACTCACATAAAACAACAATTTTATTATGTTCACGATTTCGTGTGCCCGCAATTCAGGCAGAGACCAAGGGTACAACTTGTCTCTCCTCCATGCAGACTGGGACTTCAGCTGGGGTGACTGGAATGGCTGCAAGGAACTGGGATCCAGCTAGATGAGAGCCACATGGCTGTGGCTTCTTCACTGTCAACCGTGTTACTAGGTTCTTCACCATGTTGTGCCTGCTGGGGCTGGAACACTCAAGATGGCTCCTCCACTCCTTCACCAAGATGACAGCACTCTTGTCCTGGTTGTTTCAATTCCCTAATTCCTCACAGTGAGGTAAAGTCAGGAATTGAAAGGGATTATTGGTCAGCTTTAATCACTGAGAGGGGAGGGAGGTTGAAGAGCAGTCACGCGGTTGTTCAGAGGGGTTGAGACGGTGTGGGGAACTGGTATAGGAGAGAGCAGACTGCCCCGTGCCTGAGACTTGTCTGCGCCCCATTCCAAGGAACTGGGAACTATCTTCAAATCATGGTACCTGATGCTCCAGAAGGGGATGATTGTGATCCATCCTTTCAGATCATAGACAAAGCAATGGAATAAAATTCAAAATGGACATCTCTTTGCGTTTGTTCCCTCACTTGCCAGCATACAACACTTGGTGATGAGATACTTCTGATAACCCCATCATTTAGTGGAATGCTTCTGTGGATGTCTTTTGTATGACTTAAAATTTATTTAAAACAATTTTTTTTTGGCAGCGCCTGGGTGGCTCAGTTGGTTGAGCGTCCGACTTCAGCTTAGGTCATGATCTCAATGCTCATGGATTCCAGCCCCATGTAGGGCTCTGTTCTGACAGCTCTGAGCCTGGAGCCTGCTTCAGATTCTGTCTCTGTCTCTCTGGCCCTTCCCTGCTCATGCTTGCTCTCTCTCTCTCTCTCTCTTTCTCAAAATATAAAATAAAACATTAAAAATGTTTTTAATTTGAGAGAAAGAGCAGGGGACAAGGATGGGGCGGGGGGAGGGAGGGAGAGAGAGAGAGAGAGAGAGAATCCCAAGTAGGCTCCACACTCAGCACAGAGCTCAATGTGGGGCTTGATCACATGACCCCAGGATCATGACCTGAGCTGAAAGAAATCAAGAGTTGGACACTCAACCAACTGAGTCACCCAGGTACCCCTAAATTTTTTTAATTTAAAAGGTTAGTCATTAAAATTTTGAAAAAAAATTTTGAATGTTTATTTATTTTTGAGAGAGAGACAGAGTGTGTGTGTGTGTGTATGTGTGTGTGTCTGTGTCTGTGTGTGAGCAGGGGAGAGGCAGAGAGAGAGGGCATCACAGAATGTGGAGGAGGCTCCAGGCTCTGAGCTGTCAGCACAGAGCTCAATTCGAGGCTCAAACCCATGGACCACAAGATCCTGACCTGTGCTGAAATGGGACACAACCAACTGAGCCACCCAGGCGCCCCTAGTCATTAATTTTTATACTATAAGATTGACGCTTCTTAAAACTTTGGGCATCAGTTTGAGCCAGTTCCTTGGCAGCAAGTCCTGTGCTATGTTAAGCTAACAGTTCTTCACACTTTTCAGTGGACAAGCCTCTAAATCTAACCTCTTAAAAGATCCAAATTGGGAGTTTTTGTTTGTTTGTTTTTTGTATTGTGTCTTTCCTTTGTTTTCCTTTGCACTCAATACCTCCATGAAACTTTGGAAGTCAGCAACAAACCTCAGGTGTGGATTGTTCCACACTCCCCACCCCCCACCCCTGCCTTTGCTAGTTCACCTCACGCCCCCGCTCTCACTGCACTTCTTTATGTGTGTGCTGAGGATGCTTCAGATCTGCTGTATCAACAACTTTCAAGCGTACAATCCAGAATTATAACTACAGTCACCATGCTGTACATTAGATCTCCAGAACTTAGTCATCTTATACCTGAAGCCTTTTACCTTTTGACCAGTATCTCCCCATCTCCCCATGAGATCATGACCTGAGCCAAAACCAAGAGCTGGACACTTAACTGACTGAGCCACCCAGGTGCCCCTTAAGTGTTTATTATTTAAAAAAAATTATATATAAGTGCTATACTGAATTTTATATGTGATTTAGAAAATTGATGGGCTTTGGGTTTGATGTATTATATTTGCATAATATTTGCTTTACATATAAAACGATAGGAAATAGGTCTCTGTTATTGTTTTGACACAACATATTTTATTTTTAGGAATAGATTACTGACGTTAAGCAGGAGTTACCCATATTGTATTGTTCTTCAGCACACTTAAGGAACTGCGTAGTAAAGGATCAGGAAGAAAACAAAGCAAAGTAATAAAAGTGTGTAGCAAGGTAGTGATGTTCACCCAAATCCCATGACTCTGCTGCATTTCCCAGCCTCTATTACAGTGAGCCCAGGGCCCTGGGACTATTCCTCATCAGTGGGTTGGGAGAGAAAGCCACATGTGGTCACTTCACATCGGAGATGAAGGCAATGTAAACTCCATATTCTCTCTCCCCCTGCTGTGATGACCCTCACATAAATAAGGAGAAAGAGCATTTGAACGATTTCAACTTTAACTCTTTGGTTTGTTCTTCTTGAATGTCCACACTCCCGATTATTATTGCAGACACTGTTAGATCATTGATGCTGAGAAGTGTATGTCCCCTGAAATTACAGAGCTGGATAGGAAAGAAAAGCCAGGGTGCCGGGGAAGCCATGAGTGAGTTATTTCAAAACGCATAAAGAGTTTACTGACTGTTAACTTCCGGTCTGACTCAGGAAGTGGGCTTCTCTGAGGTTCCTACAAATTTCTCCGTCTGCTAAGCGCCTTCTTAGAGGTGCCCCCTCCCCTGCTCTTGTCCTACCCAATCGACACTTGCCTTTAGAACAGTCGCTGGAGAGAAAGAGGCTTAACTTCTGCAGGGGGCGGGGCTTCGCATTTGGGCAAACTTGAAACTGTGAGGACACAGTCCTGCAGAGAAGGGATCAAATCTGTTAGAGGCATGCCTGCCTTGCTTTCCTGTGCAGCTGAAATCATTCGAACACTGGTTTTCCACTACTGGCAAGAAAACACTGTCTACTTGATAGCAAGTAACTACTGATTACATTTTCCCACTTTAACTGTTTATTGTGCGCATGCGGCATAAATGAGGAAGTCAGACACAGGCACATGGTGGGGCTCTTTGGCAGCAGGGAAGCTCTGCGGAGATGGAAGAGAGGAAGAAGATAGTCTGGGCTTTTGTTTTCCTTTGTCTATCTCTTCGAGCTGAGCTGGCAAGTCACTGGTTTTAACAGGGAGTCGTCTGGGGTTTTTGACAGTAAATTAGGTAAGCTCACATTCACGAAAAGTTCCTCAGTGTTGATTTCTAATTTCCAGGTTATGCTTGAGAAAACTATTTTTTAAGAACAATTTTTCCTATTTTAAGGGAAACAATTTAGAGTGACTGCTTTTCACTGAAGTACAGCCAGTTTACAGGAAATGCAAACTTCATATAGTTTAGTTTACATGTTACTGGCAAACAGAGCTTCCTTAGCATGAAGCCAGTGAAAAGAATTTGGGCATTCCCATGTGCCCATGAGTTTTCTGTGCCTTGTCGCTTTGGTATATATTGCGAGATTTAAACAAGATAGAAAAACTGATGAATATAAATCGATGCATAGGAAAAGGGATAGGCCCCAAGGCTTCTTCATGCTGTTGAGGAAAGAAGAAAATTCAGGTAATTGATGGATTGAATGAAATGTATTTCAGGCTTCAAGGATAGTGTACTTAATTCATGGAGTCTCTTGCAAGGACTCCAAAGGCAGAGGGGTAGGGCTGGAGAGAGAGGAGAGGTAGGAGAGGAGGTAGCAAGGTGGGAAAAGAAGGAGAGAAGGAAAGAGAAGACTGAGCCTCACATCTGGGGAAGGCAGATTTAGAGAGGAAGGTGAGAGAGGGAAAGGGTGAGGCCAAAGAGAGCAGGAGGGGCAGAAGGCCTCTGGAGGAGGGAGGAAGTAGAGAAGAGGTAAGTGTGGAGACCAGGAGCAGATAGGGCTTACACAAAAAACCCACTTCTTCTCAACTCACTGGGTGACTTTGGGCAAGTGACTCTATTTCTCTGTAAGACAGAGTAATTCTCTCGTTCATCAGCTATGTGTAAACAAACGAGCCATGGGTGTGACAGTGCCTTAGGAATACAAGGGTCTTTCATGATGCAGAACTAATAAACTAAAAATATAAATATATAAATGTATAAATACAAATGTATATATATGTGTGTGTGTGTGTATACATATATAAAATACTGGTCTCTGGCCTCTCTGTCCCTCAGGAACAGCAATGGACCAACAGGAATGCAGTCACTTTGGTAAGAATGTGACTTCTTGTGTATGTAATTATTTTACCAAATTTTCTGCCTATTTTATATAAAAATCATGCTATCCTTTCTAAGAAAAGTATAAACTATCAGATGCTTCGTCATTAGAGAGAAACATTTTTACACTATTCATTCCAATATTTCCCTAGTCCAGCCATTTCACTAGTGGTCAAGACCACAACCCAGCCCAGAGAAGTCAGACGAGCCATCGCTGGCCTTGGAACAGAGTCAGGTTCCTTAACCCACCTGGAGATGGAACTCACAGTCTTGGCTACACATCTCTGATCTTCAGAAAATGTGTACTTTAGACAGCCAGCGCTGGGTGATTTGGGCAAGCCTTGCATGACAAGATATATTTCTTTTTTTAAATTTTTTTAATGTTTATTCATTGTTGAGAGAGAGAGACAGAGCATGGGCGGGGGAGGGGCAGAGAGAGAAGGAGACACAGAATCTGAAGCAGGCTTCAGGCTCTGAGCTGTCAGCACAGAGCCCGATGTGGGGCTCGAACTCACAGACTGCAAGATCATGACCTGAGCCAAAGTCAGACACTTAACTAACTGAGTCACCCAGGCACCCCCCCCAAGATATGTTTCTAAATCCATCTCATCCCCTGAGTATGTTTTTCTAGGATCCAATGTGGCAATCCTAGAGAAATTGAGATGTTTTATAAATCATTATTTTATTTGATAATGAAGTTAGCTTCTATTTTATAAATACAATGTATTAGAAGACTCTCTTTGCCCATAACATGGGGATATCTCCTATTGTTAAAAGTATTTCATTGGCATAAGCAGTATATTCATGACACAGTAAACTTGCTCTTACAGGACCATGTATGAAGAACCAACGTATCAGAGGATCAGAGCTGAGAATCATTCTGGTGGGCAAAACAGGAACTGGCAAAAGTGCTACAGGGAACAGCATCCTCAGGACGCAAGCATTTGAGTCACGGCTGGGTGCCCAGCCTATCACAAAGACTTGCAGTGAACATCAGGGAAGCTGGGGAGGGAGGGAAATGGTCATTATTGACACACCAGATATGTTTTCTGGGAAGGACCATTCCGATTCCCTGTACAAAGAGGTGCAGAGATGCTACTTACTCTCTTCACCAGGACCCCATGTGCTGCTCCTGGTGACTCAGCTGGGCCGATTCACCGCCCAGGACCAACAGGCTGTGCAGAGGGTGAAGGAGATCTTTGGAGAAGATGCCATGAGACACACAATTGTCCTCTTCACCCACAAGGAAGACCTGGAGGGAGAATCCGTGACGGATTACATCCATGACACAGATAACAAAGACCTGTGCAAGCTGGTGGCAGCATGTGGGGGCAGAGTGTGTGCCTTTAACAACTGTGCTACAGGGAGTGATCGGGATGGCCAAGTGAGGGAGCTAATGGATGTGATTGAGGACCTGGTGTTGGAGAAAAGGGGTGACCACTACACCAATGGGCTCTACAGCCTAGTAACAGTGTCAGAATGTGGAGCTGGGTGGTCAGAGGAGAGATTCAAGGATTTCAAAAGAGATCTTATAAAGTACATGGAAATCCAGAAACGTTACTCAGCCAAAGCAAATGACCTGAAACAGGCTCTAATCAAAACACTCGTCTTTATTTTACTTTGTGTTCATTTGTTCATCCAATTCCTAATTCTGTTATTGTGTCCATTGTACAGAATGTGCAACTTGCTTTACAACTTTCTCATTAGAATGTGCAGTTTGTTCTGTAGATTGCTGTTCATTATAGCCGAAATATCGATGATAATTTTGAGAAAGATCACTGGGCTGGAATGCATGACCCCTAGAGTATAGTTAGTTACAGGTCAGCAATTATTTACTCACTGCCATATACGGGGAGGGGGGGGGTGAATCCAAGTACCTCCTCTGTAAAATGCAGTGCTTGACATCAGTAAATGTTTGAGATTCTGTGAAGTGTTTAAATCTTAACATCCCTTGGGGCACCTGGGTGGCTCAGTTGATTAAGTGTCTGACTTTGGCTCAGGTCATGATCTCATGGCTCATGGGTTCAAGCCCTGTGTCGGGCTCTGTGCTGACGGCTCAGAGCCTGGAGCCTGCTTCAGATTCTATGTCTCCCTCTCTCTCTCTGCCCCTCCCCTACTCATGCTCTGTCTCTCGCTCCTTAAAAATAAACATTAAAATTTTTAAAAATCTTAACATCACTCTATTAATGAACCAAGTTATTTTAAAAGTTACTATTTGTCTTGAAATATACTATAAGAACCTTTTAAAAGCTCTAAACATAAAATTCCTCTAATTTTCAAACCTATAAAGCCAGTTTTATGTTCCTGGAAACCCCTTTACTTCTTCATGATACTACTGCTTCTACTGGATATAATAAACATAGCAGTAAAATTTCTACTCAGTATAATAATATAGCAATAATAAGTAAGCTGTAAAGTTCCTGAGATCATGTGTCTTTAATTCTGTTCCATAGTTTTATCCTCAGATGGTAAGTGGACACATGACTCATTCACTTTATAATGAAATGAACCCATGTCCAGCAATTACACCCAGATACACTCACACAACAATAGTCTGTTTCATGTGCATTAAATTTGCTTAATGTTGAAAGGGGCTCAGCCAGATTTTATCTCTGACCCCCATTATATTTAGCACTAAAATACACAGAAAGACTTATGCTTTAGACAAAGTGGTGGACTGGATATTGACCAGTGTTGTCCTGCTCAGTGCAAATAGAAGCTGAATTTATTAAAACAAACAAAACCTTTATGATTGGTGAGCTCACTAGAAAACAAGGAAAACTCCGGGGCACCTGAGTGGCTCAGCCAGTTAAGCGTCCGACTTTGGCTCAGATTATGATCTCATGGGTCGTGAGTTCAAGCCCCACATTGGGCTCTGTGCTGACAGCTCAGAGCCTGGAGCCCACTTCAGATTCTCTGTTTCCCTCTCTCTGCCCCTCACCTGCTCGCACTCTGTCTCTCTGTCCTTCAAAAATAAACAAACATTAAAAATTTTAAAAAAATAAGGAAAACTCCAAGGGTGAAGCAAATAGTACACATAAAAAGAATGTAAAACAATCTACAAATTCAATGCAATCCCTATCAAAATAACACCAGAACTCTTCATAGAGCTAGAAAAAACAATCCTAAATTTTGTATGGAACCAGAAAAAACTCCGAATAGTCAAAGTAATGTTGAAAAACAAAATCAAAGCTGGAGGCATCACAATTCCAGACTTGAAGCTATATTACAAAGCTGTAATCATCAAGACAGTATGTTATTGGCACAAAACAGACACATATATCAATGGAATAGAATAGAGAACCCAGAAATGGACCTGCAAATATATGGCCAACTAATCTCTGACAATGCAGGAGAGTATCCAATGGAAACGAGACAGTCTCTTCAGCAAATGGTGCTGGGAGAACTGGACAGTGAAATGGCGAAGAATGAAACTAGACATTCTCTTACACCATACACAAAAATAAATTCAAAATGGATGAAAGACCTAAATGTGAGCCAGAAACCATCAAAAGCTACTGGAGAAAATAGGCAGCAACCTGTTTGACCTAGGCAGCAGCTTCTTACTTGACATGTCTTGGGATGCAAGAGAAATAAAAGCAAAAATGTACTCTTGGGATCTTATCAATATAAAAAGCTTCTGCACAGCAAAGGAACAATCAACGAAACTAAAAGGCAACTGACAGAGTGGGAAAAGATATTTGCAAATTACATATAAGATAAAGGGTTAGTAACCAAAGTCCATAAAGAACTTACCAAATTCAATGCCCCAAAACCAAATAATCCAGTGAAGAAATGGACAGAAGACATGATTAAACACTTTTACAAAGAAGACATCCAGATGGCTAACAGACACATGAAAAGACGCCCAACATCATTTATCACCAGGGAAATACAAATCAAAACCACAGAGAGATACCACCTCACACCTGTCAGAATGGCTAAAATTAACAACACAGGAAACAATAGATGTTGGGGAGGATATGGAGAAAGGGGGACTCTTTTGCACTGTTGGTGGGAATACAAACTAGTGTAGCCACTCTGGAAAACAGTATAGAGGTTCTTAAAAAAATTAAAAATAGAACTACCCTACAACTCAGCAATTGCACTACTAGGTATTTATCCAAAGGATACAAAAATGCTCATTCAAAGGAGCACATACATCCCAATGTTTATAGAAGTGTTATCAACAATAGCCAAACTATGGAAAGAGCCCAAACGTCCATCCACAGATGATGGATAAAGAAGATGTGGTATATACATACAATGGAATACTACTTGGAGATGAAAAAGAATGAAACCTTGCCATTCGCAACAACGTGGTTGCAACTAGAGTGTATTATGCTAAGCAAAATAAGCCAGTCAGAGAAAGCCAGATATCACATGATTTCACTCATATGTGGAATTTGAGAAACACAACAGATAAGGGAAGGGAAGGAAAAATAAGATAAAAACAGAGAAGGAGGCAAACCATAAGACACTCTTCAATACAGAGAACAAACTAAGGGTAGAGGATGTGGGCGAGTAGAGGTAGAGGATGGGTTAAATGGGTGATGGGCATTAAGGGGGGCATTTTGGGGGATGAGCGCTGCATGTCATATGTAAGAGATGAATCACGGGGTTCTACTCCTGAAGCCAAGACTATGCTGTATGTTAACTAACTTGAATTAAGAAAAAAAGAATGTGGGGCTAAAACAAGTTGAGAGCCATTAGGAATATGCAAACATGGAAGGCAGGGTTGACCCACAGACAAATGCCCATATCAATCCTGAGATCAAGAAAGTCAGCCTTACTGCTGGTGGGAATGCAAATGGGTGCAGCCACTCTGGAAAACAGTATGGAGGTTCCTCAAAAAATTAAACTAGAACTACCCTACCTACAACCCAGCAATTGCA
>CM053559.1:94823451-94843431 GCA_028646485.1 Cryptoprocta ferox | reverse complement strand
GCATCTGGTTTTGGCGTCATGGTATGTTTGGCCTTGTGAAATGAATTGGGATGTGTTCGCTTCTCTTCTATTTTCTAAGTTTGTATGAGATGGATGTAATAGAATTTCTTCCTTAAATGCAGTGACATTCACCAATGAATTGATTTTGCCCTGGAGTTTTCTTTGTGTGAATGCCTTAAATGACAAATTCAATTTTTTATTTGATATAGGACTTTTGAAATTTTATATTTCTTCTTGGTTCAGTATTGTCAACTTGTGCTTTTCAAGGGATTTGTCTATTTTATCTACATAGTCAAATTTATTTGCATGAAGGTGTTGAGTACAGTTCATTATTTCCCTTTAATGTCTGTAAGATCTGTAGTGATTGATTCCTCTTACACTCCTGACATTGCTAATTTGCATATTATTGCCTGTTTTCTTCAGTTATGCTGATAGAGACTTGTCAGTTTTGTTACTTATTTTCAAAGAATCAGCTTTGTTTTCACTTGTTTTCTTTATTGTTTTTCTGTTCCAACAATTTCTTTCCTGTATTCTTCCCTTTATTCTTCTTAATTTAAGTCCAATTGGCTGTTTCTTTCCCAATGTTTAAATGTGTACCTCAGATGATTACTTTTAGATTGTTTTTCATTTCTTTAAAAAAAATTTTATTGTTTATTTATTTTTGAGAGCGAGAGGTCATGAACCCACAATCCACGAGTTCATGACCTTTCTCATGACTGACCATGACTTAACCAACTGAGTCACCCAGGCTCCCCTATTTCTAATATAAGGCTTTAAAGCTAGAAATTTCTCTCTACCTTTAGCTTTATTGTGAAAGATTTAACCCAAACCTGGGTGTCATTACAAGCGCAACCCATAACAGAATTTCCCTATGTGCAGTGATCCATGTAACCCAAATAAAGAATATGTAAGTAATGGTCTAGGTATTTAATAGTACATAAAATTTCTATTATATTCTACATCCATCTCTCTCTCTCTCACACACGTAAATAGAGAAACAAACCTTCTAGCTGTCCTTAAGTTTATAAACAAAATATAATCCTACCCTTTCTCTCTTTAAATTACTTCAGAATCACAAATGTGTGTTCACATCCTGCCTGTTCTTTTGACTTCCTTTTGTTTGCCTTGTCCTTGTTATTTAGGCTACATTGTTCTGAAAAGTTTCTTATCCTCACTGCTAGTGCACTGCTATTGCCTTGTCTCCTATTTTAGAGTAGTTATGCACAGGGCTGACCACATACTATCCTCAGAGATATTTGTTTTCTATTTTTTCACTTTGGAATTGTTTGTTTGTAGAATTACTCAACTCCTATGCAAGTCTAAATAAAGTCTCAGTTATGGGGTATAATTGTAAATTGGCACCTCTTTGATAATGGGATCCATAACGGGGCTCCTGAGTGGCTCAGTCAGTTAAGTGTCGGACTCTTGATTTCACTCAAGTCATACCTCACTGTTCGTGAGATCAAGCCCCACGTCTGGCTCTGCACTGAAAGCATGGAGCCTGCTTAGGAGCCTCCCTCTCCCTTCTCCTCCTCTGCTTGCTCTCTCTCTCTCTCTCTCTCTCTCTCTCTCTCAGAACTAAATAAATAAACTTTAAAAAACAATTTAAAATTTTTTAACTTATATTTATTTTTTAGAGAGAGAGACAGAGTGCGAGTCGGGGAGGGGCAGAGAGAGGGAGACACAGAATCCGAAGCAGGCTCCAAACTCTGAGTTATCAGCACGGAGCCCAACACAGGGCTCAAACCCATGATAAGTGAGATCATGATGTGAGCTGAAGTTAGATGCTTAAATGACTGAGCCACTCAGGTGCCCCACTTTAAAAATAATTTTTTAAAAATCAAAAAAAATAAAGATACCTGAACAACTAACATATCGAAAAAATAATGGGATCCATGTCTATAGGGAAATGGGACCCCTCGCCCCCTTGACAATACTCTCACAGTTTACATTATCATGGCAGATAGAGTCAAATGTCAATGGTTAGCCTATTGCAAATGGTCCGAGCACCATCTCACAGGGTGACTTTGGACCTATTCTAATTAGTTAAATGAAGATAAGTTACCCTCTCTTGTTTCAGCCAGATAATACCTTGGAAATAGCAGCTCTGTCTCCCCTAGTCCCAGGGAGGTAAGGAGAGGAGGCAGTGGCTGCCTACACTGATACAGACCTAAGCGGCAGGAGCAGATGTTGGGCTGGAAGACCTGTTGTGCTGAGATGTGGGGTCAGGAACCACAGGCTTTTCAGAATAGCTGGCAGCTCTCTGGTTTTGACTCAGCAGTTTTTCCAGAATGTCCCAGCATAGCCCGTATTTTGTCCTTCCTTGTAGAGTCTGCATGGCTGAAGATGGTATCTACGAGGCAGATGTGGTTGTCTAACTTTAAATTAATTCAAACAGCGGTGATTGGCTGGCTCAGCCAGTGTAGTGTGCAGCTGTTGATCTCCAGGTTGTAATTTCGAACCCCACCCTGGGTGGAGAGATTATTTAAAAATAAAACCCTTAAAAATTAATTCAGGTGAAATAAAATTAAAAATTCAATTCTGCAATCACACTCATCACACTTCATGTAGTCAACAGCTCATGTGGTCAATGGCTACCCTATTGGGCTGCAAAAATGAATTCCATAATTGCAGGAAGTTCTATCCGAGAGGCTAAATGATGAAGTGGGCAGGTCTCTTGCATGAGCAAATCTGGACAGCTCCTCCTCTCACTTCCTCTCTCTTTTTCCTCAACATCTTGGCTTAGTATTGTCTTCAGAGTTAGAGAAGGGAGCAGGAGCCAAATTTTCCAGGTAAGAGAAAAGTGTTTTTGGGTAGGGGACAGGGGGTAATGTATGATTCTGCTGGAGAGGGGACCTCTCCCCTGGACGTACTTCTCAAACCTCCGGGCAAACTTGCTTTCAGACTGTGTTTCTTGTTGGTTCCTGTTTCCTGTTTTTTCTGACTTTAGGTTGTTATCTGTTTTGAGAGCTGAGCCCTACAAGTCAATCGTCTTTCAGGGATTGCTGCCCACAGGATACTTGTACAAATGAGTTATTCCTCTCATTATTGATAGAATGTATAAATAGACTTGAAGCTCTCAGGGATAGAGTTCAGGAATAGAGTTGGGCGAGTAGAGAGAATGAGCTCTGTGGGGACCAGATGGGAGATGGAAGAAGCACAGCTCGCTGTCCTTTGCCCCAAAGCCAGCACCCAGTCAGATTCAGAGGCTCTGTTACCAGGCTGACTGCCTTGTCACAGCTGCCCCTTGGGAACCTGCCTCCCCAGGGACACCCCCTTTCTGAGCCTCACTCAGAATTGGGGAAGAGGAACCTTTAGGGGGTAAGATGAGGGAGACGCCCCTCCATCCCCAGGTGACCCTTGGCAGTTGAGGAAGAGCTGGAGACCAATGGATGCTGTTCTTTAGGCAGTAGGAGAACTCACCCCCCCCCCCAAGGTCAGCACCCTAGAAGTGCAGTCTTCTGATCTGACATTTGGGCTGGGATACACAGTACAGTGTTCCAGAATGAAGAGAGAGCCCACAAGCTGGAAGAAGGACCTTAAGAAACACCCAAATACCTCTTGTTTCCCTATTTCTGTTATCCTTCCCTCCCTAACACCCATCACTAACACCAACTTTGTGCCCAAAGCTGATTTCTTAAAATTTTGTGATTTCTCTTCTCTGTTTACAAGAAGATCTTTCCTATTCCCTATCCTTAAGGGATAAAGAAAGAACTCTTATAAGAGAATTGTCTCTCTTGCTCACAGTGTTGTACGTTTGTTTTGATGGCTTCCCATCAGAAGAGCCTGTCCTGAACAATGAGCATTATCAGCCTGTCCTGGTCAAAGTCTGCTCCAGTAATTCTGTTAGGAAACAAAATTCAGCCAAGAAAATTGATTTTACTGAAGATTCATGAATCAGGAATCCAATCCTGCAAATAGAGGGGTGCTCCACTGAGCTAGGGAGAGAGGTATTTAGAGGCAGGAAGAGGGCACTAAAAGAGAAGACAAAGAAAGGAATTTATTAACAAGGAATGTGTTGTTTAGGCAAAGCTGGCTTCTTAAGGGGAGTAGAAGGGTCTGTCAGTAAATCCTCAGTGTCCCAGGGGAAGGGCACCCTGAAGCAGTGACAGCAGGGCACCCGAAGTGCATGTTTGTGTGGAGAAAAAGGAACAACGTGAAGTTGAGACCGAATGTGGAGAGCGGAGAAGCCTTGGGAAATAGGGCAGGGAAACCAAGTGGCAAGTCTGCAGAAAAGAAGAGTTTTGGGTACACGAGGTTGAGGCTTCCAGTTACCCTCCACCCTCCTAAAACCACATGTTATGCTTCTCTGTGGCAGGAATTCACACTGCAATGGCAGTCCCCAACTGTGGTCCGTGGTGCAGGGCTGGTGACCCCAGGAGCAGCTATGGTGAGATGGGTGAGTTCCTGATCCTGTTCCCCCAGGCCGGGCTCGGGGAGGACAGTGAGCAGAGGGATTCTCTTGTGCTGGCAGCCAACCCTCATCTGGCTGGAGCAAAATGTTTCCACCCACATGTCTGATTTCGTCTTCATTTCGTCTGTTCTTTCTTTCCTGTTCACACTGTACACTCTCTGTGGGTAAAGCACTTATCTGTTTCTCCTCCCATGATTTTCCTACTCCCCCTCACTAGGGAGATGCCTTCAGGCTGTCCCAAATTTGGAGTCTTCTATTGTGATGCTACCTAAATAATAATCTGAACTCCCATCCACATATGTCCTTAGATAATCTTAGCCATCTTGTATTCAGTGTTCTCAGTTTCTGGAAATCTACTTCTCTCAGCCCAAGATTCTGGTTATCACATGTGGACTCTGCATTAGGGATGGTTTTGCTAATCTTCAGAAGGAGGTGAGGATCAACTACAGATTTTGTGGAAGCCAGAGCTGGAGCTTCTGCAATATCTCTCCCCTGTTGTATTGGCATTTTAAAAAGAGTATTGCAATTGACAGAGTAGATGGAAGGGGAACATATGGAAGCAGAGAGACCAGCTGGGAGACTCTGGAGGCCTGGATGCTGATGGTAGCGGGAGCTAGTGTGGTGGCCTTCAAAGTGGAGAGAGAGAAGTAGACAGATTTGCAGGTGGAGCCAAGATAATGTGCTAATGGGCTGGAGAAAGGAAAGAGAAAGGAAGGGGAGGGAAGGGAGGCTAGGCAAGGCAAAGCAAAGCACGGGTAGGCAAGGCAATGCAAGGCAAGGCAAGGTGAGAATCAAGGGCAATTGCTAGATTTGGGGTCTAAGGGACTGGCTAAATGCTGTTGCTGTCTCTGAGAAATAAAATGCAGTTTATAATAGTGTCTCTAATGTTGTGAGTGTGATAACATATGCATTATGTTCAAGTAGTAAAGGATGACTATAACATAGGCTTCCTCATGCAGGATCAGCCTCACTCAAGGGCTGTGCTGGTGGGGTCTGCCTCCTCGGAGGAACAGGCTTTCAAATGGGATTCCCACTTATCTTCCACTGGGGTGGGGGGCAATTCTGTGCTTAACAAATCCTGAAGACGGAGACTGTATAGACATAGTAAGGAGGTATGCAATGAACTACTGAATACAAATGCAGAAGTATAAATGATTTGGTGTTTAACTTAAGGCACAGTTATTCTGAAAAATGTGAGAATTGCTATGCTGAGCTGGTATTACCCGGCAACTCTCCTAGGAAGTAGAATACATTTAATCTAGTGAAGCTAAGAAAATATAACTCTACCGATGCTCTCAACTGAATCCTTTTTTTCTTTCATTAAAAAAATCTTTTTAAATATTTATTCACTTTTGGGAGAGAGAGAGACAGAATGTGAGCAAGGGAGGGGCAGAGAGAGAGAGGGAGACACAGAATCTGAAGCAGGCACCAGGCTCTGAGCTGTCAGTACAGAGCCAGCGCGAGGCTTGGACTCACGGACCTCAAGAAGTCAGACACTTAAGTGACTGAGACACCCAGGTGCCCCCCCACCCAAGAATTTTTTTAAAATGTTTATTTAGTTTTGAGAGAGACAGACAGATGTTGAGCAGGGGAGGGGCAGAGAGAGAGGGAGACATGGAAACTGAAGCAGGGTCCAGGCTCTGAGCTGTCAGCACAGAGCCCCAAGTGGGGCTGGATCCCATAAATAGCGAGATCATGACCTGAGTCAAAGTCAGGCACTCAACTGCCTGAACCATCCAGGTGCCACTTGGAGGTGAGAGGGAGAGGGAGTCAGGAAATGGGAGATAGAGAGAAAGAAAGAGAGAGAGAGAGAGAGAGAGAGAGAGAGAGAGAGAATCTTAAGCAGACTCCATGCTCACTGTCCAGCCCGATGTGGGACTCGATCCCACCACCCTGGGATCATGACCTGAGCCAATATCAAGAGTCCAACAGTCAACCGACTGAGCCACCCAGGTGCTCCTTTCTTTCATCTTTTATGTATCAAAGGATTTTATAATAACTTTAGAGAGCTGTCGGTATTTTCTGGCTATAATTCTTTAAAGTCTTAATTTAAAATATAAAAACTTCAATAGATCCTAAGCTAAGGTCTCTACATTAAATGTAAATTATATTATTCTCTCTCGTGTCACAATCCCTGACAGGTTGGTTGCCCAAAATATAAAGACACTCTGTCTTTCCACACAGGCATCCCTTTTGTGCCCTGCAAGGATGGGATGGCTTGTGTAACCCACCTAGCTGGCTTCTTCATGGGAGAAGCAAAGTTCCATTTTGGATACAAATGGGAGGGGTGTCCCACTGAGATGCCCCAAAGTCAGATTTTGTGTTACTTGCTGCATTGTTCTTATGAGGAACAGCTACCAGCAGCAGCAGCAGCAGCTCAGAATTCTCTTCCTAAACCACAATATTTTGTTTCCTCTTCTGTGGGCTACTTAGCTACAAAAGGTAAGAGTAAGAAGCTCCAGCAAATCCTGGAAAGTACTTGGGCATTCCCCAAGTATTGCGAGAGAACATCAGACTTTCTATAGACTTCGAATAGGCTTCTCTAGAAGGGCCTTCTATAGAGTTCCTGTGAGTGCAGCAGTCCCTTACGGGAGGAAACCTTGGGGCAACAGAGGAAGGGGGTGTGTGAGGGGAAACGGGGGGTCCTGCAGGGGAAGCAGCTGGAGGTCCATCCTAATGTTGTGGCTTTTCTTTCCTTGTGTTCCAGATCTTAGAAACCAGGATGGCAGAGAGTCACAGCTGAGACTTGTCTTAGTGGGTAAGACAGGAGTAGGGAAAAGCGCCACGGGCAACAGCATCCTTGGAAAGAAAGTGTTTCCTTCCAGCATTGCTGCAATATCTGTCACCAAGATGTGTAGCAGAGAGAGCAGCAGGTGGCAGGGAAAAGAAATTGTAGTCGTGGATACGCCTGGCATTTTTGACACTGAGACACCTGATGCTGACACTTGCAAGGAGATTGCTCGCTGCATCATCCTGACCTCCCCGGGGCCTCATGCTCTGCTCCTGGTGGTCCCGCTGGGCCGGTACACGCAGGAAGAGCGCAAGGCCACAGAGACGATCCTGCAAATGTTTGGTCTCAGAGCTAGGAGATACATGATTCTCTTATTCACCCGGAAAGATGACTTGGATGGCCTCAATTTCCATGATTACTTAAGGGAAGCACCAGAAGGCATCCGACAGCTGGTGGACAAGTTCGGTGATCGCTACTGCGTGTTCAACAATCGGGCGACAGGAGCTGAGCAGGAGGTCCAGAGAGACCAGTTGCTGGCACTGGTCCACCGTGTGGTGGCCGAGAATGAAGGAAGATGCTACACTAATAAGATGTACCAAAAGGCTGATGAGGAGATTCAGAAACAAATTCAAGCAATGCAAGAACATTACACAGAAGAGCTAGAGAGAGAGAGAGTGCAGATAAGAAAGGAGTTTGAAGACAAAATCAGGAAGCTGGAGGATAAACTAGAGCGGCAGAAACGAATGGAACAAATGGAGAGAGAATTGGCCAAGAAAGAGGCTGTCTATATCCTAAAGCAGCAAAATGCCAGATATGAAGTTGAGAGTCAGTACAGGATACTTGACTTGATCATGGCAACACTGAAGACAGTTCTTCCTTTTTTATCTCACCTGTTTATGGAAGATTAACCAGAATGAAAAGATCTCCCTGTTTCCTGCGCATTTTCTGCTGGCCCTGCCAACCTCCCCACCCGCGAACGCATTCACCAATGTTGGAGCACTCTCAGTTCTGTCTCTCAGACTCAGGGGTATAATCAAGTTCACTGTTGACGATTGGTAGATGTTTGATTGACTTAACAGGGGAGGGACAAATTCTCAATTTGTGGAACTCCAGAGTAGAAGGTGATGATGCTTTTCTAAGATGACCCCAAACTTTCTCTATTTATCCTGAGTAAAATCTAGATTCTTTCTAGATTGGTGGATATCCTCTCTCTGTGCCTTCTACTCAGTTATTTTTGCCTTTAGGACACAGTGATCACTTTGCCCATGTGGTTTGTTAGAAAGATTGGTTCTTCGGGTTGGATAATCTATCGATGCTTATAGAATTCTCTCCAGATGAATGGAAATGTATTTAGTTATATTTTTTACAGAAGGACTCAAATTGTTTCTTATCACCTGCGCACTGAGGAACAAAGAGTTGTCTGGAAAATAGATCTCTCAGAACTCGACTAAATGAAATGCCAGAAAGAGCAGGTAAAAGACAGAGATTCAACACATAAGAGAATAGTAATTGCCGTATTCAGATGTATCTGAATATAGCAACTCTTTGACCAACCTCAATGCAACATATTTGCTGAATAACCAGTTCTCTTCTTTTCTTGCGAAACTGTTGCCACTTCACCTCCAACACCTCAGACCTTCATTACTTACTGCTCATACTGCCCCCACCCAGTGATTTGTTTGCTTATTGTTATCATAATAAAATTTTTCTGTTTTCTCATAGTTCTATAAAATTGGAGTCCACTTCTTCTTAGAAAACACCTTTGTTCTTTCTTTTTTTATTATTTTATTAAAAATTTATTTATTTATTTATTTATTTAGATAGAGAGAGAGAGAGAAAGCATGAAAGGGGAGAGGCAGAGATAGAGAGAATTCCAAGCAGGCTCCACACATTAGCGCAGAGACTGATGCAGGGCTCAAACCCACAAACCGTGAGATCATGACCTGAGCTGAAACCAAAACCACCCAGGTGCCCCACCTTTGCTTATTCTTCTAAGAACAGAGGGGTGAGTTTCACTTTTTGGTAAAAGTTCAAGATGATTTTGGAACTAGTCTTGGTCTACCCTCAAGACATCTCTCCTCCTTTTCCTTGGAAGATTCCAGCCACATTCTCAACTGTGTGGAATAAGCTTAGGAATCCCCAGGACTTGCACCATTGGGTTAACAAGGCTTAAAGAAGTACAAAGCCATAGGATGCTCACACCCAAGTTTGGGTAGACAAGATTAGGATCCCAGGATAGAGCGGAGAGGAGCAAAGGCTCCCAGGATAGAGTAGGGGGGTCCAAGATCCCACAAGATAGAGGGGGGTGTGCAAAGTCACCCAGAATAGAGAGGGGGGCAAAGGACCCCAATATAAATGTATATGAGGAAAGCAAGATTAAGCGTTTAGATTAAGCATTCCTTCCTTACTGTTGAAGCAGAAAGCAGAAAGCTACTTTCACAGTAAGGAAGGACCAAATTAGGTAAACAAGTAAATAGGGTTATAGATTGCTGCACTGTGGGTGATGCTGTCCAGAACGGAGCTTATTTACAAAAGAAAAGATGCCTTGTTAGCCCTGGAATTATTGCCCTACCTGTCTTATCCCTTAGGCTAGCTAAGATAAAGAGACATGGTGCCTACTATCTGCCATTAAAAACCTTCTGCTCATCTGCTCAGTGCCAGGATTTTGTTTTATATTGACTCAAACCCCAAACACCATATATCTTCAAAACCCCCTTTCCCTCATGCCCATGAGCTAATGTTCACTGATTCATTGTCTCTTTGTGCATGCCCATCACCTTTGTAAGCCTTCTGATCTTAATAAATATGAGGGAAGGACCCTTTTCTGGGGCTCTTGTCTTTTCCTGGACAGTAGCTATCTCTCACTTTTAATCCTGAGTCTGCTCTCTTGCTGGCCAAGAGAGAACTTTAGACTTAGAGTCTATGACACTCAATCCCTCTGCCAGTCAAACACCACAGTCTCCTTGGATTCATTCATTATGCACTGATAGAAATTATGTGTAACAAAGGCTTCAAAGACCTTTCTGGTTTTCTTGGTGCAAAAATTCCCTTTAGTATATGTATAACAGTAGGAGGTGTCTTTATTCTTTTTCTACCTTTCTACTTGGTTCTTCTCACATAATCCATTCTAGGGTTTTCCAAAGCACATTTCCATGTTCTACCAATATGTCCTGATGGGCACATGTGACTTATGGCAACTCTCCTCGCTTTGCCATCTTAAAATTGGCTTCTCCATGCCCAAAGTCATTTTGCCCGAAAGGACATATACCTCTCCCTATTTTCCTGAAACACACATGAGTTTAGACTGTACTTTTAATTAATCTCAAGGATAAGAGAAGCACAACACAAAGAAGCTCACAATCCCTTTAGAAATAGTCACTCAGGAGAAGGGGCCAATATGGCAGAGTAGCATGGCAGTTTTCTGCTTCTCTCATCCCTGAAATTCAGCTATATCAGCACCAAAGCATTTTGCACACCTAGAAAACTTATCTGAGGATTAACACAACAATCTGCATAACTTTATTCCCAGATGTTGGCAGGTATACGGCACATAGAGGTGATTTGGGGGAGAGAGATGCCACGGAGGGTAGGGAGTTGTTTTTGGTTGCAGAGAGGATAGATACAGGGGGTATAATACAGAAAAACACTCTTCCTGAAAGTAGCTGGAGAGAAAAATAAAGAGTGGAAACACCCATAAGGGAATGAACAAGAAAGGGAGAAAGGAGAAAGGAGGTTTCAATACCATTAGGAAGGACTCTATAAACAACACTTGATCTTAGCCAAAAGGCCAAGAAGTGATATGAAGGACTCTATAAACAAGGGAGCCCAGAGTTGGAAACTCTGCACCTCACTACCTGGTAGTGCTCTGGTGGGAAAGGTGCATCTCCAGGAGAAGACAGAGAGGTCTGAGGGCTCCTCAGGCCACATGGGGAGAGGAGGTTCCCCTGCTAAGAAGACATTTGGTAGAAGCTGTGTGGCCTTCCCACAGGCAAAGTTCCCAGCAGACCCTGGAGAACAGCCATTTGCTGGTGTTGGAACAAGGGCTTTAGGGGGAGGTGAAGTCTGGTGCCAGATGGGTGTCGTCATTCACCATAATTCCTGAGACGCTGCTGCATGATCACGCGAAAGTTTTGTGGGGCAGGTTGGCACCCAACTGTAAGCTCCGGGCATCTGCAGCAACATGGTCCCATGAATGTTCTCAGGGTTGGCCAGCACCTGGCCATTGGTTGGTGAGACCCTCCCACAGATGGTCAGAATGGGGCCAAACCCCAGGGCCCTCAGAAATGAGGGGTTTGGAAACACAGCCCCATCTGAGATAAAATTCGGAAGGGAGGTACTGCCTGACAGGTTGATGGCTTGGTTGCTTAGTGTAGAAGCAGGGTGTGGATGGAAGCTGGAGACAAAGTAGGGGTGCATGAGTGCCCATGGGTGAGAGCACAGAGTTCTGAGGCTAGAAACTGGGTAGCTGGGTGAGGCCATTTACACCTCTCCTGTGCATGCAAATTCACGCATACGCACGCCACAATGATCCACCTCAGTAAGCCAAGCAGAGCCATCTCGTGGAGAATGGACCCGATATACCAGCTCCCATCCGACTGTGCCAACCAAGCTCTAGAGGACCACCACAAGACTCTCTGCCTGCTTAGCGTATGGATCATAAAGTGCTCTATAGTTTGACTTCTTTGGGAAACTGGCTGTAAGTTCATTCATATTTCATTCTGTTTCCTGGTCTATCTATTCAATTTTTTCTTTTCCTTTCCCTTTCTTATTCTTGAATACTGAAAGAGAAAAAATTTATTTTTATTTTCTGCTGTTATAAATTTTTTAATTTTTCTACTATGTTTTTTACATTTTTGGTAAATTTTATTTTTCTGTTTTACTTTCATCATTTCATTTTGTTCTATTTTATTGTATTCATTTTTAAAGTTTCAAATATTTTCCTAATTCCCCTCTTTTTCTTTTCTTTTCTTTCCCTTTTTCTTTTCTTTCAACAATCAGACCAAAACACATCTAAGACCCAGCACCCTTTATTTGATATTTTTGTGTTGTATTTAATTTTTTAATTTTTTGTTTTTCTTTTAGTATTATACTTCTTCCTCCAAAATTACTAAACAAAGGAATTCACCCCAAAAAAACTTAACATGGGGACTTAACATGGATATAAGCAAAATGTTGGAACCAGAATTTAGAATCCCGATAATATGAATACTAGCTGAGGTTGAAAAAGCATACTCTCCCTTTCTGTGTAGATAAAAGAATTAAAATCTGTTGGTACTAAATTAAAAATACTAGAATTGAGATGTAATCTCAAACGGATGCCATGGCAACAAGTATAGATGAAGCAGAGCAGCAAATCAGTGAAGCAGAGAACAAACTTACGGAGAATAATGAAGCAGAAAAAAGAGGGAAACCAAGGCAAAAGAGTGCGATATAAGCTTTAGAGAACTCAGTGACTCATTAAAGAGGAAAAACATCCAAATCATAGGGGTCCCAGAAGAAGAGATAGTATTTATGTGAGCAAATCATAGCAGAAAACTTTCCTAAACTCGGGAAACACACAGACACATCAAAATCCAGGAAACACAGAGAACTCCCAGTAGCTTCAACAAAAACTGAGTATGAACAAGTCGTTTCATAGTCAGATTCACAAAATAAACAGATAAGGAAAGAATTATGAAAACAGCAAGGTAAAGAAGACCTTAACCCACAAGGGAATCCCAATCAGGCTGACAAAAGATCTATCTACGGAAACTTTGCAGGCCAGAAAGGAGTGGCAGGATATATTCAATGTGCTGAATTGGAAAAATATGCAGCCAAAAATTCTTTATCCAGCATGACTGTCATTCAAAATAGAAGGAGAGATAAAGTGTTTCCCAGACAAACAAAAACTAAAGAAGTTCATGACCAATAACCAGCCCAGAAAGAAATTTTGAGGGGGACTCTCTGAGGGGAGAAAAGATGAACTAAAACAGAAAAGACCAAAAGCAACAAAGACCAGAGAACACGACCAGAAACTCAAACTCTACAAGCAACACAATGGCAATAAATTCATATCTTTCAGTCCTCACTCTAAATGTCAATGGACTAAATGCTCCAAGCAAAAGACTTAGGGTAACAGAATGGATAAGAAAACAAGATCCATCTTTATGCTGTTTGCAAGAGACCTATTTTAGACCTAAAGACACCTTCAGATTGAAAGTTAGGGGATGGAGAACCATCTATCATGCTAATGGTCACCAAAAGAAAGCCGGAGCAGCCATACTTATATCAGACAATCTAGATTTTAAAATGCAGACTGCAACAAGAGATGAAGAAGGACATTATATCATAATTAAGGGGTCTATCCACCAAGAAGACCTAACAATTGTAAACTTTTATGCCCCCAACGTAAAACACCCAAATATATAAACCAATTAATCACAAACATAAAGGAACTCATTGACAATAATACCATAATAGTAGGGGACTTCAATACCCCACTTAGAGTAATAAACAGATCATCTAAGCAGAAAACTAATGAAACAGTGGCTTTGAATGACACACTGGACCAATGGACTTAATAGATATATTCAGAACATTTCATCCTGAAGCAGCAGAATACACATTCTTCTCAAGTGCACATGGAACATTCTCCAGAACAGATCACACACTGGGACACAAATCAGCCCTCAAAAAGTATAAAAATATCAAGATCATATCGTGCATATTTTCAGACCACAGCACTATGAAACTCGAAATCAACCATAGAAAAACTTTGGAAAGACAACACATACTTGAAGACTAATGAACATCCTACTGTGGGATCATCACCTACTAGCCAAAGTCAAGAGTGGGACACTCAACCGACTAAGCCACCCAGGCACCCCTACTTGATTTGTTTTGTACTGAGAATGGTGTATGAAAGTCTATGTTAGGGCATTTTAAGCCATATATCCTTATATTTTCTGTAGTTTTTGACC
Source organism: Cryptoprocta ferox (assembly GCA_028646485.1). Classification (NCBI taxonomy): domain Eukaryota; kingdom Metazoa; phylum Chordata; class Mammalia; order Carnivora; family Eupleridae; genus Cryptoprocta; species Cryptoprocta ferox. The sequence goes on along the minus strand of CM053559.1, from coordinate 94,829,327 downwards.
AGTAAAAATTGTTGTGCTCTGTGGTATGCACATTTTCTTCAGCATGGTATCTCTGATACAGATTTGTGAGAAAGGACAAAGAGATAGGGAGATTTTACTTCTATTTTTAATTTCTCTTGAGTTAATAGTTGCTTTTGTAAGAAAAACACTTCCAGCATCCTTATGGAAATGAGTCCCCTCAGACTTTAAGTCAATTGCTTCTTGTGGAGCAGTGTGGAATACACTAGGAACAGCCTACACAGCAAAATTAAACATAGACCACAATTTAATACAGAGAGAAAATGTAAAACTTTAATTTTTCTAGTCTTTCCTAGCTCCTACCCATTACTTCCAGGGAAAAACCATAATGAAATGTTTCATGTTGTTTAAAGCAGTCCAATCCGATCTGTCAAAGAGACCCTTCAGACAGAGTTCAGTCTGTCTATTTAGGTGACTTTGAGGGCCAACCCCCTGGCCATCACATTCCTCTCCTTCAGTGGGAGATAGATGCGTATGTGACATTGGAGTTTGTTGAGAAGGATGGGATCCCAGCCTCTACCTGTTGGATGGAGTCCCCTGTTTCTCAGGTCATTCAAGTCCTTCTGGTCCCCAGCAAAGAGTCCACAAGCTAGCATTACCTGGAGTTAATTTCTCAGTTGAGGCAGTGCACTTTGGAGTGCTCCTTGGCTGGCTTCACTGCAACTCGGCTCCTGGTCCAGTGTCTGTGACTGGTCTGGCAGTGACTCTCATTCAGTCCTGGAATATCAGCTGAAGTGTGTTGGGTTGCATGTAAGCCACTAAAGTGGCTTAACAAGCAAAAGGTTCAAATTTGATACAAAAGGTGGTGATATTAACTCTCCAAAGAACTTGATAGCTTGATTTTTATCTCCTTACGTGCTCCACCATTCTTTGCAAGTGACTTTTATCTCAAAGTAGCAAGATGACTGCTTCACCTCTGCCTTACAGTTGGAAAGAAGATAGAAACAATAAGGAAGACAGGGGTTCCTGGGTGGCCCAGTCAGTTAAGCGCCCAACTCTTGATTTTGGCTCAGGTCATGATCTCATGGTTCCTAGATCGAGCCCAGTGTTGGGCTCTGCACTGACAGTGCAAAGACAGCTTGAGGTCTTCTCCCTCCCTCTCTCTCTCTCTCTGCCCCTTCCCTCCTCTCTCTCTCTCTCTCTCTCTCTCTCTGTCTCAAAATAAATGATTAAACTTCAAAGAAAGAATAAGGAAGACAGGATGTTACTTGTATTACAAAAGAAAGCAAGCCCAGAAATCCCCCAGGACTTTGGCTTCTGTCTCTTAGTCATGTGTTTACCACAGCTGCAAGAAACACCATGTGATTTAGTATTTCACAAGATACATCACTTTTATCAGCACAACTGTAGTTTCTATAGTAAGGAAGAAGGGCCAGGTGTCTAACACACAGATGACAGGCAACATGTGCTATATAAATTTCTGTTTGGTATCACCTTCATTCCTTGTGGCCAATGAACTTCTTTCAATATTTGTTGTACTGCAGGTAGGCTGAGAGTGAATCCACTCAGCTTCTGTGAGGCAGCCTTTAGCTCACTTTTATATCTGAAAGCTATTTTTATTCCTTATAGAACTCTGGGTTGACACTTGTTCGTTCAGTAATATAAAGATGTCACTCAATTGCCTTCTGGATTGCAGCTCTGACAAGGAATCGTCTAGAATTACAATCTTTATTCCTCTAATATAATGTCTTTTTCACCCAAGTTATTTTTAATTTTCCTCTTTATCTTTGGTTTTTAGCAGTTTGAATATGAACTGCCTAGATGTTTATTTGTTTGTTTCTGTATTTATCCTGCTCAAGCTTCTCTGGGACTCTTGGATCTGTGTCTTGGTGTCTTCCATTGTTTTTAGAAACGTCTGAACCATTATCTCTTCAAATATTTCTTCTGTTCATCCTCCCTTTTTTACTTCTTCTGGTACTTCAGATCCATGTGCGTTAACCTGTTTAATTTGCTTTGCAGCTCCCGGGTAGTCTAGTCTCTTTTTCTTTTTCTCACTCATTTTTAACTTTTGTTTTCATTTGGAGAATTTCTATTCTCTTCTCTTCAAATTCACTGACTTGTGTTGGGTCAATTGTGTTGATTGATGAACCTGCTGAGGAATACTTCATCTCTGATAGGACTTTTGATTTCTACCACTTATGTTTGATTCTTATGGTTTTCATCTGTCTGTTGACATTTCCCCCTTTTATTTCATGTTGTCCAGTTTTTTTTCCCAGTCCTTGCTGTTATTTTAAAATCCCTGTTCAGCTTCTGAACTATTTCTGAGTCTGCTCTGTTGATTGTGTTTTATTATTGTTTTCCTGCTTTTAAAACAAGTTTCATAATTTTATTAAATTGTAGACATAGAAGGAAAGTAGAAAATGAAATCAATAATATTGATGCCTAGATGCAGAATCCCTTTTCCTCCAGCAGGCTGTTAGTGTGGGGTTTGAGTCAGCCCCACCAGGGGTTGGACTGAGTGGGGAATGTTGTTATAATTATTGTTGGAACAGCCTAGGACCCATATTTCTCTAGGATGCTTGAGCTTAGGGTGGGCACTCAGATGCCATGTGGTTTTACTCAGTGTTCTCATCCCATTGACCTTCAGCTTCCAGTCATCCCTACACAACTCTGCCTCCAGAGTCTGTCCAGGCCTGTGATGGATGGCTGGTGTTCATCAGTCAGTGCTCCTGTGGTGTGTGGGGGCAGGGGAGCACTGTCTGTTGTCCTGGTCCAGCCTGAGTCTTCGGCATGGCCTGAGCTCCTGGGCCTGGGGATGTGGACTTTCTCAGTAGGTCTGACTGTAGTAGGGTTCTCAAGAGAAACAGAACCACGTGGAAAGGTATCAATATCTACTTATAGATATTGATATTTTTCCACATTTGCACTTTGTAACTGGCATCTAATCATATCTTACCTTAATTTCCACTAGTTCCCAGGTATATACACACAATGATGTGCAGTATTTATTATTGTGACTAATACATGTGGAGTATTTAAGAGTGTTAAATGTATCTGTTTATGAATATCAAATTTTTTTATTTATGAGTACTTATTATTATGAAAAGTTTCCTCTTGGAAACTTTTTTATATGTTTTTATATGATTATATGTTTTTATATGATTATATGTTTTTATATGTTTATGGAATTTAACCTACGAAGTGATTTCATCATATTATTTCATCATACACAAAAACCATAAAGATGAATGTTAATGTAAACATCTCAATAAGAAACAGAACCCCCTTGGGCCCCACCTCTTGAGCAACTGCATAGGGACGGCTCTGGGACACCAGTCCCAGGCCACCTGCCACACCCTGCTCTCTCCACTACTCCTTCTAACAGTCCCTGGAGATGCCCCAAGTAGGGCTTTTTACCCATGGATGTCGAAGCCTTCCTTTGATTCAAGCATATATTTTAGTATGAGAATTTAAAAACCATAATACTTATATTTATTTTTAAGTCCCATTTTTATATGCAAACAAGATAGAAACAAACAATAGGTAATGACAACAACTGGAGGACATATGTGGACACGTGTGCACGAAACAACGTGAAATGAAGAATAACAGGGTAAAGTCAGACCTGCAGTGCGTGCTCGTGCACACCCGGCCGTGGAGGCCAAGCTGGGGACACCGGCTCTACACCCCTGCTGCCCTGCAGGTTCCCGAGTTGCCAGGTTACCAAAGGAATCCCCCCTTGCTCAGAGCCCGAGTGTGAGCCATGCTGTGTTGCTAAGTACACTAAAGACGGGGTTTAATAATGGACTATTGCCCAGCCACGCTTCACAGAGCCCAGCTCACCCTAAGGGCCATCGGGGTCTTCAGGCCTCCTGACCACAGCTCACCATCACCCCGAAGTCCAGCCGGCCACCCCCACTCGGGCACCCCAGGAACTCGTAACATCTAAGCACAGGCACGTAGGCCCTTCTAATCCACGTGGAGCTGGGATGGCCCTAGGGGTCTCCCCAACAAACCTTCTCCACATGGAGCTGGCTGCCCAATACCACCTTCCTTCCAGTCCTTGAACCCTGGGCCAGGTGAGTAGGTGCCTTCCATTGCATCCACACCTCTGGACCAGAGCATGGCTGATTTGAAGAGAAGAACCCACTTCCTTGAAAGTGTTTTGTCACATTCTGACATAGCAATAAGGAAACCCTATCGGTTGGTTACACAACCTAAGGATGGCGTCTGATTTTCTGATGATGTGACCTCCAATCACTTTCCTGGGCTGGCCTACCCCCATTAAACTCCATAGTTCCACCAGAGCAGCTGGATTTCAGGGGTCTGAGGCTTTCCACTAATGCACCTGTGGCTCCCTCTCTTCTCCATTGTGTGAGAGGACCTCTGGGTTTGTTGTTGTTCTTGTTGTTTGTTTTGTTTTGTTTTTGCTTTGTTTTGCACAAAAATCCATTGAGCAGCACAATGAAGACTTTGCCCAAATTTCTACTTCACTTTGAAAAGACATGAGCCATAATAAGTGCTAGAAACTTGGAAACTGTGTTATTTTCAGTCGAGTTACATTTATCTTTTGGCAGTAAGTTTTTGTAAAGTAAATAAACCGACGCATCAGAAGTAAATATTAATATGTATGACCTTACATCAATTTCACCTCTGATAATAAAACATCCAAGGCGGGGCGCCTGGGTGGCTCCGTTGGTTCGGCGTCCGACTTCAACTCAGGTCACGATCTTGCGGTCGAGTTCGAGCCCCGCGTCGGGCTCTGTGCTGACAGCTCAGAGCCTGGAGCCTGCTTCAGATTCTGTGTCTCCTTCTCTCTCTGCCCCTCCCCTGCTCGTGCTCTGACTCTCTCTGTCTCTCAATAATAAATAAATAAATAAATAAATAAATTTTTTAATAAAAAAAATAAAACATCCAAGGGTCACAAAGGGCCAGATCTAGCCGGGTATCAGAACCAGAACAGTATTAAAGAGGGTCAGTGTCTTCTTTTATCTGAATGTTTCTGTCCCCCCAACATGTTTCATATATTGAAAACTTCGTGCCCAAGAGGATGGTTTTAGGAGGTGGGGCCTTCGGGAGTGAATCAGCCAAGAGGGTAGATCCCTTATGACTCAGGATGGTGTCCTTCTAAAAGAGGCCTCAGAAAGCGGGCACATCCCTTCCACCATGTGAGACAGCCAGAAGCCAGCAGTCTGCAACCCAGAGAGGTGTCTCACCAGATCCTGACCGAAACGACTTCACCATCTTGGACCTCCAACCTCTAGAATCATGGGGAAAATTCTTCTGCTGTTAATAAGCGGCCGGGTCTGTGGTTTTTGTTTTTTGTTTTATTTTTTAGTAGCAACTCAAGTGGACTAAGACAAAAGTCTGCATTTTGATAAATCCTCAAAAATGTTTGTTTCCATTTGCCATGAATCCACTTTCTACTAAACACTACCAGTCATTTCACTATATTTTCAAGAAAGGAATAATGCATCCCAACTACTAAAACGAATTCAGGACGTTTGAAAGTTACACACGTTTATTAAAAAACCGCACAAATAGTCAAAAGTGACACCTAAACGCTTAAAAGTAACTTGACCCTTCGCAAAGTCGACGCAGTGTTCAAGGCTTCCTGTGTCATTAAGACTGCGTCTGAAAGTCCAGGTTTCCTTTGAAAGTGGTTTTAAGTCCCCTCAGCGCCTCCTACTCAGCCCCCTTCCCTCCAGGGTCCCCGCGTTTTGAAGGGCAGCGCCCTGGATCCTGGCCTGGGGCCCCCACAGGAAGAGCAGCAGGACCAGCAGCAGCGCGCCCCCCAGCAACAGGAACGCCAGGGGCCACCTCCGCCGCGCAGCCTCCAGCCAGCGCCGCCCCCACCCCCACGGGCGCCCCAGGCCACGGGTCGCCAGCCGCTCGGCCACCAGGCGGAGCCTGTCCTC
>CM053559.1:94745277-94822951 GCA_028646485.1 Cryptoprocta ferox | reverse complement strand
GGGCGCCGAGCGCGAGGCGCAGGTGGACGAGCTGCTGGCGCTGGTGGAGCGGCTGGCGCGGGCGCACGACGGCGCGCCCTTCACCAACGACGTGTACGGCCTGGCGTGGGCCCGGCGCGACGTGCGCCCCGAGGACAGGCTCCGCCTGGTGGCCGAGCGGCTGGCGACCCGTGGCCTGGGGCGCCCGTGGGGGTGGGGGTGGGGGTGGGGGTGGGGGCGGTCGTGGCGCTGGCTGGAGGCTGCCTGGCGGAGGTGGCGGCTGGTGCTCCTGCTGCTGGGGGGCGCGCTGCTGGTGGTCCTGCTGTTCTTCCTGCGGGGGGCCCCTGGCCTTGTGGGAGGTCAGTCCTGACTGACACTGTTAGAAGGACTTTGACCCATCAGCTGAAGAGCTTGTTCCCCTGCTGGTGTTGTATGCCTCTGGGGCCCACAAGCTCTTCTTTCCTCCCTCCTCTTCAGAGACGTGCCGTGGCCCCACTCCAGCAGTACTTTCCCCGGGGTCCGGCCCTCCCGGAGCTCTCTCTTCCTTCAGTGAAGCCAAACAACCAGCGTTGCGTTGGTCCGTTTTCCACTGACCTCAGACTGCCTTTCCCTGTCGTTGAACTGTCTTCGCTCATGTCTTTGCCTTCCTGTCCCTGGACTCCCCGAAGGTCCGGTCCAAGGGTGAGAGCCAACATAGAGCAGAGCCTCAGGCCACACTCGTTTATTTGAGTTGAATCTGAATTGAATAAATAAACTCGCTAAACAATCACATTGTGTTTTTTAATATAATTTATTGTCAAATTGGCCTCTATACAACACCCAGTGCTCATCCCAACAAGTGCCCCCCTCCATGCCCATCCTTCAGCTGGTAGATGTTTGTTCTGCCTTATATGCCCACTGAACACACTATGTTATTCCTGACCCAGTCTGCAAAAACCATATACCTCCGTGCAAACACACACACACACACACACACACACACACACACACACACATTCAGGTACGTAATCATAAGAACAGAATACACTAGAATAGAACTGTCCATCTGTACCAGCAAGGGAATGTCTTCCTGGGCATGGCCATTCCCAGCCCTCAGCAGGTTAAAGGCAGACGGGTCTCTACAAGTCCCAGGAGAATAGGACTAGAGACTCTGTTCCCCGGGGCCCATTGAGACCCTGCAGAAAGTTTCCTTCCAAACAGCAGTTTTTTTCCCTGGTTCACACACTCACAGGGTAAGGATACACTTTTTAACTCAGGGATAAATAAAAAAAAAAAAAAACACAAGAGGTTTGGAAATTTTTCTTTTATTTCAATCTCAAAAAAAAAGGAGGGCAAACCGACTTGTGGGCCAACTAGTGAGATGATGTGAGGTGCAGAATCATCTGCTTCTGTCCCTTGCACCTCTGGAAGGGTCAGCTCTCTGGCCCAGGTCAGATGAGCCAGATTAGCCTCTATTGTCCATCCTAACTGTGCCTCCTTAGCTCTCTCTGCTCTAATTTGCTTTGTCTCCAACATCTCCACCCTCATGCACAAAGTCAAGCCCCCTATCTGATACTGCAGTGCGGTTCCAAATCTCTTCCCTCCAGGATCCTCTGCCAGTTTGTCCTCAAGGCCAGAGATTCTCGGGTTACTGATGACCTCAGATTACTAATGAGATGCATAAAAAGGGAAAATTATCTGCAACAGCTGAGCACGAGTCACAGAGAAAGGTCTACACGCCTGTATGGAAGCCATGCAGAGGCAAACAGGAACCCGGATGCCAAACGCTGAGACTTGAAATTCCCTCAGCTGCAAAAGTCATTTTGGTTGAAGGGGTTGTGGACAGATCCCAGCAGAAGCCCTGATAAGGAATCTTGATTTGGGTCTTGTTTACTTCTCAAACAGAAATAAATAAATAAATAAATAAATGAAAAACGCTGGCACTGTCACTCTGCTGAGAAAGGGGATGGTCATTGGCAAAAATAAATGTGACAAAAGAATGACAAGGTATCCAGTGTGAACCATGGAAACTTTTAACTCATGACCCAAATAGTGAGAAGCGTTGGATTCTTGCTCTTTAGTTCGGGAGGCTGAGAGCCCAGGGAGCTCCCAAGGGGCAGTGATGGAGCCGATGGGAATGTGGGAAGGAGCACTCCGGAGGTCCTAGAGGGCCAGTACGTCCCACTAAGGCTGCAATCCAGGACATACTGGGAAGAGAGTGTGTCTGTGGGCAGTGTGTTAGACGCTATCTATATATGTGGGATATATGTGAAAGTATAGAGCATGCCAAGAAAAAGTTTCTGAAATAGGGGCGCCTGGGGCGCTCAGTTGGTTAAGTGTCCAACTCTTGATTTCAGCTCAGGTCATGATCTCACTCACGGTTCATGAGATGGAACCCCACGTCAGGCTCTGTGCTGACAATGCAGAGCCTGCTTGGAATTCTCTCTCCCTCTCTTTCTGCCCCTTCCCCCTCTCAAAATAAATAAACTTTAAAAAAAAACTACAAAACTCTTAAAATCCAGGTGTAAATGTTTACGACCATAAGTTAGGCAATAGTTTCTAATATATGACACCAAAATCAGAAGCGACCAAAGAAAATAGATGTACTGGATTTCATCAAAACTTAAAACTTTTGCCCATCATGGAACACCATTAAAAATGAAAAGACAACCCACAGAATGGGAGAAAATATTTGCAAATATCTGAGAAGGATCTGGTACCAGAATATATAGAGAACTCTTACAACTCCACAATAAAAAGACAAATCACTCAGGTTTTAATTAGGTTAAAAAAATGGATTAGACATTTATCCAAAGAAGATTCCCAAATAGTCAACAAACATATAAAAAGATGCTAAACATCATTAGTCATTAAGGAAATGCAGATCAAAGCCAAAATAAGAGACCACTTCACATTCATGGAATGGTTATAATTTAAAAAAAAAGAAAGAAAGAAAGAAAAACTAACAAATACTGGGGAGAATGTGGAGAGAGTGAACCCTCATGTATTGCTGGCAAGGGTGTAAAATGGTGCAGCCACTGTGGAAGGTAGTCCAGCCGTTCCTCAAAAAGCGTTACCATGTGACTCGGTAATTCCATTCCTGGGTATAGATCCAAGAGAACTGAAAACATGTTCACACAAAAACTTGTACATGGATGTTCATAGCAGCATTATTCATAATAGCCAAAAAAGTGGAAGCAATCCAAATGTACATCAACTGATAAATGGATAAACAAAATATGATATATCTAGATGATGGAATATTATTTAGCCATAAAAAGAAATGGAGCACAGATCCGTGCTACAACCTGAATGAAGCTTGAAAGCATTATGCTAAGTGAAAAAAAACCAGACACGCACACAAAAAAATCACATACAGGCATGGTTCCATTTATATGGAATGTCCAGAAACTTGAGTGGGCTCATGAGAGTGTCCTTAAGAGGGTTTTAGATTTAGTTCCTTGTACTCTGTTAACATTTATGTTCAGTTTCACTTTTTGAGCTTTTCTGCCCACTAATGTATTGAATTGTGCTCCCCCAAAAAAGATATGTTCAAGTCCTAAACCCCAGTACCTATGAATGTAACCCTATTTAGAAATAAGGTCTTTGAAGATTTAATTGGTAAGAAAAAGCCAGTAGGGGCGCCTGGGTGGCTCAGTCAGCTAAGTGTCCAACTTCAGCTCAGGTCATGATCTCGTGGTTCATGAGTTTGAGCCCCACATTGGGCTCTGTGATGACAGCTTCAGATTCTGTGTCTCCTTCTCTCTGTTCCTCCCCCGCTCGCACTCTTTCTGTGTCTCTCAAAAATAAATAAAGAATTAAAAAAAGAAAAAGAAAAAGAAAGAGAAAGGCATTAGATTTCTAACTGATTACAAAGCTATAAATCATCAAGACAGTATGGTACTGGCACAAAAACAGACACATAGATCAATGGACCAGAATAGAAAACCCAGAAATGGACCCACAAATATATGGCCAACTAATCTTCGACAAAGCAGGAAAGAATATCCAATGGAAAAAATACCATCTCTTCAGCAAATGGTGTTGGGAAAACTGGACAGCAACATGCAGAAGAATGAACCTGGACCACTTTCTTACACCATACACAACAACAAATTCAAAATGGATGAAAGACCTAAACGTGAGACAGGAAACCATCAAAATCCTACAGAACACAGACAGCAACCTCTTTGATCTCGGCCACAGCAACTTCTTACTAGACATGTCTCCGAAGGCAAGGGAAACACAAAAGCAAAAATAAACTATTGGGACCTCATCAAAATAAAAAGCTTCTGCACAGCAAAGGAAACAATCAACAAAACTAAAAGGCAGCCAACCTATAGAATGGGAGAAATTATTTTCAAATGACATATCTGATAAAAGGTTAGTATCCAAAATCTATAAGGAAGGTATAAACTCAACAACCAAAACACAATTAATCCAGTGAGTGGGCAGAAGACATGAATAGACATTTTCCAAAGAAGACATCCAGGTGGCTAACAGACACAGGAAAAAATGCTTGACATCACTCATCATTAGGGAAATACAAATCAAAATCACATTGAGATACCACCTCACACCTGTCAGCATGGCTAATATTAACCCACAACAGATGTGGGTGAGGATGTGCAGAAAAGGGAACCCTTTGGCACTGTTGGTACCTGTTGGTAGGAATGTAAACTGGTGCAGCCACTCTGAAAAACAGTATGGAGGTTCCTCAAAAAATTAAAAATAGAATTACCCTATGACCTAGTAATTGTACTACTAGGTATTTATCCAAAGGATATAGGAGTGATGTTTCAAAGGGGCACATGCACCGCAATGTTTATAGCAGCACTATCAACAATAGCCAAACTATGGAAAGAGCCCAAATGTCCATCGACTGATGAAAGGATAAATAAGATGTGGTGTATGTATATGCAATGGAATATTACATAACGATCAAAAAGAATGAAATCTTGCCATTTGCAACTACATGGATGGAACTGGAGTGTATTATGCCAAGTGAAATAAGTCAGTCAGAATAAGACAAATACCATATGATTTCACCCCTATGTGAAATGTAAGAAACAAAACAGATGAACACAGAGGAAGGGAAGGAAAAATAAAATAAGATAAAAACAGAGAGGGAGGTAAACCATAAGAGACTTTTAAGTATAGAGACCGAACTGAGGGTTGACAGAGAGAGGTGGGTGAGGGGATGGGCTAGATGGGTGATGGGCATTAAGGAGGGCACTTGTTGGGATGAGCACCGGGTGTTGTATGTAAGTGATGAATCACTGAATTCTACTCCTGAAACCAATACTACACCATATGTTAACTAACTTGAATTTAAATTTTAAAAAAGATAAGGCCATTAGGTCATGTCTTCATCCATATGACTGGTACCCTTATCAGAAAAGGGAAAGTGGACACAGACACATACAGAGGGAAGACAGGTATGTAAAGACGGAGGCAGAGATGGGAGTCATGTTGCCAAGGAACACCTGGGGCCATCAGAAGCTGGTAGAGACAAAGAAGGATCCTCCCCTTCAGTCTTCAGAGGGAGTCTGGCCCTGCCAACACTTTTATTTTGGATTTCCAGCCTCCAGAACTGTGAGAAATTAAATATCTGTCATTATAAGCCACCCAGTTTGTGGCACTTTGTTACAGCAGCCCTAGGAAACTAATATAGTTGACCTTTGAACAACATGGGGGGTCAGGAGCAATGACCTCCCCCCCCCAACTGAAAATCTGAATATAACTTTGGACTCCCCCCAAAACTTTACTAATAATATAAGTGGTTGATTAACACATGTTTTGATTTTTTTATTTGAGAGAGAGAGAGAGAGTGAGAGAGAGAGAGAAAGAGAGAAAGAGAGGGAATCTCAAGCAGGCTCCATGCTCAGCACAGAGCCTGATGTGGGGCTGAATCCCACAACCCCTGGATCATGACCTGAGCCAAAATCAAGAGTCAGACGCTCAACCAACAGAGCCACCCAGGCGCTCTGACACATATTTTGTATGGTAGATATGTCATACGCCGCATTCTTACAATAAACTAGAGAAAAGAAAATGTTATTACGAAAATCATAAGAAGGAAAAAATTCATTTAGAGTACTGTACAGTATTTTTAAAAAATTTTTATTTTTAAGTAATCTCCACACCCAACATGGTTCTTGAGCCCACACCCTGAGATCAGGAGTCGCATGCTCCACTGACTAAGCCAGCCAGGTGCCCCATACAGTACTGTAGAGTATTTATTGAAAAAAATCCATGTGTAAGTGGACCCATGCAGTTCACATTCACATCGTCCAAGGGCCAACTGAACATCCTTCATGTTGTGATTCCTTCTAGCTAACCCTGGTCAACATACATTAAATACATATTTGTGCCATTAAAGGAGACAAAATGGCAGGTCACACATCGATGTGAGGAGGCAGGGCAGTAAGGAAGTAGGCTGCCCCCACATCACCCTCCTCTGAGGATGGCCCCGTAGTACCAGTAATGATTAGAGAGGACATCAGTCCGGAAGGGGCAGCTGTTGGTCCAAATCAAAGCAAGCTGAGACCCACTGTGAGGCTGAGTGACATTCAACCACAAGGTGATCATGGAGTAGCTGATACATAAGGACAAACTGGAAGTGCCCGACCCTAAATACATAGCAGGATGGGGGCAGGATCCTGGGTCCTACTGCTCTGTAGACAGGGGACATAGAAGTGACAGACTCTGGAGACATACATCGTGCTCTATCTCCATAGCAGTACAGGGTCACCTTCAGAGTATGCATCAGGAACCATGGACGTCAGAAGGAAGTGACAAGACATTTTTCAAGTGTTGAAAGAAAAGGATTGTCATCCCAGGATTCTGCTGCCAGAGAAGATATTCTTCAAGAATGAAAAGGGATTCATGACATTCTCGGGTGAAAGAAAACTAATTAAGGGAATTTGTCAGCAGCAGACCTCTAACAGGCTGACTAAGGAAGTTGTGAAACAGAAAGGAAAGAATAAAAGAAGGAACCTTGGAACACCAGAAGGAAGAAAGTAACAAACGTGCATAAATGGACTTTCTTTATCCTTGAGTTCTAACTATGATGACTAAAGGATCTATTACAATACTGTCTGATGTGGTTCTAAATTTATGTAGAAGAAATAAATTTAAGACAATTATAAACAGGGGACGTTAAAGGGTTGTAAAGGGAAGTTAAGTTCATATACTTCACTCTGGCTGGTAAAATGTAACACCAATGGATGGTGATAGCCATATATAAAATTATATACTATTCAGGGCTCCTGGGTGGCTCAGTCGGCTAAGTGTCTGACTTCGGCTCAGGTCATGATCTCGCAGTCCGTGGGTTCGAGCCCCGCATCGGGTTCTGTGCTGGCAGCTCAGAGCCTGGAGCCTGTTTCAAATTCTGTGTCTCCCTCTCTCTCTCTGGCCCTCCCCCACTCATGCTCTGTCTCTCTCTGTCTCAAAAATAAATAAATCAAAAAAAAGTTTTAAAAAATTATATACTATTCATATGTGTTATGAATATATATTCATATATTATATATTATGCATATTACATTATATTATTATATATTATTCATATATATTATTCATACATATATATAAAATAGTTATTCAAAGAGGGAAATTTTAAAAACATTATATATGATTTTTTTTTTGATAGAGAGAGAGGGAATGCATGTGTACAAATGGGGAAGGGGCAGAGGAAGAGGGAGGGAGAGAATCTCAAGCAGTCTCCATGCCCAGTGCAGAGTGGACTGGGGGCTTGACCTCACGACTGTGAGATCATGCATGACCTGAGCCAAAATCAAGAATTGGTTGCTCAACCGACTGAGCCACCTAGCTGCCCCAAAAACGCTCTATATGATTTTATATGTTTTTAAAATGTCCCTTTCTGAATAACTATTTTAGTGGTTGTTCCAGGTATTATAGTGTGAAAATAAGACACATAGATCAATAAAACAGAATAGAAAACCCAGAAGTGAATCTACAACTATATGGTCAATTAATCTTCAACAAAGCTGGAAAGAATATCTATGGAAAAAGATAGTCTCTTCAACAAATGGTGTTGAGAGAATTAGACAGAAACATGCAAAACAATGAACCTGGACCACTGTCTTCCACCATACACGAAAATAAATTCAAAATAGATTAAAGACCTAAATGTGAGACAATAAACCATTAAAATCCTAGAGAAAAACACAGGCAGCAGCCTCTTTGACATAGGCCTTAACAACTTCTTACTGGACACATCTCCTGAGGCATGGGAACCAAAAGCAAAAATAGATTATTGGGACTTCATCAAAATAAAAACTTCTACACAGCAAAGGAAACAATCAATGAAACTAAAAGCCAGCATAAGGAATGGGAGAAGATATTTGTAAATGACATATCTGATTAAGGGTTAGTATCCAAAACCTATAAAGAACTTATAAAACTCAACACTCAAAAAAAAAAAAAACAACAACAAATAATCCAGTGTAAGAATGGTCAGAAAACATAAATAGACATTTTTCCAAAGAAGACATACAGATGGATAACAGACACATGAAAAGATGTTCACCATCACTCATCATCAGGGAAATACAAATCAAAACGTGAATGAGATCTCACCTCACGCTAGTCAGAATAGCTAAAATCAACAACACAAGAACCAACAGGTGTTGGCAAGCATGTGGGAAAAGGGGAACCCTCTTGCACTTCTGGTGAGAATGCAAGTTGGTGCAGGACCCCTCGAAAAAAGTATGGAGGTTCCTCAAAAAGTTAAAAATAGAACTACCCTATGATCCAGCAATTGCACTACTAGGTATTTACCCAAAGAATACAAAAATACTAATGCAAAGGGATGCATGAACCCCGATGTTTATAGCAGCATTATCAACAATAGCCAAATCATGAAAAGAGCCCAAATATCCACTGACTGGTGAGTGGATAAAGAAGATGTGGTGCATATACACAGTAAAACCTTGGATTGTGAGTAACTTGTTCTGCGAGTGTTCCACAAGACAACCAAACCTTTCTAATAAATTTTAACATAATAAATGAGCCATGTCTTGCACTAAGAGTAGCACGTGATGCCAAATGTCACATGATCACAACTCAGCCAATGGTTCCTCTCTCTCTCTCTCACTCACTATGAAATTGTGGGTGTTCATCTCCCATGCTCCGATGCTGCTCTCAGGCCACGGTGTTTGACAGAAATCAATGATTTTTTCAGAACATTGGAAGATGCCCACAACTGGCACTAGTGTATTTTTTGTCGCTTCAAAGCACCGATGGACAGTCCTTTGCTTTTCCATACAAGAAAAAGCCTAGGAATACTTTGCTTCTATTCTAGGTCAGGCTGCCTGCAGATAGAGGCCCTTTCCTCTGCTGTCTTATTGCCAGTTCCATTAAATACAGTATATGACAAAAATTTAGTCAACATCCGTGCCAGTGTATGCAACGGCCCCCATGCAGAAAAAGGTTGAAAGGAAAGGCAGTAAGAAGGAGATGATTACAGTGGAAGTTAAGAAGGAAATCATCAAGAAGTACAAACAAGGCATGCAAATGGCCGAAATTGCAAGATTTTATAAGAAGTCTATGTCTGCATCTTATCTGCAGAGGAGGAGAAAAAGGCAGAGGAATCCCTCACTTCAAATGCGATTAAAGAGATGTGTAAAATGTGAGAAATAGTGCAAAATTCTGTAGAAAAGCATCACCTGAATAAGGCTGTCACACTGTGAGCAATAAATCTGTTTAACAACAATACAATGTCACATTTCCGCGAAATCCTCAAAAGGAAGGAAAAGCAAGTATCATGGGATAGGTTCCATATTAAAGTTGCACCAGAAAGAAAAAGATTCCATTGAGCCAATAGATAACACTGATTCCGTTAGCGATAGTGAAAGCCGTCCTACACAATAACCTTCCTCTCTCATGGAAGCTCATGGAGCTCATGAGGGAGCTCACACCAGCCACGAAGATTTCCAAAGGGAGGGGTAGGTTAATTTATTTTTCTTTATATTTTGTATTTTCTTTATTATTTTCTATTGTATTACAGTACTGCAGTCCTTTTTATATGAAAATTTTAGGGTTAGGAATGAATCATCTGAGTTTCCATTATTTCTTATGGGGAAATTCGCTTTGATATACAAGTGCTTTGGATTACAATCATGTTTCCGGAAGGAATTATGCTCTCAAACTAAGGTTTTACCGTGTGTGTGTGTGTGTGTGTGTGTGTGTGTGTGTGTAATAGAATATTACTCAGCCATAAAAAAAGAATGAAATATTACCATTTGCAACAATGTGGATGGGGCCAGAGAGTACAATGTTAAGCGAAATAAGTCAGAGAAAGACAAATACCATATGATTTCACTTATAAGTGGAATTTAAGAAACAAAACAAACAATCATAAGGGTATAAAAGAGAGAGGAAAACCAAAAAACAGACTCTTTACTATAAAAAACACACTGATCATTACCGGAGAGGAGGTGAGTGGAGGTACAAGTGAGGATCAAGGATGATGAGCACTGGGTGTTGTACGGAAGTGTGGAATCACTAAACTGCACATGAAACTCACAGTGTATTAACTAACTGGAATTTAAATAAAAACTACCACACACACATACACACACACACACCATAAATAAATAAATAAATAAATAAATAAATAAATAAATCTACTATATTAAAATCAAAATAGAATTATAAAATTGTTCAAGTATCCCACAGGAACGTAGAAGGGAAAATAGAGAAGTGAAAACCGGAGAGAACAAAGAAAAAAACAAAATAAAAATGGCATGCCCTAACACCTCAATAATTAATTATATTAAATATAGGGATCTGAATATACCAATTAAAAGATAGAAATTGGAGAGTAGATTAAACCACATGACCCAACTATATACTGCTTATAAGAAAATCATTTCAGATATTATGGTGGAAACAGGCTGAAAGTAAAACGATGAGAAAAGATAAACAGTGCAAATCTTGACCATGCAAAGGAAAGAAGGAAGGGCTATATTAATGTCAAATAAAGTAGACTTCAGAGCAAAGAAAATCATCAAAACCAGAGAGGGATGTTATACAGTGATGAAAAGTTCAGTCCATCAAGAAGACAAAGCAATTCTAAATGTATATTCCCAAAAACATAACTGCAAAACGTGTGCAGCAAAACCTTAAAGAATTGAAAGGAGAACTGATGGACGAATCCACAATTCTATCTGAAGACTCCATACCTCTTTCTCAACCATTGATAGAGCAACTTTTAGAAAATGAACAAAGTTACAGGAGAAATGACCCAATAACACCATCAATCAACAGGAACTAATTGATATTGACAGAAACAACCACAGCAGACACATCCTTTTCAAGTACACATGGGACATATACCAAGACACATCCTGGGCTATAAGACAAATCTCAACAAATTTAAGAGTTGAAACCAAATGGAGTATATTCTCCAACCACAGTGGAATCCAGCTAGAAATCAAGTAACAGAAAGATAACAGAAATAACTTCTTGACTGCCCTATCGGCAGCTTCATGATTCCCTACACAATCATCAGAATCTGAACAGAGGCCTTGTTGATGGTCCTGCAATGTTAAATTCTAAGGGACGTTTCTGGACTTGGAAAACACTCGAGACTGTCACCGAAGGATGGAAAAGTAAGTGATAAATAGCCATTTCCTCTTTTTTTTTTTTTTTTTTTTTTTTGCTAAAAAGGCAAAGGAAGCTGCTAAAGTTGGCTTTAGCAGCTTCCTTTGCCATTGAAGAGAAGAGGGGATCATATGTTCCCTACTGCACATCTGTCCCCCGCCCCAATGTTTACTCCTTTTTCACTTTGAGTGCAGATAACTTTATTCAAGAATGGACAAACCCAGTGTCTACTCACCCTTGGCCAGCCTCTGCCCACCAATTATGACCTAGCCAACCCTCTGGGCACAATCAACTCAACTATATAATTTAGTGAAATTTAGTGAAATTTCACATTTGGTGAAAATGCTGAGAACACTTCCTGGTCAGAGACAGACACCTTCCAGGCTATGCTGAGAATAGGCCTAACAGGATGCTGGGAACACTACGGCTCACATGCCTGAGGCACTGTGAACAGCCTCTTCCTTCCACTCATGGGGATCTCAGGGTCTCCAACTTCACTCACCCAGGAGAAAGACGACTCTTTTTTTTTTTTTTTTTTTTTTTTGGCAAAAGAGAAAACTGAGGCCTGGAGAGCTTAGATCGCATATACCAAGCCCCTCTTTGTGCAAGATCTAGAACCGTAATCGAAGTCTGACAGTTCATCTCCCCTCTGTCCCTCTGTCCCTCCACACACCTCAGCAGACCCCACCCATCCACTCAATGACAAAATTGATAACGGTAAGAAAGGTGGAAATGAAACCACAAGTCAGAGTTTGATGGGAAGAAATCTGAATTATGAAACAATATTTCTTTCCTTGTCTATGCTCAGTCTTGAGAAGAAAATGCACACTGTTGAGAAATAGTGTTGAAATCTCCAATTCTATGGATTTGTCTATTTCTCCACTCGTTGCTATCAGTTTTACTTCCTCAATTTTGAAATTCTCTTGGTTTTTTTGCAACTATGTTACTTATGAGGAACATGGACATTCAATATGATTGTGTCTTGTTGATGAATTTACCTATTTATCACTGTGAGGGTCCTTCTTTATCCCTGGTGTACAGATGTCATTGTTCTGAAGCCTACTTTGTCTGATACCAATATAGCCACTACAGGTTTCATATACTTATGTACCCTATTTCCTTTTCAGTTCTTCAACTTGAACCTATCTGTGACTTTATTTTTATTTTTTATTTTGAGAGAGAGAGAAGCTTACGCAGCTTCCGTGCTCAGCTAGAGCCCAACGCAGGCTTGAATCCACGACCTGGGATCACGACCTAAACCGAAATCAAGAATTGGAGGTTCAACTGAGTGAGCCACCCAGGCGCCTTCCCTGCTTTTTTCAAATTAATTAACTTATTTTTAAATATATCTGTCACTTTATATTTAAACCCAGACCTTTGAGGTTTCTATGGAGGTTTTGCTGCCTAGTCATGATCGACTAAGTCATATGCCATTGACTGATTCAACCTCCATCCTTCACCTCTCCCATCGTGGGAGGTCTGGGGGTGGGACTGAAAATTCCAATTCTCTCTAATCACCTTGTTGGTCCTCCAGGCAGTCAGTGCCCTGCCTTGTGTGGGTCCTTCATTAACATAACAAAGACACCTTTATTATCCATATCACAGGAAATTTCAAGGGTCTTAGAAGCTGTGAGCTATGAGCCATAGACAAAGACCAAATACCAATGAGAAATATATTTTGATCATTTGACCAAATAAATATTTCTTTTTTTTAGTTTATTTATTTATTTTGAGAGAGAGAGAGAGAGAGAGAGAGAGAGAAAGTGAGCAGGGGAGGGGCAGAGAGAGGGAGAATCCCAAAGTCTCAATCTCACGACTGTGAGATCATGACCTGAGCCAAAATCAAGAGTCAGACACTTAACCGACTGAGCTATCCAGGCGCCCCCAAATATATATTTCTTATAAATCACAGTATCATAGGATGGATGGTAAATAATAACCTTGGTTATTCCATCATGGCCTGAAACAGAAGACCCCAACCCATCTTCTTTTGGAAAGTGCTTATCCAAGACATTAGACATTTGTACTATTTTCCCACATTCTGAATTTTGCTGTTTTCATTCTCACGATGTCTTTTAGTACATTCCTCTGTCTCAAACATTTTTGTAAGCTGGAACGTTGCTGTGGTTGGTTTGATTGGACATATCAGAATCAAGTTCAATTTTTTTTGACAATGTTACTTATAAATGGTGCCCTAACTTTCCATCAGGGTGGGACGTAGTGTATTGTTTCACCTGTTTTTATGTTAACAGTCATTGATGTAGATCCATTATTTAAATAAGTATTGCAGGTGTGCCTGGGTGGCTCAGTTGGTTGAGCATCAGAATTCAAACCCCACATCAGGCTCTACACTGACAGTGTGGAGTCTGCTTGGGATTTCCTCTCACCCTCTCTACCTGACTCTTCCTTGCTCGCTCGCTCTCAAAATAAATAAATTTAAAAAAATTTTTAGGGGCGCCTGGGTGGGTCAATTGGTTAAGCGGCCAACTTTGGCTCAGGTCATGATCTCACAGTTTGTGGGTTCAAGCCCCGCGTCAGGCTCTGTGCTGACAGCTCAGAGCCTGGAGCCTGCTTCTGATTCTGTGTCTCCCTCTCTCTCTGACCATTCCCCGCTCACGCCCTGTGTGTGTGTCTCTCTCTCTCAAAAATAAATAAACCTTTAAAAAATTTTTTTAATTTTTAAATAAGTATTGCAAAATTGTGATTTTCTATTCTAATATTTCTTTTCCATTATGTAGCTAGAATATTTGTATTAGGATATTCATTCCCTCTTCACTTACTGAAGTACAGTTGATGCTAGAAAGGCAAGATAAATGCTTGATAAACACCAGGATAAATTACATATGAATAAAATATTTAAATGTTAGCAAAAAGGAAATCAAAAAAGTTCTAGGAGGAAACAGAAAAGTATGCATGTGAAAGGTCTTTCTAACTATGATGCAAAAGCCAGTGGGGTGTTTAAAAATGCAAACTTATCTCCAAACCAGTGGCCTCTAGTTGAACATACCATAAAACCTTGATTTCCAAGCATAATTCATTCTGGAAACACGCTTGTAATCCAAAGCACTTGTATATCAAAGCAAATTTCCCCATAAGAAATAATGGAAACTCAGATGATTCATTCCACAACCCAAGACTATTCATATAAAGGATTACAATACTGTAATATAATACAAGATAATAAAGAAAAAACAAAATATAAAGAAAAATAAATAAATTAACCTGCAGTTCCCTTTGAAACCTTCATGGCTGGTGTGAGGGAGACAAGAGAGAGGAGAGTTATTGTGTAGGATGACTTTCACTATCACTAATGGAATCACCACCATCTATTGGCTCAAGGGAACCTTTCTCTGAATGGGGGCCATTGTATACACTCGCATGGATGTTGACTACAGTACAGCATTAATAAACTCTTGTCATATACTCTATTTAATGTAACTGGCAAGAAGGCAGCAGAGGAAAGGGTCTCTATCTGCAGGTGGCCTGACTTAGAATGAAGCAAAGTGTTCCTCATCTTACTCTTGGTTGGAAAAGCAAAGGACTGTCCATTGTGCTTTGAAGTGACAAAAAAATACAGTAGTTCCAGTTGTGGGCGTCTTCCAACGTTCTGAAAAAACCACTGATTTCTGCCAAACATCGTGGCCTGAGACCAGCATCGGAGCATGGGAGAGGATCATCCACAATCCCACAGAGAGAGAGAGAGAGAGAGAGAGAGAGAGAGAGAGAAGAACCACTGGCTCAGTTGTGATCATGTGACATTCGGCATCACGTGCGACTCATATCGCAAGACATCGCTCATTTATCAAGTTAAAATTATTAGCAATGTTTGCTGGTCTTGCAGAACACTTGCAGAACAAGTCACTCACAATCCAAGGTTTTAGTGTACTTTGTTTGGTGCTCCGATGAGGAAGGACACATGCTAAGAATGGGTACAAGATTTTGTATTTTACTAACGCTTTCCTGCCTGAGAATAATGTGCTATCAAATGCAGAAATACAGCTGCTCTCTTAGCAGAAATCTTTGGACATAGTATTTCCAATGAAATCAGTAGCTGATGAAGCCGTTCTAAGCAAAGTACCCAGTGAGGAGCCAATATTGAAATGACTTTTAGAACTCTAGTTGTAAGAAACCAACAAGTCACTGTTCTCAACCTTGGGACACCCAAGAACATGGAACCACAGGAGCAAAGTAATAAGCCGTGATCAAAAACAACTTCTAAAAAATACAAAGGAAGAACAAGGCCAAAAGCTGAAAAACAAGAAGCACAGCACAAAATATCTTCTCACAGCCAACATCACAAGACCCTGGGAAAGAGGGAAAAAAATCAAGTTTCGAAAAGGAACTGGCAGCGATCTGATGATGGAAATAATAAGCAGCGGCCAGCAAACAGCTGACAAACCCGTTGGAGAACATTCGAAAAGAGACAGCCTTTCTCCAGGTGCTAGAAGATTTATAATGGGATCTTTGAACTATTCACAGAACACAAGCAGGATACCAAAAAGAAGTACAAATAGATCTTATTTATTTATTTTTGAGAGGGGGGAGGGGCAGAGAGAGAGGGAGACAGAGAATTCAAAGAAGGCTCCAGCCTCTGAGCTGTCAGCGCAGAGCCTGACTCGGGGCTCAAACCACATACTGTGGGATCATGACCTGAGTCAAAGTCAGATGTTTAACCAACTGAGCCACCCAGGCGCCCCAATATTTTTTGGTCCACACTTGATGTTTATCTATCCTCTATCCAGTGTTCTGAATATGTGGGAAATTTTTAAATTTTAATTGAAGCATATTAAATTGACTTTTCTTCCCTTTCAATACAAGGCAGGGGAGGGTGCTTGGGGAATGAGGAACTTTTTACACCAAAGCTTGACAGACTGAAAGAGAAAAGTCATCATTGTCCACGAAGGGACAGGATGTCGTATACATGAGTAAAAGCATCTGAAAAATTGTTTAAAAGAGAGGCGAGCAAAGAGAAGAAAGTGATCAGAATGAAAGCGGAAGCCGTGGACTGACTCTTGAGCTCTGCACAAACCTCCGGTAACGTTTCTAAAATTAAAAAAAAAAAAGAAAGAAAGGCTGAATATGAATAATGGCGTGCGAATACCAGTTTTAAAAAACAGTAAAAACACTGCATTTTAGGCTTTCAGAGACGTAGGCTGAAACTGAAACAGTGCGTACTTTCATAGGAATGAGGACACGGAAAAGGCTGAGGAACAGCAGGGAACTCTTAGAAATGGGAAGGAGGACTTTGAGGCCTCATGTACTGTGTAACGATGGATTGGACCGAATTTAACCAATTCATCAAGGAGTAGGGGTTACTCAACTGGCATCTGAGTGACAAATTCAAAACTGAGCAGGGCCTTGGGGGTGCCTGGGCGGCTCAGTGATTTAAGCATTGGACACTGAATTTCAGCTCAGGTCATGACCTCACGGTCGTGGGATCGAGCCTTAAATCATGCTCCAGACTGGACATGGGGCCTGCTTGGGATTCTCTCTCTCCCTCTCCCTCTGCCCCTCTCGTATGTTCTCTCTCTGTCTCTAAATAAATAAATAAATAAAAACTGAGGGCCTTGGACATATCAAATATTGGGGTATAATTTAACAACAAGGATTTTCTGTCACCAAGGATTTTACAATGTACTTGGATATATAGACAAGATAGTAAGCCCTTGATCTGGGTGTCATATAGGACAGACACTTAAGCCAACCTTGGGTGGATCAGAAAATTTTCCTTAAGAATATGAGCTGTCAGGGCACCTGGGTGGCTCAGTCATTAAGCATCTGACTTCTGCTCAGCTCATGATCTCACAGTTTGTGGGTTCGAGTCCCCGCATCCAGTGAGCACGAGCCCAGCTTTGGGTAAAACATGAACCTTGGGTGAGCCCCACCTCTCTCTCTCTCTCTCTCTTTCCCTCTGCCCATCATGGGACTCTCTCTCTGCTCCTCCCTCACGTGTGCCCTCTTTGTCTAAAAAAGAAGAAGAAAAGAAAAAAAAGACCATGAGCTGTAAGATGAATCCTTAAGTCTAAGCAATGAGTTGGCTTGGTCATCCACAGCATGTGTGTGTCTGGGGAGGTGGCAGGAGCTGCTGCAGGAAGCAGTGTGGGCAGGAGAGCAGCACCCTGGGGTGTGACTGCAGAAGTCAGAATTGTGAGCAGAGAGTTGCATGGAGGCCACAATATGAACAGCTTTGCGTAAATTATCAAGGAGTTTGGACAGCTGTGAAGCACATCATTATTATATTTCTTCCCAGTTTATTGAGCATTTTATCATAAATGGTGTTGGAGCTTGTCAAATGTTTTTTCTTCATCTTTTGAGGTAATCATGTGATTTCTATCCTTCATTCTATTAATAGGGTAAAATACACTGATATATTGAACCAGAATTAAATCCCAGGTAGATATATTTTTAAATGGTACATACTTCTCATGGTCTACTCTTCTTTTTATAAGTTACTGTACTCAATCTGCTAGTATTTTTTTGCCTTTATATATATATGTATATTTTAATATAATTTATTGTCAAAGTAGCTAACATACAGTGTATACAGTGTGCTCTTGGCCTCAGGGGTAGATTCTCATGATTCATTGCTTACATATAGCACCCTGTGCTCATCCCAACAAGCACCCTCCTCAATGTCCACCACCCATTTCCCCTTCCCCCGCACCCTCCGTCAACCCTCAGTTTGTTCTCTGTATTTAAGAGTCTCTTATGGTTTGCCTTCCTTTCTGTTTGAAACTATTTTTTCCCCTTCCCTCCCGCCATGGTCTTCTGTTAAGTTTCTCAAATTCCACATATGAGTGAAAACATGATACCTGCCTTTATCTGACTGACTTATAAGTTGCTAGTGTTCTGTTGAGGATTTTTGCCTAAGTCAAGGTTCTTGGCATGGGCCTCCATGGAGTGTCACTGTTTCCAATATAGGTAACCCGGGGAGGAAGGGAATGAGTGGCCAGTGGAGCCAACAGTGGTGCCCAGGAGAACCTCATTGCCCAAATGGAAACAGACAGAAGAAATACCAGGGGTGTTTGGCAGAAGCTCCAGTCCCCGGTAGACCTGGCAATGTTGAGAACCTGGGTGACCAATGAGATTGAGAGTAATGCCTGATGATCAGTCATGCCTTCTAGGCAGTACCCAGCAGAGGATTCATATCAGGGAAAGAAGAAAAACATGGTAATACCACATGGCAGGTCACAGAAGTTTTCAGGAGCTAATGGGATTCAATCTTTGGGGAACTTCAGAAATATATTCAGAGAAATCAGAACTTGTGGGGGCTCTAGAGGGCTGCCCCAGAGGAAGAGTGAAAGCTAGGAAAACATTCATCATGTCTAAATGACCTCATTTTGAACTTACTATAACCTTGTTACAGACAAATTATAAATCTATTTCCAGAGAGGCTCTTTTGGGCACGACGCCGCTTGGCTCAGGCTTGACCACTTTTCATCTAGCCCCCACACTGTCCTCTAACCTGGCGGTCAGGAAACTCAGGCCCGCCACACTACCACCTCCTAACACATATGAAGAAATGGTAGGTGAAAAGCAATAGACGCGAAATGTTTGCAATCAAAGATCAAACTGTATCATGTTGTTCACAGGTAGATTTCACACCAATCTGGTAAGTATATCCTGTGTCTATTCTCAGAAATACACACAAGAATTAAGTCCACAAAGTTTTCCTGTTAGCATCACATTGCCTCTGCTGGTAAAATAGAAGATGAGATATGCTGAGGCCTAAGTCCGTTAGGGAGGAGGACAATATGGCAGCGGGAAAGGCTGGGCCAATGGGTCCAAGGTACAAACAATTGTAATGATGGGATAGGAAGATGAGGGTTTTTTTTTTTTTTCCAGATTTCCTGTCTTTCTGCAATCAGCAAACTTTTTTTTCCTCTCTTAAAAAGTAAACTCACAACAAAAGCCATATTCTGAGCAACGTCTTTCTCAGGGCAGGAAGAGAGAACAGGAAATGAAGGGGGTCTCTGTAAGGAAGGGGAGGCTGTGTGTGGGTGGGGAGTCTGGGGACGCTGGATGATCCAATGTGACAAATAGGTACACACCCAGTGGATTAGCCAAACAGAAACACCATGAATAAGGAAAAAAAACCACTTCCTTCAAAGCTACTTCTCCCACTCTTTAATCCAAAGACAGTTGGCGCATCTGGACACTCTTCAATACATCACTTTGATCCATTGCATCAGGATCTCTCGGCCTCAGTCCCACACGGGGACTGTCCTATGTGTTGTAAGATGTTTAGCAGCATCCTTGGCCTCTGTCTACTACGTGCCAGTAGCATCCCCTTGCTGTGACAACCAAAAATGTCTCCAGAGATTGCCAAGCCTACTTGTGGGGCAAAACCATTCCCAGTCGGGAACCACCATATGACATCCATGATATCTCACTCAACAGGCAGGATGAACAATTCATGGCCAACATTGAGTGGCCTTGTTAAGACACATATGCTTGAGAGAGTCTTGGGGTCTTACCAGGTCTTAGACCCTTCAAGAATTAGGGTTTAGGTCACACAACAGGCAAACACTGACACAAGCAGCAATGAGAGCTGAGTGTGAGGGAAAGGAAGACAGACGGTGGAGGAGGAAGACCATGAGCGCTGGTTGTAGCCCAGGACCAAATGCAGTGACAAGGGCTGCAATTCAGTCTGGAAATCTTCCTCTTTTAGTCACCTTGCAGGAAGAGAGATCCCATGGAATCCCATAGGAACCGATCTTCAAATATACATGGAGAAGTGGATCTGTTTGGAGCATGGGAGTGGATTTGACAGCCAAGAAGGTGCACCAGTCTCAGAGATCTCCCTTGAAGAAAATGTATTAGTCAACTGGGGTGCATACGTGGCTCAGTCGGTTAAACGTCCAGCTTCAGGTCATAATCTCATGGTCTGTGAGTTTGGGCCCCACACTGGGCTCTCTGCTGTCAGTACAGAGCCTGCTTTGGATCCTCTGTCCCCCCATCTCTCTTTGCCCCTCTCCAGCTTGCACGCTCTCTTGTTCTCTCTCTCTCAAAAATAAACATTGGGGCACTTGGGTAGCTCAGTCAGCATCCCCCTTTGGCTCAGGTCATGATCTACAGTTCGCGAGCTCAAGCCCCAGCATCAGACTCCATGCTGACAGTGCAGAGCCTGCATGGAATTCTCTATCTCTCCCTCTCTCTCTGCTCCTTGTTCACTAGCATCCTCTCTTCTCAAAAATAAATAATAAATAAATTAAATTTTAAAAACAAAGAAATACACATTTTTTAAAAAAGAAAAGAAAACTTAACCAACTAACCTTTCACAAGGAAGCCAAGAGTACTCAATGGGGAAAGGATAGTCTCTTCAATAAACGGTATTGGGACATTGGATATCCACAAGCAAAAGAATGAAACTGGACTCTAATATGATTCAAAAATTAGCTCAAAGTGAATTAAAGATGTAAGTTGAAGACCTGAAATGGTAAAACTACCAGAAGAAAACTCAGGGAAAACACTCCTTGAGATTGGTCTTGGCGATAATTTTTTTGCACAGACAACAAAAGCAAATATTGGCAAGTGGGATAACCTTAACGTAAAAAGGTTCTGCACAGCAAGAGAAACAATTAGCAAATTGAAAAAACAATGTACAGAATGGGAAAAGATATTTGCAAATGATACATCTGATAAAAAAAAAAACTGATCAAAACATGGGCAAAGCACCTAAACAGATATTTTTCCAAAGAAGATGTACAAATGGGCAGCAAGACCTTGAAAAAGTGCCCAACATCACACTCATCATCAGGGAAATGCAAATCAAAACCACAATGGGAGGGAGGTACGCCTGGGTGGCTCAGTCAGTTAAGTATCAGACTTTGGCTTAGGTCATAATCTCAGGTTTGTGAGTTTGAGCCCCTTGTTGGGCTCTGTGCTGACAGCAAGGAGCCTGCTTGGGATTCTCTCTCCCTCTCTCTCTGCCCCTACCTGACTCATGCTCACTCTTTCTCTCTCAAAATAAATAAACTTAAAAACAAAATAAGATAATAACAAATGTTGGTGAGAATGTGGAGAAAAGGAACCCTGTACACTATTGGTGGGAATATAAATTGGTGAAGCCACTCTGGAAAACAGCACAGAAGTTCCTCAAGAAATTAAAAATAGGGGTGCTTGGCTGGTTCAGTCAGTGGGGCATGTGACTCTTAATCTCGGCGTTGTGAGCTCAAGCCCCATGCTGGGTGTAGAGATTACTTAAGAATAAAATCTTTTAAAAAACAAATTAAAAATAGAACTACCATATGATTCATCAATCCCACATCTGGGTGTATATCCAAAGAAAATGATATTAGGATATTGAAGGATATCTGCACCCCCATATTCATTGCAGCATCATTCACAATAGCCAAGATATGGACACAGCCTGAGTATCTGTTGACAGATGAATGGATAGGGGCACCTGGGGGGCTCAGTCAGTTAAGCGTCCGACTTCGGCTCCGGTCAAGATCTCTTGGTTCATGAGTTCAAGCATGAACTATCCAGCTTTGTGCTGACAGCTCAGAGCCTGGAGCCTGCTTCAGATTCTGTGTCTCCTTCTCTTTCTGCATCTCCCCTGCTAGTACTCTCTCTCTCTCTCACTCTCTCTCTCTCTCTCTCTCAAAAATAAATAAAAACATTAAAAATTTTAAAAACAAACAGGTGAATGGATAAAGAAGATGTAGTATATAGAGACAATGGAATATTATTCAGTTCTACAGAAAGGAAATCCTGCCTTTGTCACAGCATGGATGGACCTTAAGGGCATTATGCTAAGTGAAATAAGTCAGACAGAGAAAGGCAGAGCTATGATCTCACCTACAAGTAGAATCTAAAAAAGTCTAACTCATAGAAATGGGGAGGAGGATAGTGGTTGTCAGGGGCTGGGAGGTGGCAGGGGGTGGGTGGGGGAGTTGGGGAATGGGATATGTTTGTCATAGAGTGCAAATTCCCATCTATAAGATGAGTAGTTTCTAGAGATCTAATGTACAGCACTGAAAAAAGAACAGAAGAGGGGAGCCTGGGTGGCTCAGTCAGTTAAGCATTCAACTTCAGCTCAGGTTATGACCTCGAGGTCTGTGAGTTGGAGTCCCGTGTCGAGCTTTGTGCTGACAGCTTGAAGCCTGGAGCCTGCTTCTGATTCAGTGTCTCCCTCTCTCTCTCTGCCCCTCCCCTGCTTGCTCTCTCTCTTTCTCTCTCTCTCAAAAATAATAAACATTTTTTAAAAAGTAAAAAAAAAAAAAAAGAACAGAAGAGGAGGGGATGGGAGGGGGAAGGATGGGGAGGAAATTCCATCCTGCTCCAAGGACAGCAGTTAGCTGGCAGCCTCCAGCTATGACACTTTCAGGACCCACTTCAACTTTGAGCCAAAGCCATGCCCTTCCCAGCCAGTCCCTAGTCAAAGGCTGCCAGTGTCTGCCCAATGCAGGATATCGTCACTATGAGTCAGTCTTTGCCCTGACTCACTATTCAGATGTGCAGTTCTCCCTACCCAAGTAGCGCCTCCCCCCTTTCCTCCGGCATGTGTCAGCCCTGCATCACAATGTGAAAGCTCTCTCAGACCAATTCTGCGCCCACTTTATTGTTTTGAGACGTTTTTATGTTTATTTCTTTATTTGACAGAGACAGAGACAGAGCGAGCAGGGGAGGGGCAGAAAGAGGGAGAGAGAGAGAGAGAGAATCCCAAGCAGACGTGGGTCTTGAACTCATGAAACTACGAGATCATGACCTGAGCCGAAACCAAGAGTCAAATGCTTAACTGACTGAATCACCCAAGCAGCCCTCTGCTTCCTCTTTAGTCTCTAACTGCCATGGCATCATCCCCTGTGCCCAGTAAACCTCTGGCACTCCTAACTCTCGGCATGTGCCTCTCGGAGGAACCGACATGGCAGTATTGTTGCCTGTCACAGGCGTGGTCCTAAAGGAAAGTGGAGATGGGTGTTAGGTCCTTCCCTGGGAAAAGACGCCACGTTGCTTAGCCCGCCCACCCCCCACCTTGTGCAGCTCCAATGTCACCTGGTCAACCTAGGGTGGCACACTGAGGTTTGTGCCTGCCTTCAAACAGAAGGGAAGCTCTGGGAAGAGGCACAAAATGCCTTCTAGACTTTATTCCTCCCATGCTCCTGGTTCTAATTTATTTCTCCTTGCTCTAGTGAAATGCCCAGAGTAGAAGATTCCTGAGCTGGCAGAGCCCTCATGAAGTGGCTGTCACCCACTCAAAGGTCCTCAGGCACCCAAGATGCAAAAACCTCACCAGAGTCAAGGTGTCAAAACATCTGCGTTGCCTCTCCATGGAGCCATGCTTTGCCCCTGAGTCAGAAAAATAGAAATCAGGAGGTGTGAATTTATAATATAATCCATCTTTATTATTTCACTCAACTGAATATACTTATACATACATTTTCCAGAATTTGTCGTATTCAGGGTTATGCAGAGTACAACAGTATTGATGGTGACGGTCCATGCTCTGATAAGTGGGTTAATGTTGAAGGCAACTGATAACTTTCCAAAAATAAAGGCATATGGATGATGTAGATACTGTCCTCAAAGCATATATAAAACAGTTAATACTAAAAGCATCTGACTACACCTACCTGGAAGAAGACCCCATAGTTCTCATCTCATATATTGCCCGCACCAGGTGGCCCTCAACATAATCTGCTCAGATGTCAGAGAACACCACCGTCCTGGAATGGAGAAGTAACCTTAAGCATGGAGGCCACATGCCACACCAGCCTCAGACTGCCTACCCTCGGACTTCCTGATGAGAGACACAATAAGCCCCTAGTGTGTTCAAGACATTATTATTTGAGTTCTCTAAGCTTTACCCCAATTCCTAACCCTCAGGGATTAAAAAGAGAGAGAGAGAGAGAGAAAAAGTGCAAAGGAATTTTCAACTTTTCTAGAGGCAATCTAGAATTCTACATAGAATTTTGGAACTTTGCAAGATTGTCTCATCTTGGCAATTTTACCACATTTTAGATTTTTGTTCTACTCTATTTCACTGTAATGGTTAGTAATAAAATCTTTGGAAACCTCACAGACTCATGTTCATTTCCGAAGGGACAAGAAAGAAGAGTAGACTGGGGCCCACTTTCCACTCAGGCTTGGAATGAAGACAGCACTTCCTTTAAGGAATATCCTTTCCTGAGGAAAGGAATGTGCTGGCCCTGAGTCCTGCCCCAGTGGCGACAAGGCAGCTCAGGGGACCAGCAGGACTGGCAAGTAGCCCTGGGCACCCGGAGGCCCATGAGACCCAGCTTGTCCACTCTGCCACGCCAGGAGTTGGCTGGACACTGCTCATTGTTCTACTCTCGTGTGTCTGGACCCCCGGTTCTTGTGTATTAGTCTGTATTCTGACCCCAGGCTGGCCTTTGCCTTTGTCACAGTGTCTGTTCTGACTCCAATCTATGTCCACAGATGAGGTGATTCTTGTGACTTAATTTTGACCCTCAATAGCCACCCAATCTCAGGAGCCTCTTTCCAGATTTCCCTTTCTCCTTTCTAATCCCCTGTCCCGGCCTGACAATTTATTCACCCACTAAGAGCTGAAGCAGTGCAAGGTAACCAGCATGTGCCTCTCAAGCCCTCCAAGTCATGGACCCTCCTCCCCTCCCACCAGCCCTCCCTCCCACCCGTCCCTAACTGAGGGTGTCTCTAACTTAAAGAGACCTCACACATGTCAGCTACCTATAATAACATATCTTTTAAGTTTTTCAGTAGGTTTTTGGACTTGTACTTTTCTGGGACATTTCTAATGATTTTGCTGACATTCTCCCATTCACCCATTCTTGCATAGGGGTACCCATGCCCTCCGTGGCTCTTTATCAGCTTGCTGGCCATTGTCAGAAGAACCGTTGCCTGGTTTTCCTTGGCTTGGCCAGTCTCTTTGTTATTAAAAGCACACACTCGCCCCTCACACCTCTTAATTATGTTCTTAAGAGCTTTGTTGTCTGTTTCCTGGAGGTAATCTTTGAGGTCCTCCCCTTCTAGGTCTTCCTTCCGGGTGAACAGCACAATCGTGTACTTCAAAACTTCCTCCCCAAAGATGGTCTCTAGTTTCTTCACTGCCTTTTTGTCCTCCTCAGTGAAGCGTCCCAGCTGGAACACCAGGACCAGAACCATGTTCCCTCCCTCACAGCAGAGCAAACAGTGTTTGACCTCCTCCTCCGGCGAGAATAGACTCCACTCAGTTATGGCCATCTGGCAGAGCAAGGGACTGTCCACAACCACAACCCTCCGCCCGCCCCACATCCTCCTGCTGCTCTGGGTCTTCCTGGTGTTCATCTGTGCTCGGAACTGATCGGGGAAGACATGCCTCCCGAGGATGGTGTTCCCCGTGGCACTCTTCCCGGTGCCGATGCCCCCCACGAGGACAATGCTCAGCGTCTCTGTCAAAAGGAAAGCAGGAAAGTTTCATGAGCATGGGTGGATCCGTGTGCAGCTTTCAAAGTGATGCAAGACATCACAGCAGAGGATGCTCAGAGAGCACCAAGGCTACCCTCTTACCCAGCAGCTCCGTCCCCAAGCATGGGGGTGGGGAATGGCTTCTTCCAGCGAAGCACCCTGTGAACCCACAAGCATGACTTGGACAGCCATCTCTGCCCAGTGCTCACCCATGACATGGCCACTGTCCCTATCTCTGAACTTGCTCCCTCTTTCTGGTACCTTCTCTGACTCCCGTGGGTGCCACTGGCTGTATGACCCATCACCTACTCAGATGCATCCAGGCTACACATCTCATCTCTTGGGCTTCTGTTCCTGCTGCAACTATGTCTTCCTATTGCCAACTAATGCTATAACTGCAGCAAAATCTCCTCGATGTATTTGAAAAATTATGCCACAGAACTGACTTTTCATGAAAAAGCAACTACATATGTCATCAACAGAGTACTAGTTCCTTCATTCGGATCATGCTACAATTTATGTCTCATTAAAACCACATTAAACTGAATTGTGTCTTTCATCAAGGAGCCCAAAAGCACTTCGTGGTTGTAACAGTGAACACGTACTCCCACTGTTTTGTGCGGCAATGACGGAGAAGAGATGTCCCTCTAAATGGAATGGCAGATGTACAGAGCCCTTGCAGAGTGTGCTAGTGGGGGCTCCTTATGACTTTGCACTTGACCTGTGGTCTTTCTCTTCCACACTGCCTTTTTCCACAGTTCTCCTCAATTATGCATTCTTGGCCAAGTTACCAATATCCACCCCGAAACGAAGAGTGAGGGAAGCCTACCCCTTGTGCTGTTCCTTCGAGGGGAAATTCTTGAACCGCTGATCCTGAACCCACAATCTCATAGTTATGCATAAAGGCTGAAAATGAGATTAATCCTCCCACACTCCCACATTTGTCACAGACTTTAGTCCCTGCTTCCATACCCTCAGAGGGTGGTTCCCAAGACCTCCGTGATCTGGGCTGTAACCCGCCTCCCACATCGTGCAGAGGCACAAACCTTCCATTTCTGTCATTGCTCCAGATCTCTAGTGTGCCCACTGCAATGTCTTCCAAGCTTTCTGCCAGCCAGCCAAACCCTGCCCATTCTCCAAAGCCCATTTCAAACTGGACTTTCTCCATGCAGCCTTTCCTGACTTCCCTGCATGTCTATACTTCAGGAGGCTCCCAACACCTGGTCCTTCTTGACAAATATGAAAAGTCTCCTTTGTTCTTCTCAGGTGAGGACGTTTGCCATGGGGCAGATGGGATGAGTCATGCTGGCATGGAAGAATCTCAGCTTGGGGCAATAGAGTTTGTAGCACAGAGGGCTTGAGGATTTCTGCTAATGGAGCAGGTAGTGTGGCTGGGCTGAGAAACCCATCCAGCTGGGGCACCTGGGTGGCTCAGTCGGTTGAGCATTGAACTTCAGCTCAAGTCATGATCTCATGGTTTGTGAGTTCTAGCCCCACAATGGGCACACTGCTGTCAATGAAAAGCCCACTTCAGATTTTCTGTTCCCCTCTTTCTACCCCTCCCCCCACTTGCACTCTCTCAAAAATAAACAAACATTAAAAAAAAATCTAATGCCATGTGAGAATCTCCCATCGTGAGCATTCAGGCTCTTAATCCTTGTCTTCCTCTCTGTCAAATGGCTTCCTCTCTCCAAAAAGAGAAGAGTAAAGAACCTAGAAGTTAAGGGGTGCTTGGGCGTCTCAGTCGGTGGAGCATCTGACTTCAGCTCAGGTCATGGTGTTGCGGTTCATGGGTTCGAGCCCCACTTCAAACGCTTTGCTGTCAGCACGGAACTCACTTTGGATCTTCTCTCTCCCTCTCCCTCTGCCCCTTCCCCCACCCCCGCACAAAAATAAATAAACTTAAAAAAAGAGGGGTGCCTGAGTACCTCACTTGGTTAAGCGTCCAACTCTTGATTTCAGCTTAGGTCATGATCTCAGGATTCCTGGGTTCAACCCCTGCATTGGTCTCTGCACTGACAGTGTGGAGCCTGCTTGGGATTCTCAAGTCTCTCCCTCTCTCTCTCTGCCCCTCCCCTGCTTGCTTTCTCTCCCTCCCCCTCTCACTCTCTCTCTGTCTCAAACTCTCTCTATCTCTCAAAATAAATAAATAAACTTTTAAAAAAACCAAGAAGCCAAGAGACAGAGAGAGAGAGTTGGAGTGGGCTTAAGAGAAAGAGAAGACCAAACCAATGGTCCAGAATTATCTCATCACCAGAGCTGAGTCCTGAGCCCCAAGCCATAGATACACTATGGGGAAAACAAGAGATTGGAAAAAGCTCAACTCCTTCTCTCAAGGCCTCCACCATCTCCTTAAAGAGATGGGATAAGGGTCAGGAAAGAAGAATTAAAGATTTAAAGGTGTGGACAGTGTGCAAGCAAAGGCTCATAACCTCAGGAACATTTGAGAAAGGAAAGAGAAAGAGAAAAGCTCGTCAAGAGCCTAGACCTGTCCTTTTGATCTTCTCTGTGCCCTTCAGAAAATACAAAGCTCTTGCACATTTCACATCCAGTTGTTGGAAGCGTGTATAAAATGTGTTTGACACAGTATGTACCTTCCTCCCTGAAGATGCATGGCTCGGCCCCGTTCTGAAGCACCAGGTCCATGACCTTTTGGAGGAGCTCATCTACCTGGCACTGCTCCTCCACCCCCGTCACTCTGTAGTTGAAGGCACTGTGCCGGTCTTTACATTTCTTAATGAGCTGGTAGAGACCTTCGTTACTGCTTTTCAAGAACATCTCCAGATCCTGGTCCCCTAGATCCTCCATCCTGGTGAGGAGAACGATCGTGTACTCTATGAATTTGTCTCCAAAAGTGCTTCGGATGGTCTCCAGCACAGCCTCATCTTTCTTGGTGAAGGAGCCCAGCGGGGTCACCAGCAGGAAGGCGTGGGGGCCTTGAAGGACGTGTCTCTGAAGCTCAGCTTTAAAGTCCTTTGAAGATGAGATGTCTGGAGTATCAATGACCCAAATTCTCCTCCCTCTCCAGATTCTGCTCTCAGACGCAAACCTCTGGGTCACCGACTCTTCACTGAATTTGGTCTCAAAGACCCGCTTCCCCAGAAGGCTGTTCCCGGCAGCACTTTTTCCGGCTCCATGCTTCCCCACTAGCAGGATCTTCGGTTCCGACGTAGTGGGGCTCAGCTCGTACCCTGTGGCCTGAAGCTGCATCTTCTCTGGCCCTGTGGGACAAAAGGGCAGATTCAGAGTCTCTTCTTGCGGCCCAATACACAGATGTGGACAGGTTTTATGATTTTGCATCCTTGCCAGAATTTACAGAGAATGGCAGTAATACTCTGAGCAGCAGCACTACAGTCCCAGGCCACAAGTCCCTCACCCATTCACGTAAGTCACAAAGGGGGCCATGAATAAATTAGGAGATGTGTCAAAAGCTCCAAGGTCTCCCAGGAACAGGAAAATGAGTTACACTGGTCCTTGACTGGTCTTGGTCTTTAGATTTCCTTTCATTTTGCTACCAAAGGTAAGTGCCTGGGGTATGAGATCCGTGGGCTGATGCGCGACAAGGGAGAATCTGAGTTTAAAATGCCCCTTGGTGGTATACTCATAAAATGTTATACTACTAAGCAATCAAACAAAACAAAACAAACGAAAAGAATGAATGAATAAGTGAACTATTGATATGCAACACGCATAGATCTTCCAAACATGCTCAATGACAGAAGCCAGACACATGCTATCTGATTCCACTATATGAAGTTCAAGAACAGACAAAATTAATCTATGTGGATAGAAAAAGGGATTGCAGTTCCCGTTTGGGGAGAGGCAGCAGGAACGTAGGTAAAGTGACAGGAATGCTCCAGATCTTTATCTAGAGGATGGTCACATATGTGTAGATACGGAAAAAACGTCCCTGAGCTCTACCCTTAAGATCTGTGCATTTCACTCTACATTAATTCTACCTCAATACATGACTGTAGAAACTTGTGCCACAAAACTGTCTCTGCACACACGCCCTGTCCCCACCACTTCTCCTGGATCCAAGGTCAACACCAGACCTCCACGCTCAGCCAAGGGCAGAGTCAGCAATATGGGGAACATTCAGAGTCTGAGGCATCCTGGGCCCTAAAAGTGTGGGTTGTCACTTGGCATTTTATGCAGAGACTGCTTGGGATTCTCTCCCTCTCTCTGCCTCTTCTGTGCTCTCTCACTCTCTCTCTCTCTCAAATTAAATTAAATAAACTTAAAGTGTTTTTTACAAGAGCGTGATTTTTTAAGAAATAATAATAAATAAATACGAAAGAAAGAAAGCGAGGGAAGAAGGAAGGGTTGATTGAATTAGGTGTGTTTGCCCTTACTGGGGACAAAACTGCATCTACTAAACAGAATGAGGTAGATCTATACATCTTGACTTGTCCAGTTTGCAGGATAGATCATTAACGGTAATCATTACATGGATACTGAGCTCCATCCCGGAGTTCTATAAACTAGTGTTGTCTATGAAGGTCATTTCTGCTTTTCCAGTAGGAGTCAACATTGTATCGTCCTGGATGGAGGGCCAGGAAGACAAAGCTGAGTCAGGAAAGAAGCCACGGAAGACAAGCCCAGCTCCATAACATTTCAGAGAAGGCCAAGGACACCCACTCCATGTCCATGGCTTTTGCTACTACTGTACCTACTCCCAAGTGTCAGGAGTTTCCTGGGGGACAGGTTGTGAACGCCAACCTGAGCGAGGTCTCCAGACCGCATCTTTGTTCCTCCTTATCTAATTTTTTCCACTTCATTTTGACGCGTAATGCATTCAAAAGAATATAGATATGAGCTTAACATTTTTTTAAATTTTTAAGTTCTTAATTTCTTTATGTATTTTGAGACACAGAGCACGGGAAGGGGAGGGACAGAGACAGGGGAAGAATCCCAAGCAGGATCCACACTGTCACCACAGGCCCTGATGCAGGGCTCGAACTCACAAACTGTGAGATCATGATCTGAGTCAAAATCAAGAGTTAGACGGCCAACCCACCACCCAGGTGCCCCTGAGCTTAAAATTTTTAAGGATCATCTTACCATGTGGATTGTCCCCCTTCTGAGATGCGGCTTCATTCATAGGATCCTAGAAAATAAAGGGGGAAATGATGCACAGAGACCCAAAATCTCATCTTTTCACAAAGTAAAGAAATGGAGACACAAGTATATAATCCAGAGTAATTTGATGATTGGGATGCGGTCTAATCAAGGCCATGGTCATATTCCTTGTTGGCTTCTGTAGACCCGTCCATAATGACAGTCGATCCTGAAACTCCATTGTTGCCACCACAACAAGCTTCCCAGAAATATGAAAATGGGTCTTTTTCTCGCTCAGGGGAGCCCCATAAATGCCATCTAACCAAGACATTGATCCTGAAGCTCTATACTAATGGCAATCCCTTCCAAAGTCTTCCAGAGTTTTTTCTGTTCCTGGAGAAAATTCAAAGGGTTAAGAAAAGCTTCTGGACTCCCCAGAAGAAGAAACTAGCCCAGTGCTGTCTGCAATGTGCATCTGAGAGGCCACAGGAAGGGAGGAGATTGGGAGTCAAGCTCCCCAGACATCTCCGGTGCCTTCTGCCTGCACTGCGTCCCCAGTACAGATGATGCTTCTTCTGACCTGAGAGCCAGGAAAATTGGAACCTTCTCCATCCAGGTGGGCAAACGGAGACAATGGAGGATGGAAAGCCAAACACACAATTGGTTTTCCCTTCCCTTTGCCTGCCCAAGCCTTAGACTCACTCCTCAAATTAAAATTGTCATGAAATCAAAACAGAAGGTAAAAACAAAACACTATGCTGATGAATCTGCTACTCTTAGACGTGTCCAATACTTTATTTTAACCTTATCTTTGTTAAATTTCCATGCCAGCCAAGGAAATTTTCCCTCTGCTTTCTTACCTGGCCTTACCCTCAAACCGTTGATACCTTCCACCATCTCCCTCCCTGGGTCCTCTCCATTCAGCTCCGATTATCATACTTCTTTCGTCTTACATGGAACAACTCAAATTCTTTCATGTTCTTTAAATGCAAAATGTTGTTACAATGCAAATGTGTATGACCTAAAAATTAATAATTTTTTAACGTTTATTTATTCTTGAGAGAGACAGAGCACAGGCAAGGGAGGGGAAGAGAGAGAGGAAGACCCAGAATCCGATGCAGGCTCCAGGCTCTAAGTTGTCAGCACAGAGCATGACGCAGGGCTCGAACCCACAAACCATGAGATCATGACTTGAGCTGACTCTAAGTCGCCCAGGTGCCCCTAAAAATTAACAATTTTTAAATTCCCAATCCACTACAAAAGGAAGGTTGTCTAATTCACATACATCCTTCTATGTTTTTCTAAGTTTATACAAATACGCACAAGCATATATTAACACACACTTGCTAGGCTCTTTGCTCTACAATCTGCTTAATTCTATGTCCTGCACATCTGTACAAATCAGCACATATCGATCAACCCCGTTTTTCTAGGCGATGCTATTTACTCCACAGCATGGATATGGAACATTCCATACTAATGTAATGATTCCTGTATTTTTTAAAGATTTTATTTTAAGTAATCTCTACATCCAACATGGGACTTGAACTTTACAACCTCGAGACGAGGAGTCGCGTGGTCTGCCGACCGAGCCAAAAGATTCTTTTATTGACAGCTCGTAAGCTTATTTCTGGATTTACTATTTCAAAAGATGCAATGATAATAAATATCCGTAGACATACATCTTTATATATGCGAATGTTTTCATTTCTTGGTAACACAGTCCTAAAAGTGGAAATCTTGCTCAGTCTCTGGGTTGTTAAAGTCCTTAACGTCTCCATAACTTATGTGAACCTTATACACGTCCATAATAATAATAACAGTAATAATAATGGCAGCTTTGGGGCACCTGGGTGGCTCAGTCAGTTGGGCTTCTGACTTTGGCTCAAGTCATGATTTCGCGGTTCATGGGTTTGAGCCCTGTGTCAGGCTCTGTGCTGGCAGCTTGGAGCCAGCTTCTGATTCTGTCTCCATCTCTCTGCCCCTCCCCTGTTTGTGTGCTCTCAATCTCTCTCTCTCTCTCTCTCTCTCTCTCTCTCTCTCTCTCTCTCTTTCTCTCTCAAGAATAAACATTAAAAAATTAAATAATAATAATGGCAGATAATAATTACTGAATGCTTGCATTTCAAGTATTTGCAAATAACTTTGTCAGCATTTCACTTAATCCTCACAGAAATCCCTGAGATACATAGTGTTATCTCTGTTTTACGGAAGACAGAAAACTAAGATACTGTGGTCAACAAAATGGATAGGAGTTCCGTCCCTCAGGGAGTATGTGGGGAGGCAGCCATTGAAAGCATATACACAGCAACCCCTTGACTGGCTGATGTCTATGAGGAGGAGGAGCGCCATGAGGGAAGGGGGGCCGTAGGCACTCATCCCAGGGGCCCTCAGGGAAGACTCTCTGAGGAAGGGAGCTTGAGCAGAGGCAGATGGATACACAAAAGCAGACGTGGAATGGGGTGTGACGGGAGAGGGGACGTGTCCAGGTGGAGAAAATCCCATGTTGGAAGCTCTAGAGCACACATGAGTATAAGTCAAGGACCACACAGAGAAGGCCGGTGGGACCAACACATGAAGAGCAAGTTAGAGAGTAAGGGACCAGCTCAGGTCGGAGATTCTTGATCTGAAAATCAGCAGACAGTCACTGCAGCATTTTAAATAAGAGGGGGGTCATGTTTGGGGCACACTGCAGAGAACTCATTCTGTGTCCCTTATCCTCTCTGCTGAATCCCTGTTCCATACAGCCTTCCAGGGAGAGACAGAGGCTATGAAGGAGAGAGAGAGGGAGGGCAGGCCTAGGAGATGAGAGTGACAAGTTCTCCTGAGCCTCAGGGTCCTGTCTATAGAACATCAGTACATTGAGTGGGTGTGAAGACTTGGTCAGTCAGTGGGTCTGGGACTTAGCAGGTGCTCCACAAATACTGTCTTCCTTCTCATTTCCATTCTGTTTGGGCTCAATGCTTACCAGTTCTCAGAAGATTCACTCTGACCAAAACTGCCCCCACATTGGATTTTTGCTTGCTTTACCTCCGTGGATACTTGTGTTTAAAGACTCCTCTGTACCAACATTCACTTACTTATGCTGAATCAGGAACTGCTTCATGTCTCATGCATGAGTCACTCAAACAGAAGTGTGAGGTCCTCAAAGACAAAAGCCTGAATTTTTTTAGCTTCCTTCATTACAAATACATTTTCCATTCAAGTCTAGAAATTAAATAAAATACCACTTTGGCTGTCCTGTAGGAAATGGATTGAGGGGTAAGGCACAAGAATGGATGTGGGGAAGGTTGTTTGTAAAACAGTACAGGCAAGAACGGAGGCTGGCTTGGACCAGACAGGGGAAGTGGAGATGGAGAGAAGTGCGTGAATTCCAGGCACGCCGATCACACCAGACCTGATGACTTCGCAAATATTGGCTAGTAGTAGTAGCAAAGCTGACCTCTGGGTTTAGGTTCAAGGAGAATAATGAGCATCATGACCACTTACCCAGGTGAGAGGAAAACTGAAGTCTCATAGATCTCAGAGGGAAAACCAAGTTTTGACCTTGAGAAGCCTGAGATCCTATAGGAGAGCCAAGTGGAGATATCAAATGGCAACTGGATAAGGGAGGAGGAATCAGAGGAGAGGCCTGGACTGGAGTGACATACCTGGAAACTGTTAGCAATCAACGGAGCTCAAAGCTGGAAGGCAGAGGATTGAGGAAAGCCTAGAACCACACCCTGAAGATGCCAACTTTTAGAGGCCTTGTGAGGAGAACTCAGCAATCTCTGGAGGAACCAAGAAGAGTAGGAGGAAGAAAACCAAAAAGGGTGTGGCTGTACTGAAGCCAAGGGAAGAAGGGCTCTATTTGTGTGTCCAATACTGTGAGGGAAAAACTTCAGTAAGGACATAAATGTATCCATTAATTTGCCAATAAAGTTCAAAGTCCAAAGGGTGATACTCAAAGCAACCTACCGTCTGGTGCCTCATCTTTCCAGATCCTGGAAAAACACCTCCGAACCAAAGCCTAGGTTCCACCACACAATGTGACATTTCACTTCTCTGTGCTTGTCTTCAACCCACTAGCACTAACCACAAAAATCCTTGGAGACCTTAAGCATTTCTTACCAGGCATCCGCGGCCTTCATTTCTGAGATTCACGATATATGGTCCTCCGTTTTCATCCACCAAACGCTGGACCATGCCGAGGAGCTCCCTCACCTGGACCTCCCGCTCATCCTCACTTGCCTTGTTGTTGAAAGTGTGGTATCGGCCTCCATAGTATCCAACCAACTCCCTAAGGGAGGCCTGACCTGCAATGCAATCTTGCAGTGAGACATTCTCCAAATCATCCTTCCGAGTGAAGACGACAATGACGTACCTCCTGGCGTGAGCCCCAAACACCTCCTGGATCCCCTTGACTGTCTCTATGTCCTCGACCTTACAAAAGCTGATGGGGATTACCAGAAGCAGAACGTGGAGGCTGGGAGCAGAGAGCTCCAAGCAGTGTTCAATGTTACGTTGCTTGTCTTCGGCACAAGCCATTGAGGAGAAAAGGTCGGGGGTGTCAATGACCACAACCCTTCTCTCTTTTGTGACTCCACTCTCTCTCTGGCATGTTTTAGTCACCATCTGGTCACTGAATCTGGACACAAACGCAGCTTTGCCCAGAATAGTGTTTCCTGTGGCACTTTTTCCTGCACCTCTTTTGCCTAAGAGGAGAAGCCTCAGTTCCGGCATGGGGCAGCCTGGTTCTGGTCCCCTCTCCAGGCACAGGCTCTGGTTGGTTCTGCTGGGACAAAAAGCAACACATCAGTGCTCAAGCCATGCAAGACTGGATAGAGGAACAGCAAGAAAAATGCATTCTTTTTGGTTTTTCCCCAAGGATGTGGGCTACTGAAGTCAACTCAGCCTAGATTGGGATAAGAAATCCTTTTTCCCACAATCTTCCCTGTGCTCTTGTCTCTGAAATAAATCCATACTGGCAAGATGCCCAACACTGTAGGGGCACCTGGGTGGCTCAATCAGTTGAGTGTCCGATTCTTGATCTCAGCTCAGGTCATGATCTCACAGTTCGTGGGATCGAGCCCCACATGGGGCTCTGTGAGGACAGCACAGAGCCTGCTTGGGATTCTCTCCTCTCTCTCTCTCTCTGCCTCTCCCCTGCTCATCAGCTCTAGTTCTCTCTCTCTCTCTCTCTCAAAATAAATAAACATTAAAAAAAAAGACATCCAATACTGTTGATTAAACCAACAACCCCCTTCTCTATATTCATCACCCATTATACAGGCTTGGGGAAACGTAGACACTGTGATAGACAGAAATGCCCCCTCCCCAGACGTCCATGTGCTAATCCCTGGAATCTGTGACTGTGTTATTTTACATGGTAAAAGGGACTTTGCCCATGTGATTAAGGATCTTGAGATGGAGAGGTAATCTGGGATCATCCAGGTGGATCCAATATAATCACACTAAAAGAGGTCCTTCCAAGAGGAAGTCAGGAAAGTCAGAGTAAGAAAAGGGAGATGTGAGGACAAAAGCAGAGGTCAGAGAGTGAGAAAGATTTGAAAATGCTGCACGATTGGTTTTGAAAATGGAATAAGGAGCCACCAGCCAAGCGGAATGCAGGCAGCTTCTAGAAGCTGGAAAAGTCAAGGAAATGGCTTCTCCCACACAGCCTCCTCCACAAGGATTCTGCCCAGCACCTTGATTTTAGGACTTCTGACCTCCAGACTGTAAAATAATAACTTCGTGGGTTTTTAGCAACTAACTTTCTGGCAATTTGTTACAACAGCAAGAGGAAACTAATGCACTCTCTCTCCCAGCTTCCTTTCAGCCAGGGGAGGCCATGTGACCCAGCTCTACCCGATGACAGTTGAGGGAACATTTGCCTGGGCCTTTTGGGAATGCTATTGTTTTCTTGATGATAGAGACAGACCCAAGTAGAGAGCTCCTGTACTCGCCTCCTCCCCCTTCTTTTTATTTTTTATTTTTTTAAGTTTATTAATTTGTGAGAAAGAGCACAAGCGGGGGAGGAGCAGAGACAGAGAGGGAGACACTGAATCTGAAATAGGCTCCAGGCTCTTGGCTGTCAGCACAGAGTCCCACGGGGGGCTCAAACTCAGGAACAGTGAGATCATGACCTGAGCTGAAGTCGGATGCTTAACCAACTGGGCCACCCAGGCACCCCCTGAACCGGGAAGTCTTAATACTAAAATTAAAATGACTTATTGTTATCCTACTAAAAATATAACTTTAAAATAAGCCTTCCTTATGTGATAGAGCAGGTCTCAACACCTTGTTCAAAATTGCCGTGGTATTCTTGGCTATTTAATCTCCTGTAGAATTTTGAAAATCAGTTGTCATTTTCTTTAAGAAATCCTATTGGAATCTAGAATGTCATTGCATTGAATTTGTAGCTTAGTTTTATTTTTTTATTAAGTATTTATTTGTTTATTTTGAGAGAGAGGGAGCGCGCACATGCATGAATCACGGAGGGGCAGGGAGAAAGGAGAGAGAGAATCCCAACACGGGGCTCGATCTCACAAACTGCGAGATCATGACCTGAGCTGAAGTCAAGAGTCGGAGGCCCAACTGACAGAGCTACCCAGGCATCCCTGCAGCTTAGTTTTAGAAGAATGGACATCCACATAGTGTTGTTCTCTCCACCTTTTTTGTTGGTTCGTTTTAAATATGTTATAATTCCAACCACTTCTTTTTGATCCATAAAGTAAGAGAAGTGATTATAAAATTTAAAAATGAGGGGCAACTGGATGGCTCATTTGGTTGAGCATCTGACTTTGTCTCAGGTCATGATCTCACGGTTCATGAGTTTGAGCCCCACATCGAGTTTCCTCATGAGCACAGAGCCCACTTTGGATCCTCTATCTCCCTCTCTCTCTGCCCCTCCCCCGCTTGTGCTCTCTCAAAAATTTATAAAACATTAAAAATAATAAATAAATAAATAAATAGATAAATATATTGGGAGACTTGCTATCTTTTTGTTTATTTCTTACATTATTACTCTACTGCCAGAAAATAACGTATGTATGAAATGTTTGTCACGGCAGCCTCTTTAACAGGTGGTGCTGGGAGAACTGGACAGCAACATGTAGAAGAATGTAACTAGAGCACTCTCTTACACCATACACAAAAATCAACTCAAAATGGATGAAGGACCTGAATGTGAGACAGGAAACCATCAAAACCCTAGAGAAGAAAGCAGGAAACAGCCTCCTTGACCTCGGCTGCAGCAATTTCTTACTCGACACATCTCCAACGGCAAGGGAATCAAAAGCAAAACTGAACTATTGGGACCTCATCAATATAAAAAGCTTCTGCGCTGCAAAGGAAACAATCAACAAAACTAATAGGCAGCCGACGGAATGGGAAAAGGTAGTTGCAAATGACATATTGGATAAAGAGCTAGTCAAAATCTATAAGGAACTTCCCAAACTCCACACCTGAAAAACAAATAATCCAGTGAAGAAATGGGCAGAAGACATGAACAGACACTTCTCCAAAGAAGACACCCAGATGGCCAACAGACACATGAAACAATGCTCAACGTTACTCATCATCAGGGAAATACAAATCAAAACCACACTGAGATACCGCCTCACGCCGGTCAGAGTGCCTAAAATGAACAAATCAGGAGACTATAGATGCTGGTGAGGATGTGGAAAAACGGGCACCCTCCTACACTGTTGGTGGGAATGTAAACTGGTACAGCCGCTGTGGAAAACAGTGTGGAGGCTCCTCATAAAATTAACAATAGAGCTCCCCTATGACCCAGCAATAGCACTGCCAGGAATTGACCCAAGGGATACGGGAGTGCT
Source organism: Cryptoprocta ferox (assembly GCA_028646485.1). Classification (NCBI taxonomy): domain Eukaryota; kingdom Metazoa; phylum Chordata; class Mammalia; order Carnivora; family Eupleridae; genus Cryptoprocta; species Cryptoprocta ferox. The sequence goes on along the minus strand of CM053559.1, from coordinate 94,784,090 downwards.
GATGCATCGGGGCACATGTACCCCAATGTTCATAGCAGCACTTTCACCAATAGCCAAGTCATGGAAAGAGCCTAAATGTCCATCAACTGATGAATGGATCAAGAAGATGTGGTTTATATATACAATGGAATACTACGTGGCCATGAGATGGAATGAAATCTGGCCATTGGTAGCAAAGTGGATGGACCTCGAGGGTGTCATGCTAAGTGAAATAAGTCAGGCGGAGAAGGACAGATACCATATGTTTTCACTCATATGTGAAACAGGAAAAAGTTAGCAGAGGACCATGGGGAAGGGGAAGGGGAAAAAATAGTTAAGGAGAGGGAGGGAGGCAAACCATGAGAGACTCTTAAAAACTGAGAACAAACTGAGGGTTGAGTGGGGATGGGGGAGAGGGGAAAATGGGTGATGGGCATGGAGGAGGGCATTTGTTGGGATGAGCACTGGGTGTTATATGGAAACCAACGTGACAATAAACTATATTTAAAAAAATATTTGTCACTGGCCGACATTTACCTTTTAACCCGAGAAAATTTTTGTAAATGTTTCCCATGGGCTTAAAAATCATGTGTAGCCTATGTTGCGGGCATCTTTCACAATCAGGGACCCCACCTCATCTCTGCTACCTCAGTTCCACTACCCCAGAGGGTCCAGCATGCACCATGCTCCTGTCTGCCTAGAAAATTCCAGCCCATTCTACACCTCTAAGCTGAAGTGTCACCTCGGGGTCAAGGCTTTTGTGGCTTTTCCAGAATGATCTGATCATCAGCTCTTCTCTGGACTTCTGCAATAACAGAATCACTGGTCCCCTTGTTTCCACCCTTCTAGAGTCTATGGTCTGTCAGCAGTCAGTGTGCTCCCACACAAACAAGAGACAGATAATGTCACTCATCAGTCCAAAGCCTCCCAGTGACTTCCCCCTGACTCGAAACAACAAGCAAAGCCTGTACAGTGGTCGACAAGACCCTACCCTATCTGGGTTCTAGTTGCCTCTCTGATCTCATCCCCCACCTGCCCCTCTCCACCCTGTTTTGTCTACTGTAGTCCCATGGACCTCCCTGCTGTTCCCCAAACGTGCAACCTTGGGGTTTGGTGCTGGCTGCTCACCTGACTAGAACACTCTTCCCCCAGACTCACGCAAGGCGAGTTCACCTCCTTTAGATCTTTACCGCGTTGTCCCTGTGGGACCAATGGCCTTCTTCCGTCATCCTACATTTAAGAGCAACTTGCTCCCCTGCATCCCAACAGCACTCCGCATCCCCCACACCCTGTTCTGTAAACCCCCCCCCCTTCAACCACCTTTCACATTCTGCATTTACTTACTTATCGATTTCTTTTTGTCTCCCCACCCCTGAGAGGTGAGTCCCAGGAGAAGGAAGACCTGCTTTATCTTGTTCACCATGGCATCTACAACGTAGAGAAGGCGTTCGATAAGCACCGTCTGATAGTACCATGCCTGTCTTGTTCTGTGTCCCTAGTGCCTGAAATTGTGCCTGGCGTATAGTATAGACTTAATAAGTGGTGTTAAATGAGTGATCATGGGCTAGAGGGATGAGGAAAGGAAGAAAAACAGTTTTTAGAAATGAAGAGGGTGACTCAAGTGATGTCACTTTGAAAAATAAAAGAGAAGTAACTTTACATGGTATCCCAAGCTAGTGAAGTGATATTTTTGTACATTAATTTTTTTAAAAAGAAACACAAGTGGGCAAATAGCTGAAGAAAGCAGAGACCTCCAGCAGGTCTAAAGAAGAAAGGAATTTATTTCCCAAGTAAGTGCCACTGTTTTACATGATCGCCCATTATAGTGTGAGTAAATTAATGAGCCTTTGCGAAACTACTTCCGGAGAGGCTGCCATATTGAATCAGGAGCCCACCCAACCTCCCCCCTCTCCTTGCAAACTGTCAGTCTGAGCATTTTCTCAGAGCAAAGGGGACGCCTGGGTGGCTCAGTTGGTTGAACAGCTGACTTCGGCTCAGGTCATGATCTCAAGGTTCGTGGGTTGGACCCCCATGTGGGGCTTCGCACTGACAGCGCTGAGCCTGCTTCAGATTCTGTCCCTGTCTTTCTCCCCCTCCCCTGCGTGTTTTCTCTCTCTCTCTCTCTCTCAAAAATAAATATTAAGGGGTGCCTGGGTGGCTCAGTAGGTTGAGCACGGGACTTGAGCTCAGGTCATGAACTCACGTCATGAACTCACAGGTTCAAGCCCCACATCAGGCTCTGTGCTGACAGCTCAGAGCCTGGAGCCTGCTTCGGATTCTGTGTCTCCCTCTCTCTACTCCTTCCCCGCTTACGCTCTGTCTCTCTTTCAATAAATAAATGAATAAATAACTAAACAAACAAACATAAAAATTTTAAAAATAAATAAATTAAAAAAAAAAAACTTCTGAGGACAAAAGGGAACCAAAACTCCCCCCTCCCTCACTCTCTCCTTTACCCACACTCCCCTCTGACCATCTCCCACAGCAGTCTGGGGACCCCAGCCAGGCAACGGAGAGAGAAAAAAGAACTTTCTCTCCAGAACATCGTTGATGCTCTCCAGCAACCTGTCCTTGTCCTCAGGATACAGCCCAAGGGGGACGTGGCTTCAGCCGCCCAAGCAAAGCTGCCAACGTTGTGGGGAATCGGTCCTGCACCCGGGGCAGTTCAGGCCCGCAGAAAGACATGGCCAGAGAAGCTTCCAGAGCCCAGCCTGGGGAGGACTCAGTCCCGGCCCCGAAGGTCAGGCAGTCATCAGGGGGCCAGAAAGCAGTCAGCGGTGAGAGCCCAGAGGGCTTCAATGTGAGTGAAATCAGAAGCCGTGTTTTGGGCACCCCGAGTGCCCACCCCGTTGGCCACCCCGGGTGCTCGGTTAAGGAGACCCGGCAGTGCACGGGGCTGTCAATACCCGAAAAGCGAGCGTGGACGGCTGGCTGCTCGGCGGCCGCCCGCCCGACCCCTCTGCCCCGGCCCGCCCGGCCTTGTCCCCCGCGCGGGCGCGCGCGCACCTGCGCTCGGGCTCCGGCTCCGGCTTAGCGCGCGGCGACGGCTCCATGGCTCCGGGACAGTGGCTGAGAGCCCCGCCGGCAGCGGGGGAGGGCGGCGCGGAGGGAGGGCGGGGCGCGGGCCCTCGGGGTGCAGACGAGATACCGGCACGCCTTCCCCCTCCACCCCGTCCCCAGACGCCCCCTCCGGGGACACGAAGGGCACGACGCGAGAGCGGAAGCTCGGCCTGGGGCTGCGGGGGCTGGGCCGAGCTTCGGAAGGGTCCCCCCGCCACCCCGCCACGGAGGGGGTCATTGTGCTGGGGCTCCCCGTCCTCGGGACGCGCGTCGTGGAGCCTGGAGAGGCCGAGCCTGGCCGGTGCGGGGACGGCGTGAGCAGGTGGTTCTTCTCTGGCTGGTGTCCACCACCCCGGGGATCCCTTCCCAAGATTGAGGAAACGGGGAGACGCTGTTTGCCTTCTCCCTCCCCCACCCTCCAGCAACGCCTCACACCCCTCCAGGGGGACCCTGCGACCCGACCTGGGGAACGCGCTGCTTCCCAGGCCAAAGTGTTCCTTCCTAGGGCCAAGCTAACATTTGAAATGCTGGAGCTTCGATGCTTTCCAATAGCTTGTAAATGAAACCCTTTTTGGGAGTGATAATAATATCCCAAAGCTTCCTAGTACAGAAGCCAGACACTGAGAAAGACTATTATTTTATTACGTTTTTATTTTTTTTTAAATATTTATTCATTTTTGAGAGAGAGAGAGAGAAAGAGAGAGAGAGAGAGAGAGAGAGAGAGAGAGAGAGAATGTAAGCAGGGGAGGGGCAGAGAGAGAGACACACACACAGAACCAGAAGCAGAATCCAGGTTCCCACCTGTTAGCACAGAGCTGCCCCGGGGGCTCGAACCCATGAACTGAGAAATCATGACCTGAGCAGAAGTCTGTGCTTAATCGGCTGAGCCACCCAGGCGCCCCTATTATGGTTTTTTAAAAAACAACACACACCATAACATTACAGAATTTTACCATCTTAGCCAATTTTTTTAAGTTTATTTATTTTTGAGAGAGAGAGTGAGACAGAGAATCCCAAGCAGGCTCCGCACTATCAGCCGGGTTTGAACTCAAGGATCCTGGGATCGAACTCAGAACTGTGAGATTAGGCCCTGCAGGGAAAGAAGGAGGGCTAGGCTTGCCCGAGCCACCCAGGCGCCTCACCGTCTTAGCCAGTTGTAAGTGCACTGTTCCCGAGCGTCAAGTACCTTCATTGTTGTGCAAGAGCTGGGGAACTTTCCCACCCTGCGACAATGAAACTCTGTACTCATTAGCCCCTAATTCCCCTCCCCTCCCCCTGCCCCTGGTAACCACATCTCTACTTTCTGTGTCTGTGATTTTAAAGGTTTTAGAGACTTCATGGGAGTGGAACCAGACAGTGTTTGCCCTTTGTGACTAGCCTGTTTTCGCTTAGGTTAGGGACCTGGAGGTCCTTCTGCCTGAGAGCACTTTTCATGAGAAGGCAGAGTCTGATGATCCATGGCCTTGAACTCACGCTCTCACAGCAGGTGTGGTCTTTGAAATGTGTCAGGTGGTACTGAGACTTTCAGAGACCCTGCGGAAGGAGAAGCAGTGGGGACCCTGACCAGGTTTTGAGGGGCTGCTCTGTCCCAAGGGGTCCAGCTCCCGTCTGGGCTGGTCTTCATGCTCCATCCACCTTGTTAGGAAGCCAGAGAAAAACTAGGGGTCCTGACACTGCCCCCCCAAGGGCTCAGGTCTACACAGGCTACATCATGGTGAGAAAAGCCTCTCCCATTCCCCACCCCATTGACACCCCTAGTAAGGAAGACCCGGTCTAGAAACAATCCCCCACCTCTTTGGGGGCACTAGGTCAATTCCATTAAAATCATTTCTGTGATCATCCCAACTGTGGTGCTCCCAGACGTGGGGGTCAGTTCGGGGGCAGAGAGTCATAGCCTGATGGAGTATCATTGCCCCAAAATAGAGAAAACAGTAAGCGGAGAAAAAGCTCCCTCGTTCTGAAACATTAAGCATTTGGGGAGCATTCTGAGTAAAACCACAGCTTCAAATAACTCCTCATTGATTTAGCAAGTTGATTATTTGCTGAGTGGACCATTTTGCAGGAAAAAAAAACCCCATCTTTCAGCACATTGGCTTGTGGAGAATGGATTTCTGTGGGGAAGGCTGGTTGCGCTCAGATCTAGGGACGGATGGGCGTTCCCTGCCCCCTAGTGGCTTTGTGGCTAATGGCAAGGACAGCGAACCGGCTCCCTCAGCACTTACTCTCCCTCCTCCCTTCCTCGCAGAGGGGGTGGCACAAACTGGAAGGCACAAACTGTGCAAACAGGAATCCACCAGGCTAGGCACCACATGAGACCCTGGCGCTTAGAGACCTTCGAGACAAATCTCCATTCAAGGAGCTCAGATGAGGAGACTGAACCCTAAAGTCATGGAACAATGGAACACGCACTGTCACAGAGATGCATTCAGGGGAGCAAAGGGGAAGGGCCGTAAGTCCTCCAAGATGCAGAAACAGGGGCGCCTGGGGGGCTCCGTCGGTTAAGCATCCAACTCTTGATCGTGGCTCAGGTCATGATCTCACAGGTCATGGGATCGAGCCCCGCGTTGGGTTCTGCACTGACCCTGTGGAGCCTGCTTGGGATTCTCGCTCTCTCTCTCTCTCTCTCTCTCTGCCCCTCCCCTGCTCATGCTCTCTCTCTCAAAATAAATAAATTTTTAAAAAATTACTGAAAAGAAAAGATGGAGAAACAACCAAGCGCGGAAGCAAACCTATCAACAAATGCATAAACCATTCGTTTTCTGTGGCAGGCCCTCTCATGGAGGAGGAAACTGCCGCGCAGGGGAGCTTACGCCCACCCTGAGTCGTGAAGGGCGTGTAGAAATTTCTTGCAAGGGACACTCAGGCAGAGGGATTACGGCAAACCCAAAGGCATTCAGAGTGCTGAGAGCGGCGTGGGCGCATGGCGAAATGGGGTCAGGCTGGAGGTGGAAGCGAGGAGGGAGTGCAAGGCAGGCTGAGGGCAAAGGACGGTCTAACAGCTCCCCTCACCCCGAGGCGGGGGATGTGCAATATTCTTTGGACACTCGTGGCCGCCCAAAAATAAAGGAAACAAATGGTTGACGGATAGAGATCACAGTCGCGCAGGACAGGCGTCTCCTGCAGTTTACAGAGAACTTAGTGAACTGCAAGCAAAAGGCAATCTTATCCATAATCTCCAGAAACCTATAGACTCCGTTTTCTAGAACCTAATATCCCCCTCATCAAGATGCAAGGGAGTTTAAGTGCTTGCCGTGGTGACGTGGGAGACAAGAGCAAATGAAAAATTGAATTCCCTTTCTGCCTACAGTCCACTGACAAGTCCTTGAAACGGAGTGACCTCCCTGTAGGAGCTCAGCTGCCTCGAGGAAGACACTGTGCTGGGGGCGAAAGGAATCTTGGCTTCACGTGATCCTGACCCCCCCGGATCCTGTGGGTCTCCTTAAACACGCAAAAATTCCTTTGCAGACATCCTTTATCTGTCACCCCCAAGGTCACGTTGGCAATTATACTCCAAGCATATGGCCCCTGATACACATCTGAGGTTTTCCTGAGCTGTAATAAATGTTTTCCTGACAACAGCGAGCCCCTCAAGGTCCTGGAAACCGTGCTTCCAAAATTCCTTAGAGGCTTACGCTGTCCCCGACCCCCTCCCAACCTGCAGGGATGTAATCAGTCCCTCTTCACAACCCCAGCGCAGCTCTCTCTGCCCACGGGTCCTGTCCCCGTGTTTTAATAAAATCACCTTTCTGCCCCAACGATGTCTTCAAGAATTATTTCTTGGCCTTTGGCTCCAAACCCCACCGTCACTCCGAACCCCATCCGAAGGACCAGCTAGGGGCTACTGCAATAGTCCATGCTAGATGGACAGTGGAAAAAGGGACAGGCTGATGATCTATGGAAGAGATAGAGGGGCGCCTGGGGGGCTCAGTTGGTTAAGCGTCCGACTCTTGATTTTGGCTCAGGTCATGATTTCACGGTGTGTAAGTTGGAGCCCCGCCTCGGGCTCCGAGCTGACACCATGGAGCCTGCTTGGGATTCTGTCTCTCCCTCTCTCTCTGCCCCTCCCCTGCTCGCGCACATGTTCTCTAAAAAAATAAATAAATAAACTTTAAAAAGAGAGAGAGAGAGAGAAACAACAAACTATTTTTAAGGAGACCAATTTAGGCTTGCTATTATAAGGATTCAGGCATCACATCAAAGAGAGTGCTCTTCACAGATAGACATTTCCTTATTTCAAAAAATGTTGCTATATGTTGTTTAACTTCGTAGATGGGAAATGTATGTTTACTACAATGTTGGCAGATGGCAGTAAAGCCTCTTGTAACTGGATTTGTATATTTTGGCAGTTTTCTGATGGAATAAATGTCTTATTCAAACAGAATCCTTGTGGGTTACAGTAATTCTTAAGAAACACTATGCTTATTTTTAAGTATTTAACTTACAAGAGACACCATTTTCTCATTCACATAGAGGCTGGTGGGCGCCTCAGGCCTATTGGCTGTGGAACGTCTGGGGTCACAATACTTCTAGTGGCCTCGGTGGAAACGGAGCTGTGAGAGGCCCATGTGCAGGGATGGGGGGAGATGATCACTTCAGCTCTGGGACACTGGGTCTCAGGCACCAGAGACAGGCCGGACAGAGAAGTCCGAAAGGTCATGACTGTTTCCTCTTTCCCGTGTTATTCATACCAAGCCTCCCACTGGAAACAGTTAAAAGTAAACAGGTGTGGGGCGCCTGGGGGGCTCAGTCAGCTAAGCGTCCGACTTCGGCTCAGGTCATGATCTCACCGTTCACGAGTTCAATCCCCACGTTGGGCTCTGTGCTGACAGCTCAGAGCCTGGAGCCTGCTTTGGATTCTGTGTCTCCCTCTCTCTCTGCTCCTCTTCCTCTCGCACTCTGTCTCTGTCTCTCTCTCTGTCTCCCTCTCAAAAATAAATAAACATTGGGGTGCCTGGGTGGCTCAGTTGGTTAAGCATCGGACTTCGGCTCAGACTGTGATCTCACAGTGTGTGGGTTCGAGCCCCGCGTTGGGTTCTGTGCTGACAGCTCAGAGCCTGGAGCTGCTTCAGATTCTGTGTCTGCCTCTCTCTCTGCCCCTTCCCCACTCATGCTCTGTTTCTCTCTCTCTCGAAAATACATAAACATTTAAAAAAAATAGCCAAAAAATCTGCAAAATCAAAAGCAATAAATCTTCAGTGAAATTTCTAAACCAGCAACGTAGCAATTTTACTAATTTTGGTGGGTTTTTTTAAAGATTTTATTTTTAAGTAATTTCTACACCCAACGTGGGGCTCAAACTCACAATCCACACTCCACCGGCTGAGCCAGGCAGGAACCACCAACTTTGCTAACTTTGAAATGTAGTTTCAAAAATATTTCATGACAGGGGTGCCTGAGTGGCTCAGTTGGTTAAGCGTCTGACTTCAGCTCAGGTCATGATCTTGCAGTTTGTAAGTTCGAGCCCTGCGTTGGGCTCTGTACTGACAGCTCAGAGCCGGGACCCTGTTTCGGATTCTGTGTCTCCCTCTCTCTCTGTCCCTCCCACACATTCTCTCTCTCTCTCTCTCTCTCTGTGTGTCTCAAAAATAAACATTAAATTTTTTTAAAGTATATATTTCACTACACTTGAAACAATAGGAACAGACAACAGAGGAAACCATGAAAAAGAGGTTGGTTTGGGTCTTGTTTTGTCCTGTTTACTTGTTTTTGGTTTGGATTTTTAATTACAAATACATTGAATCTTAGCAAAAGCTTTCTCTGCATCTGTTGAGATGATCGTTGTTTTTCCTCCATTAGTGTGTTGAAGTGGTATATTTCTCTAACAGATTTTTCTGATGTTGAACAATCCATATATTGTCTTCTTGGCTGTGACGTATTTTTTTTAACGTTTATTCATTTTTGAGAGTGAGAACACAAGCGGGGGAGGGCAGAGAGAGAGAGAGGGAGACGCAGAATCCGAAGCGGGCTCCAGGCTCTGAGCTGTCAGTGCAGAGCCTGACGCAGGGCTCAAACCCACAAACCGTGAGATCATGACCTGAGCCACCAGATGCTTAACCGACTGAGCCACCAAGGCGCCCCAGACGTGACATCTTTTTAAATATATTTCAGGATTTGATTTGCTAATATTTATTTTGGATTCTTGTGGTTATATTCCTAAGTGACATTGGCCTAAAAGTCTTCCTTCCTCGTGCTGTCCTTCTCTGGTTTTGTTTTCAAGGTTTACTTGGCCTCATTAAAAGTTTGGAAATGTTGTCCCCCCATTCTCTGGAATTGACTGTAGATGAGGGATCATTTCTTCACAGAAGGTTGACAAACCTTCCCAAGTTACAGCTGTCTGGGCCTCCTGTCTTAATTCGGAGGAATGGGGTTATAGTTGACAACTGATTCAATTACTCTGTGCTCATAGGTATATTCATACTGTTTAAGTCTGTTTGGGTAATTTACGTTCTTCTAGAAATGTTTCCATTTCATGTGACTGTGAAATTGTCATAAACTGTTTATGGTATTCTTTTGTGATTTTTCAAAATCTCTACTGTGCCCATAGCTACAACCTCTCTTCCATTTCTAACGTTGTTTACACATGCTTTCTCTTTTTTTTTTAATTTTTTAATGTTTATTCATTTTTGAGAGAGAGAGAGAGAGAGGGAAACAGAGTATGAGTGGGGGAGGGGCAGAGACAGAGAGAGTGAGGCACAGAATCAGAAGCAGGCTCCAGGCTCTGAGCAAGCTGCCAGCACAGAGCCCGACATGGAGCTCGAACTCACGAACCATGAGATCATGACCTGAGCTGAAGTTGGATGCTTAACCGAATGAGCCACCCAGGCGCCCATCAATTATTCTAATGTTATTGCATCGTATTCACACGATATGATCTTTCAGTGCTATTTGGGGTTTTTGCGAGTTGCCTAATAAATGGGACTGTTGTATTTACGGGCCTATTTCTCAATTTTCTCGTAAGATTTCATGAATACCCTCCAATGACGGCCAAGAAAACAGTCCCACTTTCTAATCGTCTCCAGGCAGTAGGGAGAAGTGACTATAAATACGTGTTAACCGGGGAGAGGCCACGGAAACTGAGAGAAACTCCCACAGCGATATTTCTGGTCCAGCTCCAACACCATATGCAGAGCATGAGTCCGGTCGAAACCAACATTGATGCGTCCAGGCCCCAGCCCTGTTCCCTGGGCTCCCAGTGTTGGACACCGGGGTCCCAGACTGCAGAATTGCACCCAAGTCCTTGAGGGCTTTACACACAAGACATTGGACTACCAGATGGTGTACAAATGCTATCTGTTGTTAGAGAGCAGCCAAAGGCATGAGAAATTAAATCTTAAGAAAACAGTATAAAGAAGGGCACGAGGCATATGAATGAATCTGCCAGGTGAGGGATTTGCACAGTAAAAGGTAGGGAGGAAGCAGACAACTGGCTGGACAAGCTAGCCAGCCCTAGTGCCTGTCACTTCACCCCCATCTGGGGACACGTGCTTGGGCATTCCCTCAAGAGCCCCCGGGACTTACGCCCTGGCGGTAGCTATTGGACACAGCGCACGCCGTGCCGTGGCCACCATCCCAAAGCTCACTGGCAACATCAGTCCCGGAAGAATGGACTGTGTCCCAGGGACTCCCTAAAGGCATGGTGACCAATCAGACCAAAATCCACCTTGGGGACTCTGCATGTGCCACGAAGAGAAAGACAGGGTGGTGGCGGTGAGGAAGCCGAGGGCAGTGGCAGAAAGCAGCATTAGCGGCAAGACCACAGGCGCCATGGCGAACGCAGGACAGGAGGTGGGAAGGATGGCCAGTGCGACCCCCTCCACCCGCCTGCAATACACTTCTTATGATCGAATCAAGACTGAACCCTCCCCGATCCTGAGAACTCTGCATGAGCCGTTCTTCCCCCAGGGATCCCACACCACACATACACCCGGTAATTTCTGGGGGTGCTCACGTGTGGAGGAGGCTGCCTGCCCCCCCTCCACCAGCGTTTCTGTCGCCTCTCCGCACCCCATGTGCACCCCCCTGCCACCCTCCTCCAGAAGCCCTCTGGCCCCACACCTGGACACAGTGCACGCTGCTCCCACAAACGGAGGCTCTCTTGGACTCACACGCTTTAAACCTAGTGTCTGGGGGCCCTGCTTGACCCTAACAGGTTTCCACGTCCCGGAAGAGGGACCAGCTCAGCCCCTCACGAATGAAAGAATTTCAGATCCTTCCCACACTTGAGAGGCGCCTATTCCCAGGGGGAATAGCTGTCAGCTGTCAGCACAGAGCCCGATGCGGGGCTCGAACTCACAAACCTTAAGATGATGACCTAAGCCACAGTCGGATACTTAACCAACAGAGCCACCCAGGCGCCCCGGCAATAGCCTTTTTTAAATGATGACTATTGGGGGCGCCTGGGTGCCTCAGTTGGTTAAGCCTCCGACTCTTGATTTCAGCTCAGGTTATGATCTCACAGTTTGTGAGTTTGAGCCCCGTGTCAGGCTCTGCACTGACAGTTCAGAGCCTGCTTGGGATTCTCTGTCTCCCTCCCTCTCTCTCTCACTCTCTCTCTCTCTCTGCCCCTCCCCCGCCCATGCCCCCTCTCTCTCTCAAAATAAATTTTAAAAATAAACATTAAAAATGATTGCTGTTAAACACAGCAGCTGAAGCATCTGCGCCCAAGTCCAAGGCTAGTTGGAGACTAGCAGTGGGAGTTTGTTTTACATGAGTTTAACCGACGACCTTCCAGAAACAGAGGTCTGCTCCATGGTGTCTCTCTGTCTCTGCTGCTAGGAACCGCAGCAAGTTGTCTTGCCTAAAGACAAAACAAAATGTCTAGAGAGTAGAGGTGGTGGTGGCCGTAGGAAGGGGCAAGGCTGAGTCACGGGAACAGTGTCAGGGCCAAGGAGACGGATGCCCTCCTGGGGGGCGCATCAGTGCACGGGCCCCCTCCCATCTCATGAGGCCTTGCCACGCAGAGTGGTCTCTGCCCCTCACATCCCCAAAGAGCCCACACAAGCCGTCAGGAAGCAACTATAGAATCTCACCCCTTGAAGAAACTTCAGGGCGTGCCTAGTCCGCGCTGCTCATTTCATGCATCAGAAAACCGAGGTTCAAAATGGTAAGGATCTTGGCCATAAGCAACACGGCTATACTAGACCCCAACTCTTGACTCTTGATCTGATTCTTCCGCCTTGTCTCCAGTTGGGAGGGGCCTCAGAGCAGCTGGTGAGGAGCTGTCACACCAGCACTTAGGGCCTCATATGGAGGGAGGGGGAGGATGGGGGGGTACACAGACAGGGTAGAGGAATCGCTCTGGGTGAGCCACTTGCTTCCTCACCCAGGACTGGCCACGTTCTGGGCCTTTCTCTCCTGACAGTACATTCGCATAAAGCCAGGCTGGGCAGGCCAGGTCAGGAGAGCACTGACCCCCAGGCCCGGGATGTGTTGGGGGCAGCCGGGGCCAGGGCCCTGGACGCTGCTGGAGACAGCACCTTGCCTTTACTCCCACAAGCCTGCCTCAGAGGAATGCCACGTCTCGGTCTCCTCTTTAAAAAAAAAAAAGTTTATTTATTTATTTTGAGAGAGAGAAAGAGAGCGAGCAGGGGAGGGGCAGAGAGGGAGAGAAAGAATCCCAAGCAGGCTCTGCAGCTGTCAGCCCAGAGCCCAACGCGGGGCTCGAACTCACAAACCCTCAGATCATGCCCTGAGCCGAAACCAAGAGTCGGACGCTTAACTGCCTGAGCCGCCCAGACGCCCCTCAGCCTGCTCCTTTAGACAGAAGGGCTGATGGCCTGTCTGAGTCAGAGGCCCACCTCAGAGGGGCAGGTAAGTGACAGTGCAGAGCGCCTGTGTCTCCACACGCAATTGCCTGGGGATCCTATTGAAATGCAGTTTCTGACTCAGATTCTGGAGCGGGGCTGCGATTTTGCACTTACAACAGGCCCCCAGGTGACTCAGTGCTCCGGGTCAGTGGCAGGATGTCGGTCTGCCCACCTGGAAACCCTCGCCGCCTTCTCCCTCCGGTTGTCCCCTGGGGAGCCAACCACCCCTTCACCTGCCCACAGACCACAGGCTGGTTGGGACCCTTAGGGGAGAAACCTGGCCTCGGCAGACAGACGGCTTCTTCCTGGTCTGGGTGCAAGCTGGGGAGGCAGCCCCCGGGGCGGGAGGGTGGAGCCCAAGACGGCTGGGTCCCGGCTGTCACCCTCAAGTCACTTCGCTTCTGCCCCCTGAGTCCGCGATTCCCCATGTAGGCATTAGTCAATTTGAGTTGAACGAGAGTCCTGCCTGCCTCGCCCCCAACGAACCCGGGCTCCGCAGGTCCTGTCCCGGCACTCAGGACCTCCCTTGGCTGATAGAGATCATCGATGCGGCCCCAAATCTGTCACAAGGAATAGGATACAGACAGAGGTGCTGGGGTGAGCCTCGACCAGGATCAGGGCCAACACCTCAGCAACAACTGGACGGTCACAGGTGGGCAGACGAAGCTCAGAAAAGACACGTGGCTGGCCAAGGGCCCCAGGTGGCAGGTGGCCAGCAGGGGAGCACGAACGGTCCTCAGATGGAAGGAGGGCGGGCTGAACTATTCACCGCGGTGGCTCTCGAGCTGTGTTTGCTATAGTCTTTGGCAAACCATGGAACGTAGCTCCTCGGGCCAGAGGCCTCTGCCCTGTCCCCGGCTGAGCCCCAAATGACCACTGCTCACACCGGCTGACGTTGAGAGAACATTTATTCCACTCGGTCAGCTGGGGCAGGTATCGGTGCCCGACGGAAATATCCAGGCTGGACGACCATTTACGCGCACTCCTGCGTGGCCATGGGGGCAGCCGTCCTGTCCCACGGCCCCAAGTAGGGGACGACATGAGGTCTCCTACGGTCATTACTGCCCCCAGGGGAGGCAGCTCACGGCCCAGTGAAACGGACCCACGTGTGAACTCATGCGCCCCCTCCTCATCCCCACCACCAGCCACCCTACAGTCTCCAGCACTGGACCCATCAGCCAGTAGACAAGTATTTCCTGAGTGTTAGGAGCCCAGCCCTGCGCTGGACCCCTGTTGGGGTTCGAGAGGAAATGGCACGTCCCTTGCCCTCAGGGAGCTCACAGTCTAGCTGGAGACTCAATACACGCACACGTACACAAGCACACACATACACGTACACACGCGTGCGCACGCGCATGGAAAGCCAGAGTGCATGGCTGCACGTGTCACCAAGGGTGAGACGGTGTGTTGACACAGGGACCGTTCGGAGAACGACGATAGAGGGCCTGCTGGAGAAGAGGGCTTGGGGAGGACGGGGGAGGGGCGCAGTTCGCAGCAAGACCAGGGAAGGCGGAGCCTGGAACGATGGATGAGGGCTGCAAGGTTACACAGGAGGGAGATGAGCTGAGGATCGCAGGGAAAGGGTGCATCTGGGAGATTCCCTCCAGGCAGGCCGAGGATCAGAGCAAATGGAAGCTTCCGGAGTGCAGAGTGCCTTCTCTTTCTCCGATCTCCCCCAGAGCACTTTGTTATTCCGGGACGCGGCATACGGCAGATTTGTGCCATACTGCAAGGGAGCCGGGACAAGCAAGATCCCGGGCCAGGAGCTGGGGAAGGCGGGGGACCTCCCGACAACCCTGACCGAAGCCCAGTTTGGCCCTGGGAGCTCCCACCAGAACACTCCGCAGTGCCCCCCACAACTCCCACTGCTGGGATTGGATCTAAATCCATGGCTACGGGCCTCGCCCCTTTCCGCAAGGGTTACGCTAAGTCGAACCTGCATCAAGAGATCTGGCTGCCATCAAAACCCCAGCCCAGCCCTCATCGGCCACACCTCTTCAGATGAGTGGTTCCTTCTGGGGAGGCCCAGTGAGCTCCAGGCCAACCCGCTCAGGGTGGAAACAGAAGTCCTCCCCCTGCTGCTGGCCCGGCCTCTACCCCTCCGCGTCCATGCACGGACCACAGAAAAGCTCTGCGGGCACCAGATGCCAGGCTCCGTCCCCACCCGCCTCGGCCTTCCCCACATCAGGCCTGGTTTGGCAGAGGCTTGGCTGCTGGGGAAGCAGCCCCCCGCCCCCAGGTAGGCCCAAGGTCGTGCACCCCTGAACCATGGAAATTCCAGCTTCCCAGCCACTTTCACAGTGAGATCAGAGCCCAGGCCAGGGAGCCTCCAGCCAGGTCTGTGGAAGGGGAGAAAGGTTCTAGAAGCCTGATGCACCGTGAGGACTGGGAGAAGAGAGTGACTAAAAGGGTCCCCCTCCTCAGAAGTCTTTATTCCTGAGTGAGGGAGGGAAGTTCAGCAGGGGGAGGGAGCAATGCTACTCGTGGGGTGGCCCTGACCCAGGGATCTAGCGTAGGTAAGGAAGGCGTGGCGGGGTAGGTCCTGGGGCCCAGATTCTTGGCCAGGAGGTCCAGGCGCTCTGCGCTTGCTTTCAGATTCTTGGGTCTACAGAAGTATGTGTGTTTTCCTGGGGAGAAGGTTCATATCGTTTGTCAGGTTTTCCAAGGGCTTCCCACCCCCAAAGTCTTAGGAACCGGTGCTCTGAAAGGAAAGCGGAGCCTTGCAAGTATGGTTCACACCCGGGGGAAAGGCTTCGCCTCTAGAGCCAGGCCTTCTATGGACTTGCTGTATTCTCTTAGGCCAGTTACTTGCTGTCTCTGGTGGGCCAGGCAGGCGCAGAGAACCTGGCTCTCCACACAGGCACTGTCCCTGCTGCCACACGAGAGTGGAAGTCTGCGGCCAGGCAGCCAGGACGAGCTCTTCTCTGGCTGTGACTCCCAACAGGTTCAAGGAGCTTTTCCACCAGGGCACAGAACTGGCCTCCAACTCCAGGCTGCATGGGTCCTCTCTGCACGGCACCTCCTTAGGTCTTCTTAGGGGACGTGTCCTCATGCCGGTGGGCAGGACCCCAGAGGGCCCCATTCCTAAAGTCTGGGCCCAGATGTGCCTCACACACCGCCCAGAGGTCCTGCCCACTCCACATCTGTTCATGGAAACAAAGAGACCAGGGTCAGGTCTGGGGCTCTGACACAGCGCTGCCCAGCCACCCCTCAGCCACCCCTTGGGGGCTAGCCACCCCTGGGAGCCGGGAGCAGTCCGTGGGGCCACCCTGCACTTGTCCAGGGCCTTCAGCCAGTCCTCTTGGCCCCCTATGGAGCAGTCCAGGATTATCAATCCCATGAACCCCTGAGACAACTTGAGTTTAGGGCATGCGGCTCCAGATGTCCCAGGTCCCGGGCTAATCTCTTCATCTCTGCCACTAAGTACTAGTCCACACGGTAGCAGCCACCTGGTGGCAGGCCGAGGGCCACTGATCCCCAAGGAGCCACGAAGCCCTAAGGAAGGGCAGAGGGCAGGGACAGGGCTCTAGCACCTAGCAAGGTGGTGACACAGGCTGGGCACAGAGCAAGGGCTCTGTGAGTGCAGGTCCCCTCCAAGCCCCCCAGCTCCCTTCCTCCCAACCTGCTACTGTGGATGCCAAGACCCCCTTGGGCACTCAGGGGCGCCCCTGCCCAGAATCCTACCATATGGTAACTGGTCACATCCCCACATCCTCTGCACTCCATTTCCCCGCCTATAAGAACCGCTCTTTCAGGCAGTGCAGTAGAGATGAAAGGTCTTGGGGGTCAGGCTTGCACTGTGACCCCACTAAGTACTAAGCGAGGTTGGGGGCAAGCTTGGGTGAGCCTCAGTTTCTTCACCTGCCAAATGGATGAAAAGCCTGTGCGGCACTGGGTGTTGTATGGAAACCAATTTGACAACAAACTATATTTAATAAAGATAAATAAAACTAACTGCAAAGAAGAAGAAGAAGAAGAAGAAGAAGAAGAAGAAGAAGAAGAAGCCACAGCCTGTATTTCGGAGCACCAACTTGGAATCAGGGGCCTGGGGGACAGTCCCAGCTCTCCCCTTGGTGAAGCCCCTTAGCTCGGGGCCTCATTTTCTCTTGCCCAGATGACCCCACACCCTCAAGGTTCCTGCTCACCCCACTCTGATCTGTCCTCCCAGTGCTTCCATTTCTCCTTGAACTGCATGTCTGAGATCACCACGCTCTTCTCGTTAAACATCTTGGTGTCCTCGAGCCATGGCCACAAAGTCCTTTGTAGGGCAAATATGAGCCTCCTCTATCTGACCCCCACCTCGGAAAGCCCCCACTCCCTTGCTCTCCCTAGAGCACCTCTATTCATCCCCTGGACCCAGTTCAAGCCATCAAACCGCTTTGAGTGACACCAATCACTTCCCCCACCTCCCAGAGTAATTTATAGTTTGTCCACTAGGATAGCTTGCATCACCTGCGTGAGCACCAAGTGTCAGCCCTCAGATGACAAGGCTTTGTGTCGGTGCCTCCTCCCAAGAGCACAGCACTGTGCATGGCACACCGGGGTGCTCAATAAATATTTCCAGACCATTGATGTCACCCTCTTTTATCTAGTAATGTTGACTACAATCCTCACAATATCCCAGGGACAAGTCCCTCTGAAACACAACTTAAACAGATGAACAAACTGAGTCATAAAGTGCAATAACTTTTCAAGTACACCAGATAGTAAGTGTTGGAGTTAGGAGACCTTGCGGGTGGAGGTGGGGGGAGCTGGGGATTGTGGAGAGTGGCCCTCTCTCTCCAAGTGACTTCCAAGGCTGACATTCTGGGAATGAAGATCTAGTAAGAAGCCTGTCATAGACTCAGAGCCCAGTTCGTACCACCCTCCCGGCCTGCCCCGGCCCCGAACCCCCGCCCAGGCCTGAGAGGGGGTCTGGCCGAACCTTGGGTCTCACCGACTCGAGGCCGGGTGAGCCAGAGGAGGAAAACCAATGCAGGGGCCCAAAGCAGCTGCGGGCGACCAGCCGTAGGGTGGAGAAGACTCGGAAAGAGGCGGCCCACGCTGGGCAGCGGCCCACACCTTCAAGACCCCACGCCAGCCCTCCCCGTCTCTCAGGATCGAATCCAGAACGGGGGCCGCAGCCCAGCGCCATCTCCAGGAGTCCCGGACGCGGCTCTGGGGGCAGGAAACCGGCGGCCGCAGGCCTGGTGTGCGTCATAGCACGCGGCCTAAATGGGCCGCCTGGCCTTCGGGCCCGTGGCCGTGGCTGCGCTGGTGGGTCTTGAGCGAGCCCTCGCGCGCGAAGCTCTTGCCGCAGCGGGCACAGAAGTAGGGCCGCCGCTCCCCGAACACGCCGGGGCGGCGCGGGTGCGGGGCGGGCATGCGCGCGTGCGTGCGCTGGTGGTTGAGCAGGAAGCGCGGCTCGCGGAAGCAGCGGCCGCACTGCGCGCACTGGTGCGGCTTCTCGCCGCTGTGGATGCGCTGGTGCGTGAGCAGGTTCTGCTTGAGGCTGAAGCAGCGCCCACACTCCGGGCAGGGGAAGGGCCGCTCGCCGGTGTGCGTGCGCTGGTGCACCTCCAGGTTGTGCTTCACGCTGAAGGCCTTGCCGCACTCGGGGCACACGAAGGCGGCCGCGCGGCCCACCCCGGCGTGCGCCTTCTGGTGCCGCACCAGGCTGGGCTGCTGCGAGAAGGTCTGGCCGCACAGCGGGCAGCGGTGAGGCTGCTCCTCCGCGGGGTGGTGGATGACCAGGCCTCGCTCGTCCCCCAGACCCTCCTCCCCGTCCCCCGCAGGGGACCCGCCCCCTGAGGAAGCCAGCTCTGTCATGGGCACTTCCAGCCGCAGTCACCAGTCCCTGGGGAGGCAGAAGCAGAGAGAGGAGTCAGGGGCGGGGGCATCCAAGGATCAGCCGGCCCCCAAGCTCGGGGACATTGGACATCGCACTGGCCTCCCACAACTTCAGCATCCGCCCCTCTACAGTCTTGCTCGAGCCAGCGTTCCCCTGCTGGAAAGCAAGCCCTTCTTTCTCCTCTACCTTTTAATCACACCCTGCCCCTCTTCGAGGCCTTTCTCAAGTTCACCTCCTCCTAGAACCTTTCTATGACCCCTCCAGCCCCTCCTGAGCCCTATGGCCCAACCTTGTGACCCTCAGTCATCACCCTGCATGCAGGTCAGTCATGCCACCTCAGTCTCCTGGCCCTGTCATGCCTTCAGGACAGAGCTGCCTCCTTCTTTTATCCCCATCAGGAGCAGGCCACACAAAGCATTGAATAAATGCCAACGGGTAATGTGCAGGGCCTTCTAGTTTTATGTTAGTTAGCACCTGCCTATGTCTTATCTCTCCAACCAGAATCTCAAGGTGGGGGGCGGATAGGTAGGTGCATCCCCAATCTGGAGGGAAGGGTGGGGTCCCCAGTGGTCCAAAGGTATTTTTGAAAAGCTTAAAAGAAGAAACAAAACAAAACCCCTGTACTGTTGAAAGTAATCTCAATTAAACATTAAAGGCAGCAACTCTTTGTTTATCAAAATGAGGCATGCCTGCAAAAGGTTTGCAAATCACTGAAAGGGAGTGTGACCTTCCCTGGGGGGGGGGGGGGGGCTGGTCTCAGCTTGATTCCTCTTGGCATCCCCAAGACTCGGAAGCCTGACCCCGAGGCTCAGCAAACACCCCCAAGTTCAGCTCCATCCCAAGTTCAGCTCCATCCCATTCATGCTGGTTCTGAGGGTTCTCTTCGCCATGGCACCCGTGGTCTCTTATATTGTTTCCCACTGTCCTCACAGCGTCCCCAAGGAAGGAGCAGGGCTCAGTGAACCCTGCTTTATAGACGGGGTAACCGAGGCACAGTGAGGTCACCTCACTTGCCCAAGGTCGCACAAGGTGAGCCAGGACTAGGCCCTAAGTTTCCTGACTCACTGTCAAAAGCTCTTCTGAATGTGTCAGCAGCCCACCAGCTGAACTCCCCTCAAAATACACACGCACATACAAGACCACTACCACTGTCCTGACTACCGCAGAGTTCCAGATCACCCAGGGGCCACTGCTCCTGTAGGGCACTGTCTGCTGCCACTCCCCCATGCTTCCCACCCCAAAAACCTAGGGATCCTGTTCCTGCAGAGCACTGAGGCCTGCCCCAGAGCAGGCTGAGCTGGCAGGGGCACCCCCCTGCCGCCCTCCACCCCCATCAGGGACCCAGACCTCCGTGCAGGCCTCCTCCACACTTCCAGATCTCCCTGCTCACTACAACCTCAGTCGATCTATCTGCAGAGTGGGGTCTCAGAGACCCCCCTGCTGTCTCCCCCTACCCTCCGGCCAGGGCGGAACACACACTCACCCTGGAGAAGGGGACCAGTGCTACGTGCGTTAGACCCCACCCACAAGGATTGCCCCACCCCCACCCCCACCCCGCCGGCTGCACTGACATTTGCAAAGACAGACCATCACGGTCCCCTTGGCCAATCTCCGCCTGGCCTTGTCTCTGGACAGCCTCCTCCCTCTCCCCCAGCATACGTCTCTGACCAAGGCCCCGACTACGGAGAGGGTCTAAAGCCACGGCCCCCTCGTCTCCCCCCAGTTGCTCCGTCCCCTCCCGCACTCACAGCCCCGGCTGCGCCCCTGCTCCTCCGGTCTCCAGCAGTGGCTCTCTCCTCTGGAGTCTGCGCTGCCCAGCGCAAATACGGTAACTCTCCCGCAGCGGCTCCCGCGCCCCTTCTCCCTCGCCCCCATAAAGACGGCCACCCTCCCGCGCCGCCCTTCTTATCCAACAGCTGCATCAATCAAAAGAGCTGACCCCACCCACCCGACCTCTGCACCCAACCGTGCCGACTCCCGGGGCCAGAGCGACCCAGGAGAAATATGGTAAACTCTGCGTCGCAACCTCGCCCCCACGAAAATACGTAGGCCTCCCACCCCGCTGCCGCAACCCACCCCGCCTGGCTGCAAGCCCCGGCCTCCTGGCGGCGCGGAGGCGGCCCGCCCCCCAGCTCCCGCGGCGCCCCCGGGAGGACCCCGCGACCCTGGATAAATACGTAATTGAGCCGCGGCGCTCCCAGCTCCGGGAAAGGGTCTGCGCGGCTCCCGGCAAATACGGTAGCGCGCCTGCAGTGACCCGCCCCCAAAGGTCCGGCCCCGGCCTCGATAAATACGGTACTGTCCCGCCGCGGCCCGAACCCCGGCGGCCCGGGACTCACATGGCGCCGCCTCCCGAGCCCTCCGTCTCCGCCGCAGCGCCGCAGTCGCCAGCGTCGCCGCAGCCGCACAGCAGCCCCGTGAGGCTGGGAGGTCTAACTCGCCAACGACCAGGCGGGCGGAAAGAGGAGGGCTGCGAGCGCCGCGCCCGCCCGGGCGGGAGAGGGAAGCAGACGGGAGCCGCTTCGGGAGCAGGAAGCCCCGCCGGGAGGGTCACCCCAACTCCCCCGGCCCCCGGCCTCAGCCGTTCCCGTCGCAGGATCCTCCGAGGCCCCGAGCCAGCCGTTAGAGCCTCATCCTCACCTCCCTCATCCTAAAGCAGCGCCACCCAGGCCGGGCCCACGAACTGCCCCCCGCGGCCCAGGAAGCACGAGGGTCCGGGGCGCTGGCAGTACCAGCCTTTCCTTGCAAGAGAGAGCAGGGGGCGAAGGCAGGAGCCCCTCCCTGCTGCGGAGCCTCTCTGAGCCGGGCGGCACGGGTGGGAGACAGCCGTCGAAGGGGGGCAGGGTCAGAGCTGCCCCAGCTAACGGGGTTGCGAAAGCCTCCCCCTACTCTATGGCCGGTTTATGCCACCAGCACGGCTGGGGGCAAGGAAGAAGTGATCCCCCTATGTCCCCACCTCCTCAGAACTGGACCCTTGCCTACCGGCCAAAGATATCCCATAAAAGATGGGGGGGGGGGGGCTGGACTTTGGCTCAGGTCATGCTCTTACGGTTCATGATTGGAGCCCCACAGTGGGCTCTCTGCTGTCAGCGCAGAGCCAGCTCAGGATCCTCCGTCCAGCTCTGTCTGCCCCTCCCCCGCTTGCACTCCCTCAAAAAAGAATAAACATAAAAAAAAAAAAAGATTTCCCTTAAAGGAGCCACTGATCACACCCCTTTAGACAGGGCTGGGCTGAATTCCAGCTTTCAACTGTCCTTCAGTAATAATAGCCTTACCTATACATTACTTGTCTTTTTACAGAGCCTTTTCCCATATATTACCTAGTGGGAGCCTTCCAATAACCCTGTGCGGAGTAGGTTACACAGGTATCATTGTCCTGTTTTATAGATGGGAAAAGAAAAGAAAATGGAAACACAGAGAGCTTCCCCGGAGACCCTCAGCTCTAAGCGGCTGAGCCCAGATGTGAAGACAGGCCCACTACCCAGCTCACTGTCCCCTGCACCCCCCTGGTACCAACCCCCCAAACAGAAACAGGGAGTGATGATCGCGATTGGAAATCATCTTGTCCAGAGTGAGAAAGTGCTTCAGAATTTACATTTCATAGATGTAAAGAAACTGGGGCCGGAAGGGAAAGTGATTTTAAGGTAAAAGTGCTGGAGGAACATCAAGTAGCCTTTTTCTCGGTGGCCCCCAGGAGCTGCCAGCTGGAGGCCGGGGCAGAGACCCTTACAACAGATGATGGATGTGACAGCTGGGGTGGCGCCATCCCTGAGGAGGGGCTCCGGGAGACACAGGCCTCCCAGCCCCATGAGGTCACCCCTGCCACTCTGTCCTTGGAAGCCTGGGAATTGTAGAATTCCAGGTGGGAGGCCACTTGGAAATAAACTCAATCCCTTATTCTCAACACCAGACCTGAAGATCAGGCCTGCCTGCTTTCACATCCCGCTCTGCGGACCAGTCTATCCCAGCAGGTCCATCCTGCCACTCTCAGCCTCTCGAGGACCCACCCCGACCCCACCCCATCCATGCTGCTCCTGCAGCAGCTCACTGAGGTATGAGGGACTTCATGAGTTAGACACCCCAAGGACACTGGTATTTAAAATAGAGGCAACAGGGAGGGGATTCTGGAAAGCCGAAAAAAACGCATCCACCAGGATAGATGTTCCCATGGCGTTGACAAAAGGACCCCTTAACCACGGATAACCAGTACCGACGCTCTACCCAGGGGCTGGCGCTGTGCTCGGGGAACAGCCACACCTCCAGCTGTCCAGCTCCCTTTGCAAAAGTCGTCACCCACCAGAGCAACCAGCTTTCATCTCTTCTGCAGGCCACAGGAGAAACGGGGACACTGAGTAAATGACCAGGTTTCTCCAAAGCAAAAACAACAATATGCCTGAGGATGTCACCCATATTTTTAGCAGCACTTTCTAAGGAAGAAGTGCCAAATTGGAAAGGACAGGAAAGGCACACGGCTGGGGGATGGGCGTGGGAGGGAGACAATACCACCTAAAACCCATCCCGTCAAGGCCAAGGGCAAGGGCCATGGGCTCCACTCTCTGCTCTGCCAGTGTGTAATTTCTGCTGAGTCGCCTCATTTCTTTGGTTTCATACACATGAACTCCCCTACGCACACACACACACACACACACACACACAACAGACACTCCTCCCCTCACCGTTCTCGTGTGCTGTGGCAAACACAATAGGAAGGAGTTGTGGAGACATTTTGCAAATGAAGCCATGCCTCTTCGTACAGGCAGGGCTAGTGGCCGGCGTGGCAATCACCACGGCTCCACCAGGCTCGTGTGACAGCTGGACACTGGACCCTAACAAAGGCCTAGGTTGCTCACAGCCAAAGTGTCCCAGAACAGCAGGCTTGTGGCCCCCGCTGTGAGTCGAGGTGTGCACAGTTCCTCGGAGCCCTGCCCAGGGCCCTCCCACACCCCCGGGGCTTCCTAGACAGACGACGCTACCCTGGACAGCTCCAGGCCGCTGCTCCTGCAGAAACCCGCCCAGCCTTCCTCCAGCTCCTCCTGCTCAGGGCTGGATCCCCAGGGCTTTCCAGGGCAGCTGGGCAACCACTCCCCCCACCCCGCTAGCTCCTCCCATCTCCCCAGAATTGGAAAGCGATCACTAGCATCCCCTTCCAAAGCACCTTGTGCTGACTTCCAATCGGGATTTAGCACACCTTTGTTTTCCCACCAGGTTGTGAGCCTCAAAGGGCAGGGACCGTGTTTTGGGCATCTCTGTGTCCCAAGTGCCCAGCATAGAATAGCTCCTCAGTCAATCTCTGTTGAATGATTGAATGCAGGTCTGCAAGCTACACCAAGTAGCCTGGAGAGAAAAGATGCCCCCCCCCCCAGCTAGCCAGTGTGCTAATGTCCTGTAAGGAATGGGGGGGGGGGGTGCAGGGAAGGCTACAGCCCCAGCACTGGGGGCTGGGAGGTGCCACCGACACCCGGTTGGAGATGTGGGGGTGTGGGTTCGAGGTCTCATCTGCTCCAAAATTTCTCTTTCCTGGACATTAAAACCCAAGATGTGACCTCTGATCAATTCAGCCAAGCCCTTAAACTTGCAGCTCGCCTCCTTAACACAGGTGGTGACTTTCTCCTTACGGGACAGAGCTCTGTTTGGGGAAAACCCCATTCTTCTCTCTCCGTAGTAAACTTCCACTTGTACAAATGCTGTGCAGGTAGCCACACATGGAGTTTATTAAAGTAATGATTCGAATTTCTATTTATTGAGTGCTTGCTGTGTGCCCTGCACTATACTACAGGTTACTGGCACAGGGTCCCACAGCGTAAATGGGAAAGGCAGAATTTCGCCTCAGAACTCTCTGACTCTGTCCACTACTCCCAACGACAAAAGAAAGCTCTTTCTAGATCTAGGTGGTGGCAGGGAGAGACACAACATATCTATTCCTTCCCAGGAGAGGCGTTATTCCTAGAACTATACTGTCCCATAGCCATGTGTGGCCATTTAAATCCACTAAAATAAAATAAAATCTCAAATTCTGTGTCTCAGCCTCACAAGCCACATTTTGAGTAGTCAGTAGCCACATGGGGCTGGTGGCTATGGTATCGGACAGCACATTACAGAATCTTTTCATCATCACAGGAAGTTCCACTGGCTAGCGCCCGTCTAGGGCACCACCCCCTCCACATCCGAGTAACCTAGGAGACACCACTCTCTTCTTAAATTTTTTAATGTTTTTATTTATTTTTGAGAGAGAGAGAGAGAGAGAGAAAGAGAGAGAGAGCACATGAGTGGGGGAGGAACAGAGAGAGAGAGGGAGACACAGAAGCCGAAGCAGGCTCCAGGCTCCCAGCTGTCAGCACAGAGCCTGATGCGGGGCTCGAACTCACGAACCGTGAGATCATGACCTGAGCCGAAGTTGGACGCCGACTGAACCACCCAGGCGCCCCTCCACTCTCTTTTTAACCCGAAGGACAAGCTCTAGGATACCATTCATTTCCCTCTCTTCTCTGCCATGATCCAGAAAGAACACGGACATGTGAGAACATACTATTTTCAGCCCCAACACTCCTCCGCTTGCCAAAAGGTCACTTTTGTTTTGTTTTGCCAAATTACTCAAAGAATAAAAGGAAAAGGTCTCAGAAGCATCCCCCACACCCACCAGGGGCCGTCTACCAAGTCCCTGCTGGTCCCCCTGTCTCCCTGTGGGTGCACCTGCCAAGAGACGTTCCAGTCTATTCTCCCTGGGGCAACTCCCTGGGGCTGGGCAGCAGGAAGCCAGACCCTGGCCACCTTGCTGGCAGCCTCCTGACTGGAAATTTATGCTGCTTCCCAAAGAACCACCATTTTCTGAGCTCCTGGGTCAGTTATCTTAGCTCCAAGCCTGCTTCTAACACGAGGATGATACAGGCAGTTCCGGAAACCCCAGCTCCACCAGGCTCATCTGGCCCGTTGGAAGCTTGGCTACAGGGTCCCCGCCACCGACCTGCATTTGCCCGGATGTGGAAAGGATAGAAACCCTTTAAGATCCTGATTGGCTCATGGTGGTTTTCTGCTCCCCCCCCCCCCCCCGTGGAACTCTTTTCCCTCCGCATACTCTAGAGGATTCGCAATTGTAAACCACTACGAGAGACCTGACCTCCTTGTATGATTTTATGACTCTCCTTTTCCTAAGTTTTCCCTGGCCGAGCTTTGTTATTCCAAAATGCGGGGGGGGGGGGGGGGGAATGAAAACGGAAGCTGACAATGCCCGGCCACCCTTGGAGAAGCCCGGGGTGGGGACGGTGGAAGGGGCTTGGCTAACAGGAGGCCTGGGACCTGCCCTTGGTTTGTAACCTGAACCGTGTCCTGGTGGACAAGTCCCACTGCGACCTCCCTCCCGTTTTCCTTTATCCCTGCCCTGCCACGGTCACCGACTCGCAGTGACGCTGAAACGACATAGCGAACGAGGAAACACGAGTAAGGGAGCTGGGGGCAGTTTCTTCCAGAACTGACTGTACAGATTGTTTTGAGCTATGTGTGTATTAGTGATTTTCCTGTGAAGGTTCACGAAGTCCTCAAGGAGAGGGGCCCTGACTGCTATTGGCTGAACTGTATCGAAGCCCTGATCCCCCAAGGTGATGGCATTCAGAGATGGATCCTTTGGGAGCCAGGTGGGTTTAGATGAGGTTGTGAGACTGGGGTCTTCCTGTCGAGATCAGTGTCCTTACGAGAAAAGGAAGAGACGCCAGAGTGCAGCCCCGTCCCCCGCCATGTGAGGACCCAGGGAGAAGGCGGTCGTCTACAAGCCAGGAAGTGGGCCCTCACCGGGAACTGAATCTGCTGGCCCCTTGATCTTGGACTCCCAGCCTCCAGACTGTGAGCAATACACGTCTGTTGTTTCAGCCCCCAGCCTGCGGCAACTTCGTTACGGTGGCCCGTGCCCACTAAGACGATAGCTTATTCGCTGCAGCGTCCCTCCAGTTTGGCACAGTGCCTGGCACACAGTAGGCTTGTTTAGTGACCCAGTGTGTCCCATCCCCCCGACCCGGTCAATGGGGCATACATCGCAGTAATCCTTCGCTCTAATGGATGCGGCCCTGTCCCCCCGGTGACCCAAAGCACCCGCTTGTGAGGATCGGTCACCTCACCTCGGGTTAGTGAACAGACAGCCTCATGAAGGTGCTCGGGGAAGAAAGCTGCAATTAGGCCTCGTTAACCCCACTCCTGGCAACACAGCTGTTTGATTGACTTGATCGTTAAACGTAGGCCATTTGTGGACGAAGGCCCATTCGTTCTATTGTACGGAAACTCCCATCTGACTGAGGTCTTCACGATCTGCCTGCACTGCCTCTCAGGCACCTGATTCGACAGGGCTCCGGGGTCTCGCAGGTCCATCCTTGCAGACAGCAGCTTTCTAATGCAGGAATGGTACTCTGGGATGCCTTCCTGGAGGAGGTGGGCTTTGCTGGCGTTGCTCTCAGGATTTGCTGAGTGGCAAAGTGGAAGAAGCAAGATGACTCCGGAGCTTTGCCCGTGTCTCAAAGCAGGTGTCGCTGAGATCCAGGGCACTTGGCCTCCCTGAGCAGAGAGGGCTGGGACGGGAGTTGCAGGAGTGGGGCGGGCATTACATGGAGGTAGGGCAGCACCTAGCGCCTAGAAAAACCCTGTGGGACTGAGAGCCGAACTCTCACATCAGTGCCAACAACCGGGCACAGCTCGCCCAGTGGGAGATTTCACACAGCAGTGTTCGCGATGCAAGACGTGGACCAGGAGTTGCCCGGCTGAGCCCTGACCACTACTGGCGCCCTGTTACCCAAGTGAACCCCATCACCCCCCGCAGGTCTTTCCATGACGCTACAACGATCAGAGCTCCTGCTGGGCGAAGGGGATTCAACAGACCCTGAGAACACAGTGACCGGAAGTGAGGCTAAATCCAGCAGCTCCTGGAAAAGGTGGCACTTCCCTGAGGTCAGAGAAACCGGGGGGCCCCTGGGACGCAGGCAGACACAGTCCGTCCTCCTACGGAATACTAGGGTCCCTTCTTTTTCCTCCCACCTCTCAGCTCTCCAGCCCTAGTGTCCCAACACCCACCCTCCCCTCCTATGCGAGGCCGGAGGCCCAGACTGGAGCCCTGCGTCCTTGTTTTGGAAGGGACCTCTGGGGGCTAGAAGTTGAGGAGGGCATGTGGGAAGATACCACAATTGGCTTGGAGAGGGCAAGAAAAGACTGCCTTCCACCCCCAGCAAGGACCGGGCATGGGGGCTGCTACACTCAAGGTCAAGCTCCCTGTCCCGGTCCTGGGGGCAAAGGGATGCCTCAGAGCACACTCAGACCTGGAGTTCCGGAAGGGCAGCTTACAAAAGACAATGAGACCACGTGAGACAGTCCATCCTTCATTTTTTCTCTTCTGCGACACTGACACTGAGAAAGAGCCAAGTCAGTGCCGGCCACTGGGGGCGACACACGTGTGCTTCCTTCCCGCTGCGGGCCCCTCCCCAAGCTACTGAATCTCAGCCGCAGCCGCCCCTCTCCTACCCCATTCCGGCCACCACACACAAACCAGTCCCAACGTGCAGCCCGCTGGGACAGCGCCCTGGGCTTTGGGGCACTCAGGGTTGAGAAGGACCGCGAAACCATTCGGTCCTTCCGAATATACGCACTGAATGGCCGTTAAGTGCCGGGCACTGCCCTTGGCATTGGGACTGCTCTTGCGCCTCCTCAGCCACGACTGTTGGCTTCTGTCCTTTGCTATCGGTGAGTCTTAAAACTCCCCCCACGAGACTGGCCCCTGGCCATCCCGCAGCCCGCACGTGACAGGCTGCTGCTACCGCTGATCAGTCCAGCCCTGGGCAGTTTCACACCAGGGAGCCTCTCCCGGAGCCCCCGACAGCCCCCTCACCGGGCGCCTGCGGCCTGGGGTCCCACCTGCGAGGGACCGACGGACACATCCGGGCTCCAGAGTGAGGAATGTTTCATCCTACGTCCTCCCTGAGCCCACCCTGGGACCTCAACTTGTTCCCTTTGGGATGCTTCTGGAATCCTGTCGTCCAGCCTTGAGGAAATCGCCTTTGGACGCGGGTTCACCCCCGCCCCCGGGCTGGCAGAGGCCACCGCTCCCGGCCCCGCGCACCGCCACATCCCCTCCGGCCCCCGCCGCGAGGCCGCGCGCACTACAGCGCCACGTCCTGGGCGCCGGGCGCGGGCGCCAGGGCCCCGCGGTGCACGCGCTGGTGCTTGAGCAGGTGCTGCTTCTGGCGGAAGCGGCGGCCGCACGCGGCGCACAGGTAGGGCCGCTCGCCCGTGTGGTTGCGCCGGTGCCGCGTCAGGTTGGGCTTCTGGCTGAAGCGGCGGCCGCACTCGGGGCACGGGTAGGGCCGCTCGCCCGTGTGGATGCGCCGGTGGATGGTGAGCGCCGACCACCACGAGAAGCTCTTGCCGCACTCGTTGCAGATGAACTGGCGCGGCTCGCCCGGCGCCGCCACGCCCGCGCGCGCCCGGCCCCACGGCACGGCCCCGGGGCCCCGCGTCGGCTGCGGGCCCGGGACGCCCTCGGCCTGCGGCCCCGCGCGCGGCGGCGGCGGCGGCGGCGGCTCGGCGTGCGCGCGCTGGTGGGCGCGCAGGGCCGCGCGGCTCGGGCAGCTCTGGCCGCAGCTGGGGCAGCGCGCCGCCTGGGCGGCCGGCAGGTGCGTGCGCTGGTGCTTGAGCAGGTGCTGCTTCTGGCGGAAGCGGCGGCCGCAGTGCGGGCAGGGGTGCGGCCGCTCGCCCGTGTGGTTGCGCAGGTGCCGCGTCAGGTTGGGCTTCTGGCTGAAGCGGCGGCCGCACTCGGGGCACGGGTAGGGCCGCTCGCCCGTGTGGATGCGCTGGTGGATGTTCAGGGACGACCACCACGTGAAGCTCTTGCCGCACTCGTTGCAGATGAACGGGCGCGGCTCGCCGGGCCCCGCGGCGGCGACTGCGGCCCGGGCCCCCGCCGGGCGCCACCAGCCATGGCAGAGCGCCAGCCAGGCGCACTCGGGGCGGCCCCGCGGCGGCCCGGGCCGCAGGCGACAGCCCCGGCGCGCGGCGGCGGCGGCGGCGGCGGCGGCGCGCAGCAACTCCTGCAGCCCCGCGCGGGCGCCCTGGCGGTCCCGGGCGTGCGCGCGCTGGTGGATGCGGAGGCCCACCTGGTGGCGGAAGCAGCGCGCGCACTCGGGGCACGAGTGGGTGGCGGGCCGCGCGTGGGTCTTCTGGTGCTTGAGCAGGTGCTGCTTCTGGCTGAAGCGCCGGGCGCACTCGGGGCAGCAGAAGGGCCGCTCGCCGGTGTGGTGGCGCTGGTGGCGCGCCAGGTTGGGCTTCTGGCTGAAGCTCCTGCCGCACTTGCCGCACCGATACGGCTTCTCCCCGGTGTGCGTGCGCCGGTGGATCTTCAGGGACGACCACCAGCTGAACCGCTTCCCGCAGTCCAGGCACACGAAGTGGGCGTCGCCGGCGGAGAGGGCCCGGCCCGCCAGCCCCCCGGCCAGCTCAGGGGGAGGGGCCCACCTTGGACCCCCGGTCTCCTCCTGGCCCCCCAAGGCCCGAGGCCTGCCCACGGTCTGGCATGGCGGGAGGCCCCGATGCTGCTGGAAGATGTTTTCCTTATCCTTCTCGGAAAGCACGGCCTGCGGCCCCAGCGTCTGCAGCAGCCACTCGGGCTTCTCTTGCTTGATCTTCATCGCCGGGCCATCTCCTGCTGGGGACAGAGGGAGAGAGGACGCGGAGGGTCACTCACTGCTCTTGGGGGGGGGGGGGGGGGGGGGAGGGAAAGAAGGGCCGGGAAGGCAGAGAAAGGAAATGAGGCGGGAAGAAGGAATGCAGATATAAGCTTGGAGGAGGAGGTAAGGGGCGGGGGGTAAAGGAGAGAACAGGGACCGGAGAAAGGCCAAGTAGGATAAGGACAGGTGGGGGTGTGGGGAAGGGCAAAGAAAAAAAAGGACAAGAGAGGACGGGAGGCTGCCACACCTGCTGGCCCGCCTTCTCCACCCTGAGGCCCTGAGATGCAGGAAGGTTAAAGAAACCAAGCCAACGACCTCTTCCCACGGAGCAGAAAACGGCCAAGCTTCAAAGCATCTCATTCTTTTTTTTTTTTAATTAATGTTTATTTTTATTTTGAGAGAGACAGGGAGAGTACAAATGGGAGGGGCAGTGAGAGGGGGAGAGAGAGAATCCCAAGCAGGCTCTGCACTGTCACTGTCAGCGCCGAGCCCAGTGTGGGGCTCAGTCTCACGAACCATGAGATGGTGACCTGAGCTGAAATGATGAGTTGGGACACTCAAATGACTGAGCCGCCCGCATCTCATTCTTTTTCTAGGAGGATCCGTGTGCCGGGAGCTTGGAAAGTGAGTGCACGCCCGGTCCCTTGGTGTTGGGGCACCTAAGCCCCACTCCACTGCCAGGCTCTCCATGGCAGCCACTCGATGCCTGAGCACCTCACCTTCTTGGACCGTGGCCGTTCGGGAACTTCCCCCTTTCTTCAACAAAAGGAGAACAAGAAGGTGGGCCGGAAAGGCCTCAGCACCCCGAATAGGTGCTGCACCGTCCTTACTAACCCCAGGCTGCTTTACTCACAGGAGTCCCCCCCACCCCCCACGCTGCTGCGAGCTCAGGTCTACAGGGCATTTGCTCCCCTTGCTCATGGACATCAGCCGTGATGGAAGAGGTCTGGCCCAGACACGAAATACAGGCCGTGTGATTCCACTTAGATGAAGTTCAAAAGCTGGCAAAACTAATCAGTGAGACGGAAGTCAGGATAATGGCCCACCTACCGACAGTGTCCTGACTGGAAGGGGCCCTGAGGGCCTTCTGGTGTTCTGGAAAGGTTCTCTTTCTCGATCTGGGTGCTGGCTTCGGGAGCATGTTCACTTTGGAAGAATTTATAGAACTTGTGATCTGCGCTTTTTTCTGTGTTACACTTCAACAAAAAGTTTACATTCAGTAAAAAGTAGGTGAAATAGGGGCGCCTGGGTGGCTCAGTTGGTGAAGCGTCCAGCCTCCGTTCAGCTCATGATCTCTCAGTTCGTGAGTCCGAGCCCCGCAATGGGCTCTCTGCTGTGAGTGCAGAGCCTGCTTCAGATCCTCTGTCCCCCTCTCTCTCTGCCCCTCCCTCTCTCTCTTTCTCTCTCTCAAAAATAAACTTTTAAAAAGTAGGTGAAATAAAACAGTTGTGGACAAAACAAACTCTAAAGAAGTTCCAATTAAAAAAAAAAAAATGAAGTAAACCCAAAGGAGGTAGGAAGACACAATTAATAAAGATCAAAGCAGAGATGATAGGATTAAGGGAACACAGAGATATAAAAAGGATTCTAAAAATCCTAATGCATAAATGTTGTATCAGTTTGAAAAATCTATGTAAAAAGGATGATTTTGTGAGGCAATATAAATGAACAAAACTAACTCAAGAGGAACTAAAAAAGAAAGAAAGAAAATGCTAAAAGAGACAGAAAAGACAGCTAATGTTCTACCTCGAAAATGGGTAACAGTCCTCTTACTTAGGTCCTCTTACTTTAGGTTCTCCTAAAACTTCCCGGAAAGGTTTATCCGGAGCTTATGTAAACTGTGACAGTGACTAGGAGGGGGAGGGAGCCCACAGGCTCGCATGACCCAGTGTCTACAAGACAAGGGCAGAGCGGCAGGAAACTACAGGTTTAGCGTTTGAAAGTAGACACCAAACCCGAACAAGCAAAAACACTGGCAAATCAAGTTGAGCTGGGATCTTCCCCAGGAAAGCAAAGATGACTCAATATAGTTCATGACAGTGACTTTTTAAATGTGAAAAACCGGGGCGCCTGGGTGGCTCAGTCGGTTAAGCAAGTGTCCGACTTCGGCTCAGATCATGATCTCGTGGCCCATGAGTTCGAGCCCCGCATCGGGCTCTGAGCTGTCAGCACAGAGCCTGCTTCAGATTCTGTGTCTCCCTCGCTCTCTGCCCCTCCCCCACTCATGCTCTGTCTCTCTCTCTCAAAAATAAACATTAAAAAAAATATGTTTAAAGGTGAAGAACCTTCTACAATCTCAATACATGAAAAATGTCGTATGATAAAATTCAACATCATTTCTGGAGGGAGAGAAGGAAGAAGGAATGGAGGGAGAGAGGGAGGAGGGAGGAAGCTCCTCGCAAACTAGGAATATAAGGAAACTTTCTTAGGTTGACAAGCTGTACTAGAGACCGCAGCAAATATTATAACCCAAGGGAAGAGATCAGAAACCCACCCAAGTTAGGAACAAGATAATGCTCACCGTCACTGCCACTCTTCAACATCGTCCTTGCGGAACTAGCCAGAGCATAAGGGGAAAAAAGAAAAAAATATATAAATGTTGGAAAGGAAAAACGTCATTTGCACATAATTATTAACCTAGGATGTGCAAGGGAATCTGACAAAATATTAGAAATAAAAGCTTCAGCAAGATTGCCAGATGCAAAAACATATAAAAATTCCTAACTTTTGAAAAATGGCAACAAAAGCTATCAAATAACTGGGAATATACCTGACATACATGTAAAACTTATATAAAGGAGGGGCGCCTGGGTGGCTCCGTCGGTGAAGCGTCCAACTCTTGATTTTGGCTCAGATCATGATCGCGTGGTTCATGAGTTCGAGCCCCACGCCAGGTTCTGCGCGGACGGCTCTCTTGGGAAGCTGCCTGCCTGGGATTCTCTCTCTCCATCTCTCTGTGCCCCTCCCCTGCTTGCGCACGCACACACATTCTCTCTCTCAAAAAAATAAACTTCAAAAACAAAACTTATATAAAGGAAACTATGAGACGTTATTGGAGGGATAAAGAAAAGGTAACTAAAAGGACAGAGACAACATATTCCTAGATGAGAAGGAAGGAAGTTCTTCGCTCCAAAATAACGTTTACGTTCGGTGTAATCCTAATGAAGCATATTAGAAAATTTCTGACGTGCATAAATCGTCCAGAAGACTCTAAAAATGAGCCAGGAAGAATCTGGCTTCTGCACCATCGAAAGTTAAGATACTACCCATGCACGTCTATTCGAATGGCCCAAATCCAGAACACCGCCGACACCGAATGCGGGCGAGGATGTGGAGGGACGGGAACTGTCACCCGCTGCTGGAGGCGACGCAGAATGGTGCCGCCGCCTTGGAAGACAGTTTGGCGGAAGGAAACGTTACTCTTACCCTACGATACAGCAATCCCTCCCCCGGGTATATACCCAAAGGAGTTGAAAACCTACCTCCACGTAGAAACTTGCACACAGATGTGTACTGCACACGCCAACTACCGAGGACAGGTGCACGCGTGGGTGTGCTGCGGGCGGGAACTAATTCAGACCTTTCGGAGAACAATTTGGCAACGCCTATTACAATGATCAGTTTGGCTGACCTTCCACTTCCTCCACCCAACCGTTTCTACTCTAGGTGCTCACCCTAATCAATACTTCCGTGTGAGGGGACAGGACCGTCTGGCAACATTCCCTGCAGTGCTGTTTGTAAAGAGCAAAAGCTGGAGGACCAGCTAATTCCCCATCGATAATACTTAAAATCATCACTCCCGTCACAATATGGAATAGTGTGCAGCAATGTAAAAGAATACAAACGCAGGGACACCCGGGTGGCTCAGCCAGTTAAGCGTCCGACTCTGGACTTCCACCTCGGGTCACGATCTCATGGTTCGTGAGTTTGAGCCCCTCGTTGGGCTCTGTGCTGCCAGCATGGAGCCTGCATGGGATGCTCTCTCCCTCCCTCCCTCTCTCTGCCCCTCCCCTGCTGGCGTGCACTCTTTCTCTCTTAAAATAAATACCTTTAAAAGAAAAAAATAAAAGAATATAAAAGCAATTTTTGGTGGTGTGAAGATTTCTGGAACGCTTTAAGGAGAAAACAAAACACAGATTGTAAAACAGTATTGACTGACCCAATTTGGTTTTTCTTTTAATGTTTTATTTATTTTTGAGAGAGAGAGAGAGAGAGAGAGAGAGACAGCGTGAGCAGGGGAGGGGCAGAGAGAGAGGGAGACACAGAATCCGAAGACAGGCTCCAGGCTCCGAGCTGTCAGCACAGAGCCCACCGCGGGGCTCGAACCCATGAACTGCGAGATCACAACCTGAGCCGATATTGGACGCCCAACCGACTGAGCCACCCAGGCGCCCCTCTGCACTGTGTGAATTTTTATGAGAATATTCAATATAATTGTCAAACCTTTAAAGTATTTTAAGAAATAAAAAGAAAACCTTACTTAGAATCTGGCAGCCTTTGGTTGCAACGGGCCGGAGAGGCCTGCCCTGCTCCACAGCCTCACTGCCCGCCTGTCACGAGGACCTGGAAGCGGATATGGGGACCGGGGGAACATGGGGGTCACAGAAAGCACCTGTGAGGGGACCGTTTTCCTCCTGGCAAACAAAACGACCTTGTGAGGCCTCCGCAGGCGCTCGGCTGTGAGAAATCCTGATGGGAGGAGAGTGGTGATTTCAATCGCACATTGGCAGGAATTGTAAGGAGTTTCCTTGATTATAGATGCACTGAAGTGTTGCTCGGCAGAAGGATTTAACGGGGCTCGGTGTCCCAGTTGGGTGGGGAGCGAATCCAAAATATACTCAAGTGACAGGGTCCCCATTAATGCCCCAGAGCCTCACAAAAGTCACTGCCTTGCTCTCATTAAACCTGACCTTGACGTTCATCATGGCGGCTGATGGCTGGGAAGGCTCACCCTCTCCAGCCAAAACGACGGCCCCGGCCTGAAGGCCCAGAGAACGTTCCTGTCCGCTGCTGCAGGGCCCAGAGCAGATACAAGTGTGTGCCTGGGCGGTGCGCGTGCAAGCCCTGTGAAGTACACGCACCGGGACTCCTCCCTCAGGGCTCAGGTGTTAGCGCATCCTTGCCTTGGCCTACCCGTGGAAGAGCCCTAAAACAAAGGTTCTGCTCCTCAGTTATCATCGAAAGGTAACTTTTTAAACATTCTAAATGGTTCAGATAAAATAAAAAGGGGCTGGGCGCCTGGGTGGCTGACTTCGGCTCAGGTCATGATCTCACGGTTCGTGGGTTCGAGCCCCGCGTCGGGCTCTGTGCTGACAGCTCAGAGCCTGGAGCCTGCTTCGGATTCTGTGTCTCCCTCTCTCTCTGCCTCTCCCCCGCCCACTCTCTGTCTCTGTCTCTCAAAATAAAATAATAAAGACATTTAAAAAAATTCAAACAACAACAACAAAGGTAAGCTCTTAACTACCTGGAAACTGGCCAGCCAGGAAGAGTCCTCTCTAAGCCTGGCCAGCAGGCGGCAGGAGCCTGCGCGAGGCCCAGAGCCGCAAGGATGTGGCTGCAGGCCAAGAGGCCCCTTAGTCCCTCGAGGCCCCTGTCCTCCAGGGTCAAAGCCACCTCTTCCCTAAGACCGCAGGGTGCCTCAGCAGCCGCTGCAGATCAGGGAGAGGGCGCTGGCACACCCTCCCTCTCAGGCCTGCATTAGGATTCTCATTATGAGTTTAGCTGGGGAAAAGGTTCCTTCTGCTAAAACGTCTGGAACCATCTGTCCTCAGTCTTCCTATAATTATGGTAATGTCAGCATCATTCTCACATGCGTGCACGCGCACACACACACACACACACACACACACCCTGAAGACTCAGCCTGCAAAGAGACATGGCAGCAGTGGGTGGCTCCTCTCACCGAAGTCTGTGTCCGGACCCAGCCCGTATGGGGTGTCCATGCATCACACCAGCCCCTCTGAGCTGGATGCTTCTGGTATTTACCCGACCGGCTGATTTGTCTCTGTCTTAGGCTCATTGCGGTGCTGGTCCTGGGAGGGTTGGGGCTCTGGAGGGAGGGGAGGGAAAGGAACCCGAGTCACT
This sequence comes from Cryptoprocta ferox, assembly GCA_028646485.1. Classification (NCBI taxonomy): domain Eukaryota; kingdom Metazoa; phylum Chordata; class Mammalia; order Carnivora; family Eupleridae; genus Cryptoprocta; species Cryptoprocta ferox. Next base: position 94,747,641 of record CM053559.1, on the reverse strand, counting down.
GAGCCTAGGGGTGGCGTCTCCAGGGCTCACGTGGAGGCTGGGGATGGCGGAGGGGTGGGGAGGGGAGGGCATCTTCCGCTGAGAGCACAGGACTTTTCACTCATGGGACCGCCTGCCTGGGAGACACCAAAACGGATGGCCTGTTTCCTCCCATTGGACCGTGAACTCTGAGCGACTCCAGGAAGCCTTAATGGGCCAAACTGTGCTTTCCTGATGGAAAACCAACAGGGACCGTCCCACCCGGAGTGCTGGTTCTCAGTGCTAGGTCCGCACGCCGGCCACACAGTCCTTGCGCCGGCACTTAAGCAAGCACCTCGCTGGCCCTCGCACGTGGCTTCCTGCGCGGGTGTGCACGCGTCCCCTGGCCTCATGAGTCACAGCGGCCTTTGTCGTTTTATGAGCTCCCATAGTCTGTCTTCTTCCCATTCTCTTTTTAGTGTTTATTTTTTGAGAGAGAGAGAGAGAGAGGCAGAGAGGGGAGGGCAGAGGATCTGAAGCGGGCTCTGCACTGACAGCAGACAGCCCCTGCGGGGCTCAAACTCACGAACCATGAGAGGGTGACCTGAGCTGAAGTCGGACACCGCACACTCAGCGGCAGGACAGGGGCAGGGTGCGGGGGAGGATGACCTGGAAGAGGAGGCCACAGTTGGCTCCCACCCCTCCCTGTGCTCCCTTACCTGTGCTCACGCCAGCCAGGCCACCCTCCATCCGCAGAGGCCTCCGGAGCACCAGCTCTGCCGTCTGTGGGGGAGAAGGGGGCAAAGGGAGGACAGCTGGCCATCAGGACAAGGACCACATGGGGCCCCTCATCCTCCCACTGCCTTGCAGAACACGTTCCCTCTTTTTTAAGAGCTTCTCTGCCCATGACCTCAGTTGAAAGCACAGGGCTTTTATAAGTTGCACAGAAACCTGCTAGGCAGGAATTATCCTCATTTTATGAGGAGGAAACTGAGGCCAGGGAGGGCCACTGACGTGCCCCGAGTCACAGGGGCGGCTGCACGGTGGCGCCGAGTGAGGCCCCAGGTCTTCTAACTCCCACGCCGGAGCCTCACGCCCACGGGCTCAGTATCGGCAGAGCAGGGTGTGAGAGACAGCACCCCAGGAAACTCAGCTGAATCCAGAGGCCTTCCTGAGTGGTCGTGGAGACACCCCGGAGGCAGAACTGACCCTCCAAAATCACCGGTCCCGCTCCTGCAACGTCCCCTTCTGCCCCTGTTCCACGTGAGATCACGCACAGGCCACGTGGGCTGCTGGTGAAAGAGTTCACCGATCTGGGGCTCATCTCTTTTCTTTTTTGTTTTAAGTTTATTTATTTATTTATTTGTTTATTTAGAGAGAGAGAGAGAGTGTCAGTAGGGGAGAAGTAGGGGGGTGGAGAGAATCCCAAGCAGGCTCCGCACCGTTGGCACGGAGCCCGACGCAGGGCTCGAACTCACAACTGTGAGATCAGGATCTGAGCCGAAATCAAGAGTTGGAGGCTCAACCGACTGAACCACCCAGGCGCCCCCTCTTTTCTCTTTTTAATGCCCAAGGCTTTGGACATACCCTGTCAGGGACAGGCCACGCTGCTGGGGGGCTCCAGGCTCGGACCCTCTTCTCAAGAGGCCCGCCTCGCCTCTCAGGTCTCTGCCTCAATGCCGCGCCTTCAGAGTGGTCTCCCCCGGGCCCCCGTGTACTAACTCACAAGGCCGAACCCCACTTCGTGTTCCTCCGTGACTTTTCACGGCCTGACGCGGTGTTTACTGCCATCCCCCGTCATGGAGAAGTCGAGGCTGCTGTGTGCTCCCTGCTGAATCCCCCCACCCAGAGGGGATGCTGCAGCTGGCGGGGGCGGGGGTGGTGGTGGCACGGTGCCCTGGCCTGCCTCTCCTAGGGACAGAGATCTCGTTTCACACACCTGTACCCTCTCAGCGCCCACACTCCCAAAGGCCCGAGTGAGGAGCTGGGGCGTCTGCTGCCCCCACAGCCCAGGTGCTCGGCTCACCCCGCTGCTACCGAGGGCTTCTCCAGGTCACCTCACGAAAAGCCATGTCCTCTTGCTCTTCACCTCGGCCTGGGTGGCTCAGTTGGTTAAGCATCTGATTTCAGCTCAGATCATGATCTCGCAGTTCATGAGTTCGAGCCTGGCGTCGGGCTCTGTGCTGACAGCTGGGAGCCTGGACCCTGCTTCAGATTCTGTGTCTACCTCTCTGCCCCTCCCCTGCTCATGCTCTGTCTCTCAAAAATGAATAAACGTTAAAAAAAATTTTTTTAAATACATAAATCCTTTTCCCTGGGGCAAAAAGGGAAAGAGGCCCTTCCCCTTTCTTTTAGGGCATTTACTTGAGAAAAGTCATTGTGAGTTTTTCTCTGCCCCTTGGAGAT
>CM053559.1:94727624-94745177 GCA_028646485.1 Cryptoprocta ferox | reverse complement strand
GGTACCATCGGGGAAGGGCTCCTGCCCGAGGACTTAGTTATGCTTTGTCTTGAGAGCGTGTGGGGGGCAGGCTGCATCTGCTGGGCTGTGTAACAGGCTGAGATCTCTGTTTTTCCCGATCTCTTAACGGATGGCCTGTGATGTGCATCTCTTTCTGGTTTAAATGCTTATTCCATTAAAAAAAAAAAACAAAACCTGTTCTCTTTTCTCTTTCTCTCCTCCTTCTGTGGGCAGCTTTGCTGACTTGGCAGATTTTGTTTTTAATGCTATTTCCCCAGCAGGGGTCTGCTGCACACTCCTACTGTGGTTTCTTACAGACACTGAAACCTGCTGGGGGTGCAGAGAAAAAGCGGGCAGCAGAAGAGGGGTGGGGAAGGCCCACCGGGAAGGCCCTGATGGATGCTGCCGCTCCTGCCCTCACACCACCTCTTCCCTCCAGGTTCCCGTGTGTCCCACGCTTTGGGGAAGCCCCTCACCTGCTGGAGATGCAAGGACCCCCTAACGAGGTTCAGAGGGCTGGCAAAGGGGAAAGCTACGTCGATTCGGAAAAACTCGGAGGGCCCAGAGCCCCGGGCCACAATTCAAGGCGAGGACGGAGCGCAGGCCCGGCCTCATTCACAAAAGCCATACACAACACCCTTGAGCCCAGTCAAATCGGTCCTACTTGATCCATTCTATCTTCCAAGGGGGATTAGGACCTAAAAGTCACCTCTCAGGTGCCAGAGAGGCTTCCATTCTTGGTGGACATTTCACAGAGAGCCACCCAGCAGCCCCTCCCATGTCCCTGGTCACTTCTTCCTGTCCCAGCCACACGGGGGCTCAGGGTGTGGCCAAGTCAGCAGAATGGGATTGGAGGGAAGGGGACCCAGGGAGACAGGGGACAGGGGAGGCACAGAGGACAGCAATGGGGGGTAGGCCCCCATGTATTGACGGCCCATTTCCAGCGGGGTGCTCAGGTGGGATGTGTCTGGAAAACAGGCCAGCAGGCTTCCTGCAGGGAAAACCCCAAGGAAGCCAAACGGAAGAAAGTCTCCATGTGTGGCCACGTCTCTGCAGGTCTGCCAGGCCACCCGAGCTGTGCCCCTTCTAAGCTTTTCTCTTCTGCCTCTGCCCTGCTACACCACTCTGCATGCACCCCGCTTACCCGCCACTCCCCTACCCTCCCTGACACACGGCTCACCTGCCTGGTGTGCTCAATGCCCAGAAAACAGAAGGCAACAAGGCCCCGACGTGCCACCCCCCTCCCCAGGGCCACACTGAGTCCCTGAAGGCTGCTCGGCCTGTGGCGCAGGGCCCTCACCCCAGTCTCCAAGGACCTCTCCCCTCCCTGCCCAGCAAGTTGTGTGGATCTCGGGACAAACCCCTGGTCGCCTCCCCGTTCCCAGCACCTGGCTCTGGGCCCAGCCTCCCCACGCTGGGTCAGGCTGCAGTCGGGATGACAGCCCCTCAAAGAGAGGCCCCCAGCGTGGCGGGGGGGGGGGGGCAGCTGCAGGCCAGGCCAGGCCACACAAAGCCGGGATTGTGCCCTGCAGCAGGTGGTGAAGTTTGGGGGCAGGGGAAGGTAACAAAGGGGCTTTGCTCTCAGCAGAAACTTGGGGGCAGGGAGGGGAGCGGACAGCAGCTGGGGTGAAGAGAAAGGCCACAGACGGGAGGGGCAGTGCAGGGACACGGCCACGGGTCCCCGCATCCTCAGGCCCCTGGAATTCTTTCTTTCCAGCGGCCAAGCACAGCCTTCTTCACAGATCAGGCCTCAGGCAGGGAAGAAGTAGATGGCACCTCACGTGTCCTTTGTCCCTGGTGGCGTAGGGATTGGCCACATGCCAGGAGCGGAGGCCTGGAGGAGGTGGCGTCTCCCCAGACCTTGGCCAGAGGCCCAGCTCCCGGGCCCTTCTCAGCCATGAGCCCCCACCAGGGCCACACCAGCTCCTCACCGTCCACCGCTGCTCCCCGGTAGCAACAATCCCGGTGCCCCGGAAACCGTGGGCAGGAAGGAGCATCTCTTCCCAAAGTGCCCCCTCCTCGTCCAGCGAGGCTCCCATGCTTCCTGAGTCCTACCTTTCTATTACCCCCATCTTTCCCACCCCTCAGCTGGCGGGTCCCACCGGTCCACAGTGCATGGCCCGCCCACCCGGCCCCCCACCCCGGCCCCCACGCCCCCACGTGCCTGGCCCGCTCCCAGCTTTACGTCCTCGGGTCCTGTTTCCCTGTGGGCAGGCGCCGCTTCTCATCCCCTCGCCCTGACCCACCGTGCTGGCTCACACAGGTCAGATGCCCAGGGGACGGGACTCTAGACTGTGGCTCAGGACAGCATTTGTAAGGGGGCGGCCCGGCGGGCGGATGCTCCCAGAATGCTCCCTGGGAACGGAGGCTCTACCTCTCCTAACCGCATTTACGGAGGGAGGTGCAGGACTCCCCTGAGATCTTGGTATCCATCTGGCTACGGCAGGAAGGGGAGGTCAGCCAAGCCTCCAGTGCAGATCGGATCAGATCAGGAGAGAGCCACCACCGGCTGAGCACTGACTACGCACCAAGCGTGGAGCAGGCATCACCCATTTCAGGCTAAGGAACCATGGCTCTGAGAGGTTAAGTCGTTTGCTCAAGGTCACACAGCTAGTAAGCACTAGAGCCGGAACCAAACCGGGGCAGCCTGCCCTGGCCAGAGCTCTTTCTCCCAGACCGTGCTGCCTCCCAGGAGAAAGCACAGGACTTACCAAATCTTAAACTACCAATCCCTCATTTACAGGAGTCTGGCTTCTATACTCACATGCGGGTATTCAAATTTACATAAATTACACTTTAAATTCAGTTGGTCAATCACATTTCAAGTGCTCACCGGACTCAGGTAGCTCGGGCTACCATACGGACGGCAGAGAACACCCCTATGTTCACAGAGCTTTACTGGGCGGCGCTGCACTAGACTGTAAGCTCCAGGAGGAGAGGGCCTTGCCCTGCCCAGTCCCTGATATGCTCGATTTATAGGCACACCTCATTTCATTGCACTTTGTTTTGCACTTCACCGATATTGCATTTTTTTCATTTATTTTTGAGAAAGAGAGAGAGAGAGAGAGAGAGAGAGAGAGAACGTGAGCAAGGGAGGGTCAGAGAGAGAGGGAGACAGAATCCAAAGACAGGCTCCAGGCTCTGAGCTCACTGTCAGCACAGAGCCCAATGCGGGGCTCGAACCCATGAACTGCGAGACCATGACCTGAGCCGAAGTCGGATGCTTAACCGACTGAGCCACCCAGGCGCCCCGCATTTTTATTTTTTAACAAACTGTGGCAAATCTGCACTGATCAAGTCCCACTGGCACGATTTTTTTCCAACAGCATTTGCTCACTTTGCGTCTCTGGGTCACAGTTTGGTAATTCTCGCAATGTCCCAGACTTTTTCGTCACTATTGTATTTTTTATGGCAATCTGCGATCAGTGATAGGCCCTGCTGGAAGCTCAGATGACGGTTAGCGTGTTTTAGCAATGAAGTTAGTTTTTAATTAAGGCACGCCCAGGGTTGTTTTAGACACAACATACATGTAATGCTCCTGCACACGTAACAGACTACTGTATATATTGTGTGCACATAACTTCGGGATGCGCCGAGAGACCAGAAAATTCACTTGATTAGCTTTATCCCAATATTTGCTCTACTGCGGTGGTCTGGAAATGAACCTGCAATATCTCTGAGGGATGCCTGTATACTGAATGAATGAATGAATGAATGAAGGGAGAAAACAAATGAAGGAGTGCAGAGAGGGCTCCTCTGGCCCCAGTCCTTGGTCACTAAGGACAGCGATCTCGGGACAAGTTGAGGAGGTTTTCGGCCTGGGAATCCAATTTCAGTCACGATCAGTGGATGTTTTCATCTGCAATACGCAATCACAGGCATCCGAGAAGCTGATACAAACACTAAACGTACCCACAAACACATCCCGAAACCAGCGGATCTAACGTCTAACACAGCTGAGTAAGCAAAAGTTCAAAGGGGCAAAAAGTACAATACGGAGACTCTCATCCCTAAGATAACGGCGGCAAAACTACACGCAAAGTACAATGAGACTGAGGTGTTTAGGAACCCACGGATACACCTGCAGACGCACGGAGACCAGCGTGCCCCAGGGCGGACCACCTAAGCACCGCCCGGCGTGCTCGTGGACGTGGAAACGTGCATCTGTGCAGGACACGACTGTCCTCACACGCTCACGATCCTCCCAACTGCCCACTGCTCGAGAAAGGGAACTCGGGGAGATGGAAGGGGGGCAGCGTGATGGGGGACGGCCACCTGTTGGGTCACCTGTGCTGGGGGGAGGGGCGGCACGAGGTCAGCCAGGGCTCTAGCTGGCTGGGGAGAAGTTGGATCCGCACAGGAAGCCGTAGATGGGGAACTGGGCTCCGCTCAGCAGGCCCAGAGCAGCCAAGAGACCCCTCCCAGGGCCAGGCCTGTGGGGGGTCGAGCCATGGAGGAGGCAGCAAACCCTCCCCCACCTCCTCTGCGAACCCCACAGGGCCGGCCCCTCAGCCCAGCCTGCTCCCAAAGGCCACCCCTCTGCTCACATCAGATTCATGTCACGCCCAGACTGGGGATCGGGGCCTTGAGTCCTAAGCCACCTGTCCTTGGTAAGCAACTCTGCCTCTCGGCCTCGGGTTCCTAAGGTGAAGGTGCCTAAAAAGGCCTGCTCCCCAGGTCTGCCTCGAGCACTGGATGAGACAAATCTGCGGCAACACTACACATGCTGCCCGAAGCCTCATGCCAGCAGAATCTCTCTCTTCCCCCTTCCCAGGGACCGAGAAGGACCCCATCCCCACTTTCTCGGTCCTCTCCAAAGGGCCACTGCCACTCACTCCTCCTAAACCTTCACTCCTCCAGCTGCTCCAGAATCTTCAGAGGTCCAGCGTCCACTCAGTCACCCCAAACCCTGCTCACTGGCATGAGCGGGCCCGGCGGGAGGGAGAGGGTGTGCCTGGATTTTACTGGCGGGACTACCTCAAGGCCGCGCACAGCTCCATGTAGGGCAGGTCGCTGGACCCTCAGCGGCCCCGGGGGAGGCCCGGTGGGGAGGAGAGGCCCCTGTGGGCCGGGTGCGGGTGCCTAACGGGGTAGGAGCAGAGGCAGCCCTGTGGGCAAGTAAGGAAAGCAGGGCTGGGGGCTGGGGGCGCTGAGCGCCAGGCAGGGGGACTGGACTAGAAGCCTTGGATGCCTCTGTTGGCTCAAGGCCTCAGCGTTGTTGTGGGCAGAGAGCCAGCGGAGGCTCGGTCTCCCAGGACCTGTTCCAAAGCCACCGGGCCGTCCCCTAAGGCCACTCCTACAAGTTCCACTCCTATGCAAGGCCTGCACCCCGGGATTGTGACCCAGCCGGAGTCTGGACAGTCAGCTCTCTCCCTGGACACCAGACCTCCCACCTTCCTCGCATCCGGAGTTTATGACCAAGGAGAACACAGGGACCAGTGGGTTTAAAATCTTATCAGACACACAGCCCAGCTGCTGTCAGGGCCCCAGGACACCTGCTTCCCACCTTACGTGGCCCCGGGGCCCACAGACAGACAAGCAGGCCCAGAGGTCCCAAAGCAGACCTGGGAGGTGTCTCTTCCACCACCCCGAGGCCCACCTCCAACCCACACCCCGACGTGAGCATGCCCAACATCCTTCTGGGACTCCCACAGGACTCCCCAGCCCCTCCTGGGCCTCCGCCCCGTCTGCCCCAGACCTCACTCAGCCCTGGGTCAGGTGTGGGTGTCCCACTCACCTTCTTCCAAGCCTCACCCCTTCCCCCCTGCTTCTACTCCAGCATCTTCAGACCTCAGTCTCCCAAACACGGGGCCCTCAGTCCGAGGAGAGGGGTCAGAGGTGGGCAGCAAGGGGGAAGGGCAGGCCAGGAGGCCACAGAAGTTATTAAATGGTTCTCTGGGAAAGAAGAATGCCTGTTCGTGTAATATAGAACTGCTGTATCAAGCAAGGAGGAAAAACAGTATGAAAGGGCTCTGAAGACCGTTCACAAAGTACAAGACAAATTATTTTTAGGTCACTGCATTGCCTTCACCCCCTTCCTGCTTCCCACGCTGTAGGAACTGCACCTCAGGGTTGCCCTGGTAAGAACAGCCCCATTTAGTGACTTCAGGCTCCTTCCAGCACAACCCCTGGGAACCAGGTCCACGGACAGCCCGGGCAGCTGCCTCAGCCTATCATGCATGCCCACCTCCCCGAGGTCCAGGATTTCACCCCAGACCAGTCTCATAGAGGGCCCTCTTTCCGGGACCTCTGCCCCCACCTGCCCAATGTTGGCACCTTTGCAGGGACTGCCCTACCACCCCACCTCCCTGCCCCCGTGCCTGTCCCTCACCTGTGACATTCACAGCCCCAGTCTCTCAGCCCCAAGTCCAAGAGCGGGAGCCTGCCAGGGCCGGGGGACCCCCACGACCCGATGTGAAGGCAAGGGATGAAAGTGACTGCTAACCACACTTTGAACAGATGCCACATTTCCATTTATAAACACCTTTCCACCCCCCTGCTTCATTCAAAAGAGCTTGGAAAGGGCAAGGAGTGCCACCCCACCTGTCAGATGAGCAAAGCGAAGCCCTGAGGTGACATCCCTTGCTTCAAAAGGAGTTAGACCTAAGGTCTCCTCCTGCACACCACGACCACACTCTTCCCTCCCAGCCACCCCCGCGCTAGGAATCTTGGATTCCTCAGCGTTATTAACCCTCACCAGGGGGCAGGTGCATGGGTCAGACCACCTCCACCAAGTTCTGCACTTTGTCCTGGGTAGCCCTTGCCTCTGCAGGGGGGGACAAGGGGTCTTCACCAGGCCCCTCAAAACCACCGCCACTTTTCATTACCGCAGAGTGCCACGGTCACAATGCATAGGGCAATAAGTTGCGCCAGTGCTGTTTTTAATACCTGCAAGATCTCCTACTGCCCCACCTCTGTTCAGGCCTCCCTTTTCTTGCCCCAAAACTGTACGAGTTTCATGGCTTCTCTTGCCCCTCCAATCCATTCAGCACCCAGGGCTCAAAAAATTTCCCTAAGATTACAATGAGGACATGTTACTACTTTGCTTAAAATATTCCAGTGGGTCCCCGCCACCTTCAGGTTCAGCTAAAAATGTCTTGGCGAGACCATTTAGAACCTGGCCTCCGCTCACCTCTCCTCACTGCCTCCCAGCTCCCTACTGTCCCAACATGTGACTCCCTGACCTTGTAGCATGTTGGCTCGCCCATGACCAGTCTTGGAACGCTCTTGCCCAGCTCTTCTCTGCCCAGCCTAGATTAGAGATCCCTTTGACTAGGAAGCCTTTTAGGGTACGCCACCCTCAGTTAGGGGCCCTTCTGTTTGACCTGTGCACCCGCCCAACCCAAGACCATGTACGTGGAATAATAATTCCTCTGGGGGCACCTGGGTGGCTCAGTCAGTTAAGCCACCGACTCTTGGTTTCAGCTCAGGTGGTGATCTCACAGTTCATGGGTTCTAGCCCTGAGTTGAGCTCCTGTTTGGGATTCTCTGCCTCTGTCTCTCTCTCTCTCTCTCTCGCTCTCTCTTTCTGTCTCAAAATAAGTAAACATTAAAAAGCATGATAATAATTCATCTATCTCCACAAGACTATAAAGATCTTAACATGGAGTATTTCTCTCTCCCCAACATCCGGCCCAAGGTCCCACGTGTTGTAAACCATTAATGAACATTTTAAAAAAGAAACATTTACAATACAGAAATTTAAGTGCGAAACAGATTAGAAGCACAGAATCACGGAGCCTTAGAGTTGAAAGGAGACTAATACCCTGTAATCTCTTCGTTTGACAGATGAACAGGGACCCAAAAAGAACAGCTAATGGTGGAGCCTGGACATCAGGCAGCCTCAAGCCGCTGGAGCTCTGACCACACCCAACCCCAGGTCTGGCTTGACCAGCACACACTCCAGGCTCCACCCCACCCGGAGGACTGGAGGCGGCAGCATCCCTGAATCCTCCACCTTTACCGGGGAAGAAGCCCCCAGGTCCAACCGTCACCCCCACTGAGGTCCTGACTCCGGTGCCCATTTTCCTGGAACGGAGCCTCCCCAACACACACACACACACGCACACGCACGCACGCACTTCCAATCTCTGTGATGCTTGCCTCTTATTGTTCGCACTCCCAATCTTTGTGCCCGCTCATTTATTCATTTATTAAGCACCTACTCTGTGTCACTCTGCGGGGAGCACTCGGGCTCCTGCCCTCCAGAAGCTCGGTCTTCCGCACGGCTGACACAGCCCCCAAGCATCGGGACAGCGCTTGGGCAGAACGCGCCCCCCCGGAGGGACTAGGGATCCGTCCCCCGCTCACCACCCTGTCCCTCTCGCTCTCACGGCCCCCCTCCTGCTCTCTGCCCTGGCCCGCAGCCCCTCCCACGCACGACCCGGGCCCCTTTCCCCAGGGGCTGTGTGGGGGTGGGGAAAGTTCGGGGCCGCAGCGTCAGGGGCTCAGGGGACCCCGAGACCCCCGAGGCCGCCTCCAGCCCGAGGCTGGGTGGTGGGGCAGCGCGGGAGGAGCGGGCCGGGCGCTGGCCCCACAGCACGGTCCGTCCCTCCGCACGCCCCTCCCGCCCGGATTCGGAGGGACTCGGAGGGAGGAGACGGGAATAAATACCTTGACTTTGTGGTTAAGGTTAACGGGAACTGCCACCCCGGGGCGACTTGGGCACTGGGCTCCCCGGCCCCGCCAGTCCCGGGACAGGCAGGGCGGGCACCTGCTCTTGATTGGTTAATGGGCCTGGCCATCCCCCCGCCTGATTGGCTGAGCCGCTCAGATGACCAGCTCCGCCCTATCGGAGAAGCCCGCGGGGCGGCCCCTTTGTTCTCCTGAGCCAATAGCCCGCGGGGGCGGGCTGACCTCGGCGCCCGCGGGGGCCTCCCGGGGCCCCGCGCGGCGTTAACGCTTTGGCCGCCGCCTCCGGACGCGGGTCGCAGGGCTCCGAAGGGCAGCGGAGCGAGCGCGAGGCCGGGTGCTGGGGACCGGGCGGCGCCGCAGCACCCTGTTCCTCCCCTCTCCGGGCTCTCCCCCGGCTCCAGCCCCGCGGACGCGCTCTCAGATCCATCGGTCGTCCCGCAACTGTCCGTCCGGCTCAGGGACGCGCCCGCACCCTCTTGGTGCCGGGATCTGGGGGAACCAGACGTACAAACCCCACGCTGACGCTCACCCTCGAGTGTGCCTGTGACACGGTGGTGGCACTTGGCACTACAGTGCACCAAAGTGTTAGGGTGAGAAGCAGTACTTGTCTGGCGCGACCCGAGAGAAATCGCCTTCCGCACCCCACGCGCTGCCCCAGGCCCGTCGTGAGCGCGCGATGGAAGATCCCGGGGTCTCTGCGACAGACGGAGACATCACTGAATCCAACCCCCTCGCTTTCTCGTCGAGAAACAGCGGTCTGAAGAGGTCACGTTCTTAGGTCGAGTGTCACTGCTGATTTTGAGAAAGGGTCCAGACGGCCAAGGAGGGTCTTCTGTTCCCGGAGATCTTCAGGAAAGAGAATTTTCTTTTCTACCCACACTAATTGGAAGCAAATGTTCCTTTATACCAATAAGATTCCTGAGCCTGCTACCTCAAGGCAGCTAGGTCAACTCCCGCTGGCAGGATTCCCTCCGGAGCTGCTTAGAAACTGCCTTTGAGACACAAGGTTGTTAAAAACATCAGCTGCCCCCCCGCCCCCCGCCGAGACTTTTTACAAACCTACCGTTAGGCGGGTGGACCTCATCCTCATTAGTCAATAGCTGCCTATTAAGCATTTGCCAGGGCCCTAGATACCGTTCGACTGATATTCTATAGGTTTTGCCCCTACCTTATGTTCAGGTTTTACAAAAGATACTTTGCTGTGCTGGACTTTGACTCACCTGTAAACGAGTTAATAATTTCCTAGTTACGTACTTACCTTCCTGGATTTCTGCAGGACCCAAATTGTTCTATTGTCTATGGAAACATTTATAAAGCATAGAACCCTACACAGAGGCCAGATACCGCTAGGCCATCAACCTTTTACAGAATCCCAGTCACCTCTTTGTTTTCTTGATTCCCTACTGGAGGTTTAACAAAGGCTTGTGGAATTCCAGTATGCTAGTTCCACATCTGCCACTGGTTGTGAGAGAGATGAGCACTTCTCTCCGGACATGGCTCCTCCTCTACAGAATGAAAGACTTCCTTCCTGATTGACATTTCACGACCAAGAGTGGTTCAAGGACCGAAAGAATGAAGCGCATCTGGGATCCCATTTAGAGTCAGGAAAAAGAGAGAGAGACAGCGAGCCTGAGTGGCTCAGGTGGTTAAGCCTCCCACTTTGGCTCAGGTCAGGATCTTGAGGTTTGTGAGTTCGAGCCCTACATCGGGCTCTCTGCTCTCAGCACAGAACCTGCTTTGGATCATCTGCCCCACCTCTGCCCCTCCCCCAGTCACACTCGCCTATAAGCTCACTCGCTCTCTCTTTCTCAAAAGTAAATAAACATCTTAGAAGAAGAAGAAAGAGAAAAGACAGAATAGGGAGGGGGAAATAAAGGCTTCCACATTTTAAAAAATATGTCTGTATTATTAAATTTTGACAAGCTAATTTAGTACTTTTGTAACCGTAGAAGGAAAAGGAGGAAAATTAGGCCGGACACCTCAGAAGAGAAGCGGAGCTCCTGTCTGCAGAGCTGTGCCCTCCAACCGGAGCCTTTCCTCCTTCAAGACTGCTGTCAGCGTGCGCCGTGCTGAGCAAGGACTTGGGAACCACCTGATCCCCCAAGGGACCCAGAAAGGACCCATGGACAAGTTCACTCTGTCCCAGCTTTACCAGCCCCCTCAAGGCCACTTCTGTGGCTTTCTCCGAACTTTGGACCCCTCCTCACCATCTCTACCCCAAAGCAGGTGCGGCATAGCAATAGGGGACACTCAGGGCCAGCCTTCCCCACGTGCTAAGCATTTCCTTCAAAGATGATGATTTTTCGGGGCACTTGGGTGTCTCAGTCAGTTAAGCGTCCGACTTCGGCTCAGGTCATGATTTCACGGTTGGTGAGTTCGAGCCCCGCATCTGGCTCTGTGCTGACGGCTCAGAGCCTGGAGCCTGCTTCAGATTCTGTGTCTCCCTCGCTCTCTGCCCCTCCCCCACTTGTGCTCGCTCTCTGTCTCTCAAACACAAGTAAGCATTTAAAAAAAATTTTTTTAATAAATAAAGGTGATGATTTTTCAAAGTCAGGAGCCCTGGTCAGATTCCCTCTCCCACATCCTTTTCCCCAACCCCCAAGTATAAACCCTAGATGCCTGAGGACCTGTCTCCTGCTCCCTGCCCATCATCTCCAGACATTGACCTACTTTCCCACGCCGCCCCCACCAAGAAAGCATGACTCCCCTTCCCTTGAAGCCCTGGGGTCCCATAAAAAGAGATATTGAAAGTGAGGCATTCTCGAGACAATGCTTCCAGTCTCTGAAAGATAATTTGAAAGAAAACACAGGTCTTCGAGTGGCTCCCTACCCTCAGAAACCAGCATTCAACTTGGAAGCCATCTGCTTCCGTCCCCCACACTTGGGAGTCCTACTCACCCCCATCCTCTCTGCCGTTACCTGTGTACACATATCCGTCCTCCCCACACTTAGGCCTCTTAGAGGTAAGGACAAGATCTTGTCTTGGTAAACCCCTAGTTTCCATTACACCATCAAGCACACAGTAGGCACTTAATAATGATCTTCACCGAAAGCAGCAGCATTCCCCCGATAAACATGTGGCAGTGGTCAGGAGCACAGGTGAAGGGACCAGACAGGCCTGGGTTTCCATCGCCGGTGATTATCGGTCATATGACCCTGAGCAAATGTTTTCATCTGTAGAAAGGCACCCACCAACACAAGGGTTATGTGAGATGATTTAGGTAAACTTCTTTGCAAGGTGCCACTCACATGAACATATTGTGGTTATTATGCGCCGCGCGCTAGGTGCGGGATCTGTGCAGGAATTACTAAAACTGGCAGGAAAAGGGCGTCCTGACACGTGCCAAAAGTAGGCACCCAAACTTGTATGAAACAGCCTGTGTGGGGAAGCATGGGTAGTGACAGATGTGGGGAACTGCGGCAGGCCGGACCTTCACATCAGCCCTTTTCCTCCTGACAACAGGCGCCCGACAAGTCTGACTCGACCACACAGAAAGCTAAACCCTTGGAGAAACAGCCCCACCTGCGGGGTGCGCCTGGCCTCCCCCGGGGAAGAAGTGGAGGCAGGGTGAGTGGGGCACTTGTCCTGTTTCCAACCCCGCCCCCCCAAACCCTCCCTCCTCAGAGCAGAGCGTACTCCTTCTCTCTCAAACTACAAAGCTCCCCTGGGAGAAAGGAACACTCGGCCACCAGCTCTAAAACCAAATCTTTATTCTCTAGTCTGAAAAGGAGGGTAAGCGGCTCTTCTGTTTCATTCCAGAGAATAGAACGAGCCCCCAGTAGGTAGAAATTACAGGAAAGCAGGTTCCATTCATTCTAAGGAAGAATTTCTAACAATTAGAATTATCCTACAGTAGGACCGGGGCCTCAGGAGGTGGGGACTACCCCGTCACCTAAGTGTTCAAGCCGAGACTGGGCATCCAAACCCTAGAAGTGCTGAAAAGGACCCTCGCCCTTATCTTCCTTCCGGCTAACCCTCCGTTATCAATGGGCCAGTCGTTTCCACCATGGTGAGTTCCGGAAGGAGTGGAGGGCTGGGGAGATCCGACAAAAGCCTGGACACAGGGCTGCTGACTAGTCAGGGGACGCTCGGAGCACCGGGAAAGTGGTGCGTTGACCACGGGCAGGGCCAGGGTGGAGCTGGGCACTAACAGCAGATGGGTCTCTCTGAGTCCGGGTGCCTATTCAGGGGCAGGAGGAGGGGGACGGGGTGAGACGGGTTAGAGCAGCAGGGCCTCACCTCTCAGTGCTGGAAAAGGCCCAGGTGCTGCCTAACAAGGCCAGCAGGTTCTCCCAGGTGTATCCAGCTGGTCCACTTTTCCTCCCAAGTGCTCATTTACTAAGGACTGCACCACGCCTACTTCCAAAAAAAAAAAAGAAAAGAAAAGAAAAGAAAAAGAAAAAAGAAACAAAAATAACCAGCTGAAAGAATTCATAATAAAGGACAGGACATTAAGGCGTTAACACCAGAGGGGAAGGGTCACTTCCTGCCCCCCGGTGGCCCCTCCAGCCAGAGGGCTCTAAGGGGTAGGTGGAGCTGCTATTGCTACTTTTCCAGGGCACAGGACGGTCAAGACAGAACCTTAGCAAACACCAGCTGGAGGCCGGGGTCCCTGTGGCCCCGCCAGGGGTCTCCCTGGCCGCCGGGGGGTGGGGGCGGGGGGGGTCAGACCTCCCTCTCCAACAGGGCCCGGCTCACTGGCTGCCTCTCCCACCCCTCGCCTACACCAGTAGCAACACAGGCCCCCTCCCCCCCGACGGCCCAGGCCCACGGCAACGCTGAAGACCTCCGGGGGGGGGCCCCCTCGCCCTTGGCCTCCGCGACCCCCGCCCTCTCAGACATCATGCTTCTTCTGATGGGCCAGGAGCTTCTCCTCGTCGTCAAAGGTCTGGCCGCAGATGGCGCAGCAGAAGGCGCCGTCCCGGATGTGGCTCTTGCGGTGGGTGATGAGATTGGACTTCTGGCTGAAGCTGCGGTCGCAGTCGGGGCAGGCGTAGGGGCGCTCGCCCGTGTGGATGCGCCGATGGGACACCAGGTTGGACTTCTGGCTGAAGGCTTTGCCGCAGTCCGGGCACACGTAGGGCTTCTCGCCGGTGTGGATGCGCCGATGGGCCGCCAGGTAGGGCTTGTGGCGGAAGGCCTTGCCGCAGTCCGGGCAGACGAAGGGCCGCTCGGGGGCATGGTCGCGCCGGTGGGCGGCCAGGTGGCTGCCCTGGGAGAAGCGGCGCCCGCACTCCTCGCAGGCGAAGGGCCGCTCGCCCGAGTGCACCCGCGAGTGCGCCACCAGGTGGGTCTTCTTGCCGAAGTTCTTCCCGCACTCGGCGCAGGTGAAGGGCCGCTCGCCGCTGTGCTGCCGCTGGTGCGCCCGCAGGAAGCGCTCCAGCCGGAAGCTGCGGCCACAGTCGTCGCAGCCGAAGAGGGAGGGGGGCGCGGCCGCCGGGTCCCGCGGGGGCGCTCCGGGGGCCTCGGGCGCCCGCTCGCGGCCGGGTCTCAGCGGGGCCTCTGCGGGCGGCTCGGCCGCGGCCTCCTGCGGGCCGGCGGCGAGCTGGGGGCTCCCCGAGCCGGGGGCGCCCGGGGCGGCCCCTTCGGAGCGCTTGTGGATCTTGCTGTGCGACAGGAGGTTGGGCTTGTGGCGGAAGCGGCGGCCGCACTCCGTGCACGGGTAGGGCTTCTCGCCGGTGTGGATGCGCCGGTGTGAGGTCAGGTAGGGCTTATTGGTGAAGCGCTTCCCGCATTCGGGGCACTGGTGGGGCCGCTCGCCCGTGTGCACGCGGCGGTGGGCGATCAAGTTGGGCTTGTGCCGAAAGCGCTTGCCGCAGCAGGCACACTGGAAGGGGCGGTCGACCGCGTCTCCGCCGGGCCGGGGGGCGGTCACGGCGGGGCGGCCCCGAGGCCGGGGCCCCAGAGCCTTGGCCGCTGCCTCCTCCAGGGCCTCGGCCACGTGAACCCGCTTGTGAGCCACCAGCTGGTCCCACTGGGCAAAGCTGCGGCCACAGTTGCCGCATATGAAGGGCCGGGCCTCCGGGGCGGGGGGGTGGCACCTCCGCACGTGAGCTCGAAGCTGCTTTTGTCGCCAGAAGCGTCTCTCACATTCAGGACAGGCGATGGGCCGCTTTGCGGCCGAGTGGGCTCGCAGATGCAGAGCCAGGGCCACCCAACCTCGGAAGCTCTGCCGGCAGAGGTGGCAGGCGAAGCCCAGATCCGGGGTGGCGGCGGCATGGACCTGGCAGTGCAGTGCCAAGAAGGGGGCGTGCCGGAAGCGCCGGCCGCATTCGGGGCAGGGCAGGGGCAGCCGGGCCTGGCAGTGTCGGGCGTGAAGCCACAGGGCCACCCAGCCCGGGAAGCGCCTTCGACAGTGGGCACAACGGTGGGCCCTGTCCGGGGCTTGGCTGCCCGACTGGGCCACGGAAGTGCCTTGCAACCTCAGCCCGCGGGGCTCCTTCTCCAGGGTCTGGGGCAACTTCTGGGAGGGCCCAGGGAGCCTGGGCTGGGCCGGGCCCATGGCCAGGGGGCCCCTGCAGCGACGCTCCAGCATGGGTTCTTCCTCTGCTGAGGGTGGAAAAGCAGTGTCACTCTGGAGATCGATTCATCCCGCCCCCTGTTCCTCCCTGGCCCACCCCAGGCCCCAGAGGAGCTCGTCCCTCTGAACTGCTAGAGCCCTTGAATCAGGACTGCTCTTTCTAGTTCCTTCTGTGTTCTGCATTAGTTCAGCCGTGGGCTTCTAGATACCATTTCAAGGGTATTTGTCCTAAGGATTCAAGGCGCCTGGAAACTACCAGAAGGGAGGACCTCTGACACTTCCTGGAATCCCCCTCGTGCCAGTCACCCCGGTGTCTGGCACGGAGCAAACACCCCAGCGTCGGCTGCACAAACATTCCTGCCTCAGGACTCACCAGAAAACGCAGTCACTTCTCCCTCTAGTGCTTTCCACTTTTCAAGTGCTTCCCCGCTGCCCTCGGCTTGTTTCTACTACTTCCTGTTGCTACACTTGAGCCTCACAGCAACATTGTCAGGCTGGATGAACGGACATTAAGCTCCCTGTTTGATAGATGAAGCGACTCTGAGGCATAAAAAGAAGAGGGAACTTGCCCGAGAGGACACAGTCAGCCAAGAGCGGAGCCAAGACTAAGGGACAGGTCTGCTGAACTCCCAGCCAGTCAGTGTTCTTTCCTCCAAAAACCCCGGGGTTTGTACAGCTCCCACAGAAACTCCTAGAGCCCTTATCCTGTTTACCGTCTCCGGGGCTCTAATGGCACCACAGGGGAGGCACTTCTGGCCACCCTAACCTCAGTGGCTCAGCGTGGAAAAGCCTGGAGAGCGAGTGAGGACGGCGCTTCTAGGGAACAGGGCAGTGCTTCCATGGTGCTCCCAGCCCTGCAGGACGCCAGGCCACGGTCTGTCCAGGCTGTGCCCACACTCCGCCTGCATGCCCTCCCCCACCCACCCACCCACCCACCCATAGGATTAGGACATCGCAAGAAGGAAAGAGCTCCCGAATCCAAGAAACACCCACGGCCTGTTACCCTCCGGGCCTGGACCCCTGCCTCCTCCAGGATGGTAGGGATTACTGGGCCAAGAGAAGGGGAAGAAAGACCAGACTGTAATCTCGGTCCCCTGCCAGGTCGTGCCCCAACCCCACCAAGGGCTGCCCCACATCCAGCTATTTCCCGGTGCCAGGGAGCCCAGATTCCTCCAGAAAAGCTTCCTAGAGCCACTGAGGGGTGGATGGTAGATAGCCTCTTAATGGACCTTCACTGCCAGCTTGCGAGCTCCAGACACATCCTCCTGTATCTCCGAGACAGAACTCCTCCCCGGAGTTCAGACATGACTCATTGCCCACGAACGGCCAGACTGAGCGCAGGGAAGGCGCTCCTCTGAGAATGCGATCCTTCCCCCCCTACAGGTGACTTCCTTCCTCCAGGAGGAGACCTGAGCACTGGGGCTGTGGAACGGTGTGGGAACCCAACAAAGGAGGCCAGACTCTACCCTGGAGACCGGAGAGCTGGAGATGAGGCTTTTTCCAGCTCCTCCTGGGGATGCTCCTGGGGATACTTCTGCGGCTGTAGCGCCTGCTTCGGCCCACACTCTGGTAGCCCCCAGATGTCAGAGAAAACTGCAGCAGTAAAGACACCCCTACCCCCATGGCAGAGCTCAGACCTCCGAGCGCGGAGAGGCCAGCCTTACCTGCGGGGAGGGGAGAGAAAACACACGTGAGGCTCTGAGCTCCTCTAGGACAGTCATCTTTGTGTCCTCGCCAGCCACAACCCCCTCCCCCACCCACGCCCGACACCCCGCCCGGCAGAGGAACCTTAATGGATACTGGATTAATAAATGGATGTGCCCCTTTCACCAAGGAAGTACACGCTAGCGTTTGGGGGTCATTTCCTCCACTGGTAAGGTCACAGCACGAATTCTCCATGCTGATGGCCAAAGGCCGGCCGATGGCAGAAACTCTGGAATCCCTGCTGGCTCCCCTTCCCCCACCCTCCTCCCAACAGGAATTCCAGGCCCGTTTCCCAAGGGGCTGCGTAGGGCGAGCTCGTGTGGCCAGGTCTCGGTCACAATCCCCTTGCGCCTTCTGGATGGCAAAGGGTCGTGGAGACACCCCCCCACACACACCCTTTTGTTTTCGCGCGTGTCCCCCGTCCACGTCGCGGACACACGGCTCCGCGCACCCCGAGTGGGCCCTTTCGGGTCCCCACGCAGAGCGCACCTCGCGGAGTCTGTGCGCAGGTGCGCGGGCTCGCTCCCCCCCCCCATTCGGTCCAGTACTGTCCCCCACCCCCCCACCCCCCCCCCACACACAGCGCACACACAGTCACGCGCCCGGCAGGTAGGGCCGTCCGCCTCCGGCCCGCGTGGAACCCCGCGCCCTGCCCGGGACGAACCTCTCCGGCGGGGTGCGCGGAGGCGCGTCG
>CM053559.1:94658912-94714517 GCA_028646485.1 Cryptoprocta ferox | reverse complement strand
CTCTGCGGGGACGCCCTCACTGGTGTACCCTCTGCGGGGACGCCCTCCCCCGGGGACGCCTGGGGACCTAAGCGGCTGCTGGCACTGGCAGGAGCCGGAGAACCAGCACGAGGCGCAGTGCGGCCGGGTGGAGCGGACAGGAGAGGACCCCCACAGCTACTACTTCCCAGGACAATTTGCCTTCTTCAAGGCCCTGCCGCCCTCCAGCTGAGGTAGGTGGCCGGGACAAGGGAGGACTGGGTGCAGCGGGACAGAGCCCTCCAGTGTTTGGTGATGGGAGCCGGGCCAGGGAGGCGGTGGGGGAGAGGGAGGGGGAGAGGATTCGGAGCTAGTTTCTCTTTCCTTCCCTCCAGACTCTTGTCCCGCGTCCCGGACAGCTGCCAGAGGTAACCAGTGAAAGACCAACCTCCCGTCCCTGCGCCCAGGGAGGCCGATCCCATTATGCCCGAGCTAATAAAACTGCTCCCCCAGATTCCTTGTTTGCTCCCCTTGCACGCCCCCCCTTCTCCTGAGCTCAACCGTGGGAGTGAGTGAGGTCTTACAGGAGGAGCAGGAGCTGGGGACAAAACGACAGACAGGCAGCGATGCTTCCTAAACAGAAAGATTTAATAGGGATCAGCGTGGGTGAGGACGGGCAGCGAAGGCTCCGGGGTCCCACGGGATGGGGGAGGGGGGGAACACAGCAGAGGATCATTTGGAAGGTGGCTGGCCCACGCCAGCTTCCGTGCTCTGCCGCGTCCTCACCCCAGGACTGGCCGGGACAGCGGACACGTGCTTCCCGCCTTTCTCACCTTCAGCCTTCGGAAAAAGCGACTTTCTTCCCTCCAGTCTGAGACCCGCGCAGCCAGGGGCGGCGGCCGTGGCCGCGGCTCAGCACACCGCCTCTCGCAGGCGTACAGGGCAGGTGGCACACAGGGTCCTTACACGTGCTAGAGGCCACCGAGGGGGTGTGTCCTTGAAGCGAGTGGGGGGGACGGTATGGGATTTTCCGTGGGGCAGGGGTAGGAGGGGAGACGTGGGCAGCTGGGCCACAGCGTGCCAACCCCGGGGCCACGTGCCCAGCTGTCACGGGCCGCGAGCATGCTCAAAACACAAAGAATGAGGTGGCGCCCGCAGGGCCGAGCGCCTGCTCGGCCCGGGCCAGGCTGTCGCGGGCCTGGCGGTCCAGCTCGTGGCACTCCCGCAGCGAGTCCTGGAACTGCCGGCACGCCTCCTCCAGGATGGCGCCGCTCCGGGGGGGGCACGACTCCCAGTACCCTGGCTCTACCCAGGGCTGCGCCTCGGGGGCTCTCGGGCCCGGGCCGGAGCCGGGGCGCAACGAGCTATCCAGGTCGCGGCACAGCTGGTAGAACTCGCTGCCGCGGCCGGTCACGCGCTCGCCATCGATGACCTTGAGGCCGGGCAGCAGCTCCCGGACCAGCGCGGCGTAGGAGGGGCTGGCGCACAGCGGGTTGCTGAGCCGGGCCAGCGGGTCCCGGAGCCGCAGGCACTCGAGGCCGCGCAGGCCGGCCAGGCACTGCAGCTGCCCGGGGGCGGCCAGCAGGTTGCCCGCCACGTTGAGGCTCTGCAGGCTCTCGCAGGCGGCCAGCGGCTCCAGCCCCGTCAGCCGGTTGTTGGCGACGTTGAGCACCGCCAGCTGGCGCAGGGAGGCCAGCGGGCCCAGCTGGGTGAGGGCGTTGCCGGACAGGTCCAGCCACTCGAGGGCCAGGCACTCGCCCAGGCAGCCCAGGTCGGCCAGCCCCAGGCCCCGGAGCTTCAGCAGCAGGATGGACTCCAGGGCGAACTCACCCGAGCGCGCCTTGAGCAGCTGGGGGGTGACGCGCACCCCGTCTGCCTCTCCTGGCTTCTCGGCCTGGGGCTCCATCGGACGACGTCGGTCCAGGCGGCCTGGTCCTGCCACGGGGACGCGGGTGCCAGCGGGGGTCAGCTGCCTGCTCACCCCGAGGAAGGCACCACCACCGAGGGTGCCCGGGCTGGTGCGGGGGCCTGTTTCCAGCACCCCTGCTCGAGGGCCGGAGGCTCCTGAGGGGAGACAAGCGAACAGTGAGCAGGCTTCTCCTGAGCACCGAGCCCGCAGCAGGCGACGGCACCAAGTACTGCCCAGCCTGGACCACCGAGGCAGGAACCTGGCTGGCCCCGCAAGACCTGAGGCCACAGAGTGCCCCCCCCTCCCCGAGGGAGGTGGCCCAGGCCCAGGCCCCCAACCTAAGTGGGGGGCCCGGATGAGCCTCCGGCAGTTACGGCCACACTGGATGGAGTGCAGAATCTTCCCATTTTCCGGCTCTGCACCAGGAGGCACAATCTCTAAACTTTCCTTTCTCAGCAACCACTCGGGATCTATCTTTATGAATCCTGAGGTGTTTTCTTTTTAAGCAGTTTGATGAGTTTTTGAATAGATTATAGGTCGCCACCATCAACAATCTTTTTTGCTTCCGTATGCAGCAGACCCAAATGACAGCAAGACGGGCCTCACTCCGTTCTCTCACAAATGGTCTTGACTCAATGTTTTATTTTCATTTTTTTAATGTTTATTCATTTTTTTGAGAGAGCATGCAAATGGGGGAGGGCAGAGAGTGGGGGACAGAAGATCCAAAGCGGGCTCTGCCCTGACAGGCTGACAGCAATGAGCCCAACACGGGGCTTGAACCCACAAACTGCGAGATCATGACCTGAGCTGGACACTCAGCCCACTGAGCCACCCAGCCCCCCCCCACACTTTTTATATTTCTTAAACCTGACTCGATGTTTTTTTCAAACATTAGCAACGCATTCGGAACGGTCTCCAGATTCCCTGGGCCAACTGTCGCCTCTGGCCGCAGCTGTGGGGCCTGAAGGCTCAGCTCTCAGTCCAAGACGAGGAGACTGAGGTCAAGGGAAGGAAGGGACGGTGAAGGTCCCTCGAGCAGGCGCAGCAGCACTGCCAGTCCTGATGGCACTGATCTCCACCATCCGCCCCACCGCCCGCCAAACTAGCTCTTTTACTCGGGCATCAACGGAGGGGGCATTGATCCCTTTGTGCCAGACAGCACGGTCCCACCGCAAACACGACGTCATTTCCAAAGAACGCAAGCGGGGAGAAGGCCAGGCAAAGAGGTCGTCCTGGAGGGAAGGACCTGGATGGGAAGAACTCATCCTGGGTTCCGGAAAGGCAGGGGAGGGAGGGCCTTTCCGCTACCAGTGGCCATGGGACAGCATAAGGGTAGGTGCCAGTGCGAGGCCATGGAGCAGGAGGGAGGAGGCCTGGGGGAAGGACACCCACAGTGCTGGCCACAGTGGGGGTCAAGGTTTGAGCAGAGAGAAAACAAGAAGGGACCTCTGCTCCGGTGGCAGCTTCCCACCCCTGCAGACTCTGGCCGGGCCTGGGCCAGGCAGGGCGACGCCTGCAAAGAACCATGGGACCATTCAGTCCTGCTGTTTATAAAACCTGGGCTCCAGGGTGTTGACAGTCCCAAGTCTGCGTTTACACAATCCACACACGGCTTTTTAGTTCCCTCTCCAAGGAAACCAGGCCCAGAGCTCCTCCCACACCCCCTCGGGGAGCTGGGGACGCTGTGAACAACTGATCCAACAGATCCGCCCCCCCACGCCTCCCCCACGGCTCTGAGAAGGGCCCCCCACGGCTTTACCTAGCTCCCTCTAGTCCGCAACACCCCTTCGTTTCCACTTCATTGCTTTTCAAAAACGATTCAAGGCGTCCACTAAGAGGTCCGGTTCACTGTATTCCAGCAGGACCTGCTGGGGCTTGTAAGCAGCAGAGGGACGAGGTCAACTTCGCACCCACTTAAACCTAGGGGTGAGGGGTACTAGAGGGGCACCGGGTGCAGAACTGCCATAAAAGCACTGGAGAGATGGGCTTCCCGGAGGGCAGTGAGCACGGCAGAGTCTAGACCAGCTTCCAAGGGTCCGGCCGTGTCACCGGCTGCAGAGGCTCCCTTCCCCAAAGTGTGGGCACACGGGACAGCCGTGGGGGGTGGGGGAAAACATCCAGCTGGAGGTGACTGCGTGCATCGGGCCTGGGAGGCAGCCGAAGCTCTAGGCCGAAGGGACCCCTGCGTTACCTACCAAGGTGCCCGGTGGGAACATGTGGCTCATGGGCCGGGCTTCCGGGGGCCACAGAGCTCTCTCGGTATCTGCAGCCTCAGTCCAGGATTACGCACAGCCTCCCAGCCACACACTATTTTGGGGGTGAATGTGGTCAGGAGCCCCTGGCGCACAGTGAAAGGGAGCAGTCACAGGCTGACATCGAAAGAACGCCCACATTTATAAGGCTGGATGGAG
Organism: Cryptoprocta ferox; assembly: GCA_028646485.1. Classification (NCBI taxonomy): domain Eukaryota; kingdom Metazoa; phylum Chordata; class Mammalia; order Carnivora; family Eupleridae; genus Cryptoprocta; species Cryptoprocta ferox. The sequence goes on along the minus strand of CM053559.1, from coordinate 94,710,239 downwards.
GGCACTGACGAGCAGCCAGACAGAGGCTGTCAGTGACAGCCACGTTTTAACACCAGTGACAGACACGGTGTTAAAACGGCCACTGGACTCAGGCGGCCCCTGGGTGGAGCAGCGCCAGGCGGTGGCCAGCCCACAGCCCGACCACGATGGTTAGGGAGCAAGCCCTGAGGAACCAGCTCAGTGACCATCCAGATGGAGATGGGCCACCACGGAGGGAAAGACAGGGGACCGGGTAGGGGCGGGGGTGGGGGGAAGGGAAGGAACCGTACGTGCTCCCCATGTTACAGCTGGAAGGAGCGTTTTTTGCAGAAGGGGAAACAGAGGAGCAAAGAGCACATTAACTGGAAATCGGGACTTCCGGGTCCCGAGGTCCTGCCTGGCAGGAGACGTGCGGCCCTCCAGCTCGCGGCTCCACGCCCCTACCGGTGACAGTACTGCACAGTCGCCGAGGCGAAACCCTGACTCTCCAGCGCACAGACCTCGGCTCTGCCCCTGGTCCGTCCTCCCTAGATCTGCACGCCTCAAGCAGGCAGGTCTGGGCCCGACCGAGCGCCCGCCCTCCCACCGTGCAACCCCGCTAACACACAGGCGCCCCGTCGATGGACCAATGCACCCCTGCCCCCCTGCTGCGATGTTCCTCCCTGAACATCCGGAGCCTGGGTCCTCCCGTCCTGGTCCAACATATGTCTGTGGACAGGACTTGGTCACACGGATGGGGCTGTGACTAAGGCACAGCGGACACTTGTCTCTCCTGCGGGAGGGCCACCTTCCCTCATTCCCAATCGCGGCTGCTGACCTCAGTTTACCTACCTAGCAAGTGGGCTGCAAAATGATGCCCAGGAGCCCGCCGAGGCAGGCCACAGCTACAGCCGAGGGGGAAACGGTTAACGCAGTGCCCCTCAAGTGGACAGTCACGTGGCTGCCTCAGTGACCCCGGAGACCCTTCCTCCGGCCCCTCCCCTCCCCAGTGGAGGTCAGGGTCCTTTGCATCAGCACAACTGCCATCCGAGACTGGGTGAGTCTGTCATGGCAGTGACCCTGCGCCGCTGACCGGACAGGAGCAGCCCTGCTGACAAGCTGTGACAGGCAAATGTCTCCAAACATTGCCAAATGTCCTTGAGGGACAATACTGCCCTCCCCCCTACCGCCAAGGGCCACTGCTTGGGACCAGCCAGCTTCTCTCTCACCTTCCACCCCCCCACACACACACACCCTCCTCGCCTGCCAATCCCAGAGAGCCAGGCCCAGCTCCCAGGACACCTCACATTCCTCCCCCCCACTCCAAAACGCTGAGTCAGAATTTGGGAGGGGGGTGCGTCTGACGCACTCTCATGGAAGCCTGAACCACACATGCACTTTAAGGAAGGGCATCGGGGAGAGGCCCAGGGCCATGCCCTGACCTTACTACCCACTGCACTTGATTTCGAGTAGGTCAGGCCCCTCCACCAGACAGGCCTCACCTCCCATCGCAGAGGAGCCTAAAATAGCTGGGGGCGGGGGGTTGGGCGGGGTATGTGACCAAGCAATTTGGAGGCCGGACTTTAAAGCACGTCATTCCAACCGCTAAACGTGTTTACAAAGCTTTATTTAAGAACGAAGATGCAGTAATTACAGTGTTAGGACGAAAGTACGGCACACTCAACAGGACGGAGGGTATGAGCCCAAGGTAAAAAAGAAGGAAATCCGTCTGCGTATGAGCAGAGGCTGAGTGAACAGGTCCTGCTTCCTTCCGTTCCCAGTAACTCCCCAATCTCCCACAGTGAATGAGGCCTGGTGACCCGTGACTGCCAACCCCTTCAAGGGAGGCGAGGGGACGGGTCTCCCGGGCACACCCCACGGCCAGGGCCCGAGTGCAAGGCAGACCCTGAGCGCTTTGCCTCACCTCTGCTACCTACCTTCCCCCTCCCAGCCACCTTTCCTGGGCCCCCGGCACCTCAGGAGGGCCGAGCCTGCGTCGTGTGCGGGGTGGGGGTGGGGGGACAGGCCTGCCCCAAAGCCTCCTACCTCTCCCTTTCCTTCTTTCCTCCCCTGATGCCACCAGCTCCCGGTCTGGCGCACTCGCACCCTGTCCTGGGAGAGGACGCTGGGCAGGCCGGCACCAGCGCGTCTGATACACTGGGTCCTGCTTCCGGGGTGGGGGTGGGGGGATCTGCACTTCACAAGAGACCAGGGAGAAGGGGGGTTGGGCGCTGCAGGGGGGAAACGTAGCTCCCTAGAGCCCGGGCAGGCCACAAAGTCCTTTCTGAGCGAGACTGCGTTCATCTAGAAAAGAAGAGGCCTCGAAGTCTCCAGTGGTCTAGAAACAATGTGCCGGAGACGTTTTGTCCACTGGGTACATCAGCCGTGCTCAATTCACTCTTCCTCACTAGCGGGGCGGCCCCGTCAGGGAAGGGTCTCTGGCCACTCTGGGACCCAAGAGAGGCTACAGGCCCCAAGAAGTGTGCGTGTGCGTACACTTCCCTCCTAAAATGGCTACTCTGTCTTGGGGTTTCTTTCCTCTCCAGTGAAAGGAACTGTGGAAACAGCGACCACAGCTTGCCAGGCTCGGGCTGGCTGAGTATGTTTCCCCTCCTGCTAGCACCCACGACTCTCCTTGTCCCTGGCCGCTTTCTGAGAAAGCAGACCTTTTAAGGACCTGTACCCCTTGATGCACTTGGCCAAGCTGCACGCAGGGCCCTACTGCCTACCGACATTTCAAAAGGGCCCTGCGACTTCGAAAGCTGGGCAGTACAACTCACAGTCGCTTTCCGACAGAGTTAACCTTTTCTACGCACAAACCGCTAGAAATAAATTAAGCAATGGGTGGATGGAAAATGACATCACCCTGGTGTTGGGGGGGTAGCGGGGAAGACAATGTGGCAAGAGTCGAGAACCTGTCCCTCTTCCCTCCAAACAGGCGGAGGACTCTGGCCATCTCTGTCTAAGGCCCTAGGGTGCAGCATCGTGCCCTCCCCTCTGACGCCGGGCGCACTTCCCACAGGCAGACTTTCGGGGCGTCAGACGAGGTCAGCCTCGCTGTTCTGCCCCCCCTTGGCCGGGTCTCCCCCAGGGAAGATGAGGGCAGGGGAGGGGTAGTCGGGGAAATTCTCCAGGTTGCTCTTCAGGAAGAGGAGGTGCTCGACGGTGCCCACTGGGAGAGGGGCGCTGTGCTCCACAAGGGCGGGGCTGCCCAGGGAGGCACAGACGCTTCCGGAGAAGGCCGCCGTCGGGGGACAGGACAGGTAGACAGTGGCCAGTCTCGCCAGAGCCGGCCAGACCTCCTGCCTCTTCTCCCAGTAAGCCAGCGGGTCCTCCTGGGCGCCAACTGTCTCATTCTCACGCAGGTACTTCTTGACGATGACACTGGCCTGGTGGCTCTCGGTGGAGAGCGAGGCTCCGCTTCTCTCGGACGCCAGCAGCCCCGCGCTTTCCAGCTGCTCCAGCAAGCTCTTCCCGCTCTGGCCCAGCAGCAGAGCCCCCGGGCCGCCGCCTCCGCACACAGGCCCTTTCTGGCCCTGCCCCTCGGCCGAGAGGCTCCTGGCCACTCGGCCGCTCGGCCTGGGGCTGTGCAGGGAGGGCGAGGGAGGCAGGGGGCAGTCAGACACCATGATCTCCTTCACCTTGTACACGAGCACCTGCTTCCAGTGGTCAATGTCGGCCCCTGCGGGCAGGATGGACTCGATCTTGCCCTTGAAGCGGGGGTCCAGGAGGGTCGCCAGCACCAGCTCCTTGCGGTGGAAGAGCTCGTCGAGCTGGCAGTCTGCGGAGAGCTGCAGGGCCAAGGCCTTGGCCAGCCGGACGGCTGCCCCCGCCTCCCCACCGCCCTGCTCCTCGAAGTGCCTGTTCACCTGCTCCAGGAAGATATGCAGGTAGCGGAGCTGGGGCAGCACCTGGCTCAGCGAGGCCCGCGCGGCGCTCGCCTCCCGGACTGCCACCCGGAAGGGCTGCAGGAGCATGACCAGACTGCGCGTCAGGCTCCAAAACGTCGCCGACAGGGCTGCGCCGGCCTTGCCCAGCTGGTGTTTCCGCTCGTACTCCTGCAGCGGCCGCTGCTGCTCCACCAGCCACTCCAGCAAGCAGCAGGCGGACACCCAGTGGTCCGAGAGCTCCCAGAAGGGCTGCTGGGACGGGAGGCCACATTGCTGTTGCAGCTGGCCCAGGAGCTGCCGCGCCTCCGCGGAGCCCTGGAAATGGCCACAGATGGCCTGGACCGTCCCCAGGATGAGCTGGACACTCTGATGGTGACGCAGGAAGCTCCCGACCAGGGAGTCGAGGCAGTGGGCGAAGCACGGCAGCTGGGTGTAGCCCTCCATCCTCACTGCCTGCTCCAGGCTGAGGCAGCCGCCCGACACCAGGAAGCCGGGCTGCAGGGCGCTGCGGCTGAGCCACAGGCCCACTTGCTCCCGCAGCTCCCGCTGCCGCTCGTCGGGAGAGCTCTCCCGGGGCAGGCCTCGAACCCACAGCACAGCCTGCTTCCTCAGGCTCCCCGAGGCCACCCGCCGGCTGCCCGGCTGTACCGCTCCCCAGTGGGCAGTGACGGCCACGTAGTCCACCTCCGTGTCCCGGGCAGCGGCAGACACGGTGAGGTGGGCGCAGCTGCCCCTGGCCCACCGCATCTCCCGACACACCTGCTCATCGACCGCCTCATGGAGCAGGGGCAGGGCTCTACTGGAGAAGAAGGCCGGAGGTGGCACACGGTAGCAAGGGTCGACCCGGGCCATGAACCTTCTGAAAGGCGGCGACGACACGAAGGACAGCGGCAGGGCCAGGCTGCAGAGCAACTCGGCGATGCCGCAGGTCCAAGCCTGTGCCTGGGGCTGGCTGGGGGCAGACGCGCCGCCCCGGGCCTCCTCGACCACCAGCAGGCAGGCGGTAGGTTCATCCTGGCAGGAGGAGGGCGAGAGTGGCGGAGCAGGTGACCGCTGCTCAGGCCCGCCGGCCAGCTGCCTGCCACCGTCCGCTAGGCGGGAGGCTTCTGCGAGGGGTCCCGGTGGTGACGGCGGCCCCCCGGGGGCAAGGCCGGCAGTCCGGGCAGGCGGGCCCTTGTGCTTTTTCCCCCGGGCTGCCCTCTGCTTCTCCCCCGGGCTGGCTGCGGTTGGCCTCCTCTCTCTCTCTCGTCCATGCTTACTCACCAAGTGACAGACCAGGCCTGAGGTTTGGAAGTGCCCCTTAAATGTGCCCTGCCTGATGCTGGCGTGACACAGAGTGCAGGTGACACGGCAGACGTTCTTGCAGTCAGTGGTAAAGAACCGTCTGAGATCGGCTGCGGCCTTGTGACCCTCGGGGGACGGGGGGCTGGGGGGCTGCCCGGGACGCGCCCAGCCCTTGGTCTCTGCTTTGAGCGTTCTGACCAGCTTCTTCAGGCCGGGTGGCTTCTGGAGGCTCCCCAGCGGTGACTTGTCCCCGACGGCCGCAAGCAAGTGTCTCTTCTTCCACTTCTTGAGGCGGCGCACCTCTCTGGCCAGATGGGCGATGAGGAGGTCGGCTTGCTTTGCCTTCTCGTTCTCACCGGGCTGGCCCACCTCCGGCCGGTCCGGACTGGCCGCCTGGAGCGGCGCTGGAGTCGAGGGGGGCCAGCCAGAGCTGAGCACTGGGTCCCTCGACTTCCTTCCTGCTGGCTCCCCCTCCTCCCTGTGCCCACGTGCCTTCTGCTTGGACATCTTCTTCTCGGGCTGCCCAGGGGGCTCCTGCCCAGGCACACGTTTGAGGCTACAGAGGCCAGAGTCTCCCTTCGACTTACTCCGCCCAGGGCTGGCCTGGCACTTTTCACGGGAGGCAGCTGGGTGCAGACCAGGCCTCCCCAGGAAGCAGGCTTCGCTCGCCTCATGGTGGACACGTAAGCCCAGGGTGCCTTCCTCCTGCGCCTCCAGGAAAACTCGGTCAGGTGCGGGGACGGACGAGGGACTGGGGAGGGGGTGAGGTCTCTTCCTCCGTAGGGGCAGATCCCTCTCACTCCCCTCCGGGGAGGGAGACAGTTTGATCTCGCTGTGGCCACTGGCAGCCCTCTCTCCTATATCTACAAACTCAAGTTTGACCTCAGTCTCCGGCAGGCGCCCCCCAGCACCCCAGCCAAGTCCGTGAGAGGTATTGGTGGCTCTAGTTTTAAACTTGGGGCTAGGAGAAGCCAGGGACGCAGCTGGGCTCCTGGGTCTGGTCACGGAGGAGTCGGCACACACAGGCAGCCCCTGCCCCACTGATGCTGGAGGCGTTGGTCTCTTGGGGGGCTTCCCGACTTTTTCTACGTCCAACATGCTTGGGAACTTGGGGAAATGAGAAGATGGGCCCAGGCTGCAAAGCAAGATGAAAAGAATGGCTCTGAGCTCCCCTGCTCAACGGCGGGGACTGGGAGGGGAAGGCCAGAGGGGAGAGAAGCGAGCAGAGGATGCGAGCGAAGGGAGACCCTAGGAAATCGGCCCCAGGACAAAACTCTCAAGACCGCAAGCTCCTTGGTGAAGGCTGACATCCACGCCTCCAGACTGAATGGAACAGCCTCAACCGGAATCCCCACAGCCCTCTCGTCGTTCGTGGTTTCTATGTCCACCTTTGCCAAACTATCTGAGGTTGCTCTTTTTCCTTTCGATGTTTATGGAGAACCCAGCAGGCACGTGGCAATTTTGCCTTGTTGCGGGTAATGCAGAAGATCGGCAGGGCCCCTGCGTGCACGTGGCCGCCAGCTTGGCTGGACAGACAGACGTGAGTAAGAGACCGATCCGCACAACAGGGAGGTGCAGGAAAGAAGGGGCGCCGCTTGCAGCTATGAGTCCGCAAGGAGGGGACCGACCTGGCCAAGAAGTCAGGCAGGTCTCCCCGGAAGACGTGCAAGCACCGGGCGCCGTCTGCTCAGGCCAGGAGGCGTGCAGCCCACGTCTCTGTATCCCGGGCACCTGGGCTGTGCCCGTCACCCGGCAGGGCGCCAGAAACAGGTCATGACGCTGGGTACTGGGCGGCGAGGCCGCCAGAGGCCTTGCTTAGATCTTTTGAAATTCCTTCTCTAGAAGTCAGCCTGCGTCAGGGACACAGGACAGGAGCCCAGAACAGGGTAGCCCCTGATGCCAGTGACCCGTGTGCACTTCCTCACCTCCCACCCCCTCGAAGCCCACTCTGGCTCCGGCCCCCACCGCTCCCCGAGGCCTTCTTGCCAAGGCCACCAGCGTCCCCCTTGGCACCGCCTCCAATGGACCTCTCTGCAACCTGAGGGGGCCAGCCCACGTCCTCTGTTTGGAACGCTATCTTTCCGTGGCCCTGGGATGCCACACTTCCACCTGCACCTCCCTTGCAGTCTCTGTTCTGGTCCCTCTTCCTCTCTGCCTGTTTCTTTCTGCTGTTTCCCGGGGTTCGCGCCCAGGTCCCGCTTCTCATTTCACACACCCTCCCCAACGGGGGTTGCGTCTACACGCGGACAGGGTGAGCCGCTCTCCGGCTCAGAGCTCTCTCTCCAGCTCCCGCTCACTCTTGTAAACCGTCCACCTGGATGCTTGAGCCTAGACACGACCTTGACCTCCCTTCTCCATGTTCCTTCTCCTAGAGATCAGGTCACGTTCAGACCGAGGCACACCAGAAAAGAGACACCAAGAAGTCAGAAGAGAAGGCCGCGGGAAGGGAAGGGAAAGCCCAGCGCGAGAAAGCATCTCTCCGGACGAGGGAGGACTCAGAGAAGGTGACCTAACAGCTCACCACCCACAGCGGAAAGCAAGTGGGCTTCAAGTCCGGTCGCACCAGCATGAGATACGGCTTGAACAGGGAGATTTCAAACCAGCACGTTCTGACACTGAGTGATGCTAAACGTTAAAAAGAATCACCAGGCGGGCTCCACGCTGGGAGCGGAGCTTGCCTAAGATTCTCTGTCTCTCCGTTTGCCCCTTCCCCCGCCACCAGGGCCCACCCTCTCCCCCCACTCCTCTCTTGCACATGCCCGCGGGGGGCGGGGGGGGTGAAGAAAAGAGAGAAAGAAAACCAGAATCACCAGGGAGAACAGGACTGCCTTTGCAGGTGACAAGCCCACTAAGGCAGCTCCAGAAGATTCTGACTGTGGGTGGGGGGGTGACGTGACGCTGAGCCCCTCCCAGCTGGGAAAACCTCAGAAGGATTAGAGGCATCGCCCCAGGCCCAGCTGCTGCCGCCACCGCGAATGGTGTGACCCCCCCCCTCCACGGGAGAGGCGCCGTGGACGGGCCGGACAAAGGTGCCAGGGCGAGACGCCGTCCTGGTCCCAGAAGCAGCGCTCTGTGACATCAGAACCGGACTGGGCTCACCTCAGCTCCCGTGTCATGACTGAAGGATTGGAGAGCCTGAGCCGGGGCGTGAGGGTCAGTGGCAGAGCGCAAGACCAGAGGCGGCAGCAGGCCTCCGGAAGCAGCTCTTCACCACCTCTGGGCGCTCAGAGCGAGCCATCCACCCAGGCCTGCGTCAGACCTGCCCCCACCGGTGACGGCCCAGAAAAGGAAAACAACCCGTGTGTTAGGACTGCGGCCTGGTCACACCGATCCTGTCCTGTTCTCCAATTTGCCTTGTCCTGTGGGGACATCTGTTTTGGTCGATCCGCTCGATCACCCTAACGAGAATTCATCGGATCCCGGCCGTGAGCCAGCCCTGTGCCCTAGAGACACAAATACAGGAGAGGAAGCGCCCGGCGGGCACCCGGGGCCTTAGGACAAGACGACAACCTGGAAATGGGCTCACGGCGCCAGACCACGGCAAGCGGTGTCTGCGCTGTGGAGCCGGGGCCTCGGGCTCACCTCGGGATAAACCAATTCTATGACACCGGACTTTAGACTCCTTCCTGTGAGGGGCCGCTTACCTTCAGCTACGGCCTCAGGATCCTTAACTCCCGACGGACTCCCCGGGGGTACAGCTGGGACCCTGCGCAGTCGCCGACTAACACACTGCTTTCTCTTCCACCAAAGCACCCGGGGATGACCAACTGGAATCAAAGTGCATCTAAGATGCAAAATTTGAAAGGAGAATCATTGCAAAACTCCAGTTTCTGCCACTACCTGACTCCGGCTCAGGGCGTGATCTTGCAGTTCGTGGGTTCGAGCCCCGCATCGGGCTCTGTGCTGACAGCTCGGAGCCTGGAGCCTGCTTTGGATTCTGTGTCTCTTTCTCTGCCCCTCCCCAACTCCTGCTCTGTCTCTCTCCATCTCTCTCTCAAAATTAAACAAACATTAAAGAAAAAGAGAAGTTACTTGTGACATTTCTCCCGAGAGATGACGAGTGCACGTTTGAGGACAACTGCGTGACGGGGCCCTCGGGCTACACAGCGGGCAGCATCAGGAGTCCCACAGAGGGGCGGCGTGAGGCAGGCACGCACGGTGCGGGGGGGAGGCGAGGAGGGCCGGAGCAGGTAGTGGCAGAGGGACTGGGGCCTCGGGGACGGCTCTTCCGGAGGCACATTCGGAGGAGAACCGAGGGACAGAGAGGGGACTCCCTCCTGATCCCATTGACTAACGCAGGTCACTCTTGCGTATACTGATTCGAGGTTCTTCTGCAACAACCCTTTAGAAGGACGTGTGACAGATACAGGGGCGGGTCTGAGCTAAAGGTACAGATCCGCGTGAAAGTCTCCACGGACACTAAGGGAAGGGGCCAGGCAACACAGCCGCTATAGAGAGGCCACAGGGGGAGGGGACTTCCGAGATGATGGACAGGCAAAGACAGACACAGAAGGAACTAAAGCCAAGCTACGGAAGCCAAGAGAAGACTCTCCAGGCAGGCCGGGCAGAGGCACAGGTCGCTGCAGTGGACGAAGAAGACGGAGACATGGCCGTGCGGTAAGAACTGGGGGGACGCAGGTACCTGCCATGTCAGAGGTGGGGTGGGGAAAGCAAGGCCAGGCTTTGGGACGGGAGATGAAAGGCTTGGCCCCATCTCCAAACAGAGAAAGGGGCGCAGCGGGAAGAGAGGAAAGAATAAACAGATGCAGGAAAGAAGCAGTGACGGCCGGCAACTTTCTTTGGGAAAGGGATGCAGGGCACAGGCGGTGAGCGGGGGTTTATCTCTGGAGGCGAGGAGGAATCTGTTTTCTCTGAGAGCAAAGAAGGAAGGACGGCTGTGGGGCCAGGCAAGCCCTTGGGTGCGGCTGGGGGAAGGAACTGAGGCAGCTTGTGCCCAGGAGCCTACAGATTCCCTAGGGGAAGCCATAGGTCCCCAGAGGCAGCAACCTGCTGGCCGAGCCTGAGCTGGGAGGTGCCTGGGCTGGTACACCTGTGCCCGCTGCAAGGAGCAGGGGGCTTTCTACTAACTGCTCTTAGCAGCCCTGTCCCCGTGTGCGCACCCAGAAGGAAAGGAGCCACTTCGCAGTTTCTCTGTGCCTGCCTCACCCCGGCGCCTTGCGCAGAGCTCAGCCCACCCTGGGTATCCCCTAACTATGCCGCACCTTCACCCAGGTTTCACTGCCCGATCCCACCCGCGGGCCCCCTGGTGTCTTAGCTCCCCCACTGTCTATCCATCCCAGACCCCAGGACATTTCCAGGCACCTGCTGGGCCCTCAAGTCTCCACCCCCCCTCCCCCCACTCACCTGCGGGGAGACAGAAAGGTGGTGAGGAAAAGAATGGGACGAAGGAAAAGAGTAGAGCAAACTACTATATATTTTGAGGGTTTGACCCACGCGCGGAATTGGCTACCTGCAAACCCTAAGCCAGACGCTTTAAGTAATAATCGTTAGATTTCACGTGATGCAACAGTGACAGAAGATGAGGTCTGTCTTGAATGACACACCAGGAGAGCCCGCTGCTGTTTTCTGCGAGGCTGCTTTCCTTAACCGACCGGGCAGCGTGAGGTCGGGAGCCAGGGGACGTGGGCTGAAATCCTGGCTGCTACCCACCCCGCAGCTAGTCCCGATCCCGCACTCGGGGGGCCTCGGGGTTTTCGTCTACACAACAGGGACAGCAGCGCCTACCTCACAGGCTGGTTCCGTGAGCCAAAGCATCTAGAAGGCTGTTTAAGGGCAGTCCCTGGCAACAGAGCGAGTGCTGGGCCCGAGCCGCCGGCCGGTACGTTGGGCCTCCCCGGGCGTGTTGTGGGCGCCGGGCACCGGGAGGGGGGCTGCTAGCCAGGGAGGGAGAGCCCGGGGCCGCCCGATGGGCGGGGACGGGCTGGGGAAGGCGCCCCACACCCACCCCCCAGCCCCGGCGGCCGCGTCGGTGAAGTGGGGGCCGCAGCGCCCCCTCCCCGGCTTACCTAGGGCCTGGGGTCCGGGAGGGGCTTGGGCTGGGACGGGGCCCGCGGAGCTGCGAGGCCGGGCGCCGCTCCCGCCGCGGTCGGCAGCGACCAGCCCGCCGCCCCACCGGCCACCGCGCTTCACCCCCAGCCGCGGCGGGGGCCCCGCGACGGCGCCAAAGGCCCAGAGGAGCCGGGGTAGGGGGCTGGGGTTCCGGCACGCGCGGGGGCCACTTCCGGGAGCGGCGCGCCCACCCCTGCCTGCGGATGGTACGCTCCTCCGGCCGGCGGCCAGGGCCCCAGTGCGCAGGCGCGGGCGGCCGCGGCCGGCGCCCCTGGGGTTGCAGGGTCCGCCCCGCCAGAGGTCGCGCGCTCTTCGAGCCTGGACCCTTAGCGCTCGTAGATTAGCGCCGCTTCAGCGGCGTCGCCTCGGAGAAAGCAGTCACACGCGCTGAGGGACAGCGGTGGCCTAGTCTCTCTCTGCTCGCCGATGTCCAAGGCCCCTTCCGACCCGGGCTCCCTGCGCCCCGGGAAGCTGCCTGGGGGCGACCCGCGCGCAGACGGAAGGAAGCAATCGTAATCGACCTGTGGTCCGGGGTCTCTTCCAGCCTGGAAGGCCCACCCCGGCCCCGGGGCAGTTTCCCCCCGCTGCTCGGCGACGGCTGGGACAAGTCTACGGGCTGGGCAGAGAATGCCCTGTCGCCCACCAACGGGCCCAAGTCTTGTCTCACCGGCCACCTTGGGCCTCTCGGCAGCTCTGGGGTCAGACTGATGAATGGGCCCAGGCTGGGGTCACTACGTGGCCTTGGGCGGTCGTTCCTATTCATCTTCCCAGGGGTGATGGCGGGTTTTTACCCTCGCAGCGCCCCTCCCCTGGCCCCCAGCAAATCTACTCCGGGCTGGTCCAGGCCTCCCGTTTCGGCTAAAACTAGGACCTCTGCAACAAGAGCACACATCTTTACGCTTTATCGAGTCATTTTTTTAAAATTTAAATTTATTTTAAGGGAGAGAGCGAGAGAGCGCAGGCATGGGCACAAGCCAGGGAGTGGCGGAGAGAGAGAATCCCAAGCAGGCTCCCCGCTGTCACAGAGGAGCCTGATGCGGGACTGGAAGTCACCAAGGGTGATATCATGACCTGAGCCACAATCTATAGCCGGATGTGAAACCGACTGAGCCACCCAGGCGCCCCTAGTCGGTGTTAATGTTATTTGATTCTCTCAGTGCCTCGGGGATGTCCATGTGCCAGCACCATTGTTTTCATTTCTGTAGCTTTATCATACTTTCGAGTATCTGGGAGTTACCCCAATACACCGCTTTCCCAGTAATTTCCTGGTTATTTCTTCCATGTTCATGGAATATCTACTCTAGTATCCACCCCCCACCCCAGCTTTAGTGTTTTCATTGAGAGGACGCTGCATTTGTAAGTTATGTCATGGACATTTGACAGGAAACAGAAACGCAGATACATAGGGGCGCCTGGGTGGCTCAGTCGGTTAAGCGTTCGGCTTCAGCTCAGGTCATGATCTCACGGTTCATGGGGTCGAGCCCCGCATCAGGCTCTGTGCTGACAGCTCAGAGCCTGGAGCCTGCTTCGGGTTCTGTCTCTCCCCCCTCTCTGCCCCTTCCCCACTCGTGCTCTGTCTCTCTCTCTTTCTCAAAAATAAACTTAAAAAAATAAAATAAAAAAGAAGTACAGATACACACACAGGCCCCAGGTATCTTTCATGGTCCTCAATTCCCGGATCCTACCTCATACATCAAAGTGCTCACAGTGGATCAGCATGGTGTCTGTGATGGGAACAAAAACAAACAGGAAAAGGAAGCTGAGGTCCTGGCGGAATAAAGAGGGGCAAGGGACTAACGTATATAAAAATAATGAGATTACTAGCTCCCACTTCCTGGTGAGCCAGGCACTTTAATCCATTCTCTGGGCTCGTATTCCCAATCTCTATGAGGCAGGCACTGTCATTTATTATTACACCAACTAAGCGGTAAAACTGAGGACCATAAAGATTAAGTAACTTTCACTCAACTAACAATCAGTGGAAGGCAGCCCCATGCTTGATTCTGCACTCTCAACCTCGAAGCCAAGCTGAGCCACTCAGGCCAGGTGAACGGCTTTTGGGAGCCTGGGCAGAAAGAAAAAATAGAAGACCACGCGTGTGGAGTCGACTGCTGCAGACTAAGGGCCCGGTTGCTGCACATGGCATCACGGCCCATCCGGGGCCCAGCCTCTGCCGTTCCGAGCCCAGTGCTCCTGCTGCAGAACGGGCAGGTGGCAAGACGTGCCACCTCAGAGTCTCCCAGGTCTTTTTCGGGGCTGAACTTGTCCTGAAAGGCTGAACTTTTCAGATGAAAGGGAGAAGCTGGCTGCTATCACAACCCTTAGTCCTGAGGTTAGGGAGACAACGGGGGTTTCTTTCTTTTTTTAATGTTTATTTATTTTTGAGAGAGAGAGAGAGAGAGAGAGAGAGAGAAAGTGGGGGAGGGGCAGAGAGAGAGGGAGACACAGAATCGGAAGCAGGCTCCAGGCTCTGAGCTGTCACCACAGAGCCCGATGCGGGGCTTGAACTCATGAACCGCGAGATCGTGACCTGAGCTGAAGTCGGATGCTTAATTGACTGAGCCCCCCGGGTGCCCCTGTGAGTTTCTGATAATGTACGATCCCACGTACGATTTTCAGGGAAGACGCTGGCAGGGTGAGCTCGAGTTCTACTGGGCTCGGTGTGACACTGCGCTCCCTCACACACCTGGCCTCCAATGAGCTTATTGCTGGGCACTGGGGTTAGGGGCTGCTCAGATACCCAACAATCCCCTAAAGTTTGGGTGCTTCCTTCTCCCCAGGGCGTGGCCTCCAGGTCCTGCGGGGAAAGGCTCCCAGGGCACCCGACTCTCAGGATATCAGCCTCACTCCAGCTCCACCTTTCAAAGGAGCGTGGGTTGATAAACTGATTAAAATGTATCAATCACATGAGTGATTGAGATCCTGGACTCGTGGCTCCCAACACAGGACTGGGGAGGACTTCGCCCCCATTTCAAAATGGCTAGAGACGTACACAGTTGTCAACCAGGAGCTGGGAGAAGGTTCTGCCGGCCAGCTGGTGGGCAGAGGTCAGCGGTGCTGCTAAACTGCCAGAAATGCACAGGACAGTGCCCCTTCCCCCCCAGCAGAGAATTCTCAAGCCCAAACTGCCAAGGTTGGGAAGCCCTCCCTGTCTAGGGGGTTTCAGCTGGTTATACCCAAGAGCCCTTGGGAAGCTTGTTTAAAATACAAAATATTCAGGGGCGCCCGGGTGGCTCAGTCGGTTAAGCGTCCAACTTCGGCTCAGGTCATGATCTCGCGGTTCATGAGTTCGAGCCCCACGTCGGGTTCTGTGCTGGCAGCTCAGAGCCTGGAGCCTGTTTCGGATTCTGTGTCTCCCTCTCTCTCCGCCCCTCCCTTGTTCGCACTCTTGTCTCTCTCTGTCTCAAAAATAAATAAAGATTTAAAAAAATACAAAACGTTCAGTCTCATTTGTGATATTCTAATCCGGCAGGCTTTGGAATGGGACCCAGGAATCTGCATTTTCACACATATCAGCTAATTCTAGTATTAGGTGGACCGTATTCCATCCTGAGAAATATCACTGCGTGATGCCCAAGCTCTGGGTCCTAGACTAGCACAGGCCTGCCGAAGAACCACCCGAGTGCCTACTAAAAAATCTGGGACCCTCACTCCATCCCTAGAGAGGCTGTTGTCATACACCTGGCCTGGCCCTCGCGTTCTGTGGGTTTGTTTTGTTTTGAGTGATTCTTTTGCAGGCTCGTTAACACAGAACTCGGTCTGAGTTAGCCTGGACTTGGGTCATTTGCCCTCACTTTTCTGGTTTTATAAGTGAAGCAAAACTGTGGTGTCTGTCAACGGACTTCGTTCCTGCAAGCCCCAAGGTTTACACACAAAGGTCACCTCCAGCACACAGATCTGGAGATTCTGGCCACCCCCACTCGATTTCACCTGTGCTCATATTCCCATGGCTATCGATTATCCCGTTTCTGTTCAGAGCAACTAAAATTCATCAAGGGACCTACTTTAGGGTCTGGAGTAAGGGGTAACCTGTGGCCTGCACAACAGTACCTGTCTGCCCCTATCTCCTTTTCCCCGTTCAGAATCTGGGCTGATGGGGGTCCCTTGCATACACTGGAATATGCCAGATCTCCCGGGGATGGGGAGATGGGAAGAAGACACTCAAGATTTTGGGAAGGCTGGCATCAGAGCAGCATCAAGCTGGCATGTTTCCTTAGCTCTTTGCCCTTTGGTTTTCCCAGGCAGTACCTGGTTCCCAGCAACCGCTCAGTAAACATTAGCCATGGTTGTTGTTACGTGCCCTTGAAGAACATTCCACCCAGGCTCTGTTATCCTCTGGAGGATTCTCCCTGCTCCCCACTAACAGCTGTGCTCTAAGGCCACAACCTCTAACATCCATGCCAGGCGTCCCCAGGGGTGGCATTAATGGGTCACGGAGGTTTAGCTCCTTCGTGGGAGCACTGCCCTCTGCTGGCCACCCTCTGTGTGTGCAGTTTCGCGTACCTTGGCTGCCTTTGGTCTTTCTTCTCTGAGTCCCAGGGTGGTCTCCAAGGCTGTGTCCCTCCCTACTCTGACCCTAGGTATGGTGCAGGGGTTTCCTACTCTCTGCCGCTGCCCATCTTTAGGAGACTTTTGCTTCACGTAAGCTCTCCGAGCGTCTGTCCGAGGCGACATTCATTGACGTGCCCCCCATGCGGCAGATGGAGGAT
This sequence comes from Cryptoprocta ferox, assembly GCA_028646485.1. Classification (NCBI taxonomy): domain Eukaryota; kingdom Metazoa; phylum Chordata; class Mammalia; order Carnivora; family Eupleridae; genus Cryptoprocta; species Cryptoprocta ferox. The sequence goes on along the minus strand of CM053559.1, from coordinate 94,694,329 downwards.
GTTTGAAACGATCTACAAAACAACTCTCGGCGCGTTTCAGTTCACCCCCTGCGCTGTGAGATTCAGCCAACCCAGTGTGGCTTCAGACAGCCTGAGGCTGGACCCCTGGGACAACGTCCCAAGTGTCCAGTCCGTTGAAGTGCTTCTCTGAAAAAGCTCTGGCTCTGGGCTGTCACAAGAATTTACTGTCTATTCCAGCCAAAACCTGACCACAGACCTCTGACCCTCTGACCTCTGTCCTTTCTTTTTATTTATTTATTTATTTATTTATTTTATTTATTTATTTTTTGCTCTCTGTCCTTTCTTACAACATTTACTAAAAACGCCTGCATCATGAATCCTTCCTCTGTCCCTTTGAGAGACGTATGTATGTATCTCTTGCAATCCAGTTAACGTCTCTCTCTCTTTCTTCTGACATGAATTCAGGAAGGATCGGGTCCCAGTCTCTGTGGGAGACATAGGTGGCCTAGTGGCACTTACACTAACCAACCCATCGTGATTTCTCACTTCCCTGACTTGAGCCCACGTTCTCCCTTTAAACTGCCTGTCAGCACAGATAAGACTGGGCTCAGATTTCCCTTGCTGTCAGTAGTTATGGAATAAAACCTGCTTCTCACTGCTTTAGCTCATGTCCAGCTGGGCTCATCTTTGACGAGACCTGCTCACCTTGCAGTTTCTGCCCTGGGCGCGGGGGCAAAAGCCTTGATAGGAAGGCAGTCCGCACCCAGAGGGCAGGCATCGGATCCTGAGAGTCGTGCGCCCCGTGCTCTCAGCTGCTCTCCCTTCTCCCTGGATGGCCGTGCGGGCAGAAAGGAAGGGAGACATGGGGGTCACCGTGCTGGGGAAGGAGCTGCTGGCCCTGAGCTGCTCGGACGTGGCCTGGACAGCGGGAGAGGCGGGGAGGCTTCCCAGGACCGCGCCTGAACAGAGAGACAGACACACATCCCGAGGGTCTGAGGAGCTGCTGCAGTCCAACGCCGGGGAAACCGAGAGGCCAGGGAAGGGAAACCGAGTGGGGAAAGCAACCGAATGTCACCCCCACCCCCCGACCCTGGGCCTGGGCCAATGATCTTCAGCACCCAGACCTGAGGCCCTACGGTGGGGGGATGCGGCCGGGGGAGCGGGGAGCCCGGAGTGCTGGGCCTGGCTTAAGTTATAGCGGCAGGGACGGACATGCCCCACAGCCTCCTGGGGAATGTCCCCAGGCCCAGGGCCTGACCCGCAGGGACCCCGAAGACCCATCTCCAGGAATCCTGATGGTTCCACTCACCCCGCTCCCCTCCCACCCCCTTGAGAACCTCTTGTAGGCCTGACGGGGGCCCTTCTTCATCTGGCCACCCTGTGAGTGCTGGCCTTCCAGAGGGTCTCACACGGCACCCCACCCCACGGCCTCGGGGACCACCCGTTATTTTATGCTGAAGGCTCTCAGCTCTTTGGGCCACATTTTGCTCCTGACCTTCAAACCCGCTGACCCGACCACTCACTGGACATCATGTGGATGCCCCAGACGTGTCCGACCCACCAGGAAACGAAGGAGACCACAGGCCCCCATTTCCCCCTCTGGAACCTGTTCCTCTGTGGCTCCTCCCTGAGCCCGTCCAGCCACCAGTCCCGGGACCTCCTTATCTGTTACTCACCGCAGGGTCCCCGGCCCAGAGCTGTCCGCATCCATCCCCGCCTCCCCCTGTCCCCTGGCCAACGGACTGGTCACCTGCAGCCCTGACCAGACCTGCCATCCACCCCCTGGCCTCCGTCCTCACCACGGCGCTAAGCTGGGGCCCCGTCGCCAGGCTCCTGTCCATGACACACGCTATAAAAATCATCCTAGAAATCAAATTGGGTCCCGTCACTCCCCTCCCTTAAAACCCTTTTGTGGCTTGGCTCTCCTGTCCAGGTCAATCCAAGCCCTTCAGCCGGTGACAGGCCCTCAGCGGCCGGTCCCTCATTCCTCCCAGTGCCCCCCGCCCCAGCCCCCAACCTCTTCGCTCTCTGTGCATGAACCACACTCCCTGGCCCTGGGGGACAGCGTCCTCTGCCCACTCTGCTCCGGCCCCTACAGGAGGGGCGGGGTGGGGGGGGGTGGGCGCAGGCAGGCTGGGTGCCCTCAGGCATTCAGGAACGAGGCAGGCCACGCTCTGGAGACTTGGGGCACCTGCTTTATTGCTCACCCTCAGGAGCCGCGGGAATCTGTATCTGGGGCACGGAGGAGGCCAGTCACACTTCCACTTGAGCAATCGCCTTCCTTCTCCTGCCAGAACTGCTTCTGGGCAGAACCTGGGACAGCTGTACTCTCCTTCCAGCCTCAGGAAAATGCAGTTTTCAGGGTCCACGATCCAGAACTGCGGCTCCAAGCGGCTGCCGGTCTCCTTTCCGGTGCCCCAAACCCACCCACCGAGCACACGGGAACTGGGTGGACAGGGGGGCAACAGCCAGCAAGCGCGGCCTCAGCCAGGACTTAGCCGCCGCCCATTAGTCGTGGATCCGGTTTGCAGTACAATCCACACTCCACGGCCCCCTCCCCAGGAGGGCCACAGAGGGTCAGGACGGGAAGGGGGTTTGCAACGGGGTGCGGTGAGCTGGGATGTCGAGGGGAAGCCCCCGATCCGTAGCTCTGAGCAACAAGCCAAGCCCAGAACCAAGAAATCTAGGTGAGACGTAGCACATCCTACCACTGCTCCAAAGACAACACCCGCTAAATGGAATGTTAAATAAACGCACTCAACAAATATTGGAGATTGGTGTCTTCCCCCAGGGAGGCAATGTGGCAGAGTGGGGGGCCCCAATTAGCTCTGGGACGTGGGCAAGTGCCTGAGGTCTCAGACTCAACTCTCCTGGGAGGAGGGAGGGTATGGGCAGGGGTCCTGGTTCCCTCTGATCTGATGCCTGCACACTCGGCCTTCCGGGTCCCATCAGGTCAGGTGCTTGTCACCATCCCAGAGCAGGAACGGACAGGGGCCAGGATGGGCCCGGTGCCACCCAAACCTCACCCGCACCGACCTCTCTTCATCCTCCCTAACCCCAGGTGACCTAGCTGCTGCTCTGAGTGGGGCTCTGAAACCCACCCCACTGCAGTCAAAGGACGGAATCCAGTCCCGGGCCCAGACTGAACCCTCCGGGCTGCAGGGAGCTTGTCCACAGCGGAGGGACCAAGATGGGGGCGGAAGGTGGAACAGGGTATTCTAAGGAGATACAGCTTCCTGAGCAAGCCCCTTTCAGTGACTTTATAACTACAGAGAATGCCCAATAAACATACAGCTTTCCATCCTGGCCCGAATTACTATGTTGTTTTTCGGGTGCGAACGTTTTTTCATTACTTCAACTGTCTTAGGAATTTCACATCTATGTGTGTCGGCAAATTACAGAATCCCGGGGAAGAGCTGTGGGGCATCCTGCTCGGGCCTCTCCATCTCACAGGCGAGGAGGCCCACGGAGGCAGGGATGACGCTTCCCGGGGTCGCAGGGCAGGATGGTGGCAGAGCTGATGAGAGCCAGCTGCCTCCCCACCCAGGCCTTCCTGTCTGGTCCCGCCCCCCAGGCTTGGAGCATCCTGGACTGGACCCCCCCTTCTCCATAGGACACATGACCCTTCTGGGGCTGCCACGTTTGTAAAAGGCAGGGCCCACCCCTGTCAGCTCCTGGCCTGGCCGAGATCCGATCTACCTGGGAGGGGCAGGGGGAGTCTGAGGGCCCGGTATCTTCTGTTCAGCCCGATTCTGAGCCTGGGGCTTCCCAAGGCCCAGACTCGACGGAGAAGGCAGGAGCTCCCGAAACCAGACAGATCCTGGGGTAGGAAGGAGAGGGGGACTCGGACACAGCTGTGGGGGTGGGGACTAAGAGGTCGTCAGGGACAGTACAGCCAACGTCATCCGGAGAGCTGGGGCACCTGAAAAGCACATCACACGAAGGGGTCACCTCCTTGCTGTGGAGATGCCCTCTCCGCCACCCCCTCCCACGCCCTCCCTGGAGAACCTCCTCGTCCTTGTCTCTGCCCCGGCCACTCGGCCTACTCCTACTGCCCCTCTGTCCAGTCTGGGTGTCATGGCCCCTGTGCCCCAAGCCCCCCTCCCTTACAACACACCCTGCATCCCGGGCCACCCCCTCTGTGGCCTGCAAATCTACATCTGTGACTGGGCCTGCCATGCTTCTCCTGAGGACCCTGGCCTTCCAAATAAACGAATGCCTGAATCTACACTTGAACTCCGGTGACTGCCCTGCGTGTTCCCCGACGCCCAGGCCCCTGGCCCACCCCAGGGTCCACGCCCGCAGTACCTGGGGCCGAAGTGGCAGCGGTCACTCCCACAGGAAGCGCACATACCAGATGGTCTCATTCTTCAGCTGCGGCCCAAAGAGCGGGTTCAGCTGAGCCAGGATGGTGATGAGCCAGCTGCCAGGGACAGCACAGGGAGGGTGAGCCGGGACACAGGAGGACCTCCACGCTCCGCACCTCGCGCCACGCATCCGGTTACGTGGCCGACCCAGCACACACGCGGGGGTCTGTGCTCCGGCGGAAGGGTCCCATCCACGGTCTGGCCCAGCGCAGGAGCCTGGCCCGGCGGGGTTCGTGGGTTCTGGCTTAGGTTTGGTTTGACCTGATGGTTCGGAGATTTCTGAGACCTGAGCTGGGGCTGGACTCTGGGACCCGGGAAGGAGTAAGGTGGCCTCCAGAGGCACGCTGAAAGGGCCTCCCAGCCGAGCCCCAGGACACCTCTGGGCTGGGCCTCCCCTGGCTGGCACCTGGGAGCAGGATAGGGCCGGCCTGCCGGCAGGCACGTCAGAATCACCCACTTGTAAGAGCAAGATGAAGAACTGACTCCTAAGAAGGGCTGATGAGCAGACGGCCCCACGCTGAGGCCTGCGGGGGACAGGACGGGGGCTGTCCTTCAGGCCACCGAGATCTCCAGGGACCACAGGCAGGCTGCGCATCTTGGGGTGGGGGGCAGGGTCGGACCTGTTGTCATGACTTGCGTGCCCACAGCAGCGGGCCCCCAGAGACTCTAAAAGTGCATGACCTCACGAGCCGGAAATAGGTCCCCGTGGTGCCCAACCTGGTTTTGCGGGAAGGCTCCAGCTGATTCACCTGAGACACCCCCCCCCACCCCACAGCAGCCAGTCACATGGCTGACCGCCGGAAGCTGTCATAATCGTAGCCTGCTTATCATCAGCATTAACCCCAAGTGGATGTTTTGTAAACCTCAATTCTAGGCGTGGCATTTTCCCAACCTGCCCCACCTTTCCGCCTGGGCGCACCTGGTCTGCGGCCAGTCTCCCTTTCCCCTACATCCATCCAGTGTCTGTCATTACCCACATCTCCGCTGTTCCCAGCCACCACCCGCTAAGTCCTGGTCTCTGTGGCGTCAAACCCCCGCCCCCTGAGGCCTTCTCCGCGACCGATGAGGACATTCTGCTGAGCCCCAAAAGGCCGAGACACAGCACAAAGGGCCTTAGAGGCGCTCTGTCTGGGGAGAATTCTGAAAAACCACACACCCCCACCCACGTATTGAAGCTAACGTTGAAGCTAACATAGTAAGAGTCATTATTTTGTAGCAAGTTTTATTTTTTGTCGTTAATAGGAGGCAGAAAGTATTTAGTATCGTATAAAGTAAAACAAGAGAAAGGACTCATAGGAGTAAACAGTTCATGATCTAATTAGATAAACCCGGTTTTAACTACAAAACATACCCCAAATCTGAAACAAACCATGTAAAAAATTTTAAATGTGGGCCTTAATCTACGTATTTTGAAAAACTGGGCAGGCTTGAGAAATATCCCAGTTAGTTTCATCTGTTATTCCAGTTGTCTTTAAAAAAATCTGTTAGCTCTTATTATTATTTTCCTAAGTTTTTATTTATTTATTTTTGAGAAAGAGAGAGTGCCAGCCGGGGAGGGACAGAGAGAGAGAGAGAGAGAGAGAGAGAGAAAGGAAGAGGGAATCCCAAGCAGGCTCCACACACAGCACGGAGCCCGACACGGGGCTCAATCTCATGACCATGAGATTATGACCTGAACCAGTATCAAGAGCCGGACGTTTAACTGCTCTGTTACCTTCTAAAGAATCAGTATCTCATCACTGTTATCTCTCCTGTTTTGCTTGTTCTGAGCTCAGAACACCCCAACTATGAGACCCACCATGATGGAAGGCCACACAGGCTTCCCTCAAAACCAGAACTTGGACTTCGGCCCTGGTTTGGCAGGCAGGATGATTTAAACACAGAGGAGGGTGACATACAGGGCTGTGGAAGGAGGGGTGTCTTTTTCTGTAAAGGGGAAGGCGCTGTCGTGCCTGGCAGTTTTAGGAAGAGAACATCTGGGCGTTCAGGACCTGGATGTCGACTCCCTCAGCCTGTCCAGGTCCTTGAATCCCTTGGAATTATTCTCCGACACCCCCAGAACCCCCTTCCCAAGTTTGAAGACTCCCGCTCATCTGACGGTTCAAAGCCGGCTACATCACAACCGCCCAGGAGCATGTGTTAGAAACACGAACTCCAAAGGCAGATGTTGAAAACTGAGTCAGTGAGTCAGTGGGTTGAGGGTGGAGCCCTGAACGCTGTGTCTCTCCATCTCTCCCAGTGATTCTGGCGCCCGGTCGGGCATAGAGAGCACTCCGTTCACAGATGAGAAAACACGGCGGCTGAGGGGCATGGTGGCTCTTTCGGCTGCCACATTTGGAACCAGACCCCAGAGTCCGTGACTTCCAGCCCCTCGCGCTCTGTGCCATCCCACACTGCCCGCTCTCCTATGCTTTACAGACTCAGCCTTTCAAAAGCAGACTGTGTCACCCCCAGGACAGAGGGGAGGGCAGGGCTGGGGGGAGGAGGGACGATCTGGAGCTGGGCGAGCGGTACTTACAAGAGGTAACAGCAGACAGCCGTGGCCACCAGCATGGTGATGATGACTCTGCAATGGAAGTGGTGGTCAGGTCAGGGTGGGGGGAACCAGCAGCCTCCCAAGGCCAGGCCAGGGCCAGAGAAGGAGCTCCTGGTGTCGGCCCCTTTCCTGTCGGCCTTCCTGATGCCCCCTGGACACAGGAGGCTGGCTTCCATTCCGGGTGCGAATTGTAAGAGGGAAGATAAAAACTCTGAAGCGTCACCTCAGGGGGAAGCCCACCGTGACCGCATCCAAGGTGCGTTATGGGCCTTCTCCGCCATCTTACGGCGGCCATGCTGGGAAAAGATACCCCCCCAGAGCTGCCTTTGCAGCAACCCGCCCTGGAGGGTTCTCTGGAATGCAAACTTCGTTGGGCAAGGGGATGGAAAACAGAAGCCGGCAAGGAGCAAGGAGACCGGGAGCCACTCCTAAGGCACAGTGAGTCGTTATCAAGGGAACAGGGACTAAGCTACCTGTGTCCGCACAAAGAGGACCCTGGACTCAGGAGCTTAAAATGCAGCAGGACAGACTTCGGTTAGGACTCACCGAAGTTTGCAGGAGAGGTGAGACACGAGAATGGTCCACAAAGTGATGCTGCGGGACCGCAGCCCCGCAGAGCTTGAGGATCAGAGACAGGGCCCATTCGTCCAAACGGCCTCCACCCAAATCCAAACCAGGCCCCAGGACCCCTGGCCTAAAGCACCCGCAGTCGGTGCCAGAGAAATGATACTTGGATCCATTCTTTCAACATTACTAAGCATCGCGCTGGGCACTGGGGTCTACGGGGGTGAAGGAGACAATCTTCCACCTTCGTGGCTGAGGATAAGACCACCGATAAATTGAGCAAAAGGTACAGAAATCTGCGAGGGGCCCTTCAGAAAACAACCAAACCGGCTAAAATTTATTCACTACATAATCCGTGTCATGCGTTGTTTCGGGTCATCCTCACAGTGCCACCACCATCCGCATCTTACATATGAACAAAGTGAGGCCTGAAGGGGTGACGTTCGCTCAAGGTCACCGCTGGCGACAGCGGCGGCCCGCAAACCGCATCGGCGGCCACCCACGGCCTCTAGCTTCACTGGCTGGGGGGTGGGGGGGTGGGGACCCTTAACCGCCTCCCGCGACAGTCGGCTCTCCGGCTTTCTAAAGCACCGCCGCCTCCGCCCGTTGGCCCCGATCGCCTGCCGGGGCGGACACGGGAGGAGCGCGGCCCCGGGCGAGCCGGGCCCGGATGCTCGCTGCGCCGCCCGCCGCCGCCCGGGGAGGGGTCCGCCGGGAGGCCGGGCCCGCGCGCCATCCTTACCCGCGGTTGGGTCCCTTCGGCACGAACCAGGGCCCGGCGATGCCGATGAGGCCCCAGAACGTGGTGAAGATGATGACCGGGAGGGCGAAGGAGTGTGCCGTCATGGCCGGACGCGGGACGCCCAGGCCGGGCTGCCAGGCCGAGCTGCGGACGCTCAGGTGCGCGGGGTCCCCGCCGGCCCGTGGGCGCCGAGCATGCGCAGCGGGGCCGGGCCGCCAGGGGGAGCTCGCGCCGTCGCCCCGGCGCAGGCGCGAGCGCGTCACGCGGGCGGGGGCGGGCTTTCCGCGGGGCCGGATCCCGCTTTGATCAGCGTTTGATGAGCTTTGAGCGGCGACGCGTATGGGACCCAAGCATGTGTCGAAATACACTGCTTTATTCAGGCAGCAAAAAGTTGAGAAGCCAACGTGGTTTTTTAAAACCTCATTTGCGCGTCTTTGAAGCCAGACGAGGAGAGGACGTCCCCTTGGCCAATCACCCTGAGCATCCTTGGCTGACACCTGCATGAGGGAATTGGCCAATCGTCACACCGCCTTGCTAAATACTTAGCACCCTAGGAAGCCAACATAGGCTTGAGGAAGAACCGAAAGGTCTGGAGGAGGGGACACTAAGGTGTCCGGCGGGGACAGGGGGCTGAGTTCCCTCCCACCTGGTCTCTATGGCAACTGGAATCAAACCATCAGTTATAATGCTGGTTACTCAGAACGGCAGACCCTATGGGCATCAGTTACGGGGTGGGAGGATGTCAGGATCGGCACATGTTGGCTCAGGAGGGTGGAGGCATGGCTAGGACTCTGGCCAAAGGCTTGCTCCTTCTCTTCAGCTTGTTTTCTTGGGAGGCAGGAATAGGAAGCCTCTCCAACAAGGGTATCTCCAGGCCCTGGATTTGAAACGCCGCAAGGGTCTTGAAACAAAACCAAGAGTTCAGGCTGGGCAATAGTCTCCAGTCAAGGCGTTCACCGCCCGCCAGCCCTGGGGCCCTGCACAAAAACGCTGGTGGGCCTCTGTGCCATTAGGCAGCATGCCTGCGCCCCTTGAGAAATGTGGACAGTGCAAATCTCTGCAAAAAAAAACAAAAACAAAAACAAAAAAACATTTTCAATCGTCCCCTCCAAGGGGCCCGATTTTCTCAACAGCAGGCATTGGAGGCCTCCTCAGTACATGGATGCGGAGGCTGGATACTTCCCTACCTGGCCTCCACCTCGATGCCTAGACCTGCGCAGGGAACTGTGTGGAACTCACACACACACACAACCAGTGCTCGCGGGACTAGCCTCATGCTCCAAGGATTCTCACAGGATGGGATGGCCACAGGGAGGATGGTTGCCAGAAAGTCACCTCGATTTGGAAACTATGGATGGGGGGGGGGCAAAGGCCCCTAATTTACAGGGTCTTTCTCTCTTCCATCCCGCCAGTGTATAGCCATAGCACCCAGCCTAGGGCAGAGTCCTGAACTCCCCACGGGCCTTATGTGACCAGGGGAGGGGGGCCTGGGCTCCCTCTCGGCGGTGTGGACAGCAACACTACCAGAGCTGCAGCTCCGAAGGCCCGCGGTGGACCTCAGACCCCTGACCACGGGGCTGGACGAGGGGCATTTCCGCAGACTAACAGAAGGCGGAAAGTGGGAACGAATTCCTGGCTTGCAGCTGAAGAAAACAGGAAGGCGATGGTGCTAAGGCTAAGTGCTAAAGGTGGGGGACAGGGAGGGAGAGTCAGAAACACTGGGAACCGGGGGGGGGGCCTGTCTTAGGGGGCGACAGTCATACAGCATCTCAGAGGCTCTCGGCACCTCTCAGGACGGGCGAGAGAACAGAGTGCTGGCCGAGGGCCAGGTGACTTAGCATGCAGCACAGGGCCGGGGGGCCCAGGCGCAAGGCCGGGATGCAACCCCACTTCCTGCCTGTCTAAAACAAGCAAAGGGCAGGGGTCAAAGAAGCCCTGCCCTCAAAGCCCCCCTGGCTTCCACCCGGGGTCAGCAGCCTAGGAACCTGCCAAAATGAAGTGCCCTGGGGGTGGGGGTGGTAAGTGCTTTGCGTCAGGGAGTGCAGGGAGAGGGGTGAGGGGGAGTGGGAACCTAATTGTGCAAGACACCCTTCTGGGTCTCCAGGGTAGTGTCCTCAAGCTCGAGTGAGCCCACAAAGTTCCCGGAGGGCCAAAGAGCCCCAGCCCCGGGGATCGGCTCAAGCAGGTCAGGAGTGGAGCACAGTGACTCCTGGGCTGGGTCCCAGAGCACTCTGCACAGTGTGGACCAGGCCACCGTGCTGATGGCGCATTGAGGGAGCTCTGTTCCTGCATCGAGGACATCGGCAGCAAGGGACGGGGACAAGACCTGAAGGCAGCTCCGTCCGCTCTGTGCAGCCTGAGGTCTGACTTTCAGGGAGCTCGAGGTGCCGTGGCAGAGCAGGAGCCAGCAGGCACTTGAATTCTCTGCTGCCACGCCCGGGAGAGAGAAACTGAGGCACAGGGAAGAGGAAGGGATTCGTTATGGTTGCACGGCCGCCTGCAGCAGAGCTGGGGCTGGAGCCCAGACCTCCCAAGGGGAAAGCGTGGACGTGTCTGCTCCTCAGGACACCAGGCTCGGGTCAAACATAAGTGCGGCCACCACCGGGAAGCAGCAGGCTCCCTCTGGGAAAGACTTCCCTCCATCGTCCCAGGGCTCGGCGAGGATGACCTCTCTGGAGTGCTCCGTGGAGAGGGTTTTGCTTGCCTCTCCTGAGGGAGGCCCTGGAGGAGGCAGAGAAATTCTCTGGTGCAAGTCTCCCGTCTGTGGTTGAAGCTTCCCTGCTTCTGCCGTGGAGCAAGGGTGACAGACCCTAGCGCCCGGCCAGTGGTCCTGAGAGCCTGGTCATCCCCTGCCCTCACAGAGCCGCCTCCAGGCCCCCGAGGCTGTGGGCAGCCTCCCCGGAATGCTCCCCAACCATCGGGGGTGGGGGTGGCGGCTTCCGGAAGTCCCCCCCTCCAACAGTCTCTCTCCCACTTCAGAGAAGTCCTCTTGCCACCGGATCACGCGGTGGCATCTTTCCCGATGGGATTATTTCCTGAAGCACCTTAAAAATGAATCTGAGCCAGGAACCTTTCTGCATATTTAAGTGCCAGGAGGTCACTTCTGCTCAGAGAGGGAAGCAGGTCTCTGCTCCTGGGAAGCAGGTCTGTGCTCCTGATTACCCCGCCTCCCTGGGAGGGGGGCTTCACTCTCTTCTCCCTGGCCACTTCCTTGGAGAGCCCCTGTCCCAGGCGAAGGCTCTAGAGCCACCTAGATTCTGCAGAGAGCCTGTCATCATGATTCCAAGGGGCAAGGCAGCAGGGGGTCTCCAAGGCAATCCCTAGGATTCCTGCTCCTACGTGAGCTCTCCGTCAGGACAGCTCGGGGGGCTCTTGGCTGGTATGGGGGTACAGGAGTCTGCCGGGAGGGTCTGCGATGCAGTCCTTCAGGATCTCTGCCGGCTCCTGGAAGGGTGGAAGGGGTGGCTTCTGGGTCACGGCCTCCTCCACATAGAGCGCCCGCATCTTCTCCTTCCTGAGTGCTGTTCCTTGTGTGAGAGCAAAGAGAACCCAAAATTACACGGAGTTGGGGAAAACAGATCAGATGACGACCCCTTCCCGCATCCACTGTGCCCCAAGGAACGCCGGGTGAGAAAGCCACGCAGAACAGCCTGGAGATGTGACTGCGGCAGCTCTTGGCAGGGCTGTTCTAGACTCGCTCTGGTCTCTCACCCTGGGGCAGTGGGCCTCGCCTGGGGCCATTCTGCCCTCCAGCGGACATGTGGCAATGCCTGGACACACTTCTGGTCGATACAACTGGGTGAGGGCCAGGGGGACCCAGGGGTATGTAGGGGTGCAGGTCAGGGGTGCTGCTGGAGACCCGACAACGCACAGGCCGGGCCTCACAACCAGGACTCATCCGGCCCTCAACGTCCAAGGTGCTGAGGGTGAGAACCCTGCCCGGGAGGGAGGGCCTTATCCTATTGAATCGGGTAGTGCCCTGTGTTTGCTTCAGGCCTACTAGTCCCATCTGCAAAGGGGCACACCTGAGAGCGTCTCTGTCCTTCACCCCCGCACGGCCGGACTCGAGGAGCAGCGCACTCAGCAGACGCGTGGCTGAAGGCTTCACCGTCTGGCCCCCCACCTCGGCTCCTCCCGTCTCTTCTCTCCACTTCCACCCCGGCCCCTGCCCTTGCCCAGCAACGGGGCCGGGGCTGCCCTGCTTCCTGCGGAGCCCCTGTAAGGCCCCAGACCCGGTCCACTGCTGCTGACCACACAACCGGCGATAACACGCGGGAGCACAAGCCATGGAAGGAGACCAGCAACCAGATGTCAAGGAAGAAACATCACTGCTGTCACTGAGCAGTGACACACGAATAGCCTGGAGGACCTCTTAGGTTTTCAGGGACTACCTGAAAAGAGGAGAATCTCTCACTCCAGACTCAGTAACTCACCTCCCGTGTAACATAAGTGCCCGTCCAGCCCATCCCCACCCCGGCTCCCCAGGCTAGTTTGGCTGTGCCCCTCACAGATGCCTCCCCTGCCCCCCAGGATGCCCAGCCCTCTCCTCCACCCAGTGCCTTCTTCACGGCCCCTCCAACCTGACTCCTTCCCTCCCGCAAGAGCCTACACGGTGCCTTGGAGAACGCAAGGTCACCGCCCCAGCTTGTCCAGTCCTCTGGCTACTCCCAGGCCTGGTCTTAACCCTCAGAGGGTGACGCTGGCATCACCGGCCAGACGCTGCACGCTCGACATGTATTAATTCACTTTACAGAAGAAAAACCAAAGCAGAATGTGATTAACCTGCCCGACGTCACCCACTAGTTAGTGAAACCAGAATCTGAACCGGCGGACAGACTGGCTCCGAAAATTTTTGTTCTCGGCACTAGGCCCTGCTGCCCCCAGCGTGTGCGCCCTGCCTCCCAATTTGGATCATAAGCTCTGTGAGGCTGGGTGTCGCATCTCGCGCACGCACTGAGACCCAGCCTCCTGTGACGGCCGACGGTGTCCAACACCTCCATGTCCAAGGTCAGCACAGGATTAGGAAGGTAAGATTCTCTCCCTTTGTTTTCCCGAGTCCAGGAACTCTGTCACTCGGACTTACCCGCATGGGAGCGGGGCGGCGCTCGGGCACAAGTGTAGACGTGGCTGAAACGCCGGCCTGAGGAGGTCAGGTACCAGTGCTGGATGGCGGGCTGCGGGTCATACTCCGTGACTGCCACCCCGTTCACTGCCGTCATCATGAGCATGTTGATCACCTCGTTGGAGAGTTTGGTCCTCTCGTCGGTCCTAATCCGGTTCATGGCACTGAATCCCCGCTCACAGCAGGAGGTGGAGATGGGCACACAGGCCACCACTGCCATGAGCCTGCTCAGCAAGGGAAAGCGGAAGTGCTGAGCCAGGGCGTTCTTACACAGCATGGAGAACGGGAGGTTCCTGGCGATGGCTTTCAGGCCCAGCCACTCCTCCAGGAGCGCGCCCTCGCTGTATCCCGTGGGGAGCGAGAGCGCAAAGTATCTGGCAAGGGCAAGGATATCATCATTGCCAAAACTGGCAAGCTCAATCCCACTTGGCCAGGCCATGGTGTCAAACACCTCCATGTTCTTGAGCTGCGGGGGCCGATCTGTGTCAAACCTTTGCTGGAGGTATTCGATCCCGGTCAGGATCATTCTCTCCCTGTCCACCTGGAACCGCTGCTCTGCCATCTCCACTCTGTCCAGGAAGACGCCATGGAGCCGCCCGTCCCGGAAGCCGGCGTCGAACTCTTCCTCTTTGGGCCCTGCCTGGTGACGGAGGGTCTCCAGGGCTACGTAGGCCCGGGCCAGTGCGGAGTTCACCTCCGTAATCAGCACGACCTCCTTCTGGCACACCTCGGACAGAGGCCCGTAGATGCTCAGGAAGTCCAAAAGGAAGTGGCAGAACTTGACGAAATGGAAGCTCTTCATCAGCTTCAGCATGCCTTTGGCCCTGTGCCCGACCTGGCCCCCGGCCTCCGCCACGCCCTGGAGGTGCCTCGCCAGCGCCGGCCAGCTCACGATGAGCGCGTTCAACGTGCGCCTCTTGCTGGCCACCCACCTGACGGCGTTCAGGTCCTTCAGGCGGAGGATTTCCTGCTCTAGGGGGGCCGCGCCTTCCTGCAGCTCATTCAGCCTCTTATTGGAGGACTGATAAAACTTGAAGACGGTCCGGATGTGCCGGTCACACTTCTTCACCAGATCGATGCCCCCACACGCGTCGACCACAGCCAGGTGCAGCTGGTGGGCAACGCAGTGGACAGGCAGCAGCTGGGGTATGACCTCCTGGAACTTTTCCACGAGGCCCCCTCTGCAGCTCAGCATGGTCGAGCCGTCGGTTCCCAGGCCCACCACCCAACCGGGCTTCCGGAAAGGGATGTCCAGTTCATCCAGGGCAGAGATGATGGTCTCAAAGTATCCGTCCACCGTCTCACTGTAGAGAGGGGCCAGAGTGATGTACGACTCTTTCACCTCCAGCCCCTTCCAGTAGCGGATATAAATCCCCACGCAGGACTGGTCAGCGGCGTCCGTGGAGCTGTCCAACAACACGCTCACGCAGGGGGAGCTGCGGACGTCCTCGAGGATCTCCTTCTTGAGAGTCTCGGAGATGTATTTGATGAACTGCGTGCACGCGGTGCGATTGCGGTATTTGCCCAAGATCATGGTCCCGGTACTTTGGAGGAGCCGCAGGATCTTCTCGAAGTCATTCAGGGGCCTCGAGTGGTATGCGATGGAGTAGGCGGCGTTGAAGAAGTGCTCCATGTTTGCCATCAGGTCACTGGAGATCTCTGGGACTAGGGGAGCCTGAGGGGTGTCTTCCTTGATTTCCACGGTGTTGACACAGAGCTTGTGTGCTTTGCTGACCTCGTGGTATTTCAAAGTCTCCACTTTAAAAGGCCCTGTGTAACCGCGGACTAACCGGGATGATTTGTCGTGGAGACTAGGCCTTTCTTTGCAAGCTGAACAGAAGAGCTTGGTCTCTTTGGGGTCGATTACTAACCACGGGAACTGCCCAAACCACGACCTCTGTATTGAACGGGGTCTGTAAGTCCTCTTGACTTTCCTGGGTCCACCTGCTTCGACTTCACAAAGGCTGGAATTACAGTAGGAACTACAGGTCTCCACTGAAGGGGCCGGAAGCAGCGTGGATTCTACAGCCAAGGTTTGTGTGTCTGCCTCTCTTCTGACCACCATCTTCTTCTTCCCTTTGGGGCAAATACAAATGCGCTTAGTTTTGCTGCCCAGAACTCTGCAGTCTCCCATCAGCTAAGACATCCGATGTAATGAGTAGCCCTTACACAAAGCAGAGATGAATGTGATCTACCTTTCTAGAAATCATCAGTGACTTCTCTTTAAACCATTCCCCATTGTTATCTGTGCATGTCAGCCTGCTCTCTAAGAGATGTTTGCTGAGCCTTGTGGGCCCTTTAGCCAGCCTCCCTCTCTCCATCCACACCGCTACCCTGGGACCGTGTGACCTCCTGGAATCTGCTGCTAGTCACCTTAATTAGCCACCATGGCCACAGATGCTATTGGATAAACAAGTGACTTTAATCCTCTTTCGGGCATCACAGAAATGAGGTTAAATATCCGTAAGTCTTCTTATGGGCCTTAGAAACAAGGGAGGTAGAGAAGAGCGCACGGCAGCTACTAGCCAATAAGGCCCGGACTAATAAACACAACAGTGAACTCTCGCAGGTCTGTGCTGCTGTCACTAAAAACCGGAGAAGGGAAGGAAGGTGGCTCACAGGCCTGCAGTCACACAGCTCCTTATAACCAGTATCTCCCACACACCTCCCCCACCAGCTCTACCCCAGGCCCCGTTAGCACCTCTGCTCTTCAAAGGGTCTCATTTTCCCCGTACTGACCCCGGTTCCCAGGCTATCTGACACTTGGACGGCACAGTTAAGTTTCTTCTTCACCTTTGTCCACCAGAGCCTGAAACAAGGCCTGTTGTACAGCCGGAGCAGGACAGGGATGGGTGCGTGAACGCTGTATGACTCGCCATGGCCTCTTGGGCCCCAGGACGTGCCCTTCTGAGGCCCCATGATGTGCCCTTCTGAGCTCAGTAGGTCAAGACTCACCTGGAGGATGACCTTTCCCCCATGTGGGCCCGTTTGGGTCCTTGATCCAGGGCGCAGCCCGGCGTTCCAGCTTCGAGATCAAGTCTGGTTTGGCAGCAGCAGGCCCTATTGCGGGGACGAAGAGTCACACTGAGGTCACTGCCGCGGACCCTCAAGTCAGGTAGCCCACCTGAAGCTATTTGCAGAAATGGAAATATTCAGGGGTGGCTCTGGGTCTATCTCTTACTAAAGTCTGTTCAGCCAGGGCCACGGTGAAAACCTACCCACGTGGCGTGCCAACTCATGCCTAAAGCCCAAGAGGCAGTCAGGTCCAGGTGTGTCCCTTAGCCAGGATCCACAACGCCCTTAGCTCCGCGGACCAGCCACGGGAGCCGAGTCAGCGGAACGCATCTAGAGGAAAGGTGGATGTCGGAGGAAACAGGATACAACAGGAGGACAGAGGGCAGGGATGATAAAGCCACACGAGAGGTGTTGGACTGTCACGGGCACTATGCCGGCTCAAGTGCTCCCAGAGCCACCATGGCCAGCCTCGGGGCAGGTGTCTTACTACGTGGGCTATTTTCAAGGGGCACTCGAAGGGCCCCTAAAAATGGCCACCACCTGCCATGGAACCTTAAATCCGACTAGAAGTGAGTCGGGCCTTTGGGTTCAGCACTGCCATTTAAAAAATGAATATTCTCAGGGGTATGCAAAGAAATTGCTTTCTTGGTTTAAAATAAAGTCCATTAATATCTACTTACATGCTTTGGTATGTGTGTGAATGTGTGTGTAAATTCTCTTTGGAAAGACATAAGAACAACTGCTAAGTGTGGGTGCTTCTGGGGCAGTAGTGATGATCGTCACTATTCATCTCTTGGGTCACTTGAATACATTTATATATTTGTATTTGTTATTTGTGTGCGTGTCCGTATATTTAAAAATATAATTTAATACATTGCTAAAGTGTGGTAGACTGACTACATCCTTAACACATGTCTAAAGTGAGAGCAAAGGAATAATAATAATAATAATACAAGGAAAGGTTAATATATTTTTGGAAGAAGGAAAGGAGATAAAAAGAGCTGAATGCCAGATGCTGGCAAAGTAGGTGGCAAGGCTAGAGAAGCGGATCTAATGGCAGAATCCCCCAGAGACACAGGACCGAGGCGCCATGAGCAGTGGAAGGTGGTGAGTAAGAAACGGGTAGAAAGAACGGGCCCCAGTCTGCAGAGACCACTCCAACCTGGGTCGTCCCACCTGCCCCAGGAAACCAGAGAACACTGCCACCCCCATCTACCCTCACCTGAGGAGAGGACTGAATATTTGGTTCACAGAAAAACTGAAGTGGGAAGGTTCCAGGCCCGGGGAGGGCGGGGAGAGTGGACGAAGAAGGAGAAGGTCACGAAAATGAAGAAAGAGCCTGTGTTCTGAAAGGTGTGCTACTCAGCTCCAAGAACACAGGCTTGGCTTCTCGCCCCAACCAGGGGACTCCGAAGAGTTTTCTCTTCTTCTTTTAAAAATGTTCACTTATTATTTAGTGAGAGAGTGAGAGAGAGAGAGAGAGAGAGAGAGAGAAGAGAGAGGGCACTCAGGGGAGGGGCAGAGAGAGAGGGAGAGAGAAGATCCCAGGCAGGCTCCAAGCTGCTAGCACAGAGCTGGGTGCAGGGCTCAAACTCACGAACCATGAGATCATGACCTGAGCCGAAATCAAGAGTCGGCTGCTTAATGGACTGAGCCACCCAGGCGCCCCTGGAAGAGTTTTCTTTGGAGAAAGAGAATGGCCCCTCCGTGTCCCCTCCTGCCACAAAGGCCTCTGGGACACTAACTTTTGCAGGCTCCTCAGTGAGACCCGCAGTGAAAACTTGCCCCTTGACGTGTCCCAGCTGCGCACACAGAGCTGCCAGCCAAGGTTTGTCAAGGCTTTACTCTTAAACCAGGATGAACCACAAGATATTTATTTAAGACAAGCCTCTGCCATGAAATGGGTAGGAAAAGGGATCAGAGGAACTAGAGAAACTGCAGGGAATGGAACAGATCTCCAAAAACCAAGCCGGAATTCATGTTCCCAGAGAGAAAACTCAGGACAGTCGCCCATGAAAAGACCCATAGGGGCCCTTAGATTAAAAATATGATAGAAGAAGGGCACCTGGGTGGCTCAGTTGATTAAGCTTCAGACTTCGGCTCTCACAGTTCAAGGGTTCAAGCCCCACATCGGACTCTGTGCTGACAGCTCAGAGTCTGGAGCCTGTTTCAGATTCTGTGTCTCCCTCTCTCTCTCTCTGCCCCTCTCCCCCTCATGCTCTCTTTCTCCCTCAAAAAAAAAAAAACATTAAAAAATTAACAAAATATGATGGAACAAAGTACAAAATTAAATAGACTTGTTAGAAAATAAAACTGAAAAAAATCTCCAGGAAAGTAGAACAAAAAAGACAGAAGCAGAAAATAGAAGGAGGAGGAGGAGGGGGAGGAGGAGGAGAAGAAAATAAAACCAGAGGTTCAATTTAGGAAGTTCAATGTCTTTTTAGAAGAAAGAAAAAGAAAATCAATAGGAAGAAATCATACAAGAATGTCCCCTCAAACTGGAAAATGCAAGTTTTCAGGTGGAAGGGAACCACCAGATACCCGGAACAAGAAGTGAAAAGTCACTGATGCTATTAAACACTTCCCAACACCAGACAAGATCTTGAAAACTTTCAGAGTAGAATAAAATAGGCTTGTGTTCAAGGATTTAGTCAGAAAGAGGTATTTAGGGGCGCCTGGGTGGCTCAGTCAGTAAAGTGTCTGACTTGGGCTCAGATCATGATCATTCGAGTCCCATGTCAGAGTCTGTGCTGACAGCTCAGAGCCTGGAGCCGGCTTCAGATTCTGTGTCTCCCTGTCTTTCTTCCCCTCTCCCACTCACGCTCTGTCTCTCTCAATGATAAACATTTTTAAAAATCAGGAAAAAAGGTATTTAAACTTCTCTTCAGCACCAGTAAAACCTAAAGGCGATGCTTTCAAAATACTGAGAAAACTATTTCCAACCTAAAATTCTATGCCCAACCAAGGTACCAATTTTTTTTTTTTTAGTGTTTATTTTTGAGAGAGGGAGAAAGAGAAGGGGGAGGGGCAGAGAGCAAAGGGGACAGAGGATCTGAATCGGGCTTTGCACTGACAGCACACAGCCCAATGCAGGGATCGAATTCACAAACTGTGAGACCATGACCTGAGCCAAAGTCAGACACTCAACCAACTGAGCCACCTACGCATCCCCCAAGCTACCAACTGGAACGACAGTGTTAAGGCATGTCCTCCCATGCACCCTTTCTTGGGAAGTTACTGGAAGATGTGCTCCAACAAAATGAAGCTATAAACCTGGAAGAGATGGAGTCAGGGGAAAGGAGGGGACAAAGGGAAATCTGAGGCCAGAGCTGTGCAGGCCTGAAGAATAACCAGTTTGTCAGAGCAGGAGAATGGAGACCTGATGACCAAAGCCCCCAGAAAAAGAAGGACATTGATGAGCCACAGGATGTCTGAGCATGTAGAAAAGACTCTTCAGAGGAGTTCTAGAACTCCACCAGAGAGCTGGAGAACTGGCGATAGTACAGAAAAGTAGCAAAATAAAAAAATTTAAAAAATTCAATTTCGGGGTAAAAAAATCCTACAACAAAGGAAATCATCATACTATGCCATTTTGATCAGAAATAAAGAATACATAATCATAATTTGCATATAATTTACATTGAATTAACTGAAAAAGTGTGATAAACCCGTTCAGAGAGGATGCAGGGACAAAGCGGAGGCCCAGGGAGGCGTAAGAGGGCCATCGTCCATCGTCCATACGAATCGAGAGAATCACTCTAACATCACCAAACCAGGAGTAGCAACAGACATAGTAAAGTGTGAGTTGGCCTGTCTGCTTTGGCTCAAGGTCCAAAAGACAGGAGGGGCGCCTGGGGGGGGCTCAGTCGGTTAAGTGTTCAACTTGGGCTCAGGTCATGATCTCTCAGTTCGTGAGTTCAAGCCCCTTGCTGGGCTCTGTGCTGACAGCTCAGAGCCTGGAGCCTATTTTGGATTCTGGGTCTCCCTCTCCCTCTGCCCCTCCTCCACCCACCCTCTGTCTCGATCTCTCTCAAAAACAAATAAGCATAAAAGAATTGAAAACGAAACAAAACAAAAAACCAAAAAGATAGGCGCCAACTGTCCCCCATCCCAAAGCTGGACCACGGAGGCCTGACTTGGAAAGAGGGTGGTTGAGACACTGGGCTGGGACCCAAGCCCTCGACACAAAGAAGGAGTCGGTGCACTGGGAGTGAAGAGGTCAGGAAGCTGGATATTAGAGATGTTTCTGGAAAGAGAGGTCAAGTGTATTGTGAGGACTCCTCCCCTACCATGGAGAGGGGTCGCATGGGCTACTTTCCCCTGACCCTAAGCCTAATGGGAATGACATCCTGACCTTTATCTCCTCGGCGATGGGGCTCCTCATGAATCCAGGCCTGGAAAAGACTAAAGGCAGAATCTGCCTGACGGGCTCCTTCATGGTGGCCGTGTTGGGAACAGCCTACATTCCCAGGCTTTGTCGGAGCAAAGGATACCTACGTGTTTCCCATGGTCCAGACGTGGCCCCTGAGGGAAAGAGAAAAGGCCTGGAGCCACTTCCAGGGACTCTGCCCACGACCGCCTGTTGGCAGCCCAGGAATGAGCCACTATGGGGCTGATATTCACCCATGTGGAGCGGGCGGCAGGGAGGGACGGCGGCGGCATAGAGCCCACAAACTCACCCAGAGAATCGGCTTTCAACTAGCCCAGGCACGAGTGGATGCCAGGTGAAAGCCTTGGCGTCCTCTCCTCCCCACTCGCCCACCACTGCTCCCCACCCCAGATACACCCGGGACAGGCGGGGGTTAGGAGGCGAACTCCCTTCTCCCTCCCGCAAGACTCCAAATTCCAGACCGAGGGGCGGGGGTGGTGGAGGGGCAAGAAGCTTCAGCTTTAGATGAAGTCCAGATAAAGACTACACCTCTACTTCCTAACTTTGCGGAGGGGGTAAATTTTTGTACCCTTTACAACGTATAGTTTCAATAATAATCCAAGGAACTCCAATCATTCAGCTTTTGTCCTGTTTGCTTTCTCACGCTCAGGTGTGTCCTCCCCGCTCCCCTCTCTCTCTCTCTCCTCTCACTGCGTACGTGTACGAACAATACATAAATATTACATAGGTGATATGTAACCAGTGAGGGTACACTCTTTTCAGACCCGCTTTATCCCTAAATACTTTTGCACGAAGCACTCAAGGAAAAGGACATTCTCTCATGGAGTAGGCGGAATTCTAACACGAGCTCAGGGGACCCCGGCCCTTCCTGATCCCTGCCCTTGGCAGCGTGGGTGGAACTCGTGACCCGACCTGATACCCGTGGTTACGTGGCATGATGTGGCAAAAGAGACGTTATGTGGGTGACTTCACCTAACCACATCAGCCCTTTAGAAGCAGAGGCAGTCAGAGCAACAGAGCATCAACAGGGGCGCCTGGGTGGCTCAGTCGGTTAAGCATCCAACTCTTGATTTTGGCTCCGGTCATGATCTCGTGGTTCGTGGGATCAAGCCCCATGTGGGGCTCTGCACTGGCAGTGGGGAGCCTGCTTGGGATTCTGTCTCTCTCCCTCTCTGTCCCTCCCCTGCTCACACGTCTGCATTCACTCTCACGCTCTCTCTCTCAAAATAAATAAATAAACTTTCAAAACCAAAATAAAACAAAGCACCAACAGGATTCGACACACTGTTGCTGGCCCACGGACGGAGAAGGCCGTGCGGAAGGGACCCGAGGGCAGCCTGCAGGAGCAAGAATGACCCCTGGTGGAAAGCCAGCAAGACAACAGGGACCTCCGTCCTACTGCTGACTAGGAACTGGATGCGGCCACGAGCCTGAATGCGCTGGGCAGCGAGTCTTCCCAGAGCCTCCTGACAGGAAGCCAGTCTGAGGGACACCTTGACTTTGGCCATGTGAGCCCCTAAGCAGTGAACCCAGCTGAGCCCATCGGGACTTCTGACCTCCAGAACTTCGAGATAATTAATGGGTTAAAAATTTAGCCACTAAATGTGTGATATTTATTTATTGTGGGGCAACTGATTTCACCTGGCTAAAGGGAAACCAAAATGGGAGGCCACAGTTTGAACAGAACCCCTAGACCAAAGGCATTATAATAATCGCATAATCAAGTCTTTAACTGCCCCAGTTTTGCCTAAATGGGGACGCTGATCTTAAACAAAACAGAAGCTTTCTTCATGACACTGTGGCCTTCGGGCTTCCAAGCTAGTTGGCTGCACACAAGAAAACTTCCATGGTGCTACTACCCTAAAAAGAATATAAGTTTCTAGTAACCAATCACAATTTAAAAAACCAAAACAACGTACTCCCTGAACTCTAACTGCTGAGAGCCAAGCTCTTAACCACTTTGGGTGTGAAGCCTCCTTGTTTGTAAACAGTTGGTTCCCTGTTCAATACAATTCTCGTATCACGGAAAGCTCTCTGAATTTTCTCTTGACAACCCAAAGGGTGAGGAAAAAAGAGCTGCATGCACACAGCTGATCCAAACAAGTAGTGATGGAAAAGAACAAAGCTGTATTATGAGTGCAAACTATGAGGTTCGCTCTTTGAAAAAATAATGTCTGTGTGTATTTCTTAGAAATAATGAGGCACGTTACTAGAAGAAACAGCTAGAAGACTTTGGGGAGGAAGATCCAGCAACAGAGAAAGCTGGGAGAGGGTACTGGGAGAGGGTGTTACATTAAGTCCTGTTAGAACTACTTATATTACATAAAACGTAATTAGGAAGAAATGTTTGTAAACAGTAACTGGAGACACACAGGAGACTGAATATCCCTGAATCTGTTCGCCTCCGTTCTAGTCTCCTTGGGGACCGGCCACCTCTGCCTGCCCCGCCACCTGCCACACTGGTCCCAGGAGAACTGAGCCCCAACTGGAAGCTATGGCTAAAACGCTGCCATAACCCTTTCCTTTTTGTTCCCTTCAGAACGAGGGACACAGAGGGGAATTTCAAACAAAATTTTCTAAGTCTTAGTAATGGAAAAATGGCAAAGGGGACCTAACTATAGCACGTGCATGTGCGTGCGCACACACACACATACACACACACTCCATAAAAGTCCATAGAACTGGTGTGGCTTGCAAAGAAGGACCTCTGATCCTTCCAGGCTAACTCCATCCCAAGGCTGGCAGGCCCTACCCATGAGTCAGTTGGGAGACGCTGCCTTGGCACCTTGCTTTGGTTCGCTCGCTCCTGCACGGCCCCCACTTGGGGCTATTCCAGGGCCCTCCCACACATCACGTGAGCCATCTGAGCTCCTGCTCCTCTCTCACCGAGGCCCTGCCACGTGGTTTTAGCTTCCACCTAGTGGCACGACTTCTTGCCCCCAGCTCCGTGAGTTCTGGCTGTAGCTGACAACGTCACCTATTGAAAGGGCACTGCCCAGATGAAGTGGGTGACCTGCCCCTTGGCATGGGATGACACTCTTACTAATAAAGCAAGGGCTACCACACAGTCCCCACATTGGCATGTCCACTTCTGTTACTGACAAATATTAGTCTCTTAACAGTGGGATCTTAACTGAGTTTTCTTTTTGGGGGGAAAACAAGAGACATCATCAAACATGACCAAACTCCGAAACCAGAATTTAAAGTATGGAAATAAAAGCATAGCCGGAAACTCTGCAGAGTGATACATAGCTTGAAATAAGCAAGTCTACATAAGAAAAGGATGAAACAGGAAAGCATTAAAAACAAAATGCGAACCTCTTCTCTCCAGAAACAAAGTGACTGTCCTCTACAGGTTCAGTCCTACTGATGGGACAGCTGATGAGGCCAGGAGGACGTGATGGGTGGGTGGGCCTACCCTGGAAACTTTCTTTCTGTTGAAAAGTTTCAGTCTATACAATTTAACTGTCAAACAACTGACAGAAATTAACATTAAGTTCGGTTACATCAAACAGATTTTTTTTTTTTTTGAGAGAGAGAGTGCACGAATGAGCAGGGGAGGGGGGCAGAGAGGGAGAGAGAATCTCAAGCAGGCTCCATGCTCAGCACGGAGCCCAATGCAGGGCTCGATCCCATCACCCTGAGATCGTGACCTGAGCTGAAATCAAGAGTCAGACACTCAACCAACCGAGCCACCCAGGTGCCCTGAGACTTTTTAAAAACAGGTACAATAATTATAAATGTCTCCAGCCAGTTCTCCCAGATGGAGGGAACTAAAAGTGACCTACAGAGAAGGTCTGAAAGAGCCAGGCAAACTAGCAACCTCCAGCAACGGGGACTGGGGATAGGAGTGGAGACTTCTAAAAAATTCTTACACTGTTTGAATTCTTAAATAATTTCATCTTACACTTGGTGTTATTATCGTGATATTAACAATACGATTAGCACAAATCTTGAAAAGAGACAGAGTCCAAGTGGCAATAAACACTTACAAAGCAGGAAATGGAAGGAGTATACGGCACATGCAATGCGCAGAATAGAAAGAATTTCAGTTTCTCCGCTTTCCAGGCAGATGGCTGGGATTCCCAGGCCCGCTTTCTCATCTGAAAATACTCCTGCTACCTGCCTTAGAGGTTTGCTTTAAGGATTAGAGAGAACAGGGGCGCCTGGGGGGCTCAGTCGGTTCAGCGTCCGACTTCAGCTCAGGTCATGATCTCACAGTTAGTGGGTTCGAGCCCCGCGACAGGCTCTGTGCTGACAGGTCAGAGCCTGGAGCCTGCTTCAGATTCTGTGTGTGTGTCTCTCTCTCTCTGACCCTTCCCTGCTCACACTCTGTGTCTCTCTCTCTCAAAAATAAATAAACATTAAAAAAAAGGATTAGAGAGAACATATATAAGAGACAACACAGGACCAACGCTCAATGAATAGCAGAAACCGCTGTTATTATTTCCAGATAGAAGAATAAAACACAGAATAAGAAAAACACAGAAGCTTCCTGTAATACCCAGTATAAGGGCAGATCATCAGGGTATTTGAAGATAAAATAGAAGAAACATTAAAAATGGATGGGAGAGGGGTGTCTGGGTGGCTCAATCAGTTAAGCAGCCAACTCTTGATTTCGACTCAGGTCATCATCTCACAGTTTGGGAGTCCGAGCCCCACGTCAGGCTCTGTGCTTAGGATTCTCTCTCCTCCTCTTTCTCTGCCCTTCCCACTCGTGCTCTCTCTCTCCCTCCCTCCCTCAAAAATAAAGAAATACACATTTCTTTAAAAACACCTTTAAAAAATGGATGGGATATTTTTTAAAAGGCTAATAGACCTTCTCTTGGCTGCAAAAATGATGATGGGATGTTCTTTTTCAAAAATTGTGTTCACTCCAAGGAGAAGTTCTATTTGTAGAAAAATAATTGAAAGATAGTACCAAATAATATTTGGTTTTCTACTCTTAAAGTACTCGTCACAGGAGAATAAAGTATGGGAGGAAAAAAAGCTCACCAGAGCAAAACTAATAGCACATCCACTGTGTTTCAGCACCATTTTGTAGCCCAAATACCAGCTCAATGCCCTTTAGCAAGGTCATTTTTAAATATACAAATCATTTATGGTTGGCCACACTTATATTCTCAAGGCTCCTTAAAATGTTTTTATTTATTTTTTAATTTTAAATTTTTTTAATTTCTTTAATGTTTTTTATTTATTTTTGAGAGAAAGAGACAGACAGCGTGAGCAGGGGAGGGTCAGAGAGAGAGGGAGACCCAGACTCCGAAGCAGGCTCCAGGCTCTGAGCTGTCAGCACAGAGCCCGACGCAGGGCTCGAACCCACGAACCGTGAGATCATGACCTGAGCCGAAGCTGGACGGTTAACCGACTGAGCCACCCAGGTGCCCCTAATTTTATTTTTTTTAATTAAAAAAAATTTTAATGCTTATTTTTGAGAGAGAGAGAGAGAGAGAGAGAGCAAGTGGAGAAGGGGCGGGGAGAGAGAGGGAGCCACAGACTCCGAAGCAGGCTCCAGGCTCCGAGCTGTCAGCACAGAGCCCGACGCAGGGCTCGAACCCACGAACCGCAAGATCACGACCTGAGCCAAAGTCGGAAGCTTAACTGGCTGAGCCACCTAGGTGCACCTATTTTTATTATTTTTAATATTTATTTATTTTGAGAGAGACAGATAGAGTGTGAGTTGGGGGGGCGGGTAGCAAGAGGGGGAGAGAGAGAAAGAGAGAAAGAGAGAATCCCAAGCAGGCTCCACACTGTCAGCATGGAGCCCAATGCGGGGCTCCTTCCCACAAAACGTGAGATCATGACCTGAGCTGAAATCAAGAGTTAGGTGCTTAACTTATTGGGCCACCCGGGTGCCCCTCTTTCTGGACTTTTGTACCCATTTTAACTTCTCAGACGACTGAAGAGGATGTCCCCATTCTCCATAAAGCCTTCCCTGACTCCCGCCTGCAAACCTCAAGCAAAATTAATTGCTCTTCCTCTGATTATACTTATTGTTCATCCAAACGAGGCAAAACCAAGACTGAGCTGTCTCTTATTTCCCCCAGTTAGCTAAGATTTCCCCATTCCTGGGGCATCTGGGGGGCTCCGTCGGCTAAGTATCTGATGCTTGGTTTTGGCTCATGTCATGATCTCACGGTTTGGGAGCTCGAGCCCTGCATTGGGCTCTGTGCTGACAGTGCAGAGCCTGCTTGTGACTCTCTCTCTCTCTCTCTCTCTCTCTCAAAATAAATAAGCTTTAAAAAAAGAATTAAAAAATACTATATATATAAAGAAGATTTCCCCATTCCTAACTCATATAAGTTCATAAGTGCTTATGTCGTGTGCTGTCAGCCCCGACGGGGGAGACACCCTGCTGTCAATACCAGTCACTGCTGCTTTCACGACAACTTTCCACAGGGGTCCCGAGGGCAAAGCACATCACTACTGCGCGTTCCTTTCAAGGAAAACCCAACTTCTCATACGTGGGTGTGTGCTTCTTAAAAATGAATCTCCCCTTCATTCTCACTGCTTTTAAACAGTTCCAGGGGCGCCTGCGTGGCTTGGTCAGTTGTGCATCCGGCTTCAGCTCAGGTCACGATCTTGCGGTTCGTGAGTTCGACCCCCATATCGGGCTCACTGCTGTCAGCCTGTGGGCACAGAGTCCGCTTCGGGTCCTCTGTCCCCCACTCTCTGCCCCTCCCCCGTTTACGCTTGCCCGCAAATAAATACATATTTAAAAAGTAAAAATAAACAGTTCTAGAGGTAGTGATGCTCTTTGAAGTATACTTTGCACAAGTGCCCTGGGCCTAAGGCAGGATTACAACACTTCTACTATCACACGAGAAACCAGTGTTTATACCACTTCTGAATGTTCGGGGAGCCATTTGAAAATCAGGAACAATGATAAAAACAAGCATACAGGTCAGGCATGTTCAGAAAATAATCCGGATCTTAGCTGCACATGAAAGGGCAGGATAAACCAAGGGCTAGGATGTCAATTAAGGCACAAATATTCTGGGGTGCTTGGGGGGCTCAGTCTGTTAAGCGGCTGACTTTGGCTCAGGTCATAATCTCGTGGTTCATGAGTTCAAGCCCCACATCGGGCTCTGTGCTGACAGCTCAGAGCCTGGAGCCTGCTTCGGATTCTGTGTCTCCCTCTCTCTCTGACCCTCCCCTGCTCATGTTCTGTCTCTCTCTCTCTGTCAAAAATAAACAACCGTTAAAAAAAATTAAAAAAAAAAAAGACACAAATATTCTTAGTCCTTACTCCACAGAAGTCATGATACAGATTGCTGCTGGGACTCCTGAGTCCTGTCCAACCGCCCATTCTGGAAGGTGGCCGTTACCATCTATGCTAGTCAGTAAATAAGAGATTTAGAAGATGAAAAGTTGTCTTCCTATTTTGATGCCACGTGAGAACCTTGGGTGGAGGAAGAGGAAGCAAAGAGAACAAGAAGCAGAGGCAGGAGACAGCACTCTCCCGAGAAGGTTCCTCATGATCCGGTGTCCGATCTAGTGACACCGCGGCCACCAGCCCCTGCCGGCCCCTGGGCACAACTCCGCAGGACCCGCTTAGACAGAGGGGAGGTGCCTCCACGCCGTCCCTCCCTCCGTCATGTCTGGACGCCCTTCCTTCTCCCTGTCCGCCTGGTTTTCGACTTTATACTCTGGAAAGACTTTCCTGGTCCCTCCCTCCGACGCTCAGCAGAATAAAATCACCTTTAACAGTCTCAGGGCACTTTTCCTGAACCTTCTTCATGGAGCCCGTGTTACTCTCTAGCTTACTCAAGTGTCTGTCCCCCCCGCCAAACCTGCCACCCCTCAGAAGCAGAGACCTCGCTCTATTGGTGTCCATCTGGCACGTGGGGGGTGGGGGCGGTCAGCAAGGGTCTGGTAGAGGAGGGATGACGGATGCGTGGGTGGATGAAGAGGGGATAAGTACAGGGTCCCAAAAGCAGGGAGAGAGTTCGGAGGTACAAAAAATACAATCTCCCTCCGCCGATGCACAGGGAGAGGGGAGAAATGGGGAGATGGCCACAAGGCACAGCTGTCCTTGCGGGGCTCCCGTGTCGGGTGGTGGTGGCAGACAAGGTCTATGTGAATCTTTACCCAGGGAAGCCAACAGCTCATAATTCAGCCGCATCACGTCTCTGTACAGCTCCTTCTGCCGCTTGACTAGCATGCCCCACTCCTCCCGGGTGAAATACACCGCCACATCCTCAAACACCACCGGGGGCTCCTCAAGCAGCCCCTCTTCAGAAGGATCCTGCAACAGAGAGCAGCAATCACTCAACACGCCTTGTATGCCAGACACCCAGTGGGATGCTTTCAAGGTCCTTCTTAAGGTCCTTCTCATGGCCCGTCTCTCTTGGGAGGCTTGCTGAGAGGCCCGGATGTACTCGGGCACCAATGTACCCATCCGAAGCCAAAGAGGCAAATTTGCAAGGCCCAGACAGAGTTAGTAGGTTAAAAAAAAAAAAAAAATGAGCCTCAGTCTGATGCCGGGGTCTCCTAGGAGGAAATAAAAATGCGGAAGAACAGGGCTCCTGGTAGAGCCTCATGACTGCACCCCTGCCTGTAAGGTCCTAAGGGGGGCTGCCTTCTACTCATGCGTGACTACAACGACCGTCTGCCTCCAGGAGCGCCTGCTACAATTTCCCACTGGGATGGGAAGGAAGAAGAAGTCGTACGGAAGAATGAAAGATGCTTATGTTCGGTGACTAGGTTCACACGTGCCTTCCTGCTAAAGGAATTCAGATTATAAACGGTTAGGCCTATTTATTAGCTTCTAACACTAAACGCTGGACGGAACATGAACATGGAAGAGAAATGAGCTCTGTCGCTTTTCTAGATTCTGGAAAAATCCAAGCTTACTAACCTTGGCTGGGCCCTTCTCACGTTAGGGATGAGGAACGTCTGAGCTATTCTCGTTGGGATAACTAGAGGGGTCCTCAAAATGATTTCTAGTAAAATCCCGCCCACGTGAAAGAGTTGAGAAATGGCAAAGGACCCAGTTACTCAAAAATTCCAGTGAACGCAGTTTCCTCACGGCCAACTTCGCAAAGAGCTAGATGCTGACCAAGTGCCTGCAAGGTGAGAGCCAGAATTTGGGGACCCGCCGGTGCGTGGGGGGGCGGAAGCGAGGGCCGGCTGGCAGCCACGCTCCGGCGCAGCTGGACTCTGGCCACGTGAGCCCCATGCTCTGTTTCCTCCCAACAAGATGGTTTTCATCTGACCTGCTCCGCCAGGCTCAGCGCAGCATCAAAAACCTTACATAAAAGGACGGGTGTGGAGAAATTTTACACCGTTTCAAAGCGCTACCTGAGTCCAAAGTTAAAGCTGAAAAGCTTTCAGAAGTATTTGAGAGTTCTGTGGTTGTTTTCGTGGTCGTGTATTATTTCTTGAGTTCTGTGACTGCTTTGGATTCTGGACAAAGATTATCCAGATGATAAAGATGTTCTGGGTTTAGATGTTCCCTTTATATCGGGAGTGAGAATGTTCTGTCCCACTAACTGTTATCTGCAAAAGGAAATGAGAATAACAGGGGTGCTGTCTGAAATACACGAGATAATACACGGAAAGCACATAAAACGATGCCTAGCGCACGATCAGCACGTCAGGTTATGATACCAGTATTCGTTAGCAGCAGGTGTAGCTGCTATAATTTTCCCATCACCGTCATGCAATATCTGTTGTTCTTAGTGCAGACTCCTTCCCCTTGGAGACACAGCACTCATTACAAGCACATTACCTGGCCGCGGGGTTCGGCAGCGTCACTACACAAAACGTTAACACGAGAGGCGCTGTAGACACCATCAGCAATTTCTCTTTGCCTCAATTCAGAAATGGAGTCTAGATACAAGGCAGGAATTGTCCCATCCCCTCCAGGGTCCTCCAGTTCCGGCCTGGAGCTGGGCGGGAGCTGGGCCACGTTCTCATAGGCTCCCAGAGGCCCCGGGGGGTACAAAATGGGACACTCTGCCTCGAAGAGGTGCTCCGGGCTGGCCAGAACTTCTCCGGATTCATCTCGGATGCTCCGGAAACGGGCTGCCCAGATGGGGTCCCGCGCTGCCAAGGCACTGACGCAGAACAGGTGAGCTTTGCTCTTGGCGTGGTATTTGAGCGTCTCCACCTTGAAAGGTCCTGTATAGCCTTCTATCAACCTTGACCGTTTGTCCCTGACAGACGGGTATTCTCGGCAAGCAGAGCAAAAAAGAGCCGTCTGCTCCGTGTTCATGACCAACCATGGGAACTGTGCAAACCAAGCCTTCTGGATCGACCGGGGTTTCAAGGGTTTCTTGCTTTTTCCTGCACAGTCTACCTCGGTGTTGCCACGCTCCGTGCTGAAGTGGGAAAGACAGGCTTTCTTCTGAGGCGGCAGGTACGGTCCAGCTTCTGCGACCGGACTCTGCCCGTCCGCTTCTTCCACGCGGCCCATCTGGTTTTTCCCTTTAGAGAAAAGAGACCAATGGAATTTGGTCTGAAGTCCTGTAGTTAGAGCCTCCCAGGCCTCCCAGGAAGCCTCTCCGTGTGTCCAACGTGAAAGCTGGAAATCACACCCAAGAGCGACACGGGCTCTGCTTGGAATTCTCTTCTTTCAGACCCCCAGCACCCCAGGGCCCACCTCCGCTGCCCCGCTGCTCCTGAAGAAAATCAAATGAACTTCAAGCGACTCCCCCCACTTTATTTTAATTTAAAGGGCAGATATGCCTGGCCAAAAAGACCTCTGTAGTTTCATCTCCGCCACCTAAGATATGGGCACAAACAATCTTCAGGAGTTCAAACTCATTTATGGATAAGAACTAATAAAATGTCAGTTAACGAAGATCATCAAAGCCAAATCCTGCACCTCTATGTTCAGCAAGAACCCCCTTCCACGGTACCCCTGGCAGACAGGCATCTGTCCTCTGCTGGTGCGTCTTTGGGCCCAGGGAACGACCTACCTCCCGGATAATTTTGGTCCCCAGAGTTCGCCTTAAACCGCGATCCATTTTTAAGTACCTTCCACCCGGGGGTGCTACCTCAGTCCTCCAGAGAAACACAAGCCCTCGCTCACACCACAGCCCTTCCAAGAGGCAAAAACTCTCACGAACTCGTGAAGATCTTCTTCCTCAAGCTGAACTGGAAGTTTCTTTATTCACTCTTTAGTTGAAACGTGGCTTACGCAGCTCTAAGTCCCCTTGAGCCATTTCTTGTGCATCGAGGTAAATGCACGTGCCCAGTGGCCAATGGCTCCACGGTATTAGCTCCAGGCCGACAGTCCAGTCTACACACCTGGAGCTCACCCAGGGCCACCAAGTGGCTAATAAAGAGTACGCAGGCTCAAAAGTAAGAGCCAAGCACTGGGAAACAAAATAAAACAAATCGGGATCTATGAAGCCTCGGGCTCCCGGTGGTCCATTGGAGACAGATCACGAGGGAGACGAGGCTCCTGAGATTCGACTCCTGTAAGAGCTTGTTCCGCCTCCCTTTTCTCCAGCAGTGGGGGCTGGGCAACTCCGCCACCTCAGACAATGACCCGATGTCACCTGGCCTGGCTCTAGCCAAGCCAGTCCCTCAACAGGACAGGCTTATCGAAGGAGGAAAGCCAAGATAAATCCTAGAACTTAGCAGACATTGGTCCATTCATTCAGTGATTACTTAAATGTGCAATTGCTATGTGCCAGGCATTGTTTTCAGCACTGCGAACACAGGAGTCAATAAGACAAAGTCATGCCTTCATGGAACTTCGAATATAGAATTACAGATCAACGTATACTCTCAGGCAGAAATAAAATAAAGAGACGGGCGCCTGGGTGGCTCAGTCGGTTAAGCGTCCAACTTCGGCTCAGGTCATGATCTCATGGGTTGTGGGTTCAAGCCCCGCATCGGGATCTGTGCGGACAGCTCAGAGCCTGGAGCCTGCTTCAAATTCTATGTCTCCCCCCCTCCCCCCCGCTCTGCCCGCCTCCCCGGCTTGCGTTCTGTCTCTCCCTTTCTCTCAAAAGTAAACATTTAAAAAAAGGGCACCTGGGTGGCTCAGTTGGTCAGGTGTCTGAGGTTAGGCGTCTGACTTCGGCTCAGGTCATGATCTTGCAGTCTGTGAGTTCGAGCCCCACGCCGGGCTCTGTGCTGACAGCTCAGAGCCTGGAGCCTGCTTTGGATTCTGTGTCTCCCTTTCTCTCTGTCCCTCCCCATTCATGTTCCATTTCTCTCTGCCTCTCAAAAATGAATAAATGTTAAAAATAATTTTTTTAAACATTAAAAAATGTTTTAAAAAATAAGGAGAATCTTGGAGAATGATGCTGGGGAAGGTGCATATATTTCAGATACACTGACAGTGGGGGAAGGACAGCATTCGCCTGTGAGCTGGCGGGCCGCAGGGAGAGGCCAGGGATGAGACAGGAGTCCTGGTGCCCAGCTTTCTGCTCCCTCTCTCCAGCTAAGCACCCCTCCTCCCGTGCGGGTCACACTCACCTGGGTGGTGGCTCAGAACAGTCCTCTGGCCCTGGGCACTGCCTAGCCATGGCTCTGGCCCTCGCTCAAACTTATAGAACAGCTCTGGGCTGGCAATAGTTGGTCCTGAGTCAGGAACAGAGAGAAGCACTTATGAAGTCTTAGAACCAGGTCATAACATTAGGGAAGGGTCTGTCTGGGACATGCCCCCTCTGCCCTGTAAGATAATCGGTCAAGGGCGCAGGTAGGAATCTTGATGCTTTAGCATGGTGGTTTGGAAACTCAGATAGAAACTCAGATATCCATGAGACCCCTAAAAGAATGG
This sequence comes from Cryptoprocta ferox, assembly GCA_028646485.1. Classification (NCBI taxonomy): domain Eukaryota; kingdom Metazoa; phylum Chordata; class Mammalia; order Carnivora; family Eupleridae; genus Cryptoprocta; species Cryptoprocta ferox. The sequence continues at coordinate 94,660,890 of CM053559.1, read as the reverse complement.
GGGACCAAGTGAATGCAATGAGGGGCACAGTGTCCCTCTTTGAGGCTAAAAACATTTGAAAACTACTGGTTCAGAACAGAGGCTCATAAACCCAAACGCTGAGAGGGGCCAGGCCAACAACATAACTGAGGAAACCAGGGGGGGTGGGGAGGCTGTGGCCACCCGTGTGGGGACAGCTGCCGCTCCCCTCCAGGAACGCAGAGTCCGCGCTGCCAGACCTGCCTGCCTTTCAGGAGAAACCAGAAATCATAATTCCATGTGAAGACTCCCAATGGTTAAATATTGACAAATTAAATACTGTAAGGAAACCGGGGCACCTGGCTGGCTCAGTTGGAAGAGCACGTGGCTCTTGATCTCAAGGCCATGAGTTTGAGCCCCATGTTGGGTCTAGAGATTACTTAAATAAACTTGAAAAAAAATTAAAAATCAAAAACATTGTAAAGAAACCAAGCAAAAGCTATGAAAGCAGAAAAAAGGACCGTGAGCTGCTACTCTGCAACTTAAGGTTTAAAAGAACCAGCAGTTTTCAAACTGGTCTTGGCAGGCCGGGGAGAACCCGGCTGTGGCCCCTCAGAGAGCTGACGTGGCTCCCACAGCCTTAGCCGGGGGCCAAGACGACAAAAAGGGAAAGTCACGGCCATGGTCATCCAAGTGAATTGAGAAAATAGTACACACATTGTACATGCATGTTGAATTACAATCACCTCTGTCCATGGCACAGAAAGTCTGCCCACAGACACAGAGAAAGAACGTTCAGAAAATAGAAAAGATAAAATACACCTACATGGGCACAGGGTTTTAAGTGGTTTATCTCATCAAGGCTCTACAGCCTGATGACCTGATTTCCACAGGCCACCACTCACTCCCTCCAGTGCCCCGTGGGCACCTGAAACAAAATCCACAGGCCACGGGTGGGGCTCCCCGCTGGCACTGTGGGATACGCTAAGGCATCGAGGTCCAGCCTTGACATGCCCGACTTTCCCACATCCCTTGGCCAATTTAAGGGAAGAGAAGGGGTGGTGTGTGAACCTTGTGCAGCTAAGTTACATATGGGACTGAGCAGATGAACAGTGTAAATGGGCCTGGAAAAAATCGGCAGGATTCCGGAAAATTCTCCAGGGTGTCATAGTTGGACGCGATTTGCAGCGCTGATCTAGAAGGAGGCAGTGGGGAAGTGAATGGGGGCCCATACCTAGTGGTGCCACCAGCTTGTCAGAACCACAGATCTCCTTCTGTTGCTGACTCAGCAGCATCCATTCCTCCTGGAGCAAGTATACCGTGATGTCATCAAAAGTCACAGGAGCCTGGGGGGGGAAATGATACCTGCTGAGCACCAGCTTCCTCTTCCGGTGAGGCTTCCACGCCTGTGTTCACACCACCTGAGAGCATCTGTGCTCTGGGAACCTGCCAGCCTAGGGGAGGGGCACTGTCAACCTACATTAAGACCTACATCCCACCTCTCTCACCTCCCGGGTCCAAGTCACAGTGGGAATGAGAGTCATGGAGAAGGCTGACTCCGGAACTCCATCACCCTTTCCCAGAGAAGAAACCTTTACTAAAACAAGACCATCACATAGCCCCGGGGCGGGGGGGAAGATGCCATGGCCCTGCAACAAACTGTTATAAAAGAAATCATCAGAAAAGGAAAACGGGCAGAAAACACTGCTCCGTTTATCCTTTTAGTTTCGTACCACGAACATTTATCACTTAGTCTGATAAAGAAAACTATTAACAAAATATAAATTCCCCACCGCCAAAGCAAAACAACATTTTGGGAAATAGTATCGTTGGGGTAAATAGAAGTCGTTCCAGAGTGACAACTGTGAAGGGGACACGTTTATTTCCATTTAGGATGAGTTCTAGTGTATTTGTCTAAAATTGCCTTGGAACTTTATGGTCAGATTTCAAGCACATGAAATACCTAATAAACTTCAACAGTCGAAGCTTCTTGAAAAAAACAATATACTTAAAAAATAAT
>CM053559.1:94511412-94653912 GCA_028646485.1 Cryptoprocta ferox | reverse complement strand
AAGTATGTCATAGGCCCTTAATTATTTCATTCAAAATGCATTTGTTATTTGTTTCTTATGGGCTTGGTGCATGGTGATCCTAAGATATGGAAAACATTATCACTACTGTGCAGATTAAAATCTATCAGGAGCCGACAGACACCAATAAGTGTAATAATAGAGCTGGGTCTAGAGAAAAATGAGATGGGAATGACCACTTCCATGGACAAGACAGAGGGGGCAGGAACCAGAAATGCTGAGGCAATAACTACACAATAAATACTCCTATTTGGCAGCACTAAAAATAGTCTCCCAGAGGGCCCATGAGGAGTCAGACTGCAGCGTTCTTCAGAGCATTCATACCCTCTAGCTAAAGGGCTCCGTAGCAATGCTACTTTATGAGTCATTCATTCCAAAAATACTGAGAACTTATCGATCGCCAGATGCTGCTCCATCATTCTAACTGGGGATACAGCAGAGAGTAAAGTCAGCACACATGCAAATAAATAATTGTGAGAATTTTATATAGTGATAAAGGTTGGGAAGAAAAAAAATCCGGATGATGGGATGGAGTGATGGGAAACAGTCTTTGACTTCTTTCCTTTATTCTGCCAATGACAAGTAAGATACCCCACACCCAATCCAATAGGCCAAGATTGCTGTCAATATCACAAAATAGCACCAAAGGAAGATACTATTAATTGACCAAGCTACTACCTCCAATGGACACCCAGTCTTTCAGCCTTGAGCCAAATAAATAAATAAATAAATAAAAATTCAGAATGGAACTTTAACACAGACATTGCACCCTGCCTAGTTACTGCCACTCATTTGCAAGACATCTAACACTGCCAGTTTGTTTTGCAGTCACTTTATTTCATCTTTGAATAACCTCCTAATTTCCCAGGTTAGAGAACTGATGCATTTGGAAGGGTGAGCATCTTTTTGAGACACCCTGCAATCAAAATTAGAATCAAGAGTCCAAATTTCGGTCTCCAGGGTTTTTATTTAGTGGTTGGGCCTGGACAGGACATCACATTTCTCCCCTACCTCCCAAATTGTTTGCATTTCTCTCTTCTCCTGTTTAAAGCTAAGAAAGCCTACAACTCAACAGAGTAGTTTGAGATCAACCTCAAATTACTAATTCCAATTTCCAATAATCCTTACTCCACATTACATTTTCCTCCCCAAACTCAGGTTCAGGTGAAACTACTCAGGGGAGAGTACCTGAGGGTCAGGGCCATTTCCTTTACTACCTTGATATCCCCTATAGTGCTTAACATGAGGCTGGTCCACAGTTCCCCTTCAACCTTTCTTTAGTTGGGTTCTGTTGAGCTTTAATTTGTCTCACACTGTTTGCTTTGGTTGTTTCATCTGTTACATGCATCACTGTAGCTTGAGCAGGAGACAGAGTGTGGAAGAGAAGCTTAAGCAAGGGGTAACTTCTTTTGTATCTCAGTCCTTCCCAGCTTTTCCAGAAGAAGCTACAGTGTGGAAATAACCTCATTATTTCTCTTTGGTCTACGGGACAGCCCTTGCAGGCTTGTCCCAGTTTCTGAAGTCAGTAACTCCCACAGGGAGCTCTTTGCAGAACGTGGTCTCTTCATGTTTATCCTGTATTCATTCCACCATCTAGCTCACAGAAGACCACACACCACATGTTTATTAAGTGAGTTTCTTTTTTAAAAAGGAGAGACTCAAGACACACTTGAAAACATATGTGGAGGGAATTCCCTCTGTGCCAAAGAAGAAAACAATCCTCAAAACTTGGCAGCAGGCTGCAAACAACATCCAGAAAGATCTTAGTCCCAAGAGGCTGCCCGGGTCTCCAAGTCAGATGCCTACAACCAAGTCGGTTTTTGGACACTGCCTCCGAGCCTCTGAACTCTAGCAATCTTGTCAAACCCACTGAACTCTACCAGCAAGCACTTTCTCCCTTCTTTTCTTCCAAATCACAGCCTCCTGCTCCGGGCCGGAAGCAAGTTTAGGGACTATGCTTCTGGGCAATGCTCCGATACCCCACGAAGTAGTCACTTTTTAAGTGGGCACGAAATATGCCGGATGCCTTCTCTTTTTCTTCTCAGCCCTTTCTCGGGAAGGGGGATCTAGCCAGGGCCAAACCCTCGCCCTGCTTCTTGGTAATCCCTACCCCCTGCCTTCCACTCCGGCCTTAGCCAGCCTTAAACGCGCTGGGCCTCTTCAAAACTCCCAACGGAGGTGTGGGAAAACAGGAAGCACTTGGGCATCACTACTCTGAGTGGGTCACCCAACCCAGCGTCTACCGGGCAGCGGGCGGCTTGGCCGGCGGGAGCGGGAGGGCGGCCGGGAGGCTGCGCGGGACTCCGAGAGGGTGTGCTCGCTCCTCCCGGCCACACCCGCCCGGAGAAGGCCGCCCGAGTGCGGAGAACAAGGCGGCGGGCGAGCGGGCGAGTCGTTCCCTGCAAGGCTGGCTCATCCGCAGGGACTCCGCCCGTACCGCCCGCCTCGCCGGAGCCCAGGTCTGGGATCTACCGGAGGGCAGTGGGCGGCCCCAGGGCCCTTCCAGGCCTACCTTCCCCGACTCCCTGGGCTCCATGGCCCTGCTTGCGGTGGCCCGTGCTGACCCCGCCACTGCCTCCAGGCCGCCCCCTCCCCCCGCGGCCTGGCCTGAGGATGCCGCCGCCGCGACCACCTTGGGGACCGGGGCCCCCGGAGGGCAGGACGCCCCGGCGGGGAGGGCGCGCGGCCGGGAACCGGCTCTCCCACGTCGGGAGGGCGGCAGCGCTCCCGATGCCGGGAGAGGCGAGCGGCGGGGACTAGCGCCGTACCGGGCGGACCGCTTTACGGCAGCCACCCGGCCCGAAACGGCAGGGCATCACGGGAAACGTAGTCCGGCCTAGTTAAGTGGCTCTCAAGCTGCTATTGGCTCCCGAAATGCTGGACCCTGATTGGACGCCGGGCCGCTCGCTCTCTGCCTTTCCCGCCTCGCTTGAGGACGGTGGTTGGTAGGTAACATCCCACCAGGCTCTCCCAGACCTTGCTTTAAGGGCAAACCGATCTCCCTGGGCTGTGGGGATGCCCGTTCTTGCGTCCGTTCCCTCGCATTTTTAGGGCCAATGTCAACCTTGAAGGTTTCAGACTTTATTTAATCAAGGAGGACAATACTTTTTTTTTGTTTTTTTAACATTTATTCAAAAAGCATCATGTGCCATGTGCCATGCACTGTGCAAGGTTTGGAAACACACGGCTGAGTGAAACAAACCTGTGCCTTCAAGGAGCTTACAGTGACCCTATGAAAGCACACTTTGTCACCGTGTAGAGTGCAGTGGTGGAAGAATACAGGGTGGTTCGTCAAGGATTTCCTGAGGAAGTGGCACCGGGACTAAATTAAAGAGTGGGAGTTAGCTGTGAGGTGCTCTGGAAGGAATGGTGTAACCCCCAAATTTGTATGTAACCTCTATGTGATGGTATTTTGCCGTGGAGCCTTTGGGAGGTAATTAGGTTTAGATGAGATCATGAGGACGGGGCTCTCGTGATGACATTAGTGTCCTTACACGAAGAGACACCAGAGATCTTGCTGTCTCTCTGCCAGATGGGAAAACAGTGAGAAGACAGCTTGCTGTCTGAAAGCCAGGAAGAGAGATCCCACCACAACTTGGCCATGATGGCATCTTGGTCTTGAACCTCATTCTCCAGAACAGTGAGAAAATAAATGTCTGTCGTGTAAACCACCTGGCCTATGGTATTTTGTTATGGTAGCCTGCGCTACCATAACTCGCTTTCCTGTCTTAGAGAGAGTTCGAGGACGAGTGTGAGCTGCAGAGGGAGAAGGAGGGAGAGAGAATCTTAAACAGGCTCCATTCCCAGCTCGGAGCCCAATTTGGGGCTTGGTCTCATGACCATGAGATCCTGACCTGAGCCTAAATCAAGAGGCAGACGCTTAACAGACTAAGCCACTCAGGTGCCCCTAGTCTCTCACCTTCTTTAAAAGACATTCGTGGTGCCTGGGTGGCTCAGGTTAAACATCCGACTTCGGCTCAGGTCATGGTCTCACAGTCCTTGAGTTCGAGGCCCATGTTGGCCTCTGTGCTGACAACTCAGAGCCTGGAGCCTGCTTCAGATTCTGTGTCTCCCTCTCTCTGCCCCTCCCCTGCTCGCTCTCTCTCTCTCTCTCTCTCTCTCAAAAAATAAATAAATAAAAAAAAAGACATGAAAGAGGACATCAACCACCTCCATTTTGAGTTCAGTCTGTACTTCCTTTTTGTTTTTTTTTTTCAGTCTGTACTTTCTAATTGCTTATGTTCTTCCCAGCTTATGTCTTAACTCAGGCAAAGCATCCTGTGATGGGGACCAAAACTAGCCCCTCACGCAGTAACGACTGCCCTGAGCCAGCAAGACCCCACATGACTGACCTCAAGACAGTGATCCACTTGACCTTTGTTGCCCACCTGCATGTACCCACCAACGTTTGCCCCACATTTTCCTTATATAAACCCAGAAGTATTCTCGGCGCTTTGGAGACAGTCTTTGAGACGCGAGTCCGCTGTCTTCCCGGCGTTGGCCGCACCGAAATATACTCCTTTCTTGTTTCACTACCGCTCGCCTCCCTGGCTTTGGATTTTGTCGGTGGCCAGTGGCCGAACCTGGTCTGTTTGGGACCCTGGGGCCAAGTGCTCCCGCACCCCTGTGCCCTGGTCACAGACATATATTACAAACTAAACAATATATTGCTTAACAATATATTGTGTCAATATATGGGTGTCAACAATATATGGGTGTCATGTATGTAATAACAATAGGACAAATAATAAACAGTAAAGTGCAGAAATCTTAAGTGTATAACTCAATGTGTTTTTACCTGCGTACCAGGTAGCCACCACTCAGATCAGATACAGAAAATTTCCAGCACTCCAGAAAGCTCCCTTGTGGCCCTCCCATTATGTATACATAGGGGTAAAATGACAGAAAGTAAGGAAGTGATTATTATGAAGGTGTTGGCAAAATTAACTATAAAAATGTTTTATGTACTTTTACATATGTGTGTTTGAAGTCATAATCCGAAGTTTTGTTTTTCTTTAGTTTTTTAAGTGTTTATTTATTTTTTTGAGAGAGAGAGACATAGAGCCTGAGTCAGGGAGGGGTAGAGAGAGAGGGAGACACAGAATCCGAAGCAGGCTCCAGGCTCTGAGCTGTTAGCACAGAGCCCAACGCAGGGCTTGAACTTGTGAACCATGAGATCATGACCTGAGTCAAAGTCGGATGCTTAACCGACTGAGTCACCCAGGTGCCCCTAAGTCACAATTCAAAGTTTTAAATAAAAAATAAAGCAAATATAGTTTATATTTAAAAATTTTTTAATGTTTTATTTATTTTTGAGAGAGAGAGAGAGAGAGCAGGGGAGGGGCAGAGAGAGAAGGAGACACAGAATCCGAAGCAGGCTCCAGGCTCCGAGCTATCAGCACACAGCCCGAGGTAGGGCTCAAGCTCATGAGCCTCGAGATCATGACCTGAGCCAAAGTGGGATGCTCAAACGACGGAGCCCCCCAGGAGCCCCAGTTTATATTTTAAAATTTTATTAGTACATATTGCCATACTGACTGTTAAATATTTTGATTGTCACCCCTGAGTCGGTCCCAAGGAACCATTTTCCATTATACGACTCTGCTCTCCTGGCCACGGGGGCCAATAAGAGTGCCTTTTCTAGAAATGTGAGAGAGTTCAATCCGTGTGTGTAGACCTATAACGTTTGACCTCAGCTCAGGCTGCCATAAACAACAGAGAAATTTGCTTCCCCACAGTTCTGGAGACTGGAAGTCCCAGATCAGGGAGCCAGCGTGGTTGGCTTCTGCTGAGCTTTCTGTTCCTGGCTTATAGGTGACACCTTGCTATGTGCTTCTATGACGTCTTCTCTGTGTGTGCTCAGGGGAGCTCTCTGGTGTCTCATAGGGACACTAATCATAGCAGCCTTAACCTTAATTACCTCCGTATAGGCCCTATTTCCAAATATAGTCGCATTGGGGTTTAGGACCTCAATATAGGAGTTTGGGAGACGACAGTTCACAGCTTTGTGTGTTTTGAGCAGCCTCCCTCTGGCAGGTGCAGTCGCTGGTAGGGGGAGTCTGTTACTGAGGGAAGAAAGGAGACAGAAATGAAACAGAGAGAAGACTCCAGGTGGCCTTCCAATCTCCAGCTCCCAGCGCAGCTGTAGCTGTGCCTCCCTGTATATACCTTGAAGAGCTATATTTCTGCCCTAATTTCTGTCTCCTCATAACAAATTCTTGCTTGGGGGTTTAAAAGTGAGAGGTGAGGAGCGCCTGGGTGGCTCAGTGGGTTAAACTTCCAAGTCTTGGTTTCAGCTCAGGTCATGATCTCACGGTTCATGAGTCTGAGACCCACATGGGGCTCCAAGCTGCCAGGGCAGAGCCTGCTTGGGAGTCTAGCTCCCTCTCTGCCCCTCCCCGACTCGTGCTCGCTCGCGCTCTGAGTAAAAAAATAAACTTAAACAAATTTTTTTAAGTTGGAGGTGAGGTGGTTGAGAAAGCTAGGGTTGGTAACTGAAAAGTTTTCCCATGAAAAGATACAGAAAGACGAGGCAGTGTCTGGAGGGAAATGTGGGATCAAGATGGTAGGCTACGATGGAAGACACAAGATCATGTTTCTGTTGTTGATGGAAAGGGAAATGGTGGTTAAGCACAGGCAATGAAAGGAGGCAGGACCACAGGACCAGGGGCTCTTTCCAGGGGGAGGGACACTTCTAGATGACACCCGGAGGGAAGAAGAAGACAGAAGAAGAAGACGGAAGTCGATGTAGGCTTGTTTGGTAGATTCGCTGAGAGAATTGCCCATCTGACAACATCTCAATGAGACAAGGTCATCTCCTGAAAATGAAGGCGGTGGAGGTGGGTTGCAGAAAAGAGGAAATAGAGTTTACAGGGAAACAGATGTAGGTATATATACACAGGGAATATATAGGTATATATATACAGGGAATCCAGATGTATGTAGGAGGGACAAATTGAATTAAAGCCCCGTTTGAGGTTTGTGATCACAAATTTAAGGTAAAAACAGACTCTCTGCAAAATTCTGTCTAGAAGCAGAAACTTGGGCAGGCATTTGAGTTGGAGTATTGCTAGGTGAGTATGAAGGGGACAGAAAAGCAACGGGGGGGGGGGCTCAGTTTGTTAAGCATCCCGCTCTTAATCTCAGCTCAGGTCACGATCTCGTGGCTTATGGGATCGAGCCCCGCGTCGGGCTCTGCACTGACAGCTCCAAGCCTGCTTGGATTCTCTCTCTCCCCCTCTCTCTATTCCTCCCCTGCTCTCTCTCTCTCTCTCTCTCTCTCAAAATACATAAATTTTAAAAGAGAGTTTTAAAAAGCAAGGGATTTAATGGTACTTGCATTGGAGTGATTTATAATGACAGGTGGTTCTCAATGCCAGCTAGGTGCACATAGAATTACCCAAGAGGCTTCCAAGAATCTGATTTAATGGGTTCGGGATGGGGCCTGAGCACTGGTAGGGTTTCAAAAGCTCCCCAGGCGCTTCTAATGTGCAGCTGGTGCTGAGACTGACCATGCGGACCATGAATCCTGAGGGGGAGACAGGAGAGAGCAAATGAAAAGTGAGAACCTGGTAGGCTCAGTGAATCTGAAATAAATGATAGCAGTAGGGTACCGGAGCAAGTAAGCTGGAATGATAGGAAGTCATGATCCGTAAGTAAATATTTGGAAGTGTTTGAAAATCTCTGAGCTGTGAAGGGCAAGGTCATTGTAGGCGAGGGGGTGAGAACTGAATGGATTACCCACGTGGACACTGAGTATCCGTGATGAGGAGTATGACCCATGAGCTGGACTCCTCCCCGGTCGATGGGGAATGGCATCTGGAAGCACGAGACGGGTGGTGTAGGTGGGCAGCGCCATCTACAACCAGCTATGCCCAGGAAGAGGGGTCTTTGCGGGAGGAAGAGGCGGAACTGGGCAGCAGGAACGAAGAAACAGAAAACTTCAGACTTTATACTCAACCTGCTGAAGTGCAAACCGAGGCTTGCCCAGTTCACCAGCAGGGCAGATTAACAGAAGTCTCCTGGAGGCAGCCCTTGTGCAGGTCAAGGCCAGGGCTCAGACCCACCCTGCCTCCCTCTGCCCTCTGGTCCCCAGAGGCAGACTCTGCACACGGGCTTGCTGCTGATGCCACTTTATTTGGGATAGGCTGGTACCAGGTAATGGAGTGGACGGGTGGGCATGGGAGGAGGTCGGTGCCTCTGAGCCTCGTGATGGCACCAGGCGGGGATGGGCAGCCTCATCCAGCGGAGCCGTCAGTGCTTTGAGAAATCACCTCCTGGAGGACAGATGAGGGGGAGATGCACTAGCACCAGGGAGTGGTCAGGCCTGGAAGGGGTGCAGCTAGAGGGGGAGCAGTGGAGCAGGAAAGAAGACCGACCAGGAAGAAGCCCAGAGAAAGGCGAGCTCTTGCCCTGCGCTCCTTCCCCCCTCCCCACCCCCGGCGCTGTGAGCGCCCCTGCACCTGTCTCTCTCTCACCTGCCACAGTGTGGCCCCCGGGGACCTAACAAGAACCAGGCACCTGGCAGGCGCTTCACATATGCGCTCCCACCAAGGCCCCCCAACAAGCCTGTGCACAGTGTCAGCCCGGGCGCCAAGCTGAGGTCACGGATCCTCAGCAAGGAAGGAAACAGATGAGCTGAGAGGAAGCAGCTGTGACCGACTCCGAACACCCAAGCTTGCGTTGGATCGAAGACGAAACCAACAAGCAAGCCAAGACCGGGAATGGAGGGGGTCGGAAGGGGTCATGAAGGAAGAACCCCGCGACGCCCTGAGCTTCAAGAAACTGGGCCCTTTCGGAAGCCCCGCCCCAGCCCCGCCCCACCAGGGCCCCGCCCCACCAGGGCCCCGCCCCACCAGGGCCCCGCCCCACCAAGGCCCCGCCCCACCAGGGCCCCGCCCCACCAGGGCCCCGCCCCACCATGGCCCCGCCCCACCGGGGCCCCGCCCCAGCCCCGCCCCACCGGGGCCCCTCCCAGGTCCCCAGCCCTCTCGGCCCCGCCCCGCCCCGCCCCGCCCCTGCCGGGGGCCAACCCAGGGCCCCGCCCCGCCCACCCCCGCCCCGCCCCCGGCCCGGCCCCGCCCAGACCCACCCTGGCAGGCGCTGCACTGGCAGCTGCGGATGGCCGGCAGCACCACGGGCTCTGCGTGGCCGTCGGGACAGCGCAGGTGCAGGACCCGCACGGGGCTGTCGGCGTCCAGGCTGTAGCTGCAGCAGTCGCACTGGCTCTGCAGGTAAGGCTCCTGCGGGAGGGCGTGGCTGAGCTGGGGCGGGGCCGCGCGACTTTGCCCAAACCACCTCCCTTCCCTCTCTTGGCCTTTCCCGTCCGAGTCAGAGCCCAACACTCCTCGCCCAGCAGGGCAGCCGGGGAGGGGAGGGGTGTGTCGCCATCAAGCTCCCGTTCGCCTAGAAGCCCTCCTTCACCATCAGTCCCAGCCGTCTGAGCGTGAACCTGCACGTTGAGAACGCTTTTAACTGCTCACCACTGCATGCTTTGAGCAGGGGAGAGATACAGCCCCACCTCAAGGGCCTTACCATCCCCTTGGACAGACAGATGTAAAACTTTCCGACGCTGCAAGTTGGGAAGCTCTAAACTGCACAGTTCTGATCCTAAGTGCAAAGTGAGTTCTCACTCCAGACCCCTCTTGCTATTCGATTATATAGTAATTATATAAGTGTCACTGAACATTTAACTTCCGTAGAATCCCATTTTAATTTTATTTTGAAACGGGCAATATATTCAACAACACCAAGTTACAAAAGATTCAGTTAAAAAAAAAAACCTTCTGGGGATGAAGAGTACAGCATAGGGAGTGTAGTTAATAACATAATAACACTGAATGGCGACTACACTTATTGCGGGGAACACTGTGTCATTTACAGAATTGTGGCATCGCTATGTGGTGCACCTGAAACTAATAGAAACATTGTATGTCAACTGTACTTCAATAAAAACAAATCTCCATCTGATTTCTATCCCACTATCACTCACTTTTCCTCCCAAAAAAAAAAAAAAGACCTCTTAACTCCTTTCCCAGGTTTTAACAAATCCAAACATTATTTGGGAATAATCTGGTACTACCAGGACGTACAGGGAGCACCCAGGGGAGCAGAGAGTGGCCAAGGGTTGAGGACTAGGTAGGAAAGCACCTCTGTCTTCCAGGAATAGGAATGGCTGGGACAATGCTATGTGTAGAAGGTCTGTCCCAAAGAGCTTTTCCTCGCTCTATGATGGGCTGTGATGTCAGAGCCTGACTTAACTCCTTTGTGCCCACAGCACTGGGTGGAGGCCTGGAGTAGGCTTGGAGCCCAAGCCCCGCTGAGGGTCACAGGACCAAGCAGCGGGGTCAGACCACCACCTTGGTGAAAACTCGCCCTTGGCTCTGAGCTGTACCCCTATGAGATCAACTGAGTCCCTCATGTTCCCTGGGCTCTGCCCAGGCCTAGGGTTGCAGCAGCAGGCCCTTGGGGTTGCAGGCTGACCTGACGCTCCTGGGCCTGCACAGCTCACCTCAGGCATGACGTTGATGCTGGATGGGCAGTGCCCACTGCAGTAGCTCACTTCCACCCGGTCCAGGTGGCAGGCACCCTTGGTGAGGTTGCGCAGCTCCGTGAGATGCCGGCAGGAGGCTGCCTGCTCCTCTGTGGGAAGGAGGTGAGCGCCGGAGGTGGGGGCAGAGCAGGAAGAAAGGGGCTCGGTGGAGGGACCCTGGGTAAAGGGGACATTGTGGACCTGAGGGGCCCCTGAGGCTGTTGGGACAGCGGTGGCCAGGCGCCATGATGCAGCACTGGGCGACGCCACTCTGCTCATCCCCATGGTAGGCGGCCCCGGGGAAGGCAGGCCTCCGAGGGTGGTCATAGGAGCAGTTTGGGAGAAGGGCCCAGAGCAGGGAGAGGCATGGCAGCAGCACCCCAGGGCCCCAGCGTACCCGGAGTCTCTTGGCGGCAAGTGGGACAGCAGCTCCCCGGTTCCTGCACGCTCACCTCGCCCTGCAGAGGGAGTGGTCCCCAGCGCACTCAGGAGGATGACCCCAGGGCCTTGGCACTGCCTGTCAAGGCCCTGAGAGCAGCCTCTGGGGAGGGACCCAGGAAGGAGGGCAGCAGGGCTACAGGCGGGTACCTGGGCACAGGTGAGGAGGGGGCAGCGCTGGGTGCAGACACTCCTCCCATGGAGGCAGCGGCAGCTCTCACAGGCCTCCTGCCATTCGGATCCAGGCTGGGGAGAGTGGGGGGAGAGCCTCCTTTCCATCTCCACCTGTGTCTCCGCTAGTGAGACTTGTCTGTGCTACCACCCTATCCCCGAAGCCAGCCTGGGGGCCTAGTCAGGACAGTGGCTGGAGACCAAAGTCAGTGACAAGAGTCTCAGGAGGGAGGTGGGCTGATGGGGCCCGGAGACTGTCCCCGTGTGATGGGCGATGGCCCACAGCAGAGCTGCCAGATGCTGCAGGCCCTGGCACAGGGAGAGGAGCCCTCGGAAGGGGTCAGGGGTGGGGGAAGGGCTGGGTGGCCCCGAGGGGCCGCCGTGGCTCACCGGGTGGGGACGCCCATGGTGCCAGCACTCGCAGTGGTCTGCGGGCACACAGGGGCCCGCCTGGCTGCGGAAGTGTTCGTGCTGGCACACACAGCCTGGGGCCTGCCCCGCACCGCAGCTGCCCTGGGTGTCCGTGGCATTGGGCTCCCGGCATGTCCGCTCGCAGGGCCCCAGGGCCACCTGCTGCCACACTTCCCCGGAGGGGCACTCTGCCAGGGAAGACCCCCCCCACCACCACTCAGGTCAGCCTTGGGTCTGGCCTCGATTCTCCCCCGCCACGCCAGGCAGAGGAGTCCCTCCTCCCTTCCCACTGCTGCCCACGCGGCCCCAGCAGCCCCTGGACTTCTAGGCTTCCAAACACGCCTGTCTGCTCTTATCCACCTTCCAAATACTAGCGGGGCCTAACTCGACTCTGGCCCTCTCCAGGAAGCCTCCCTGACCAGTCCTGTCCACCTTGAACTCTCCATTTGTGGCACCGATTTCCTGTCCTGTGGGTGCAGCCTGCTGGCCAGACACTGAAACTGTCTCCTGTCCCTGCGTGTCCTGGTGGGTGAGTTGGCCCTCAGCAGCCAGACTGGGGCTGCCCAGGGCTCAGCAGGCCTGTGTGTCTCTGAACCCACAGAGCCCAGTGTGCCAGGGCTGGGCGCCTGTGAACCCTTAGCAAAGGCCTGTTGACTCAGGGCAGACACCCCATGCCTGGGGACTGTCAGACAAGGGTCCTACTTTAGCTCACCGTCTGTCTTTGCTTCCTCATCGGCAGGGAAAGAGCCTTCCACTTCCTGCATCGCTCACAGCCCTACTCAGTGTGCTCACGGGACCACCCCCAACAGCAGTGTGGACAGAGCAGGGAAGGGGCTTCTTGAGAGAGAGAGCATCGCCTAGGGCAGGCAGCAGGCAGTGCCCCCTGCCCTCACCCGGGGCCAACCCCACCCTGGCTTTGGAAGGACCAGCAGGGGCCTGACAGCCACATCTCACCACGACAGTCAGCGGCAGAGCAGTTGAACGCTCCATCTTGGCAGATACTAGGAAGACAGAAGCACACGTTCGGACACCTCCCGTGCCCTCCTCCCCACCCCCATTCTCAGCAACGCTGCCCTCCACCCCCTCCCTGCCCCAGCCCCCCTCCAGCCCCCCCCTGCCCGGCCCTCACCAGCGCGTGCAGTTCCTGATGAGCTCAGTTCCTGGGGGCAGCTCCCGGGCCTGCTCTTCAAGGGTCAAGGTCAGGCCCCAAGGCAGAAAGATCTGGGTGCAGGGGCACGCCGCAGGGGGCACGCACGTGCCGTTGTGCAGCAGCTGCGGCAGGGCAGCGCAGGCTCAGTTACACTCACACCATCCGTTCTCTGCCCCCCCACTGTCCCTCCCCACAGCAGTCAGGGCACTGCACATACCTGCCCTCCGGGACAGCCACAGCCAGGCCGGCAGGGCTCCTGCGCACAGAGGGCACCAGGCTGCAGATGCGAGCAGAGGCGTGGGCACGAAGTGGCACAGGCACTGAGCACCTGGCCAGGCGGGCACTCTGGGGGGGAGTGCACCGATGGTGAGGTGGGATACCAAGGAGGGGTGGCCTCTGCCCTGCCACCTGCCCTGCCGAATGCCAGCCGAGCTCAGCAGCAGCACCGGAGGGAAGGGAGGCACCCCCCACCCCCCACTCCAGGTGCTCACCAGGGCAGGGCCGCAGGTTACATTCCTGCCACTGCTCTGTGTCCTGGGCCCCGCATGGCACCCCCACAGGACCCTCCTCACAGCTCCGATGTCGCTCCCTGGAGCCCCCACCACAGGGAGCGGAGCAGCTGCTCCAGGCGGACCAAGGCCCAAGGACTGGGCACTCACGGTGTGGGCACACCAGGGACCCGTTGGTACAGGTGCTGGGGACAGGGGTCAAGGGCACGAGTCAAGGTGAACAGAGCCTTTGCTTGCTGGTCATGCCCACCACCCTGACCTGTCCCAACCGTCCCACCTAAAGCGCCCATCCCCTGCTCGGCCACCAGGGGGCAGCCCTACCAGTTTTTGCAGTCCAGCTGTACCACCTCGGCTGGGGCCACCACCCATGAGGCATTGGGGCTGGGGAGGCCACAGCGGCAGGAGGAGATGGGCACGCAGCGCCCATCCTGCACCAGTTGGCCAGGGGGACAGCGGCAGCCTGATGGGGGTGGGGAGGACACACATAAGGGAGCCCTCCAGCAGCCAGATGGGGTCCAAAACCTCGGGCTCACACGGGAGCACCCTCCCCTACCCCAGCCCCCCAGGCCCCACTGGACAGTCTCCACACTGTTTCCACTGCTGGAGCACAGGAAGGGGTCGCTCCGGCCCACCCTGTGTGGGCCCCACCCCAGGAACCCGTGAGGCTGCCTGAGGACATCCTCACAGACGAAGCCCATTTTGGGTAAGGCTCGCTCTACGCAGGACCCCTACTCAGTTGCTGAAAGTGACCCAAGGATCCCCTTTGCTGCCCTATAACCCCTGACCCTGTAGCATGCCCCCGCCCGCAGGTCACATGCTGTCTGGAAGTAGGGGGCATCGAAGCAGGCTGCCCTGGTCTGAGGCCCCAGGGTTCCCAGGCTGGGCTGTAGGCGTGGCCTGGCCACCTGGGCGGCAGGGTCCCTGCAGACACTGCACGCGGTCCCAGAGGTCCACACAGCTTCTAGGGCACTGGTTGGCACAGTCAGGGGTGGGCACGGTGTCCTGGGCTTCGCAGCTCTCCCCTGAGGACCAGAAGGTAGGGATCTGTGTTGGGGACTGACCTCTGGGCCCCCAGGACAGCACCCTGCCCTCCAGCGCACATCTCCAGGAGCTGAGGCCACACCTCATCAGGTGCTACCTCCTGGGTACAGCCCCTAGCCCCGCCTCCAGATGCCGGGATGGGGGTTACCTGGGCAGGGCCCCACGTTGCAGCTCTCAGTCTGAGCCCACGGCCCCCTGCAGCCTCCTCCAGGGGGGCCCCCTGCCTCCCTCCAGCGTAGCCGGAAACCCCCACTGCAGGATACCTGGCAGGGGCTCCAGGGCCCCCAAGGACCCCATTGGCATAAGTCTGGGGAGATAAAATGGAAGTCGGCACCCAGCCCACCTCCCCCCTGCCTCTTGCTCCCACCCCAAGGCCTTGGGCTCCAGCCCTACAGACACTCTGTTAGGCCCTGAGCACCTTGAGCCCCCTTCCTCCCCTTTCAGTGGCTGCAGATGGCCCCACCCAGCACCAGATCCCCAAATCCCGCCAATCCCGCAGGCCCTGAGGGCAAGCAGGACGTTTGGCAGGCCTGCTAAGGGCCTGGTTACAGAAATAAACCAGCTGGCCCAGCCCTACCTGTCCAGGTACCCCTCCCTCCACACTCACTTCAGGCTCCCTCCTTCCCGGTTGGTCTCTGCCCCTCCGTATTACCATGGCAGGCCCTAGGGTCCGGGCAGAGGCGTTTCTGGCTGAGGGGTGCAGTGCACAGGTCTGGGTCCCCAGCCCACGGCCTCCCCGTCTCCGGGTCCAAACAGAGGCGATGGCGGTGCTGCTCTGAAGCCAGCAGGGGGACAAAGGTCGGGCCGAGGCCAGCTGGGTGCTGAGACGGGCCGTCCTCTAGGGCAGTCCTGGAGGCGGGGGCCAGCACGCCAGGGGGCAAGCAGGGCCCACAGGGTGACCACTCGGACCACTCGCTCAGAGGCAGAAGACCTAGGAAGGGCAGCGAGTGGGCACCCTTCCCGTGACCCTCCCTGAGCCCCCAAGCCCCAGTGGATGGGGAGCGAGGAGAACCAGTTATGACCAGGAGGGGCTGGAAACAGGAAAGGCTGCAGGAGGTTGCTGGGGGGCCAGGGGAGGGTGACCAACCATCCCGGTGTGTCAGGGACTGTCCTGGTCCTAGATCCAGGAAACCCCCTGGTCCTGGGCAAACGGGGACAGTGGGTGTCTCCAGTCCAGCATTACCTTGACAGCCCTGGCTGGTGCACTGTAGCTCCCCACGCCAGCATTCGCTGTGGGAGGGGGATGGTCAGGGTAGGACCAGGGAGGGCAGACTCAGCCCAGAGCAGTGGTGGGGAGAGGGGGCTCATGTAGGGGCGGCCTGAGCTCTGGGCTCATTTGGAGCAGGATGAAGTTGGGGTCAGGCCCGGGGCCTGGGTGATTTCCCTTTGGGGCCACCTCCCCCCACATTCCCGGGCCCCAGCCCTCTGACGCTGCCTCTCCACCCCCTTAACTCACCACTCTTTGCAGCCCAGCTGCAGACGGTCCCCAGGAGCCAGAGTCACCCTGGCCCCGCCTTCTGTGATGTGCAGGCAGTTACACTGCTCTGGGGGAATGCAGCCCCCAGCCTGCTCCAGCAGCCCCTGCGCAGAAGGGGACATAGGGACAGAGCTGTGTGGCGGCCACCTCTGTAACCAAGCGCCAGGGCTGGGTCTGCTCACAGACATGTTGCTGAGCGAATGGATGGGCACATGGGCATGAGGCAGAAGGTGAGGGGCTCTTAAGAGGCACCGTGGGGAGGAGTGTCACCACAGGCATCGCAGAGAGAAGGAAGTGCAGGAGTACGGGCAGAGACCCCCTTCTCCTGGGGCGTCTCTCTGGCTCCACCCCTCACCTCGGGGCAGTAGCAGCCAGGCTGGCAGGGCGGCAGGTCCTGGCAGAGCCGGCGGCTCAGGTGCGTGTCACAGAGCCCAGCACAGGGGGAGCCACAGGCCCGGAACTCAAAGGGAGGCGTGCAGCTGTCCTCTGTGGGGGTAGAGAGGCCAGCAGGCTGGTGGGGGGCAGCCCAGAGACACCCTCCACCCCCCAAGCCTGGAGCACATAGTGCATGGTCCCATCAAGGCCCCTTGGGGCCTCCTTGTAAGAGTGTAAGCCTGGCCCCAGGCTGCCGGGAAGGACGGACCCGTCCTGCCCCATCTAGCACCCACTGGCCCCCGAGGGAGTCTCTAGGGAAGGGTCATGATGGTCGCGCCTTGGAGAGCCAGGTAGCTGCATGGAGGATGGGGCCTTCGGGGATCGAGGGGGCCTGGCAGGTGCTCCAGAGGGTGGCAGTTGGGAGCCAGGGGAGCAGAGCTGGAGGGTGGCCACGAGAGGCGGGCAAGACCTTCTGCACCTGGGAGTGGCCGCAGGTGGACAAAGCCTGCAGCTACAAAGTGGGGAGATCACAGCGGAGCTGGGAGGTGGGGATGAGACTGTGGCTGAGGGTGAGGCAGGGGAGTAATGGGGCAGCTGAGATCGGGGGTCAGTGCAGGCAAGGGCAGCCGCGCTGAGGGCCTGGGGGCTCGCTTCAGGGCTCTACTCTCTGGCTTCCTGCTCCCGGGGCCTCACCAGAGCAGTTGCCGATGGGGCAAGGCCGGAAGTGGCCGTCCAGTCGTGTGCAGGGGGGGCCCGCCCCCGCCCCTCCGGGCGCCGCTCCCTGGTGCCGGTAACGCTGCTGGACCAGCACCCGACAGGAGCATCGCGTCCAGCTGCTCCAGCTGCTCCACACGCATTCCTCTAGGGACCAAGGTGCCGGGATGCCAGCCAGGCCCCTCCAGCCTCTCCCCTCCTTCCCTGCCCCTCCCCTCACGTCGGATCTCATCCCAGCCCTGGCCAACACCCTGCGCAGGAAAAGGGCAAGAGGGAGCCAAGAATTCACACAAGTCCTAATTCACTGTGTTCCCTGTCCCCCAGCAGCGAGGGTCACATCCCAAAGGGCTCAGAGGAAAATAGTGGGAAGAGGAAAGAAATGAGATAAAATATCAGGCGGCTAGGTCTGCATCTTGGGAGGACGATCTGGGGTTTGGGAAAACATGCTACTCCCTGTATCTCTCCTGCGCGCACTCACCCAGGCAGGGCCCCGGGTAGCAGGCTCGGGTGTCCTGATGCAGGAAAGTGCCGTTGCAGGTGGGGTCAGCTCTGGCCAGCGGGCAGGGGCAGGACCCAGAGCGGGAGGCCAGGCCGGGGCCGCAGCTGCGGGAACAGGGGCCCCAGGGGCCCCAGGAGCAGGCGTCCAGGGGCCCCAGGCAAGGCTGCCATCCACAGCGCTGGGTCTGGGTACCAGGGCCCAGGCAGGGGGGCCCGCTGCGGTGAGGGGCCGAGGCCATGCAGACCCGGGTGCGAACCTGGTTTCCACCTCCACAGGAGACGGGGCATTCGGACCAGAGGGACCACAGAGTCCAAGCCCCAGATACTGTGGGAGGGCACGGGTGAGGTCAGAGGAGGTCCCAATGGCTGGTCGGGACCTCCATGGCACAGGGGGTGGTGGCTGGAAGTAGGGGTGGGAGGGAAGTATGAGACACACAGCAAATAGAGGTGGGGGGAGGTGGGAGTGGGGCATAATCCCAGACCTGCACACTCGATGTCTTCGCATATGATGCCCTCCGGGGTGCAGGAGCTGAGGGGAGGAGCCTGACTCAGGAACGCTGCCATCCGCCCCCCCCAACTCCCCACCCCTGCCCCAGGCTTACCATTGCTGGCACTCGCCCTGCAGCCAGCTGTCCCCCAAGGTGTGGAGGCGGGCACCGTGCAGGCACAGGGGTGGGCATGGGGGCTGAGGGCAGGGCTGGCTCTGGGACTGCTCCTCCCGGCACTCTGGAGCCCACGAGCCAGATGTGGAGGACCTGCGGGGGGCCCGGGGCACAGAAGGTGAGTGATGGCCCAGGGCCCTTCATCACTCCTCCAGGACCTCCTGGCCGGACACCAGATGGGAAAGCCTGGGGTGGGCGCAGGGGTGGCCAAAGAAAGGCAACGATGACCAGGGACAAAGGTGGGGCCAGGGGACAGAGTGGGGATCCCCCTCGGGGGGCAGGATCCAGGAGCTCTGCATCAGAGAGGGAGGCGGCATCCAGGCATGGCAGACCGGGGTCACAGGAGGTGACACTAGCCTGGCCCAGCCCCATACACACCGGAAGCGGCTCTGCTGCCCTCCGGACCCACAAGAGCGGCTGCAGGGGCTCCAGGCTGACCAGCGGCTCCAGGCGCAGTGGGCAGGCGGTGGGCAGGGCTGAGCCGTGCAGGAGAGCCGCCCGGCCCGGCAGGTGCAGGTGCTGCAGGCCTCCCGGTGCTGGCTCCCTGGTGCCCAGCCGTGGCCCTGGGCATCCATACACTCGCAGTGCCCGATGGGCACGCAGTCTCCATCCTGCTCCAGGAAGCCTGTGGGGAGGCAGCCCTCCAGAGTGGTGCGGGCACCCAGGGTCCCACCTGCCTTCCCACCGAGCCCCTGTGACGTGCCGACGGGCCAGGGCAGCACCTACCCTCGGAGCAGCGGCAGCCCGGCTGGCAGGCCTGACCATCCTGACACACGACCCCCTCCTGGAGGTCTGAGCAGCGGCGGGGGCAGCGGTTGGCACAGCTGACCATCTGCATGCCTGCTGGGCAGCCCTGCTCTGAGCAGATGGGGAAGACCAGAGTCAAGCGGGTCCCGGGCACCAGCAGCCCCTTGGCCTGCCTGCCTGGGAACGGCTCTTACCTCCTCGAAGCTGGACTCCCGTCTTTCTCCCCGAGTTGGTGCCCATGGAAACATAGGGCCTTGGGGAGGCCCTGGGATTGGGACATTCTCAGTGACAGGGAGTTCCTCTCACCTACCTGGGGGTTCCCGGAACCTAGCCTGGCACCCAATAAATGTTGTTGAGCTGGACTAAGTTTGTGCATCTAAAGAGCCACCATGCTCACCCACGTGGCTCCTTTGTGTTCACCTGGAGGGGATGGGGGTCGGGATGTCCTAACAGCGGTGGAAGGCCCTAGAGTGACCAGGGTCCATAGGGTCGGTGGGCTCGGAAGGAGCCGGAGCTGGGAGGAGCCTGTCTGGCTCAGCCCAGGTGCAGGTGCACTCACGACTGTAACCCTCAAATCCTCCGAAAACCTTGACGGGGCTGGGCAGTTCAGGAACGGGACGAGGGGCAAGACTGTGAGAACGAGCTCTAGTGCGGACTAGGGTTGGGCAGCTCACCCCGGGCAGGTCCTCACCCCGTGCCCAGATCCCACTGTCCAGCCCCGTGGGCCTCAGGGTTTTCTCAGCTGGCCAGTGAGTGTCTCCGTCACAACGTGTGGCGGAACGAAATTAGAGGTGGGGCTGGGAAGAGCTGTGGGGGACGTCCCCACCGCCTTACCACAGGGCCCGGGATTGCAGAGCCGCACGTGGTGCCTCGCCCCCATGCAGGGGGCACCCCCGTTCTTGGGCGGGGGGCTGGAGCAGCTGCGGCTCCTCAGGGACCGGCCTCCGCCACAGCTCCGGTCACACCAGGACCACGGGCTCCAGCGTGACCAGCCTCCAGGCACTGCGTGGAACAGAGAAGGGCCAGGTGAGGGATGTGGCTCAGGCAGCCAGGGGGCCCCCACGTACCAAGAGCCTGGGGCAGGGTCGTGTGCTAAGATGGCAGCGCCAAGGGGTGCATGATGCCAGGGAAGGGCCTGCCTTGGCCCGAGGCGGCCCGCCTCACCTGGACAAGCCCGCAGGCTGCAGAAGCGGTGCTCCTGGTAGGCGGTGAGGATGTCGGGGCACCAGTGCCCGCCGGGCCCCGGGGGGTGGTATGCCCTCAGACGGCGCTGCCGGCCCACCCCGCAGCTTCGGGAGCAAGGTTCCCACGGGGCCCAGGCGGTCCAGGAACAGTTCCCGGCCACGCAGCCAGGGCCGGGGCACAAGGGCAGCTCTGCGGGCCAGGACAGGACCAAACAAAGCTGAGCTGGAGCCCGCCCTGACTCCCCCCTGCCTCAGCTCAAGTGCACACCTCCTCATCTGCCAGGAGCACCCGTGACCTCATCCAGACCTTGGGGCTCCTGCTTCGGGTCTGACACTGGCTCTTGTGGGGCTGTGGTAACCAGGCCTCAGTGTCTACAGGCTCACAGGGTCCTGAGGGGTTCGGATGGGGATTTGGGGGGAGGGCTCGGCCCACACACAAGTGAGGATTTGCTGGTGTTGGCGGGGGCTCCCCAACAGCTGCCAGGCTGGCATCGTGTCCAAGTCGCATACGAATCCACGATTAGATGACAGGGGGAGAGCTCGGGATTTGCTTCCAGGGGTTTTAGATGCTGGGGGGCTGGGTGTTGAACAAGGGCCGGGAGTCAGAATGAGCTGTTTGAGGGAGGACACTGGGATTAGAGGGGAAGGCCACAGTTCGGACACAGGTCAGGGTCAGAGGTCAAGACCAGAGGGCGCACCTGTGCAGGCGGGCAGGTTGCAAGGGCGCTCCTGTGACGTGTCCCCCCCGGTGCAGTTTGCCAGGCAGAGGCGAGTGCGGCTACGCCAAGCAGGGTGAGCGGGGTCTGTGCAGGTGTGAGAGCAGGGGGACCACGGAGACCATGGGCCCCAGCCGCCTAAGGGGAGAGGAGGGAAGGGCATCTCCTGATGAGTCAACCCTGGGCTCCTGGCCTCCCAGGAAGCAGGGCCAGGAAGGGAGGAGGCCCTGGGTTTGTTCTTCCCAAAGGGAGGTCCTGTGCAGGGGTGCAGGCAGTCTGGGGCCGGGACTCAAGAAGTCTGGGCTACCTGGAAGGCTTGTCACTGGCTCTGCGGTGGACCCTTCAGCTCCTGTGCCAAAAGAAAACCCTGCTCAGAATGCTTCTGGGCCTGCACTGCACCGGGACCAAAGCTGAGGCTGGTGGCCAAGTTGCAAACCCATCGCCCCTCCGCAGCTTGGTCTCCCACGGACCCTCTGGGCCCCAGCATAGTACTTCCTCATAGTAGCGAACGCTTGGCTCAAGCCGCTCCTGCTACCTGGCATTCCTTCCCCTCCAATGATCGTCCAAGTCCTCTCCCTCCTCAAGCCCCACCTGCTGCCTTCCCCAGGAAGCCCTCCTACACTGACCCTCTAGGAGAAGTCTCAACCTCCCCAATCTTCCACAGCATGTGTGCCCTCCTGTAGGGCCCACCACATGCTGATGTGGGTTATCTGAGCCCCCCGGATTTCAAGGTCAGAGCCCTCACTGCCCCCCGTAGCACACACAGAATGGTGCATTTGGCAAGAGCTTCAGAAACGGTGGTGGCACCTGAATAGAAGAGACACACAGAGCTAGCAGGTGAGGAAGAGATCCAGAGACAGCAACTCGGATGGGCAGAGACAGGAAAGGACGAGGGAAGGGCTGAGGTGTATTTGGCCAGCCAGACTCTCCCCTCCTACTTCCCTCACCTGGGCAGTCTGGGCTGGGGCAATACTTGAGCTCCTGGCGGGGCCCTCGGCAGCCCTGGCTGCCTGGGGCGAGCGAGGCCCGCACACACTGGCGGCTGCGGGTGCGGGTGCCCAGCCCGCCGCAGGAGCGGGAGCACGGGCCCCATGGCCCCCAGGGACTGAAGCCATCAGCGGCCTTGGAGCAGTCGCCCACCGAGCAAGACAGCTTCCCATGCACGCAGGAGCTGGGAAAAGGGCATGGGGGTGAGGGGCTGGGCAGGACGGACCCTGAGAGAAAGGGGTGTTGGCCAGCATCTCCACCCCACAGGGCAGGGAGACAGAGCCAAGGTTACCCAGGCCAGGCAGGAGCACGGCAGCCAATGCCTCCCCTCCCTTGACTCCAAATCTCTCCCCCCACCCTCACCGTCCCCCTCACCAGTTGCTGCAGCCTGTATGGAGGGTCTGGCCTGAGCCCAGCTCATCTCCAGGCCCAAGGGGCTGACCGCCCTCTCCCCAAATGGGTGGGCGAGCCCCTGGGTCCATGCCCGCAGCCCCCGGGTCCTGCAGCAGCAAGGTGGTCAGAGCACAGGGGCACTCCTGGCGGGGTGAGAGGAAGGAGGAAGGGCAATTGCACAGGTCAGGTGCCAGCCCTCCGTGCCTCCTTGGACGAGGGGGAGAGGGGAGGACATGTAAGGTTTCAGGGGGGGCTCTGGGCCCCTGAAGAGCATTCTCTGGAGCAAGTGGGTCCGTTTCCCTGAGGCAGGGGTGTGAACGTGAGGGCCTAGTGGCCTCTGAGCTAGCCCTATAACGGCCGGGCTCTTTCCTGCATACAGGGCTCCGCTGGGACACGGGCGGGGCCAGGGGAGGCCCCCAGGGGGCAGGACTTGGAGGGCACACTGAGGCGGAAAGAGCCTCAGCCGGCAATCAGACGCCCGACTCCTAGCTTTGCCAACAACTGCATGACTCGGCGTGTCCCTTTCCCTCCCTGGGGCTCAGGCAGTGTCATCAGCTCTCAGTCAAGCAGATGGGACCAGGGGTCTGCTGAGGCCCTTCTGGGCATGGCCGGAACTCTGGCTGGGGGAAGCCACTGGACGCCGGCTTCAAGATTAGGATTAAAGACTGGGAAGGAAATCCCCACGGGGATGCAGAGCTCAGCAGGGCGGAGGTGGCACTGGGCCTGCTGTCCAGACTCCACAGCGGGAGGCAAGGGGTCTGGGGCCAGGCAGAGTGGAGGCTGGGTATGCTTCCCCACAGGGGTCGGGCAGGGAAAGGGGGGCTGCGAGGACCCACGATTGCCTGCCGTAGCCTGCAGGACGTGGGGGGCCACTGCCCTTTGCAGCCAGCGGCTGGGCCTCAAGAAGCCAGAGGGGGCACCTGGCCACAACTCAGTCATGGGTGTCTCCACGTTGGAGCTGAGAGCCAGGGACAGCGGCGGCTGAAGAGCAAGAACCCAGACAAGCTCCCCCATACAGGGAACCAGCGACATCCAGAGCCTGCATGGCCTCAGCTATCTGCTCTGGGAGCTCGACCGCCGGCCTGACTCACACAGACAGCCTCACAGGCCCAGGCCTGCCTGGGGTCACGTGAGGAAGCGGGGAGCTGTGCAGAGGCCACAGGGTCTGCAGAGGTGAGCAGCTGCAGGGGAGAGGGAGGAAAGGCAGGGGAGGGGGGGTGGGTCTCGGGCTGCCCGCTGAGTGGGTTCTGACCTGGACACAGGTCAGCCGGTGCTGGAAAGTGCCCTCGGGGCAGTGGCAGCCTTCTTCGCAGCCGGTGGAGAAGCAGCCCACCTGGCGAGTGACGTGGGCGCAGGAGAAGGGACACCCCTCGCCGGGCCGGCATTCCCGGTACAGACGTCCAGCCGGGCAGCCGGCCTCTGGGGTGACCCTGGCGTCAGTGCCCAGCTCTGGCCTGCACTCCCCTCCATGGCTACTTCTGTGCCTGCCCCAGCGCCTGCTTACTCACCCCAGTACCCAATTCCCACAGCTCCCCGGTTACTCTCCCTGGGTTGTGCCCCTCAGGGCCAAGGTCACATCCTCCCACAGGCTCCCCTCCCTGCATCCGGCTACTTCCTCCTCCAAGTGCCTGTCACTGGCCCCGGGAAAGGGCAGCGTAGGGGGACGGGATGGAAGAGGTCATAGGCACCTGTGCATCAGCATCAAAGGCCAACAGGGGAATGGGTCAAGGGCAGACCCCGGGCCGGGGCTCACCTCTGCAGACCTGGGTGTGGCAGGTGCGGCTCTGGCGGGCCGGCCCAGGACAGGGGGGCCGGGCGCACCTCCGGGAGCGGAGCTGCTCCCCTCCCCCGCACGACACACTGCAGTCCTCCCAGGGGCCCCAGGAGCCCCACACCCCGGGCCCAGGGCAGCCGGGCACCTCCTGGCACTGCAGGATGCCCTCCATACAGGTGCTGGGGACAAAGGGGGGGCGCTTCAGAAGACAGGACCTCAGCCAGCTCCCACCAGAGCCCCCACTGCCCATCTCTGCAGCCCACTCCCTCCCTGCTCCTCTTGGCTCACCAGTTGTCACAGGGCCCTGTCACTGTCTCTCCGGGTTCCAGGCTCTCCCAGGAGCTGAGCCCAGACCCTGCTGACCGGCTCTGGTTCTCAGGGATCCCTGGGGGGCAGGAGTGGGGGTGGGACCCCAGATAGCTCAGGGTGCCCCGCACCCTCAACCCCTCCTCCTATCCCACTGCCTCCCTCCCTATCAGCCTGCACCCCACGGTGCCCCAGATTCTGGGCCTGGGAGGTGGAAGGCCCATCCTGGAGCAGGGATGCGGGGGGATACACGGGGGACTAACGCCCGGGGCACCACTCCCACTCTGCAGCCCAGGCCAGGCCCCGGAGCCAGGCAGGCAGAGGCCAGGCCAGCGGGCACAGCGGCGCTGGGGAGAAATGGAGCGAGCGCAGGGGGGAGCACTGACCCATGGCTGCAGGCTGGTACTGGCAGCGGCAGAGGGCAGGGGGCACACAGAGGCCATCCTGGAACAGTTGGCCAGGGGGGCACCCACAGCTGGGCTGGCAGTCCGTCGAGCCTGGCTGGCACGCGCTCCCGGGAGACAGGTCCTGACAGGAGCGGGGACAGGGCCGCCCACAGGGGAGAAGACCCTGGCCACCTCCACACTCTGTGGGAGGAGGGAAGCCGAGAGAGCAGACGCTGAGCAGGATCCCAGCACTCAGGGGGCAAGCCCTCCTGCCTCGCCCACCACCCGCCTCACGTTCCACCTTGTCCCAGGACCAGGGCACGAGTGACCTAAGTGCTGCCCCTCAGGGAAGGTGACATGTATGTGTATACTGGGGACAGGGGTCAGAGCCTCCCAAGGGACCCTCCCAGACCCCTGCAGGCCCTCACCTGTGCATTTCGTGGCATGGTTCTGGCAGGGGCGACTCTGCCTGTGGCCCCCAGGGCAGGGCCTGCCTCCCTCAGGGGTGGGGGGCCAGATACACTCCCGGCTCCGATGGGACTCCCCCAGGCACGCATCACAGGGAGACCACAGTCCCCATGGGCTCCAGGCTCCATCCACTGTGCGGGGAAGACAGAGTCATCTGGCCTAGGAGGCCTAGGGGGTGCCCGGCCTACTGAGATTTGAGCAGACAAGTGGCGGCATCTCACCTGGGCACTCGGGGGAGCTGGGGCAGGTCTCCTTCTGATGCTGGGCCCCTGCCTCCCCTGCTTCCCCGGGACATGGGGCGCCCCCGTGCTGAGGGGCGGGGCAGGCGCAGGCCCTGGAGCGGGTCCTCGTCTGGCCCCTGCAGGGCTCAGAGCACGCTGTCCACTCCGACCACGGACACCAGCCACCGGGCACTGCAGCAGGGGACAATGGAAGGGCACTGGGGCGCAGGCACCCCTTGCCCGGTCCCAGCCCTCTCTGTGGCCTTGGCTGCTTTTCCTCACCTCCCGCTGAGCTGGGACATACGTACCTGGGCAAGGCAGGTCTGTGCAGCTCAGCCTCCCCTCGGAGCAAGTGCTGGGCAGGGCATGTAGGCACAGGAAGGGGGACAGCAGCTCAGTCCTGCCCGCGCTCACCACATGCACCCCTCCTAGGCTACCCCTTCCCTTCCCCTCACCCCTACGCCTCCCTTTCCTTTCAGGCTCTCAGATGCCCCCTCGCCGTTCTCCAGAGCATCCAGACCCTGCTCCCTGTTCTATTCAGGGACTGCTCAGGTGTCCTGTGCTGGCCGCTGGCCAGTGTGTCCAACTGGGGTATGACCATGGGCAGTCTGCTGCTAACTGGGGCGAGCCAGCGAGGAGGAAGTTCATACCTCTCACCCCGCCCTCCCCTCAGAGTAACACCCCGCCTTCCGCGCCTCCCAGAGAGCAGACGCACGGAGCTGGCTGCCTCAGTCTCCCCACCCATCCGACCAGGGTAAGAGTGCCTGCCCGCGTCTCCTCGGGGATTTTGGGAGGCTAACCTGCATCAGCTGAGATCTGGGAGAGCTCAGGTGCACCCCGCCCTCACCCTGGCACCTGCTTTCTGCCCACACGCCCGCCTCACCAGTAGTTGCAGCCGTCGGGTCTCGGCAGCCGCGCGCCTGGTCGGTGCCGCTCGCCGCTCAGCAGGTCCAGGCAGCCGCAGTGGCGGGGCTGCACGCAGAAGGCCCCGTCGGCACTCAGCACCTGGCCTGGAGGGCAGTAACAGCCGGGCTGGCAGTGCCACACACAGTGCTGGGGGGGAACAAAGCAGGGGGGGGCACTCCGGTCAGCAGAACACAGCGCCGAGGGGGCAGGGAGGGGAACGATGAAGGGAAGGAGGAGGCTGAGGGGTGTGCAGAGGCAGAACGTGTGGTTCTCCAGTTCGCAGTCGCTGTCACATTCTAAACAGATTCTGGGGCGCCTGGGGGGCTCAGTCAGTTGAGCATCCGACTTCGGCTCAGGTCACGATCTCACGGTTCATGGGTTTGAGCCCCGCGTCGGGCTCTGTGCCGTCAGCACAGAACCTGGAACCTGCTTCGGATCCTCTGTCCCACCCCCCTCTGCCCCTCCCCTGCTTGCCCTCTCAATCTCTCTCTCTCTCTCTAAAATAAACATTAAATTTTTTTTAATATATAAAATAGAATAGTTTCTGTCTGGTCCCCTCCCCAGGGGAGAAGGAAGGGGAGGGGAGGAGAGCCCACGAAGGGCTTCCCTGGGTGGGAGCGTCCTCCAGATGTGAAGCCTGTGGAGGGGTCCATGGGGACCCAGTTAGTGCCTGGGAACTGAGGCACCTCCCAGAACGCAGGAAGCAGGGCAAAGGAAAGCTGGCTTGGGGCCGGGGGCGGGGGCGGGTAGTCATGCGGAAGGAGCTGGGGTCCTCTGGGGAAGCCGGGAGCCAGGCACCGGCCCTTCTTCCTCCCTGCCCACCCTGTGTGGCACCTCCCTGACCCTCTCAGGCCCCAAGGCACCTTCCCTTCGGCATCCCTGATTCGGGCCAGCTTCCTCGCCACACTGCTGCAGGCTCCATGGGTCAGGGACCCGGTGGCACCTGCCTCTGCCCCTCTCCATGGTCCTGGACAGGCCTTCTGTGAAGGCTCACACACACGCACATGTACCCTCAGGGTCCACATGCCAAAATGCTCATGGTGTTTGAGACGATATGATGGAATGATCTCCCCTCCCTCTGTGCTGATGGTATCTTTGTAATAAAATGTTTAAATTGAGTAAGGCTTGATGCAATGAACGCAAGGGCTGCTGGGTGAGGCTCACTCCTGAGACTGTCTCTGGAACAAAGGGGAGCCAGCCTGGTGGCACTGAGCCCACCCCTCCC
Source organism: Cryptoprocta ferox (assembly GCA_028646485.1). Classification (NCBI taxonomy): domain Eukaryota; kingdom Metazoa; phylum Chordata; class Mammalia; order Carnivora; family Eupleridae; genus Cryptoprocta; species Cryptoprocta ferox. The sequence goes on along the minus strand of CM053559.1, from coordinate 94,626,604 downwards.
CACCAGTGCGAGGCTGCCCCAGGCCCAAAGAGGTCATGACCCCACGCTGCCCCCTGCCCCCCTGCAAAGTGACCCTTGGGGCCAGAGGTCAGGCAGGCATTCCGAGGGAGCCAGACTCACCGCCAGGTCGTCACAGGAGCGAGGACAGGGAGGGCCACAGGGGCTGTACTCAGCCCCTTGAATGGTGGTGCAGTTGGTCACTGGGGAAAGGGACAGGGTGTGTTGAGAGCTGTGTGGGTGCCCCCCACCCCGGCCCGTCACTCTACAGTGTTCCTTGACCCCTGTGCCCCGTTCCTGGCGGGTACCTGGGCATGGCAGGGCCTGGCAGGTCTCTCCCTGGGCCCGAGGCCCCTCACAGTAATCCCCCAGGCCCTGGGGTGGGGGCTGGTCACAGGCTCGCATCCGGCTCCGCAGGCCTCCCCCACAGCTCCGGCTACAGCTGGACCAGGGCCCCCAAGGACCCCAGCCCCCAGCTCCTGGGACAACAGCAAAAGAAGCAGTTGGGGGAGGGGCGGCCAGGGCGGGGGGGGGGGACAGCTGGTGCAAGGCATCGGGTATCCACGGGGCCTGGAGGGCACCACCGTAGGCACCACAAGACTCACGATCACACGCTGCCAGGAGGCAGGGCTCCTCCTCAGCCTCGGGGCCTGGGCAAAGAGGGGTAGGCAAGGTCGGTGGGGACGGCAGCCCCAGGATGGATGGTTCCGCCGTGGAGGGCCTGGTGCAGAAGTGGCGCCGGTGGCGTCGGGCGGAGCCGCAGGAGGCTGAGCACTCGCTCCATGGGGTCCAGGGGGACCACGTGGGCTGACCTGGGGTACAGACGAGGGAAAGGCCGAGAGAGAGAGAGAGAGAGAGAGAGAGAGAGAGAGAGAGAGGATGGAGTGAGCGCAGACTGGAGGCGCTGGCCTGTGCAGAGCACCCCTTTCCTCCTTTCCCTTCACTGTGCCCCTGGTGGGGAGCAGGCAGAGGACACAGGCGCGGGGCCCCTTCCTCACCCTCCTCACAGGGCCAGGAGGTGCAGTTGGTGATGAGCCCAGAGACACAGGAGCTGGAAGAAAACAGCAGAAGTTCGGGGGTGCTGTCACAGGCTGAAGTGTGTTCCCCCAGCTTCATACGCCGAAGCCCCAACACCCAGTACTCAGAATGTGACCTTATTTGGAAACCGTGTCTTTGCAGAGATGATCAAGGCACAGCGAGGGCACTATGGTCCAATATGACTGGTGTCTTTATTTATTTACGTTTATTTATTTTTGAGAGAGAGAGAGACAGAGCATGAGTGGGGGAGGGGCAGAGAGAGAAGGAGACACAGGATCCGAAGCAGGCTCCAAGCTGTCGGCGCAGAGCCCGACGCGGGGCTCAAACTCGTGAACCTCGCCATGAACCATGAGATCATGACCTGAGCGGGTTGCAGGAAGGCAGCTACACGCCAAGGAATGCCAAGGCTCGCCGGCACCCACAGAAGAGAAGGTTCTGGAATGGATTCTCCCTCACAGCCCTCAGGAGGAACCACCCTGCTGACTCTTTGGTCTTAGATTTCTAGAACTGTGAGAAGACAAGCCCGGGTGTGCTGCTGCAGCCTCGGCAGCCGGAGACGGTGGGAAGAGAAAGGTTGGAGGAGACGGTGTGGGCAGGGGCCCCAGAGAGCTGGCCGGCTCTGCCTGTGGGCCGAGGGGGGTGGCCACGGCCCATGGGAGGCCATCCTCCCCGGCACCGAGGAGGGACAGCAGGGTGCTCACCGGGCATGGGGCCATCGGGCGGGGTGGGAGTCTTACCAGTTCTCACACACACGAAGCACCACGCTGCCCGGGGGATAAAGGCGCCCCCCATGGGCACAGGGGCAGTCCTGGGAGGGCACGCACACGTTGTTCTGCAATTAAAACCCCCCCATCATCTTCTGGATTCCAGGGGGGTCTGGCCCAGCCAGCCCGCTCCCCGCAGTCAGAACCCAGCACCCCCTCCTCGGGCTCCCACCCTCAAACGCCACGCAGGCTCCTTCCACAAACACCACTGCCACCACCTGGGAAAACGCATGGCAGCGGTTACAGGAGCCGTGGGGGAGGGCATGGACCCCCCCCAATCTCTGGGAGCAAAAAGACCATCTCTAACTGCACTGGAAGGACAGGACTGAACTGTCAAATGCCCATGAAATCAGCTAACAAAACACGAAATGTGTGCTCCGTACGGCAACGATGCTTAAAAAAAACCAAAACTCTACGTTTTCATTCAAAAAAATAAAAACCGACGAAATTAGGCACACAGGAAGTTGAGACAAAAGTTGCTGATGCCACAGATTTAAAAATAAAACAACCTGCCACCCAGCAGCACACGATTCAAAGTCAAGTGTCCTGAGGTGGGGGCCAGGCCCTGGGAAGCCCTTCAGCATTTCCCAGACCCCGATGAGTAGGTGCGTTATTACCCCAACTTGACAAATGAAAAAGCGGAGGCACAGGAATACGCATGCCAAGGTCACAGAGCTGCCGGTAGAAGCGTCTAATTTGGACTCAGACCCCACTGGACTCTGGCCCCTTAACCACACCCCACGTTTTAGTGGTTTGCCTCTGTCAGCCCTCCCCACTGCCCCACAAGCTTCTGTCCACATTCCACTGCACCTGCCTCACTGCCCTGCCTTCCAACAGCAGTGCTGCCTCTGGGAGCTCTCCACACCACGCAGTCTCTCACAGTCAAATCAGGATCACCTCCTCCGGGAAGCCCTCTGTCACCGACCCAGCCCCCGCCAGTCTGCATCCTGAGCTCCACAGTATGCAGAGCTCACTTCCTGTGTAAGGATGGTTCTCTCTCCATTCTAGGCGCTCTGGGTCTCATTTCCCCAGACCAGAGGCTTCATGAGGGCGGAATTTACTTTCTCCACCGCAAGACTGAGTATGCAAGAGGTGCTCAATAAATAACTAATGATAACATAGGAGAACAGAGCGCTCAAGGAAGCGTGAATCACAAAGATCTTGCAGACCTATCACCATTTCACAGACAGGAAAAGAGAGGCCCAGGGAAGCATGAACGTGACTCACCCAGGGTCACCTGCTGGTCGCTGGCAGAGGTGAGCCATGACCCCTGAGTTCCGTGCTTTTTCCTCAACTCTGAAGCCCACACACCTGCCCTGCCCCCCCTGCCCAGCTCCCAGGGAGGGCGGGTCAGGGAAGACACTCACCAGCAGGAACGTCCCAGACGGACAGTAACAGCCAGGGTGGCAAGTCTGGTCAGTCCCTTGCAGGGCACCGAGCTCTGCACAGGAGGCAGGGCCCTGGGCACAGTCCAGCCACTGCTTGCTCTCGGGACACACGCCAGGCACGGGCCCTGGGGTCACAGAAATTGATAACCAGCCCAGGCACATTCAAGTCTTTCCGGGGCTCCCAACCCAGGAGAGGCATCGGCTCTAGATGTGGCCAGGATGGTCCTAGGCTGCACAGCAGCTCAGGGACAGGGGTCCCTGGGGTGACAGGACCCTGGGTTGGGGGGGATGACTGCTGGGGTTACGGGAATAGTGGAGGAGGTGGGGACAGCCCTCACCTGCACATGGCTGCAGACCACAGGTGGAGAAGTCCACGAGGCTGTGCAGGCCACTGCCTCGGGTGCGGTTCCGGTAACCACCACCGCAGGGCACAGAGCACGGAGACCAGGGGCCCCACTCCCCACCGGGACCTGGAGTGGCCGCCAGGTCACTGCGGTCCCTACCTCCCGCACCCACCACAGCCCCCTCCTCCACCCAGACCTGCAGGATCACAGCCCGCCTCAGGAGACCTCACTCCTCCCCGGCCTGGGGCAGGGCTGGCCTCCACGGGGGACCCCTCTTAGGGAATGACTCTCAGGCTCTCTGGGAACCTCCTCCTGGCATCTTTTAGGCTAGGCCCTTGCACCTCTCTTGGGGTCCCGGGGGAGTGGCTGGGGTGTTTCCTGGCTCCTCTCTGGGGGATTCTGAGGACCTGAGTCCCAGCTCTCACCGCGACATGGCCGCAGGCTGCAGAATTCGGCCTCCATATCAGGGCCCTGGCACGCAGCACCCCCGAAGGCAGCTGGGGGTGCGGTGCCCGCCCGGAAGCGCCGTCGAATGCCCACGTTGCAGCTGCGGCTGCAGACACTCCAGGGGGTCCAGGGGCTCCAACCACAGGCCACTGCCAGGGTGGGGACGGGAAGGAGCACAGTGGGTGTGAAGCCAAATCAGGTGGTCCCTGGTCCCCAACTTCCCTGGGGCACCATCGACACCCCCAGGAGTTGATCTGAAGGGGCCAGCATCCCCCGTGGTCCCTGAGGACCCACCACTGCTGATTCCGGGGTATCGGGGTACCTGGGCAGGGCTCTGAGGTGCACACCATCTCACCCGAGACACAGGAGCTGCAGAGAGAGGACCCATCATGACCACGATCAGGCCCCGCCCCTTGCAGCTCTGTGTACCCGCCCCCAGGGGGAACCGACCAGCACACCCCCCTCACCCCACCCCCGCCAGCGGTACAGAAGTGAAACCCGCAGAAGGGTCTAGAAAGTAAAGCAAGTTGCCCCGTGTCCCCCTCGAACTTCATGAGGTGACACAGGCTTCTCATCCAGCCCCTCCCGCCTCGTTCCACCCTCCGTGGGCTCCCTGATGCCCCAGGCACAGTGCTGTCCTTTGTTCCGCACTTTTATCCAGGAGTCACCTTTACGTGCTTTCCATTCTGCTCGTATTTATCATACACTTTGGAAAGGACTTTGAGCAGCTCTACAGGGCCAGGTAGGAGCCATTTCGAAAGAGTACACCCCAGCGTGAGTCTCTTGGGAAGAACAGTGCACTTTTCTCTCCTTTTGCTTTTCTCCAAGAAAGGTTTTAAAGTCGCCCCCCCTCCCCCCACCGCCATACACGGACGTTCCAGAAAAAGAATGGAAGAGAGAAAAACCAAAAGAGAAAGAGGTGGGGGAGAGGAAGCATGACGGGGGTAGTGGGGGAGGGGGGTGGGCAGGGGACAGGGGAGAAAAAGGAAGAGGAACACGAAGAACAAAGAAAATGAAATGAAACGTAAGAAAAGCAATGAAAAGTGAGAAAAGCACAAGGAGGAGAGTAGGTCTCGGGGGTGTCGCACGCCCCCTGCCGGCAGGGCCTGGTATCAGCTTGGACCGTTGGGGGCTTCAAGGTTTTTGAGCAGAAATCCGGCGGATCTCAACATCCAGGGAAGAGAAACAGGGGTGACCGGAAAGGAGGCTAGGAGACCCCCTCCGGCCCCTACTTCCTTCACAAGCCACCTCACCCACCTGAGCCTCAGTCTCCCCACAGACGCCCAGCCAGTGAGCACTAACTGGCATTCCCAGGGCCCAGGCCGGCACTGTGGAGCCACCGAGCCACTCCCCCACTGGCCCCCTCCCCCACCCTTGCCCGAGGCTGGCAGCTTACCAGTTATTGCAGGGGTCCAGCCGGGCCACTGCTCCCGGTGCATAGAGCTGCCCGTGCAGCTGGCAGGGGCACCGACCTCGGGGCAAGCAGCTGGCGTTGTGCAGGAAGAGGCCGGGGGGACAGGCGCAGCCGGGGGTGCAGACGCTGGTACACTCCACCCCGGGGTCCTGAGCCAGGCACAGCTGAGGGCAGGGGCCCCCGTCCTGGCGGCACTGCTCCTCCGAGCGCAACACCATGTCCCCTGGGCATCGGGCTGGACGGGCAGCCAGAGAAGGTCTCAGCACCGGCAGGAGGAAAGGGCCGGGGATGGAGGGGCCGAGGGGAAGCTACAAGCAGGACTGGGGAGCAGGACCGAGGAGCCACAGGAGGCACCTCCCACTCCCCCTCCCTGGCAGGCTTGTTCCAGTGTCTGAAAGGTTGCCATTAAAGACTCAGAGCTTTGCCTGACTTTAATACAAATACCCTTGGAAGGAGAGCAGGAAGGCAGCGGTCACCGGGGCCGGGAGGGGGCTCAAAGGAGAAAGGAGAGGGAGAATGGGGCCAAGGGCTTCTAAAGAAGGGCTGGCTCTGTTTCTCGAAATTCCTGCAGTGAGTGGTTCTGCCCAAAGGCCAGTCTGACCTCCTCAGCCACATGCCTGGGAAAGAGACCTTGGGCAGGGAGGAGCGAAGACCGGGACCAGTGCCCGGTCCCCAGGGTATGGGAGCCAGAGGACGGAGACACAGGAAATCCCGCAGTCTCTTAGCTCAACGTATGGCCTGACCTGGAGTCAGAGGTCATGATATGAGAAGGTGGGGCAGGGAGAGGTCAAAAGCCCCCGGGGGAGGCTGGCTGGATGCGGCTGGGCAGAGAACGGCAAGGGTTGGGGGGGGGGGGGAGGTTGGCACCTGTGCAGGGCTGTGTGTTGCAGTCCCTGGTCTGGCTGTGAGGTCCCTGGCACTCGGGGTCCCCGGGAGTGGAGGCAGAGCAGCTGCGCCCACGGATCTGGATGCCCCCATCGCAGGGGGCTGAGCAGGTGGACCAGGGGGCCCACAGACCCCAGACGCTTTGCACTGTCAGGAAGAGCCAGGTTCGTCATCACGGACACCAGCAAAGATGCGGGTAGGGGATGGGGTCCTTTCAGGCCCAGCCCACCCCGTTGTTAATCACAGGCTGGGCGTGGAGGAGAGCTTCGGGACAACAGGGTTGCCCTAGCCTCCCTGCCCCAGGTGCCCACGGGGTCATTCTTGCTCCTCATCTCACCCTAGTGCCCAGGCCACTCTAGGGACAGAGCGGGGGCATACCTGGGCACACAGGAGGGCTGCAGGGCTCCTCCTGGGTGGCCTCTCCTGGGCAGGACGTGTCCCCGGGGCTGGGGCAGAGCCGGGAACGACTGCGCCACCCAGGGCCTCCTCCAAGGGTAAGGCAGCTGCTGGAGCAGGAGGACCAGGGCTCCCAGGGCGTCCAGCCCAGTGTCTCTGAAGGGAGAAAGGGCAGGCCTTCTGCACAGGCTTCCTGGCAGAGCTGGGAGGGAGACCGGATCAGTTCTGAGAAGCTATGGGGGGCAGGAAGATGGGGAGTGCCTCTGTGGGTGCAGGCGTGGCCTCTGCTCCTCTAAGGTGGAAGGTAGGACCCCCACCTCCGGGCCCACGCCTCACTCTCGAAGCACAGTCTCCTGCTCAGCCGAGCTCCAGCTCAGGCCACACTCAACCTGTGGGCCCGGCTGGCACCTCGTGTCCACTACCCACCCTCACATTTCCCCCCAGATCAACTCATCCACAGTCTTCTAAACACTGTCCTTCATTCAGCTCCCGTGCTAGAAACCCAAGTCCCCAAAGACACCTGTTTAGTGCACCGGCAGCCACTCATCACCGTCCCTTCCTTCCCTCCCCTGCTGGAAAGGCCTGGCCCAGACCTCACGGACCCAGGCCTGCACCCGCAACTCTTACTCTCGCCTGTGCCCCATCTGCCTGCTCTGCAGAGACCTCTGCGGGCACCTGCTCTGGGCTCCCTCGTCTGGCATGTGCGTGCCCCTGATTGCCTACCCCACCCTCGCTCACTCAGCCAGCAGGACCAGCTTCACCCCTGCTCTCAGGAGACCCTTACCCCCCAAGACCAGCCTGCTCAGAGTGCCTGGGTTGTGCGTGTGGGAGGGGGGTGCCGCCTGGGCCCCACCCTCTGTCTCATCCCCAACAAAGCCCCATGCATCAAGGCTCCTTCCAGGGCTGCCGCCTGGACTGGAAGGCCACACTGACCACCATGCAGGTGACCAGCGGCCCAATCGATCATGCTCTGTCCCCAGGGTGGGAATTGGGAGGAGGAAGGCAGGCACGGGGGTTGGGAGGGTGGGTATCCTGGCTCCTGACCTACCTGTCCCACACTCCACGTGGCATGCCTGCAGCTCCTGTCTGTCGCCTTCACATGGGGCACCCCCAGAAGCAGCCGGAGGGTTGGAAGGGGATCTGGGGGGAGAGGCAGCCTGGGCACCTGCTCTCCTCTCCCTGACCTCACTCCTGTCTTCCTCCAACCATCACCCTCCCCGCCCTCCAGCACCCCTTCCCTTCCTTCTCCCACATTCCTCTCCCCGCCCCCGCCCCCGCCCCCCCATGTCTCCGTCCTGCACACCTGAACCTGGTCCGAACTCCAGAGCCACAAGAGCGGTCACAGGGACCCCAGGAGGACCAAGCTGACCAGCCACAGGGCACGGGGCAGCCCCCCGGCTCGCACACCAGGGCCCCCTTCTTGCACACACTGCAGGGGAGGGAGAGGCTGAGGAGATCGGGACAGGAAAGGGGGGCAGAGAGGGGCTGGTCTCCTGTCCTGGGCGCTCCCCACCCCAGCAGACAGCCTCACCAGCGGCTACAGTTGTCCAGGAGGAAGGGTACCCCCGGCTGCTTCAGCTCTTCACCCACCAGGCAAGGGCACTCAGAGAGGGGCAGGCAGCGGTCATCATGCAGGAAGAGTCCAGGGGGGCAGCGGCATCCTGGGGTGGAGGCAGGAGGGCACTCAGCCCCACGTAGGGGGGCAGTGGGGAGGGGAGGCTGGAGACCAAGGGCTGGTGAGCATCCTCCCCACCAGGGCTCTGTCCGCCACACCCCTGCTTGCTGGGTGTGCCTCACCCTCCAGACAGTGCCCACTGCAGGTTCTGTTGGCCTCAGGGTCCAAGCAGGACGGCGGACACAGTGGCACCAGCCCCTTCTGGCACAGCTCAGCACTGATATGAATGCGGCCCAGCCCACAGTCTGGTGGGAGAGGGACATTAGGTGGGGGGGGTGGGGAGGGTACCAGGAGGCCCGTGACCTTCCCCAACAGCCCCACCCCCACTGGGCTCCATCCTTGGATGCCCCCACCCAGCCTGGCTCCCTTACCTGTGTCACCTGTGCAAGGCTGCAAGCCACAGGGTGCCCACTCCTGGGAGGCCCCAGGGCAGGGAGCACCACCATTCTTGGGCGGGGGATCCACACAGCTCCTCCTCCTACTCCGATGGCCGCCCCCACAGGAGACGCTACAGGGCCTCCAGGCCTCCCACACAGCCCACACCCCAGCCACTGCAGGGGAAGAAAGAATGGAGGCGGACCAGGTGAGCCCAAGGAGACGCAGACCATGCTGGAGAGAGCAAGGTGGCAGGGTAGAGCAGGGGTCTGCACGGTGGCCAGCTAGGTGGCCTAGGGCAGCACCACAGGGACTCTACAGGCTCTCCTCCTGTCCCAGGAAACCTCCCCTTGGTGGAGGGACCTGAGCAAAGATCTCTAGGTGCCTCCCAGGATGAAGGCTCTGGTCCCTGGAAAAGGGCTGGGACAGTGGGAATCCCGGAGCAGGGAGCCTCCTGGTGGCAGCAGAAGAAACCAGGTTAGGAGGCCAGGTGTGGGGGCTCAAGAGACCCTGATGTGGGAGGCCCCTCTCTGGAGCAGAGACAAGGTCGGGACTCCTCCCTCGGACCTACAGAACAAAAGGGCTACAAGGCCTTAGGCGCAGCCTGTGAACACCCTCACTCTGAAGTGGGAACCGCTTTCCGAATCCAGTCCCCACACTGGAGGAGGTTAGGAACCCATCCAGGGCCACTCAGGCAGGAAAAGGGCAGGGCCTGGGGCAGCTGGCCTTCCTGCTAAGCCCATAGGAGGTACAAGGCTGTGACTTCAGAAGGGGCTGTCCTCCTAGAGTTGGGGAAAGGAGCCCAGACATCGGGGTCCCCAGGAGAGCAAGGGCATTCCCCTGGGTGGGTCTTGGATGGGAACCCATCCCAGGTGTCCCTTCCGGGGGGGGTCCCAAGGAGGCGTGGGTGCCAGTTACCTGGGCAGGCCTGCACGAAGCAGGGCTGGCTTCGGAGCCTGTCGGGTGGGCAGGTGCCCCCAGGCAGGGGAGGCCGCAGCAGGTCCCGGCGCTGGAAGGTGAGGCCCGGCCCACAGCTGTGGCTGCAGCTGCTCCAGCCAGACCAGGGCGCCAGCCCACAGTCCACTGCAAGGGGATGGGTGCGCAGGACTCAGCGGGAGGCAGGGGGAGGGTTGTGCAGGAGCGGGGCCCTCAGAGGTGTCCCCCGGCCAGGCCCATACCACAGTTGTCCTCGTCAGAGCCGTCCTGGCAGTCGGGCCGCAGGTCACAGCGCCGCTCCGCCGGCAGGCACTCCCCGCTCCCGCAGCTCAGCTGGTTCAGGGAGCAGAGGGCTCGGGAGGCTGGCAGCCCAGGCAGGGCCGTGGTGGGCACCGGGAAGGGCACCGCGCTCGCTGCCCGCAAGGTGGGGGGAAGGGAGCCACGTAAGTGATTCCTGATTGGGTGATACACGGAGCCCCTCAACCTCAGGCCAAGAGCAGAGCACACTTGTTAACCAGAGACCCTCCGCTCCTTCCTCCTGAAGCTTCCCACCCGCAGTGCAGCCTTCTCTCTACACGTGAGGGGGAGATCACGGGCTCTCGTCTGCACAGGCTCTCACCCAGCCTCTCTGCTTGTTAACAGCTCTGGGAGTGTCCAGAAAGACATCAAGCTGTCTAGAACAAGTTTCTTCCCTGGGGTAACTTCTCAAATGCATACTCCTTGGGGTGGCCCTTCCCTGATTGAGAGACTAGGCTCTGAGCATAGTGAAGTACTTTGGATGGATGGATAGATGGGTGGGTGGGTGGGTGGGTGGATGAATGGATGGAGGGAGGGTAGGTGGATGGATGTATGCATATATGGATGATAGGTGGATGGATGGATGGGTGGGTAGGTGAATATATGCATATATGGATGGATGGGCGGATGGATGAATGGATGGATGGGTGGTAGGTGGATGGATGGGTGGGTGGATGGATGGATGGATGGATGGATAGTTAGATGAGTCTCCTCAAAAACCAGACAGGGTTTATGAAACAAGCCAAGACCTAAGACCTATCCCTTCGCCCTCTTCACTATCCCCAAAGACACACACATTCCTGGCTGTTTTTACACATCAGGTTCTTTTCACTCTCTGCTACCCCAAGCCCTTCACAGTTCCTTCCCATATGAGCTAGGAATAGGGGGCAGAGACTCCCCCAAACCTAAAGCCCTCTTGTCACTGCCACCCACATGACTTCGAACCCTCCGGGAAGCCCTGCAGGGTCCTGCTTACCACAGTGCCTCTCATCCGAGCCATCCAGACAGTCCTCCATCCCGTCACACAGCTGCTTCTGCTCCACGCAGCCCAGCACCTCACAGGGCACCTGGCCGGGGCTACACTGCACAGGCGGGAAGGGCGGCGGGGCGACACTCTGGCCTGTGGGCACCATCGCAGCCAGCTGACTGGACACCTGCCCACGTCTTCCCTCCCTCAGCCCCCAGCCTCCCTCCTCGTGACATCTGGTGTGCCCCCCACTTCCTGCCTCTTGGGATAGTCGGAAAACAGTGAACTACATCAGGAGACTTGGTCCTAGGCCTGATGTACTAAAACCCTGACCTTTGGATGCATAGTTCTGCAGGCAGAAGACCACAGAATCTTACCAGCAGGGGCCACTGGAGTCATGGGGTGTAGGGGGAGCTCCGCCGTGGCTGTCGCTCCTGGTCTCAGGGCCTCGGCCTCAGGCTGGGGTGTGGGGGTGGTGGTCATGGTCTGCACAGATGCCCCAGGACTCAAGTGAGGAGCCTCGGAGGCTGGGACCTGAGTCACTGGCCCCTTCCCTGTGGGTGCAGGAGGGAGAGAAGTGAGCCCCCCCAGCTCCCCCTCCATGAGATGAAGCAGATACGGGCTCTCCCAAGGGCATCTGGGCTTCGGGGGGTTCGGGCTGAGGACAGACCACACCACACCTTCTGAGGGGCTTCAGACCACAAAAGAGGTGGAACTTTGGTAGTCCAAGAAGCACAAGAGGGTTTATTTAAATGGAAGTTGGAAAAGAGCATGGCGTCGACCTGAGATCTGCACCTTGCTCTCAAGAAGCCACACAAGGCGGCTTCCAAGTGGAAACAACCGAACAATGAGACATTCGAGCCTCTGCATCCGATGACGTCCTGGCAGCTACCGTGAAAAGGGGGTGTGAGAGTCTCGTTTTCCAACAAAAGATGAATGTGATGACACAGCCCGTTTTTGAGAACCAGATTTAGCATGACACGAGAATTCATCGCACGCTCTGCACCCTATGGACTCAGGCGACGGCACAAGTTGCTTCATCTGCTTTTGACAAAAGACACAGACGCACCAGCCAGCGGGGCTCCTGGGTGACTTTCAATGGAACTCACGGGAATGGGGCCGGACACGTTGTCTATAAGACCTCTTAGTCTTCCAGATGGAAAAACAGAACCCAGGCAGGTGGTGAGGCAAGCCAACATCCCCCAAGAGAGAAGATCAGAGCCGGGACACAGAGAGCTGAGAGCCCGCCCGTTCCCGGCCTCGCTCTGAAGACAGCTGTCCTCGGACTCATGTGCAGGTGACAGGCCAGGCAGCCACAGGGAGGCTGGTACGTGACCCTCAGGGAGCCCCTTCCTTGTCCGGGTTAGGAACATGCTAATTTGGTGACCCATCCTCCCTGTGCCCACTTAGAGACATGGGCTGCCAGCAAACCCTTCAGAAAGGGGTGCCTGGCTGCATTCAGGGGTGAATAGAGGGGGCACAGGCGAGGCCAGGCAGCACCCCACAGCCCCAGAGGGCCCCTGTCCTGGCCGGAGATCTGGGGAAGGCCACCATACATTGGGGCACGCACTCAGCCCTGGAAGGCAGGCTGGGGCATCCAACCCTAGGGTCCAGGAGCATGGGCAGGGGCAGGATTTGGCCAAGGTGTCCTCCACGGTGACCAAGTCTTCCTTCCAGAGGCAATCCTGCTCCACTGAGGGACGTCGGGGGTCAGGAGACTGAATGCTAACATGTAATAGCCCCTTGCCCTGAAGCGGTGGGCAGGGTGGGGGGCTGGGGACGGGGCTTGGAGTTTGTGCACGTACCTGTGGGGGGTATGGGTGACCCTCGCCAGGGACGCCAGTGCTCTGCCTCTGCCAGGCCCTGCAGAGGGAGAGGGATCAGCCGTCCATGCAGCCCAGGGCCCCGAGGGCAGTCCTGCCTGGGAACCAGGGACCCAGCTTTCCTTGCCACCGGGATGCACCTGTGTCCCATGGCCCCTCCCCGTCCCCACAGCACAGAGCACAGCTGGGCTGTGGAGACTCACTTCCCTGCAACACCTCCAGGCTGACACCCAGGGGCCATTCTCGCTGCCCCACCTAGGATTCTGCTTTGGCTCTTCCTCCCCCCAACCCCCCGTCTTCCCCCCAGCATCTGCACAAGTGGGCCTCAGCGCTGTGGCCGCTCTCCGCTCTGGGTTCCTGACCAGGCCATTCTCCAGCGGGAGAGTGCCCAGCCCTCATCTCCACATATGCCCCACTGGGAACCCCGCTGCCCCATATGCCCTGCCCTTCAAGCCTTTCTCAGGAAGCCTCTGGGGACCCTGGGGACAAGTAAGGCTCTTCCCAGCTCTGAGTGTCTGATGCCCTGGTGCCAGCCCTGTGGGCATAACTTTACCACCTGGGGGTGAAGGCCTCTCCTAGCTCCCAAACTCCTCCAGGCCAGGCATCTGCCCTGTGCTTCTCTGCCCCTCTGACGTCCAGCCCCCAGCCCAGCACCGGCTGGCCCCCAGAAGGCTCACAGGCTGAGGCAGACTGTGGGAGCAGGCCAGCGACACACAGGGAGGCAGCGCTGGCTGAGGGTGTGAAGCCAGAGGACTGCAGGGCGAGGGGACGTGGCTGCCGAGGCCCTGGGGTCAGGGCCCCCCATGCCCCGCACCCCACCTGCCGGGCCTGCAGCTCCCCACTCACCTCGCTGGGCTGGGGGCGCAGCTGTCCGGGCTGGGTGGAGGAGAGAGCTGGGGTCCCATCTGTGGACCGGACTCTAAGAAGAAAAAAAAAACCAAGGGACTCCAGGGGCTCTCCCAGCTTCAGAACCACCAGCGGGCAGGACGGGCAGCGCTCCCAGGGCAGGGCAGGGCTGGGGCACTCCGGAAGGGCACTGCCCGCTAAGACTAGACAAAGGAATGCCATCCCAATGGTTTGCGATGTATTAACCTCCCCTGCAGGGCTTGCAAAACAGATTTCTGGGCTGCACCCCCGAGCGTCCGTCTCAGCAGGTCTGAGCTGGGGCCTGAGACTCTGCATTGCTAGCAACTTCCAGGTGATGCTGCTGGCCCAGGGGCCACAGTTGGAGAACCACTACCCTCCAGACTCTAGGAAAATGGCAGAGAATCCTAGAATCCCGTGGTGGGAAGGGGCCTCCACAGGCACCCAGCGTCAGCGACGCAGCATGCAGGGCCGCGGGCACGTCAGGGGTGAGGTAGTGCAGGGCATCTGTCCCGTGGCTGTCCCCTCCAGGGCTGAGCTGGGCACCCCGTACCTGCCAGTGCCCGCGGGCAGGGGCACACAGCCCTCCTCATCGGAGCCATCTTCACAGTCCTTCACGCCATCGCACGGGCCCCCCCTTGGGGCACACTCACCACTGGCACAGCGGTGCCCAGCCCCTGGGCACAGGGGCGCCACCAGCGGGGACACTGGTGGGAGGGGAAGGCTGAGGGCTCCCATCTGTCCCTCTTCCCACCCCCGCCGTCCTCGCTCCCAGCCCAGCCCGTACCTGGCTCACAGCCCAGCAGCTCTACCCACGGGGAGGTGCTGTGGGTGGTGCCACTGTAGGGCACCCGGGGCCGCACCCGGACATGCTGCGCCTGCACCATCTGGCCAAACATCCACACTGTGGGGGCCACGTCATCCAGGTTCTTAGCGAAAAGCTGCAGGAACAGGGGTGACTTTTCTCCAGACTGCCCCCCCGGACCCTGTTGAGTGCCCCCACCCGATCCAGGTCCCCCAGCCTTTGGGGCATGAAGAGCATGCTTTCCTGGCATTAACCATCAGGGGCCCTCAAGGCTGTGGGTTCTGATCCTGGTGCCCTGAGGGCAGGGGCCAGGTTGTGCACACTGGTATGTCCCCAGGGCCTGGAAGGATGTAAACCTCTATAAGGGCAGGGCTGGGTCCCAGCTGCTCTTGACATGGCCTCTGAAACCCTCAATGAACTTGATGTCCCCTGAGCCCCTCCCTCCCCAGAGCTCTGCACGCCTGCCCTGCGCCAGAGTCCTGTCAATAGCTCCTGACGCCCTGCTGACGACAGGTGTTCCTCCAACGTAGGAATGTTCTTCAGGTACACTGGAAGGCCCCTGGGGACAAGGACATGGGACCCACAAAGAGTGTGGGTCACTGGCCCAGGAGGCTCGGGTGGCAGTGGCAGTACCTTGGCTGGGGGCAGGGTGCCAGGCAGGATGTCACTATAGTTGTGCCAGTGTAGACCATCAGTGCTGAACTCCAGCAAGGCCGAGGACCCAGCCCCCTGCACTATGATGCCTGGGGGGAGGGGCAGGGGACAGGGCTGAGAGTGAGCCCAGCCCCAGCCCACCACCACGGCCCCATTCCTCCAGCCCCGCCCCCACCGCACTGACCGGTGAGGTTCCGGGGCAGCAGCAGGTCCAGCTGCAGGTAGGGGGGCTGGGTGCGCTGCTGGGTGCCAGTGTCCCCTAGGGGGCTCTGGCCCCGATGGCCGGGCCCCCTGGTGGGAGCCCCCAGGAGGGCGGCCTGGATGGGGAGCTCCAGCAGCGGGTTTCCCTTGGGGAGTCGGGCCAGGCCCAGCGGAGCATAGCAGGGGTCTGGGTGCAGAAGAGAGAGGGGCTGGAGTGGAAGGGAAGAGGGTGGCGGGTGCCTGCCAGGGGCATAGTCAGGAAGTCACATGGGGGACCGAGGGATGCAAAGGGCCCCACGGTTGCCCTTGACCCAGGCTGGAAGGCCAGAGAGAGCAGAGTCAGAGAGGCAACCTAAGCAGATCCTTAGGATAAGCACCCTCCCCACGGAAGGCAGGTATAAGTCCCACTGATCCTGCCTCCTCTCGTGGGCTGGGCAAACCGTGGGCAATATGTCCTCCCAGATCTACAAAAGCACGTGACCCTCACCTCCAGGCGGAGGCAGGATGTAGGTGACCAGAGGGGAACTGAGGGCTGCTGAAGGGGCAGCAGTGGCCACGGGGAGGATCGTCTGGTTCTCGCCTGTGTGGGGAGACTCAAGGTTCAGGAGGGACAGACCTGCAGATAGGCTTGCATGAGCCCCAAGCCCGACAGCCAGGCCTCTCCCCACTTCTTGGAGTGCTTTCTCCCCCAGGACTTCCCAGGAGCCCCAGAACAACCTCCCAGCTGGGAAAGGCCTGTTCTCCTTCCCTTGGCGTGAGCTGGGGGTTTTCACTTCCACTGAATATTTACAGCACATGGAATAAAAACCGCCAATCTGAAACTGCTTGCAAGGCCAGGACCAAGCAGCCGCAGTTCCTAATCCAGGACTGCTATTGCTAATAGAGGCCCTTTTTGAGCACTAGAAAAGGGTATCTCTGGACGGAAGCAGCCCTGTGGGTTGGAGCATAGCTCCCACTTGCCAACTTGCGCAGTGAAGCACCTGCACAACTGTGTGTGCCGACTCTCCTCTAACCTCAGCAGCCTGTAGGTGCACTTTTAGGATAAGGAATCTAGACCCATGAATGCATTCGCTTTCAAGCCTTTGTATTTTCCTGTTTCATTTATAACTCAGTTTCCAAGCAAAGATACTCTTGAAAAAGTTCAACTTTGTCTCGATTGCTCTGAGGGGAAAGGCCAGGCACCAGATTCGGCCCAGCTAAACCGGAGAAAAGAAAGCACCCTCGATGGGGAGGCAGAATTCTAGCCCCACAAAGACAGAAGAGACCTGACCTGAGAAGGGCAGAGACAAGCCCTTCCACCCAGAGGGCCCCTTCCTTCCCCGGTATCCAGGACCCAGGCTCCCACCACCAAGGACACCCCCTGACTCAGGGCTGCTGCCTGGGGCTCCCTCGGAGTCCTCCCCACCCTCCTCCCTGCCCTTTCCCAGACCACTCACCACCGGGCAGGGCACAGTGGCAGCACAAGTCTCCCATTCCCTCCACCAGGACCCAGTCCTGCGGACACAAGAGTCAGGCTGGACATGCTGAGCCGGCTACCTGCCAACCTCCGACCCAGCCAATCGGCCGCTGGAAACCCTGGCCTCTACACACCGCCCCGCCCCCAGACCCCGTGCCCCCTCACCTTCGGGCAGCTGCCCAGTGGGCAGTAGGGGGAGCAGTGCACGGTGCTGTTGTGCAGACACTGGCACACTCTGCAGGGGCCCTCTCGCCAGCGCTCGCCCACGCTGCGGACCTGGCCCCGCTGCTCGCAGCCCTCACACGGCTCCGTCTGGCACCTGGAAGGGGGGCCGCCGCTTGCTGGGTGAGCTGGCTCACCTAGGCAACCAGCCTGTCCTGGTTTGCCCGCAGTGAGCGCTTTCCCAGGACTTGGGACGCTCTGTGATAAAACCCGGGAGAGTCTTGGACCAACTGCGATGCTTGGTCTCCCTAGGCCCTGAATCCCAGCCCTGCACCCCAGACACCGCAACGGGCCCAAGAAAGGGGCCTGGAAGCAATTAGTGCCAATACCCTAGCCCGAGGAGCCCGTTTCAGAGGGGGCTTGGCGGGCAAATCTGGTTCCACCCTTGCAACACCCCACCTCCCTCACAACTACCTTCAGAGGCACGGGTGCAAACCCATACCCGTGCCTAGACTTGTGGGCTCCCTACACCCCTCTCTTGGACCTTGAGAGCATAAAACTGATGCAGAAGAAGGCCAGACATTCCCCAAAGATGTGCTGGGAGTCCTGGCGTTTAGACCGATAGGGCTCAGAGTAGGAGGGGCTCCTATTTGGGGTCCAGGGTGCATGTGGAAGTATCTCGAGAGAGAAAGGACGCTCCAGCAGCTTCCTACCTGGGCGCTGGAGCTGAGGGGTAAAGGCCTCTGCGGGCCCCTGGGGTGGGTGCGAGTACCTGCGGGCCTTGCGGTGGATGCCCCCGCACTGGCGACCTTGGCCCAAGAGGCGGGGGTTGTTGGGGCTCCGGAAGGACCACTGAATGCTCTGGCTCCCGCAGGGGCCCAGGCACTCAGCCCAGGGGGACCAGGATGACCAGCCACAGTTCACTGAGGGAGAAGCAAGAGTCAGGGGTCAGAGGAGGGCTGCGTGCCCAGCTGGGTGGTCTGGGGAGGGGGGTCCCTAGGGACGGGCCAAGGGCGGGGTCTCACCAGCACAATCTGGATCGGGCCGACAGCGTTGGGGCTGCCCGTCCCGGCAGATGCACAGCTGACAGTCGGCCTTGATGCGCTGCCCAGGCCAATAGCGGGCACCATCCACCAGGCAGGGGCACTGCCGGGGCCACACACACTGCCCCTCACTGCCCAGCACCTGTCCCGCAGGGCACCAGCAGCCTACAGAAGGCCCAGCGTGAGGCTTCCCTGCAGAGCGATCAGCCTCCGCAGACACTCCCCACACAACCTGGGCCCAGAGCCTCCCCCCCCTCACCTGGGCCGCTGCAGGGCTGGTCAGCCGAGCACACGGCCCGACCAGAGATCTCATCGCAGGTCAGAGGACAGGGGGCGCACGGCCAGAACACCAGCTGCCCAGAGCAAGTGGCATTGGGGCAGCCATCCTGAGGGCAGGGCCCTGAGAGAGAATCAGAACCACAGTTCGGGAACCGGGCAGAAACAGGCCAGCTGCCAGCAGTCCCTCCCACCCCCCCTCCCAGCCGAGCCCTCCTTCCTTGCACTCACGGGTCTGGAGGGTGGTGTGAGAGCCCCCGGGCAGCATGGCACAGGTCCGGCCCCCATTCTGGGGTGGGTGACACTGCCGCTGCCGGGTCATGGTGCCCATGCATGGCTCGGAGCATGGGGACCAGGGAGACCAAGAGGTCCATTCACCATCCACTGTGAGGAGGAGGAGGAGCAGGACAAGCATGAAGCCAGGCTGCGAGCCCCGTGATCTCCCTCTCTCTTGCTCTCCCTGGGCCCCCCCCACCCCGCCCGCGTCCTGGCCCTCCAGGGCACCCCAGGCCCCTCACATGGGCAGGCGGCTGTGAAGCAGGCCTGAGTCTGGTGCTCTGGGCCTGGGCAGTGCTGCAGCACCGGGAGACCAGGTGGGAAGCAGCGGCGGCTCCGGGACCGCACCCCAGGCCCGCACGTCCTGCTGCATGGCCCCCACGAGTTCCAGGGGCTCCAGGTCCCACAGCCCTGCTCTTCGGGGGAAGGCCCTGCCGTCCCTGCCAATTCACAGTCAGGCTGCCCGTTGCACACCTGGGGAGGGAACAGGATCAAGGTTCCTTTCAAGTCGGCTGGCACAATGGCTCTGTCTCCTGTGCTACCCACGCCCTCTCCCTTCCCTCCCTCCCTCACCAGCTGGAAACTGATGCACAGGCCATCAGGGCAGGAGTATTCTGGGCAGGGAACCCTTGTCCTGTTGGGGCCTTCCCCAGTCATCCCCTCTGCGGGGAGGAGAAGAGAAAACAGTGAGACAAGGAGAACCCACCCCCACCCCCCGACCAGCCTTGGCCTGTGTCAGAGAAACAGTGTCCATGGGGCAGCCCAGCTCATCCTCGCCCTGAGAACAGTCAGAGATCCCACCACAGAGCTGCTCAGGGCTCAGGCACAGCTGGGGAGCCAAACCACAGGGGAAGAAGAGGCCACCGCAGGGGGGCAGCTGGGTGGAGCCTGTGGGCACCTGGAGAGTGTCCTGTTGGGCTCCTGCTCCTCCCACCCTCTCTCTGCAAAGGGGTTGGCAGGGGGAGCCAAAGGCACTGGAAGGGGAGGCTGAGCCAACACGGAACCTGAACCTGGCTCAAAGACACCTCGGGAGGGGTCCTAAAGGGGCAGAGGAGTTGGAGCCCGCGGACAGCTGCCCCCTCCTCCCAGGGCGAGCCTCCTCCCAGGGCGAGCCTCCTCCCAGGGCGAGGTGGCCAGGACAGGAAGGGCTGACATGCAGGGGCACCAAGGGAACTCCCAGGTGTGGTGGGGCGGAGCTGGAGAGGTAGCCCTCCAAACAGGCCCACTCCCCGTGCCCGTGCCCGCAGAGCCCCTGCGCATTCTCTTAGCCCTTCTTGCCCAAATGTGGGCAAAGACAAAGGCCTCTTTCTTCTCTCCCCTGGGCGGGGTAGGGGGACCGCGGGGGCAAAAGTCTTCAAAGAGAGTTTCAGGAAAAGATCAAAGGACACTCTGATGTCGCAGCCCTAAGTCGCTCCCTAGCTGCAGCCCAGGGGGTGGGGCGGGGGTGGAAAGAGACCGGCGGCGCCTGCGGCGCGGCGGCCCGGGCTCTCACCGCAGGCGTCGGGGCCCTCGTCCGAGCCGTCGGGGCAGTGCGGCACGCCGTCGCACAGCTGCGCGGGGGACACGCAGTGCGGGCCGCGGGCGCAGGGCGCGTGGTGCGGCGCGCAGGGCCAGCCGCAGCCAAGCTCGTCGCTGCCGTCGGCGCAGTCCTCCTCGCGGTCGCAGCGCCAGCCGCGCGGCGCGCACTCGCCGCTGCCGCACGGGAATTCGTGGGGGCCGCAGGGCGGCGCTGCTGGGGGCACCCGCGCCAGACCCGGCGGGGTGAGCGGGCTCCCGGCCCGCCCACCTCCGCCGCCCGCCGCCTGGTGCCGGCCCTTCCCGCCCCTTTCCCGAGCCCGGACGGCCCCCACCTCCAGCGCCTCCCCGCGTCCAGTCGCTCCCGCAGTTTGCGCACCCCGCCCCCCACGACTGCTTTTCCAAAACCTCTCTGCCCGTCCAGGAATTCCACTGACCACCCCAACCAGCTCACCTCAGCTGTGGTGGGGGCAGGGGTTAAATGTCCCGACCAGTCCCTCTCAACTCCCCCCTTCCCTTTGTGCATTCTGGTGTCTTGGGGAGGCTGAGTCTGTGTCAGCTCCTGGCCCCCAGCACCTGGCCCCAATGCCTCCCTCTGAGGCGCCCTCCCCACTCTTCTTTCCCAGGCCTCCGGGACTGCAGCTTTCTTACCCCTTTTCCTCCAGGACACTCACCAGGGCTGGCGCTGGCCAGGGGAGTTGGTGCAGTCTCCCCAAAGCCAGCGGAGGGGCCGGGCAAAGTGCCGGCCGGGGGAGTGGGCAGTGAAGGGAAGGGGCAGTGCCCAGGCCCCTCATCGGCTCCATCTGGGCAGTCCCAGACTCCGTCACACAGCAGGATGGCCCCCACGCAGGTGCCATCGAAGCAGGACACCTCCCCAGGAGTGCAGTTCAGCTGCCCTGCAGGGGGAGAAAGGAGGAGCTGGTCCCAAACACTGCCCCGAAAGCCCCTACTCACACATCCACGGGTGGCAACTTCCCAGCAGGAGCCTGAATTGGTGGTGGAGGGGGGAGGCGGGAAGGTTGGGGCTCCCAAGACAAGCCTTGTGGGAGGTGGGGTGCCTTGTGGACTGGAGTCCAGAGCAGAGACCACCCACCCAGACAGGCCTCCTCATCGGCGGCGTCGGGACAGTCGGGATGTCCATCACAGAGCAGGCCGGGGGGCAGGCAGCGCCCATCGGCACAGGCCAGCGAGTCGTGCGGGCACGGGCAGCCTTGCTCATCCGTCCCATCTCCACAGTCGTCCTGCCCGTCACAGAGCAGGGCCAAGGGCAGGCAGTGGCCTGAGCTGCAAGATATCTGCCCCTCCCCACAGCCTGGGGTGGCACAGCCTGGAATGGGGCGAGCAGGCAGGGGCAAGATGACAAAGGGTCCTAGAGAAGCCCCTGCCCCCCGAAAGATCAGAGCAGCCCTGCCCACCAGCTGCAGCTGCTGGCAATGTAAGCCACAGCTCAGGAAGCCACTCAGTTCCATGTAGTAGGAGACACCGCATAGTAGGACAGACATGCATAGTAGGGGAGACCCGTCACTCAGCCATTGCCCCACACAGACAAGGACACTCACCCTCCTCGTCTGAGCCATCGCCACAGTCATCCTGATTGTCACAAAGCCACCCGTGGGGCACACAGTGCCCACCATCCTGGCACGGGGCCTCTCCATCTACACAGCCAGGCACTGGCTCCTCACAGCGGGTCCTGCCACTCCCGCAAAGCCACTGACTCTCCTGGCATGTGCTGAGCACACAGCATCCTGGGATCAGCCACAGCGCTGGGCTCTGGCAGCCCAGGGGCTGGGGCTCCCCTGAGGCCCCCCACTCACCAGTTCCCACAGTCCTTCTGCAGCACAGTCCCCGGCGGGAAAAAGCTGCCCCCTGACTCACAGGGGCAGGAAGCTGGCTCTAAGCAGACTCCTCCTGGGATCACAGAGCGCAGGATCACAAAAGGGGCTCCGCAGCCCCTAGTGCCAGCCCTGTCACCTCCGCCTTGTGGCTCTCTTCCCTCTCCCAGGGCCCCCTCCCCCTGCCTCTTCTGACCCGACTACGCACCATGGAGCAGAGTCCCCTCGGGGCAGAAGCAGCCCTCCACGCAGGCGACAGCCTGGCAGTGCCACCCTGGCTCAGGACTGTGGTCGTGGCAGGTAGGGGGACATATGGGACCACAGGCCTCATACACCTGGCCCCCTTCACACTGCAGAGCTGGGTGGAGAGGAGAGAGGCTGGGGTCACTGAGGTGCAAGGGCACCCAGATGCTACACAGCAGCCCAAGCTGACACTCATGGAGGGCACGGGGGTGCATGGCGGTGACCCTGTGGAGCCCCTCCCAAGGCTGTCTGTGACACGACAGGTCTGCCTGTAGGACAGCAATCTTGGTGTGTCTGGTTCATCTGCAGTAGTGTGCACACCACCCGTTATTTGCCCCTGAATGAATGCACGGCTTGCGTGCAGGCCGGGAGGAGCACCACGAAGGAGCTGAACGGGTGGCGAGATTGGGCAGCAGGGATCGAGGACAGGGCATACTCACGGCAGAGCTCCTGGCTGCGCCAGCGCACATAGAGCCCACGCCGGGCACACTCATCCGCATAGGTGGCAATGGCCGAGCAGAGACACTCACAGTCACCCCCCGAATCGCAGCTGCGGAAGGGATTCTTCAGCCCCTGGAATCCCTCCCCACCCCCAGCTCACCTGTTCCCATGCTGTCCCCAGGCTCGCCCCTCTCACCCGCAGGCGTCGTGCACACACCAGTCGTAGTGCTGCTGCGGGGGCACCACTGCATGGCACTGGGCAAAGAGTGACTGCAGCACCACCCCGCAGCGGGCGCGAGCCCAGCCGGCCCGGTGCGCGTTCACCTGCGGGCACAGCACCGTGGACCAGCCAGACCCCGTCTGCAAGCACCCAGCCTCTGGATCCCCCCCACCCCACCCACCCCGCAGGTTTCTGCAGCTGTCCCCCTCCCTCCCCCCATCCCACCCATGCTCACAGTGCAGGGGTGTGGCAGGTCTCCAGGCTCAGGGCAGAGCGGATTCAGGTGCCAGGAGTGGGCAGCCAGCTCAGCTGTGGGCTCCAGGACCCCCTGGCGGCTCCGCAGGTCGTTACTGGCATCTCCATCAAAGTCCCCGCACAGACCAGACACACGGCCCCGGAAGTGCGGGGACAGCTGCACCAGGACCCGGGTGCCTGGGCAGAGAGGGCAGCAGGGGGCAGCATGTGGAGAGAGAAGACAAGGGTGACTATTCTGTGGGCCTGTTTGACCATCTGCCCAGGTCCCAACCCCCAATAAGGGGTGCTCGTGCCCTCTTTTGCGAGGACGATTGGTGATGATAAGACACCTAGATCTGGAGGGCGAGGGCAGAAGCGGGAGCAGGGAATTCTCCAGAGGCTTGATTCCGGGAGGGAACCGGGCTCCAAGACAGACTGACGCCACCAGCCCCAGAGGCCTTAGTGGCTTTGGTTTTCCTCCATTTCTCAGTAACGGTTATTCCTAAAATGCCTACCGCTTGGGTTTGGGGGGTGGAGTGTTAGGAGATTTCTTTGCATTTCTTCTTTCCCAAACTAGGTATTTTCTAAAGGTTTCTTTGGCGAGGAACTGTTGCTTTTACGTTGAAGAGAAGCATAATTTTAAAAGTATAATTGGGGAGCCCCCACCACTCGTATGAAGAGGAAGTGTTTAAGGGGGAGTCAGCCTCCTGACACGAAGGCGGGCATGGGTCAGATGGTTAAGGTTAAGGGTAGGGGCCTGACCTCCATCCCAGAACAGGCTGAAGCCCAGGCGGGTTGTGAGCAGCAGGAAGAGACCAGCACGACGCAGGCTCAGCCCAGGGCCCGTGTAGACCTTGGGGAGCGTTATGCTCACCCCATTCACCGTCACTGCCCGGCCTGTGGAGGAAGAGAGGCTTTCAGGCCCTGCCGTGGAGGAGAAGGGCTCCCAGATCCCCAGGAGGCCCTCTCCAGCCTGCCGTCCAACCTTCCTTCTGTTTCTCTAGCCGTGGGACCTTGGGCAAGTCATTAGGCCTCGCTGGGCCTGAATGGAGCCTTCCCAGAATTATGGTTCCCAAGCAAGAGGAGACAGGAGACGCATCAGCCCCGCTGAGCTGATGGTGAGCAGTGGGGAACCGCAGGCCGTGGTCACCCGTGCAGAACTGTGATGCCACCCAGCATGCCCCTCCCTGGCAATGCCACCCTTCGGTGTTACGGTCACCTCTGAGCATGTGCACAATGGTGCTCTGTAGCTGCACGGTCAGCGCCTTGGTGCAGGTGAGGCCACTGGCCCCACAGGGCAGGTTCTGGGCAGAGACTGTGAACTGGCCGCTGGCCTCTCGCACCAGCAGATATTCACAGGCTCCAGGGAAGGTGAAAGCCAGCCCATCGAATGTCACATAGTGGGGGGCCCCCGATGCCTGGCACCATCCACTGCACTGGCGGCTCGTGCAGTGCCACTGCCGACCCTGGCACACGCTGTGGGGGGTGGGAGAGGGGACAGAGTCATGAGGACCCAGAGCTGTATCCAGGGGATGAAGCTGGTCCAGGTTCTGAGCAGTTCCAGACAGACCCTCAACTTGGGGGATTCCTAGAGCGCTCCCACTGCCCAGGCCAGTCCGGGTGCCCCCCGCACACCCATCATCCCTGTCCAAGGGGCATACCAAATATTGCAATCCTCCTGGATGGTGGCGTTGGGCGGGTACCACTGCCCGCCGTGACGGCAGGGACAGAGCTCAGGAGGCACACAGCGCTCGTTCTGGGCAGAGGCCGGGGACAGAGGGGCACCTTGGAGGGCTGCCTGACCCACCACCCACTATCTCAGACAGCCAGGGGACTAGGGCGGTGCCATGGTTAGGGCAGCCCCCACGGTGCCCCATGCGGCCCCCTCCCAGACTTACCAGCAGCACAGTGCCGGGGGGACAGACACAGCTCCCCCTGCTGTCTGGGGGGCAGGAATGGTTGGCATGAGCGCTGTCACAGGTGAGGAGGCAGGCACCAGGGACGTAGACAAGCTCGCGGGGGCAGAATGTCCGCTGGGGGCCGCAGCGGCGAGCAGTGCAATTCCAGAGACCCCTCTCTTGACAGACACTGCCCAGGTCCGGTGGGGGGGGGCGGTAACGTAAGAGGCCCAAGGCAGGACTCACCTCCGGGCGCCTGGTCCCACCTGGGAGAGTCTCAGGAACCCGGAGGGTCCAAGCCCCTAATGTAGACTCTGGAGACCTGAGTGTCTCACCGCCACACCCCAGTTACGAGCACAGGAAGTGGGGCTGCCCCCAGCACCAGCCACACCTGGGATGGGCATAGTCACCCCTTCCCGCCCCAGTTCCAATAGGGCCATTCTCTGGGCTCTGAGGTCCTTGAAGAACCCCCATTCCCAGCCCGGGTAGGAGAGGGATTCTCTAAAGTCTCACCCTCACCCACCAAGTCCTGACCCCTGGCCCTGCCTCCACAGGTCCAGAACTGGCCTTTACTTCTCCCTAACTTTTGGAAGAGTCTCTGGGCCACACTCATCCCGAACTCGGAGATCTGGGTTCCAGTCCTTCCTCATTAACAAGCTATGTGACTCTGCAAGCCGTTTGGCCTGGTCAAGCCTCAGTTTCCTCATCTGAAAACTGGGAACAATTCTTCCACTTCCTACTTTCTTAGATTACTGTAAGAATTCAGGAAAATTAAATAAGATCATGAACAAGAGTGCTTTATAGGCCTGAAGTGCTATCAGTGCTCTCGGCCTGCGTGTGCATGCCATGCCCTGAACCCACAGGGCTACGAGCCCCGCCCCTTTTCTCTAAGCTCCACCTCCTCATCCCCAAGCTCTTTGCGTTCCCCCAAGACCACCGCCCTCACCAGTGGTTGCAGTCCTTCATGGTGGCACTGCCAGGGGCATAGCGTTGAGTTCCGAGCTGGCAGGAGCACAAGTTGGGGGGCACACACTCGCCCTCGGGGTCCCATAGCAGCCCTGGGGGGCAGTTACAACCAGCCACACAGCTGCCCAGCTCCCCACAGTCTTCTGGCTCCCCACAGTTCTGACCACACGCCGGGGCACACTCCTGGTACTCCTGGCCCCCAGGACACAGGACAGCTGGGCAAGGAGACACACGCGGGTCAGGGACGTAACTGCTGCTGCTCTGCCCACCCTTCTGGAATTCGCAGCCCCTGTGCCTCTGGAAGAAGGCAAACTCGGCAATATGCCAAGGTCAGAGGCCCTCCTGGGGACCTTCCCTTGCTGTGAAGCTTTTGGATCCCTGCAGGCTACTCCTAGAAGGGGGCTGGGAGGAGGAGCCTGGGGCTGGCTGGCTGAGCAGACTCACGACAGAGTGTCTGTGTCCTCCAGAGAGACGGGACACCCTCCTGGGCACAGCGACGAGCAAAGGCAGCAAGCACAGGACACAGGCAGTCCTTGCCAGGAGCACAGCCACACACGGCTGCCAAGCAGCGCAGGTGGAACGGCTCCCTGTCCACCAGCCCTTGGCACTCCTTGCGGAGAGAGGAGGCAAAAACTGAGCCAGCTCCTCCTCCACAGATTCCCCCGTCCACTCTGGTCCCCACTGCCACCTCCCTGTGCTCGGTAGCCCTGCCCACGGGCAGGGAGCAGGGCCCTCCCAGCAGCCCAAGAGAGCAGAGCAGGTATTGGCCCCATCTTACAGGCGCAAACAGGAGCGCCCCCAATCTGGCTACCTGGAAAGTTGGGCCATGCAGGACGGCACAAGCTGCCTCGGCAAAAACATGGCGCTGAGTGTGGGTGCTGCAGGGGGAAAGTGGGGCACTGTCTTCCGAGGGGCACCCTCTCTCGCCTGCCACCTGGAACTTGCTAGCAAAGGCTGCAATGCTGGTCTCCACATCGCCAGCCGGTGTCAGGAAGTCATCTTGCTGGTTCCAGGTGAAGGTGCCACACAGACCCTGCACCTGGGCCACAGGAGTGGGGGTGGCACAGTCAAATCCGGGCCCCCTGCAGCCTTGCCCCGCCACTCACCTGCCCCCCAGCACACCTGGTGTGCGTGGCGCGGGTCCAGAGTGATGTAAGCTGCCGGGTCAGACACTCCCCAGAGGACCTGGGCCCCGGGCCAGCGCAGCAGCAGAAAGGTGGAGGAGGCTCGGGAGACACTGAGGCCCTTAGGCCCATTCCACGGCAAGCCCACATCCTGCCCATCCATCAGTACGGCCCCTGGAATAGGGAGCCTGTGAGGGGCTGCCCCCGCAGGGCTGGGCCGATGAGGACTGGGGGTGAGCACATTGCAGGAGGGGGCTGGCTACCTGAGTCTCTGAGCTGGATGTGGGTGTCCCCCAGCGAGACAGAGATGGCGTGGAGGCAGCTCCCAGCGTCACAGGCCCCATGCTCCAGCACAATCAGCAGCTGCCCCTTCGAGAAGTCCTGGGGCAGATGTTGAGGAATGGGGTGGGGTGGGGGTGGGGACGACCCGGGGAACAGGGTCTGGTCTGCCCCTTCTCCCGTTCCACAGGACACCTACAGCACACACCTGGAGCCAGACCCCACCCATCACATGGGCTGACCACCTTCTTGCCAGCCAGACTCTCTGCAAGGTGTAGGGCTTAACTCTGACAAGCGCGGGCACTTGTGAGTACCTGTGTGTGCGTGCGCGCTCCTGTGTGTGCGTCTCCATGTTGGAGCAAGATGCCTCCCTTCTCTCTCCCTGTGTGTATACACATGCTACGTCTAT
The DNA here is from genome assembly GCA_028646485.1 of Cryptoprocta ferox. Taxonomy (NCBI): domain Eukaryota; kingdom Metazoa; phylum Chordata; class Mammalia; order Carnivora; family Eupleridae; genus Cryptoprocta; species Cryptoprocta ferox. The sequence goes on along the minus strand of CM053559.1, from coordinate 94,598,960 downwards.
GTGCACTCGCATGAGGCTGCGGCATATGTACACACCTGTTTGTATCTACGGCCCTGAACTTGGTAAGTCACCTAACCACTGGGGGAAGCCTAGAGAGGAAGGAGAATCCATATTTGTCAGGGGTTGTTTTGCAGGAAACAGCCTGTGATAAGCCCAGCCTGCCCCCTCTGTGAGAAAGTACTGTGAGGATAGGTTTTGCTTCGGGCCCCTCAGCTAGGGTGGCAATGACAGAAGAACGTTCTCAGGAACCTAAGGAGGGGTGAAGACCGGAAGGGGAGGGTGGGGGTGGGGGTGGGGGGCTCCGCGGCGAGCCATCCTCCCTCCAGACTTGGTTCTCTCTCCGCTTTTCCCGGGATGATTCTGTGTTTCTCGCTGATTTATGTGGTTTCCTGACAGTCACCTCTCCCCCACAGCACCCCCAAAAGGGCTTCTCCCAGAGTTCATCTCCTACCCACCTGCACCAGGCTGGAGCGGCAACCTGGGCTGCCGCGGAAGGAGAAGCTCCGCCCATCGAAGGTGACGTAATGCCCGTCCCCGCCCACCGCGCACTCGGCTGGGCACTGCGCCTGCGCGCAGAGCCAGCGGCCGTCCTGGCACACGCTGTGGGCACACGGGGCGGGCAGCGCCCTCCGATTCAGCTCCACGACCTCCCGCCCCCAGCCCCGCGGCCCCTCCCCTCCCCCAGTAGCCCCTCCAACTCTCTTAGGCACGGAGGTCAGCTGGGGGAGGTCGCTGGCTCGGTCCTTAAGCGGGGCCATCAATTTTATGTCGTGAGAGGTCACCGGCCCCTTGTGAGGGGCCCCCAAGGGGAGGCAGGTTGAGGGGACCCCGCCGCTTCCAACCCCAGCCAAAGGGCCAGCGAGGCCCGCGGACCCACCACGGGTTGCAGAGCTGGCGCACTGTGTCCCCAGGGGCGTAGCGCTGGCGCCGGTGGTAGCAGGGGCAGCGGGCCGCAGGGACACAGAGCACGCCGTCCCAGAAGAGGCCAGGCGGGCACTCGCAGCCGCTCACGCACGCTTCCTGGCAGGACCCCTCCCCTCCCTCGCCCACTGCCGAGCAGCTGGGCGGGCAGGCCGAGGCGCAGTCAGAGTACAGCTGACCCCCAGGGCACAGGCGCTCTGTGGGCACAGGAGTGGGCTGTGAGGTCCGAGGGTCGCCCTCCTCCCGCCAGACCCCGCTCACCACAGCCCGGGTGCTCAGGAGGTGGCCACAGGGCTGCAGTCAGTCCCCAATTCCGCAGGGTGGGGAGGCCAGGGCCTATGCAAAGAGGGTCAGGCACCAGACCTACCGCAGAAGCCTGGCTTCCTCCAGCCCACGTGGATATGCTGCTTGGCACACTCTTGGGCATAGTTGGCCAAAGTGGTGCACACGGCCTCCTGTCGGCCCTCACGCCCACTGCCTGCTGGGGCCCCAGAACAGTAGGCAAAGAGGCAGGCCTGGTGGTACTCAGCAGGGGGGACCTTCAGAGGCAGAACAGGCTCTCAGTCAACCAGCCTCACCAGCACTCCCTCCTCTTGCTTGGATCATGCCCTGACTTACGATCGATCGAAGAGAATGAGCACCAGAAGGGAGCTCTGAGATCATACAAACACACGAAGCACTGCCAGGACTAGATTCCCTGTTTGGCACCTCTCTAGCACCCCCTGCTCCCCGCCTCCCTAGTGGTGGTTACCGCCTCCACCACCACCCATACCTGAGCATGGCATTCCCTGAATGGACTGTCCAGGAGCTGGTGGCACACATCCTGGGCTTCCGCCTCCAGCTGGCCAGCTTCCATGCCTGCCTCTGTGCCTCTCAGGGGGTCCTCACAGCCCTGGGCCGCTTCCACAGCATCCAGACACCCAGGCTAGAGACCATTGGAGTCAGGTCAATGGGCTGGGATGAGGGACATTAACCGGGACACCAGGAAAGTGGCCACTACCCTCATGGCTGCTTCAAGTCCCCATTGTCATGGCCACCAGCCCTGACATCCTGGAGCTTCTGGGAGCAAGAAAGTTGTGAGCCTGGGTTGGGTGTAGGGGAGCTGGGTCCCATCAACCCACAGGCAGGAGGTTTGATAACCAAAACTGGTCAGTGACCGGGTCACTGAGTGCGTCCCTTGGGTGATCAGTTCACCCAGACGCCATGGGCAGCACCTTCAATTCCATGGGACCCAGAGCCTGCCCCCCCGCCAAGGATCTGGGAGAGGGCCAGGCCCTGTCCCAGAGAAAAACCAGTGATGAAGACAGAGAGCAAGGGCTTGGAGATGTCAGAGAAGCCAGGAGTGGGGGGCCAACTGGGGAGCAGGGCAGGGAGCCCAGGCTCCCTGAGGGCTGCAGTCTCACCTCTGAATCAGGGAGCCTCCAAGAATTCCCAAAGGTGGCAGCTAACACAGCCAGCCTCCCTCCTGGCTCCAGGAAGTCATCTGGGGAAGCGGGAGGCAGAAGTGCTGTCTCTGGGGCCTCCAGTCTCTCCTTCCCTCCCAAACCGGCAACCAAGTCACGCCCACTTACCCTCAGGCCGGCCACTGTAGACCCCACAGAGACCTTGAGTTTGTCCCTGGAGCTCGTGGTCCACAGAAATGGAGACTGAACTGGACCTGTCCAGCCGCACGACGACCCCCAGGCCCCCCGACAGCACGAGCCAGTCCCCTTGCCATTGCAGGCTCAGCCCTGGGCAGGGAGAAGGAAGGAGTCACACTCCCTACTCTTCCCATCACACCAAGGCTCAGACTGCCCAGGGAAGGAGAGGAGACGGAATTCTTACAATTCGAGAGAGCTCTGCCCTTGACACCCTTTAAAGGAGAGGCGATAGGTTTCCCATCAGAACGGTCCTTGGGAATGTCGTGGACACTATGGATGTTCTCACAAGTAAATGACAGAGCTCACGTGCGCGCCCACACACAACCCCACCCCACCTCACTTCATGGACTGAAAACCAGGACACAAGTTCTGGTAGGACAGAGGCCCATCTAGCAGCTCAAAAGCCCTTCCTCACAGCACTGGTGGTGGTGGGGGGACAGACTCAAAGGGGTTTTTGTTTTTTCTTTTTTTTAAGATGTTATTTTGTTTGTTTAAGTTTCCTTATTTTGAGAGAGAGAGAGAGAGAGAGAGCGAGCATTAGCAGGGGGAAGGGGCAGAGTGCTAGCAGCACAGAGCCCAATGTGGGGGCTCCATCTGTCGGAACCATGAGGTCATGACCTGAGCCAAGATCAAGAGTCAGACACTTAACCAACTGAGCCACCTAGGCACCCCAAAATTTTATTTTTAAAATAATTCCTCTACATCCAACATGGGGCCCCAACTCACAACCCTGAGATCAAGGGTCCCATGGTAGCCAGGTAACCTCAAGACCCAGAGGTTAAGCAGAGGTACTTGCCCCAAGCCACACTGTAAGGGGGTGAGTGGGGTGGCTTGCAGGAGTAAGGTGGGAGACTAGGTCGTGGCCCCTCAGCAGGCTCCCCAGTTTCCAAATACCTCCCAACAGCAATGGGGCTGGGGCAGCAGGCTCCCACCCAACTGCCCCTTTTGCTGACCCCTGCCCTGGGGGGGTAGGCAGACTGTCCCAGAGGAACGAATGGGGCCCTGAGCAGTGTCCTGCTCCCTACAGCTCCCTTACCATGGAGCAGCCGAGACTCCCCATCGGGTATCAGCTGCCCATTCACAGAGACATTTTTACCCTGGATCAGCACCTCCTCGGGTCCCATCATTACCCGGGCCTTCGGGGAGACACAGAGTGGAAGAGGTGTTCAGTGGCTTGCCTTCCCCCATGTCCAGCTCCCTCCCTGTGCCCTTCCCATTCTCCCTCCCTCACCAGCTGACAGTGCCCAGGTTGGGGGCAATGCCCCCTGGGCGTGAGATGGACAGCCCAGGTGGAATCCGCAGCGCCCGCCAGCAGGTAAGTGCAGCGGCCCAGGAAGTGGTAGTGGCGCCCATCAAAGGTTCGGTAGCCGAAGCCTGACCAGGTGGTGCAGGTGGCCGCGGGCTGCTGGCGCTGGCTCCAGAACTGGGCCACGGCCCCCGCCAGGGGCTGCAGGGACGCTGGAGAGGGAGCGCTGCCTGGAGGAGATGCACCAACTGTGAGCCTCTGAGTGCGAAGGCGGGAGGGTGGAGGAGGAGGACACGGGCTTCTCCCAGAGCGGGAGGCAGGTGGAGGGTTCATGGTCCCTCTGGTGGGCCAGGATGGGAGGTGACTCATCTGAGAGCACAGGGGAGTGGACAGGGGCCCTGCAGGAAGGCCCAGAGCTCAAGAAATCTATGGGGTAGCCCCTGCAGGGGGAGAAAGTGGCGGCCAGGACCGCAGACCCACCTGGGAAGTGTCGGCCAGGGCAGCTGAGGCAGGCCTGGGAGCTGCCATCCCGCCAGCTGTGTCCCCAAGGCCAAGCGCAGCACTCCTCCAGGCTTCCCGCAGAAGCATTAGCTGAGCCTGCCTGCAGCTGGCACTGCCGCGTGGCAAAGCAGTGGCCCCCAGGGCTGGCGCCTGCAAGGGCTGCGGTGGATAGAGGGAGAGAATGGGGCGGCCCAGGCAGTCAGCCTGGGCCCAGCTTCCCTCCCCAGGCAGCCTCCACGAAACCACAGATCTGGGCTAATGGCAGGTGCTTACCCAGAGTGCAGTGGGTGCCCCCCCAGCCTGGGCAGCAAGCCCGCACTGTCCGGTTCCTCGCAGCAGGCCGGGTTTCTGGGGGCCTGGGTCCGCCGAGCAGGCAGCAGGGAGAAGATGTTAGTATTCAGCCCAGTCCCTTCCCTGTCCCTGAGAATGGCCTGGGACATTTAATCCGGTCATCTATTCTCTGAGCGGCTTTCTCATGTAATTTCCCTTCCTGGTCTTGATTTCCCCTCGTGCAAAGTGAGAGTGATATTGGGAAGGCAGACTGGAGGATAGGCACGGGGGGCAGACATGGTACCTCCCCGCTCTGCCTGCTCCCCTAGTTGCCTGTCCCCAGCCCCACACCCTCCACTCTTCCTGAGCCCAGCCAGACCTACTTCCCAAATGCCTGCCTCTCCAGGGCACTGGCCAGTTTCACCCCCCCTCCATGTTGGCTCCATTGCTCCCTGCGGCCCAGCGGCCAGCCCAGACTCTGACCCTCACTCACTTGTAGACTGGGCAGAGCCCTGCACGTCCACTCCAGGACGGGTCGAGTTGCCAGCCCAGGCGCTGGTAATGGTAGAGGCTGGTGCAAGGCACCAGGTCCTCCTGACGGGGGGTCACTTCCTCGTCCACCAGGAAGGTTTCCATCCGCTCACACCACCGCCTGCCCACAGATGGGGAATGACAGCCACTGCCCCCAGCCCTTCTATTGCCAAGAAGCCCTGCCCTGGGATCCTGCCCGCGGAATAGTTAGTGAACTGAAGAGGAGGCTGAGTGGGAGTAAGAAGCAGGGCGGGACGGGGGGTGGGGGGTGCTGTCTGGCTTCCCCAGAGGGTCCTGTTCATGAGGCAGGAGAAGAGGATCTTAGTCAGAGGGGCCCCAAGCTGAGCTGCTCACCCGTTAGCCAATGCCCATGCCATCCCAAAGAGGAAGGCAGGGAGCAGCATAATGCCCCTGCCCCGTCACCTCGGGGGGACTAAGAGGCTTGGGCTTGGGGAAGGTGACGCTGTGGCTGGTGAGCAGAAAGGCCAGTGCTGGCCGTCCCCCCTCGCCCCACGCCACGGTCTACTTCAGCCGGGTGTCAGTGTGTCCAAGGCAGCCCAGACAGTGACAGCGAGGCCCATGGGGCTGGGGAAGCTTTATCTCAGCCCCATGCCCCAGGGGCACCAGCTGCTCGGAACCAGATTGGACCTGCCTGCACATTGCGCAATCCCCTCAGAGGCCAGCTCTCCCTGGAAACCGTCCCCTTCCTGCCCCTGTGTGTGTGTGAGTGTGAGCTCAGTGGGGGAGTGCATGTGCCCCAGGCCACAGCCAGACACTCGGAGCCTCTGATATTTTTCCACCCTCAGGCTGTACCACAAACTAACTCGGACTCCGGACAAGCCACCCTCTCTTTCTGAGCCATAATTTCCCTGCGAGTAAAAAATTCAGGGGCTTCCCAGGGATGCTTGGGTGGGACTCAGGGGCTCCCCTTTGAGATTGTGTATATGCACATTTTTCTGAGGATAGTTCCTTAACTGTAATTAAATGCTCGAGAGGAGCTATGACCCCACAAAATGGTCTTCCAGCCCTAAAATTCTGACTTTATGAGTCTCTCCCTGCCCCCCTCTCCTGCCTCTTCCTGCCCCCTCTCCTGCTAAGCACTGGTGAAGCCTGGACCAGTGAACAGAAAGAAGGAGCGGAGTTTCCAGGCTGGTGGGACTGCGTGGAGGTAGGGGGAGAACATGGGCCCTTTTCTCAGTGACCTGACTTCTTACTGGGGGTGATTATGTGTGGCTGGCTGGGTTCACCCTTCACCCCGGTCTCCTTCTAAGAGAGTCTCCTAGGGTCCCGCTCAGGAAGCCTGGGCAGGGGAACACAGCAAGCCTCAGGGAGGAGCGGAGGAAGCGGCAAGGGTAGGAAGTGGGGAGTCGGGGTAGGAGACAGAGGGGCCTGGGAGCCAGCCCCCCAGCCCTGGGGGCAAGGCAGCCGGATGGGGATAATCTGAGCATCCGGTTGGGGCAGCAGGTGGCCCATGTGAATCCTGGTTACATCTTGGTTACCAGCTCCCAGGACACCCAGGCTGGAATGTGGCCTGGCCCTTAGATTCCATCCCCTAAAGCTGCTGTCCCACTGGGCATTTCACATAGTTACCCCACCTAGGGCGAGGAGGCTGCTGGGAAACCAGAGCCATGCTAGGCATTTCTCCTGGGCCCACCTTTGGTCCTCTAGCCCAAAGAGGGTTCAGGGGCCCTCAGGGATCTCTCAGTGGGGTGCTCTGAAAAGGCCAGGGTCCGGCCATGGACACATTGGTGTTCCCAGTCTCTCACGCGTGTGCCCCACACACTCTCCCCCTGCTGCCTCACGTGCTTACACCCCTGCTGCAGGTCTCACAAGGGCAGACAGGTGCGCATGCCCCACCCTAGCACACGGTGACCCCCTTGTACTCCCAAGGCCATGCGCCGGCTGGGCACTGGCTTCTGAGGCGGCCCATCCTGGAGGTAGAAGAGCCTTTCCCATCTGATTCCAAGATGCCTAGTGCTCTTCCAAGCTACCACCTGCTCCCACGCCTCCCCAAAACATCAACAAATACTGATGGTGTCCCTTGCTGTGTGCTGTGCTTCTCCTCCAAGGACTACACTCCCAGCTTTGGATTCTAACCACCGCTGATGAGGCTGCGCTGGGATTGGAAAAGAAACCCGAGTCACAATCCCCCTTTCCCCTAAAGGGGGCAGGAGGGAGGAAGCTGGACACCCGGGGAGATTGGAGAAAGAGATTAGGAGAGGAGAGGGCGCCTGGAATAACCAGCCCACATTTCAGCTCCAGGAGCACAGGATGCAGGGAGCTTTCCGGAAGAGTCAGGTGCCCGGGTGACAAGGCCAAAGAAAAACATCATAACCGGGGGCAGGGACCCCCCAAGTCCCTCCAGGAGCCGGATCTGAGGGCCGAGGGCATCCCTCCACACCTAACTGGTACAGGTTTCCAGGCCAGGAGGAGGGTCAGCCCCCACTCCGCCCCAAGAACTCTCCCCTCTCGGCAGCCCCCTCCCCCGGACCCCGCCCTCGAAGTCCCCGCCTAGCCCGCTCCCGCCTCACCCCCTGGTGCCTCTGAGCCAGCCCCGCCTTCTCCCTGGGGACCTGGCTCAGAGCCCCCCTCCCCAGTTTCTACTTCAAAAGACCCGTTCTCGGCAGGCACTGGGGCCCAGCTCAGTCTCCTCGGGCCATCCCTCGCTGGCCCCAAGGGACCCGGCCCGCGACGCCGGTGTCGGACCGGGTGCTCCGAAATCGGGGTCTGGGATCGTGGGTCTGTGTGGATCCAGGTGGAATCCGGGCGACGAGCAGGGGAGGGTCTGAGTTTCCCAGACCAACCCCACAGACCGACAGCCCATGGACTCAATCCCACAGCGAGGCGCCGCACTGGTACGCTCCCGGGGGGCACTCGGCGATTCACAGACAGCAACGCACTCACTGGCTCCCCTCCCCCGAGCACGCCCCCTCCTCTCCCCCTCCCCAACTCCTCACCGCACCCCCTCCCCCCGCGCTCCACCTTTCCCCTGGCTCCTCCCTCGGCGCCTGTGAGCACCCTCCCTCGCAGCCCGCTTGCCCTTCCTCCCTGCCTCCTCTCCCTCCTCCCCCCTCCCCCCACACTCCTCCCTTCCCTTCCCCCTCTTCCCTCCCCCCCCCTCCAAGGCTTCCACTTTCCATCACCTCCTCGGGGCCGTCGTCCCTCCGCACCGTCACCTGCCCGCCGAACCCGGCTGTGCGCCCTCCCGCGACCCCACTCCAGCACACCCCTGCCCCTACCGCCCCCACGGGGTGCCCCGCAGCTCCCCTCCAGCTTCCGCGCTCCCCTCCCCCCTGCCGGGCGCCGCTTCCCCGCTCCCGCTCCCTCCGCGTCTTTTCCTCTCCCCTCCCCGCGAAGTTTCGGGGCTGTCAGTCTGTCAGTCTTTCGGGCAGTCGGCACCCGAGCTACAGGCAGCGGGCGCCATTGCGAGCAGAGCCGGCTGGGGCAGGAGGCCGGGGCGCCTGGGTCCCGCCAGCGGCGGGGACACCCGACCAGCCCGCCCGCCAGGTACGGGCCGTGGAGGCGCCCAGCGGCAGACGGCTCCGCCTGCTTCCCCTTCTACACCGACACTCAGTCACTGCCCGCTCCGCGCAGGTGACAGCCCCGGGGGTGGGGGCGCTGCGAGCGCCGGAGGGGGTGGGGTGGAGTTGGGGGGGAAAGAAGGGGCAGGGGAGGGGCAGGGGCTGGAGAAGGGAGGGGAGGGGAGCGAGGGCCTGGCTTGGGGGGTAGTGACGGTAGTGGAGAGAAGCAGGAAGACCGGGGATCTGGAGGGAGGGGCGGAGGCTGGGGCGAGGGCGCCCGGTGGGAGTCCGGTGGGAAAGGGGTGGGAGGCTCCCGAGGGGGGAGGGAGTGTGGGAGGGGGGAAGGGGGGCGACACGGCGCCGGGGTCGGGCCGTTGGGGAGGGGCGGGAGGGAAGGGCGCTGACAGGTGAGCCCGGGGAGGGGCCGGGAGGTGGACTGAGGGCCGGGCGAGGAGGCTCTGGGGAACAAACGGAGGCGGGGAGGTGGGACGGGAGGGGTCTAGTCGGGAGGAAAACTTGCGGGGGGGGGGTGCAAGTCAGCGGGGAGCAGAAATGGGGAAGGGAGCCCCCGAGAGACAGGGGAGGGGAGCGGAGGTGTGTGGGGAGGCAGGGGTGGGGAGGAGGAGGGTCGGTGCGAGGGTCCCGAGCGAGCGGTAAGCCGCTGACGCCCCGGGCTCGGGGGAGCCTGGGGACAAGGGAGGGATCTCGGGGAGCGGGCTGGAAGGGGGAGGGGAAGAGCGGTTCTAGGGACTGCGGACCGGGAGGGTAGGGAAGCGAGAGCCTGCTGGGGAGGCAAAGGGGGAAGGGAGACGGGGGCCTCGGAGGGGAAGGCGAGCTGCAGGAGGGAGGGATGGAGGGAGGGAGGAGGATGGTGTGGGGAGAGGGGAGGAGGGCTGGGGAGGGGGGAGGAGGGAGGGAACTGAGGTGAAGAGAGGAAAGGAGAAGGAAGGGAAACCAGAGTGGGGGAGGAGAGGGAGAGGGGAGGGGAGTGCGGGGTGAGGGAGAAAAGCGGGGAGGCGGAGGGCGGCGTAGGGGAGGAAGGAAAAGAGGAGGGGGAAAGGAAGGGAGAGGGTGTGCAGCCGGGGAGGGGGATGGAGCCTGGGGGGAGAACCAGGAGGGAAGGGAAAGGCGGCCCTGAGCCGGGGGAGGAGGAGGGGAGCCCAGTCGCGGAGAATGCCCGGAGCTGAGGGTCAGGGGGGCGGTGGCTGGGGAGGGCCTACCGGAGGGGCCGGGAGGGGCTGGCCCGGCTGTGAGCAGGGGGAGGAGCCGGAGGGGCGGGGCAGGGGGCGGATCCGGGGAGCCAGCCAGCTTCGGTGGGGAGAGAGGGCGGAAGGCAGAGGGAGCGGGGAGAAGGGAGGGGCAGAGGGAAGGCTGCCAGAAATGGGGGGGGGGAGGGTAGTCTGCTGGGGGAGGGGCAGGGAACCCGCTGGAGGAGGAGCATTGTAGGGGCTCGGGGGCGGGGTGTCCCTGCCAGGGGAAGCCCTGAGCCGGAGGGCGGTGGTTTTGAGGTAGGGTTTTGGGGAGAGGAAGCGAGAGCCATTTCCTGCCTTCTGCAGAGACCCTCCTCTGAGGGCCTCCCCCACCAGTTGCCCAAGAGTGACACTCACCTCCGCCCCCCACTCCCCATCCCCCGGCTGGCTCCTATTTCACCAGCTCCTGCAGTGACAGCTGGAGGGCCCTGGAGATGGAGTTCCCGGCTCCCCACCCAGGTCTTCCACTCTCCACCCTCTCCCCAGAGAATCGATTGATTCCTGACGTCCCCAGGCAAGGGCACTGTGGGGTGGGGAGCCCTGGAGGGCTGGGCCTGGTTCAGAGACCTGCCAGGTGAGGGTGGGGGTGCAGCTGATTTCTCTAGAGCCCAGAAGAGCTTGCAGAAATGGCTTCAAGGCCTTCACCTTGGCCTTCGAAGATCTCTTTGCTTTCTGAAACCCATCTTCCCTCTTTCCCCTTTACTAGTACCTGGGGACATCACTTTTGGGGCTCCTGGGGGGATAGCTGATGGGGGGAGGTTGGGCAGAGCCAGGGCCCGGGTGGAAGCTATCCGGAGAGGAATGTGAACAAGGGTGTGTTCTCTCCTTAGGGTCCGTGGCCTGATCCCCCAGGAGCAGCTACCCTGGGTTGCCATGAGAGAGACCTTTGAGGCCCTCAGCTCCCTGGGTGAGCCAGCGGCGCTGGGGGGAGCCTGGGTGGTGGGAGGCAGGATTCAGGGGCATCCTACGCCCACTGCTTCCCTACAGTTCGGACTGCAACCCCGAGACTCCAGGGACCAGTGGGGGCCTTTAGGGCAGCGTCCTTTTCCGTTTTATCAGGGTGTATTTGTTAATGTTTATTTTTGAGAGAGACAGAGCGCAAAAGTGGAAGGGACAGAGAGAGAGAGAGAGAGAGAGAGACAGAATCCGAAGGAGGCTCCAGGCTCTGAGCTGTCAGCACAGAGCCCGACGCGGGGCTTGAACCCGTGAACCGTGAGATCATGACCTGAGCCAAAGTTGGCCGCTTAACGGAATCACCCAGGCGCCCCCTTATCAGGGCATATTTGAACGCCTGGCCCTGTGGAGGTTGTGCGGGACTGCATGCACACATGCTCACTCACAGAGCACAAATATTTAGACCTATTCTATCTCTTCCTTTACCTGCCCTTGACTCAGTGCAAAGGGGCTGAGGTTGATACCTGCCCAGGCTGTTGCAGAGCCTGGCTGTCCCTTGTCATGTTGGCTAGAGACCCTTCCTTCCCAGGCAAGTTGGAAAACGCCCCTTGGCTTTTTTGGGCAGGGAAAGAGCCCCTCCCTTTGTCTCCTGTTCTGTCCTGGAGGCTTTACCTGGTCCCATCCTTCCACCTGTAACAGGATTCTCTGTGGGACAGCCGGAGATGGCCCCCCAAAGTGAGCCTGGGGAAGGGTCACATGATACCCAGGAGCAGATGTCCCCTCCCAGGGAAGACAGCGTGCTGGGCACAGGCTCAGGTAAGTAGGTGGGGGACCATGAACAGTGGCTCCGGGTAGAATCCACCTTTCCTTCTTCAAGTGCCAGGGTGCTACTCTCGTTATTTGGTCAGTGACAATAGACAAAGATCCCTGCCTTCCAGGAGCTTCTCCTAGCGAGGGCAGACAGTCAGCAAACAAATATAAAAATATGTGTACTTATAACCTGTGTCAGAAGGGGAAATGTGCTGGGATGGGGGGCAGGGAGGAAGCCTGAGGTGGGGGGTGGGGCAGGCTGCAGGATTAAATAGTGAGAGTGAGAGGAGGCTCCACTGGGAAGTCAAGATTTGAGCAAGATTTGGAAGGGGTGAGGGAGGCGGCTAAGCAGCTCCTGGGAGAAGACGCCTAGAGCAGGCGTGCGTCTGGCTTCTTGACATTCTGATCTTCTGCAGTGATCTGCCCGGAACTCGGGTCCATCTGGTGGGTCTGTAGCCCTCCTCCTAAGAGTGTCCTGTAAGCCTCAGGGTAGAGACCTTGCCGTGCTTCCACTGCCTCACACACATATTCCAGAAGCTACTCAACAGCTGCAGCTCTTGCAAGGCTCTTGCAATGCCAACCCCGCACGGCCTTTGCAGCTGCCCTGCTTGGAGGAGCAGGAGGCTGCCCCTGGGGGCAGCTGGGAAATTCAGTCCCTGCGGTCCCAGGATGGTGGGACAGGATCCTGCCAGTAGGGCTGGGACTAGGGTCTCAAAAGCCCCTGCACGGTAGCACCAGTGGGGACGTCTGTCCATCTGTGATGTCTCTGGAGTCCTTGAGGTGGCCTGTTCTCTGCCAGGGCACGAGCCCCCCAGACCAGAGGAAGGTGCCCAGATTGATGAAGCTGAAGCTCCCTGCAGAGGAGACCAGAAGGCTGAGCCCCCCAGCTCCTGTCCAGGTGAGTCCTCCCCACTCCCGAGCCCGCCAGGGGCCCAGGCAGAGGGGACAGGGGCCTTGTAAACTCCCAGGCTGGTTTGTGTGGCCACTCCAGCCCCTTCCCACCTAAGACGACCCAGTCCCCAGCACCTTTCTGCCGTAGAGCTTCAAGCCCCCAGAGAGAATTCCGAGTCACAGACAACAGGAATGGGTGAGGCTGGTCACCCAGAGACACCGACCCTCCCCTCAACATCCTCCAGAAGTCTTAACTTCCCCTCCTCCCTCCCTCTAAGGGCATACTTGTTGCTGACTTGAATTACCATTCACTGGAAGACGTTCCTTTTCATTGCCTCTCCCCCAGACAAGCTCCTTGCCCCAAATTCCTGATCTCAGCGGTACCCACAGGCTCCAACTATGTGGTCCCGGACTCATGTCCCCCACGCCCAGGGCGATGACACAGCTGGTCCTCTCTCCACAATGGTGCCATCTCAGCCTTCCACCACCACCAAACTCAGCACCTTCTGCCTGAGTGACGTCACTTAGTCATTTAGTCCAGGGGGTTCTCTAGTGCCTGCTAGGTGTCGGCTGTGTTGGGTAGAAGGGAAGGAGTTTGCCTCTGGGCTGACACAGACCTGGTTTGAATCCTTGCTCCACATTTCCTGCCCAGTGATCTTAGATAGGCTGCTCCACCGCCAGCAGGTGCTTTTAAGCAGGGAAAAGTGTAACTTCATAGCCGCTGTGAAGCTTTGTGACAGTGTATGGACAGTGTGTCATCTAGAGTTGGCACTCGATAAATGGTGGCAGTCCTCGTTTTTATTAGACACGTAAAGACATGGAACACAAGATGTCTGCCTTTCGGAAACTAAACTCTAGTTGAGATGACATTAATATGAACTAGAACAAAGGATTCAAGGAACAAATAACAATAAAGGCACATCACAAGTAAGTGTAACAGTGTGAACAGTACACACTATGGGTGTTTATGTAAGTGATCCTCATGCATCGGTTTGTCAGAGATTTTGCCGATTTGTGCTACATTTTGAGGGAGGTGTAGACTTCAGCTCTGACGGAGGGTGGGGTAGAGGATGGGAAAACATTCTAGGCTGAGAAGAGATTTTAACAGAGGAAAGGTGACATGTGGCTGGGGTTAGAGCAGACCTGCCTGGCTGAAGGGGAGGGCTTATTCGTGGGGGTAGTGAGAAAGGTGAACGAGGCGGAGGGGGGTGCAGTGAACCTCAGAATCAGCTAGAACTTACTTTATCCTGTAAATAATAGGGAGCTCTTGATGGTTCTTGAGTAGAAGAGTGGCATAATGAAAACGAAAGCGATATCACAGTAGGATAAATAGTTGTTTGGAACTGATGGATCCGTGAAAGACACTGGGAGTAAATCTAATTGTGGCAGTTCATGGGTAATGTAACTGGCACTCAGGCTGTTACAGACCTTCAGAGCCAGACAGGAACACAGATCATCTGGTTCAATGGTCCTTAAACAAGAATCACTTAGGGAGCTTTAATTTTTACTATTTTTTTAAATGTGTATTTATTTCGGTTTGAGAGAAAGCGGGAGCGGGGGAGGGGCAGAGACAGAGGGAGACCCAGAATCCAAAGCAGGCTCGGGCTCTGAGCTGTCAGCACAGAGCCCCACACGGGGCTCCATCCCACCAACCGTGAGACCATGACCTGAGCCGAAGTCGGACACTTAACCGACTGAGCCCCCCAGGCGCCCCCCACCCCACTTTGGGAGCTTTAAAGAAAGAGAACAGATTCCTGCTCCCATAGATGCGTTTTGTCAAAGTCCCCAGGAGACTGATGTGGCACCGTGTTTAGGAACCGTGAACTAATACAACCCTTACACCTAAGCAAACTAATACACTTAGCTCAAAGAGGTAACGGGAGGTAAGTTAAGCAAGGTCACACTACTGACTGGTGGCAGAGGTGAACCCAAGGAGACACCCCCAGTCTGGGCCCTGAGCTCCTTTCTCTTGGCCAGACCACTGCAGTGCCCAAGAGAGGCAAAGCTCCAGTGGGACCCTCCTCAGACCTGCTCCCCCAGAGGGCCCTCCCTGCATCTCCAGAGGATGGCGCTGTTTACTGGTTCCCCATCCTCTTCCTAAACCTGGGGTGGGGGCGGGGGTAGGTCTGAGAAGGTCAGCTGTTTGGTGATAAGCCTGGAAAGCTGCAGTCAATTTGCAGGACCCCAAAGCCGGCTGGGGCTGCTCAGCTGATGGGGCCCCAGCTGATGGGGGACTGTGGTTCTAGAAAGGGCCGGAAGTTCTGGGGGAGCCAACGCAAGCAGATGACCCCCGAGTAAAGCCTGAGGACTGAGCTTGGAGCAACGTTTATATTCAGGGGCCACAAGAGTAAGCAGTGCCTTCTCCACGTGGAGGCCTACGAGAAAGCCCCCAGTTCGGGGTGGGGGACTCTCCCCAGCGTCCCTGGCTACAGAGAAGCAAGGAGGAGGACTGAACGGGGATCTTCGGATGTGGTCCTTCCCCCAGAACCTTCCAGTAGAGTGGAGAAAACAGAAGCCAGAAAACAGGGGCTCCGGAAGTGGTGGTCGTATCCCCCCCACCCCCCAACGCTGCATAGATGAAACCGGGCTTCATCGGCTCGTCTCGTTTTGACTTTTCAGGGGATGAGTGGATGATTCGGAAGGTGAAGGTGGAGGAGGAGGATCAGGAGGCGGAAGAGGAGGTCGAATGGCCCCAGCATCTCTCGTTACTCCCCGGCCCTTTCCCCGCGTCGGACTTGGGGCCTCTGGCCGCCGCCTACAAGCTGGAGCCGGGGGCCCCCGGGACGCTGGGGGGACTGGCGCTGGTCGGGTGGGCCCCGACCTCGGAGAAGCCCTACGGCTGCGGGGAGTGCGAGCGGCGGTTCCGGGACCAGCTGACCCTGCGGCTGCACCAGAGGCTGCACCGCGGCGAGGGCCCCTGCGCCTGCCCGGACTGCGGCCGCAGCTTCGCGCAGCGCGCGCACATGCTGCTGCACCAGCGCAGCCACCGCGGCGAGCGGCCTTTCCCCTGCTCCGAGTGCGACAAGCGCTTCAGCAAGAAGGCCCACCTGACCCGCCACCTGCGCACGCACACCGGCGAGCGGCCCTACCCGTGCGCCGAGTGCGGCAAGCGCTTCAGCCAGAAGATCCACCTGGGCTCGCACCAGAAGACGCACACGGGCGAGCGGCCCTACCCCTGCACCGAGTGCGAGAAGCGCTTCCGCAAAAAGACGCACCTGATCCGCCACCAGCGCATCCACACCGGCGAGAGGCCCTACCAGTGCGCGCAGTGCTCGCGCAGCTTCACGCACAAGCAGCACTTGGTGCGGCATCAGAGGGTGCACGAGGCGGCCGGCCGCGCCCCGGCCTCGCCCGACGCGCCCGCCTCGCCGGGGTCCCCCGCCCCGTCCCCCACCCCGTCCCCGCCGGGCCCCAAGCCCTTCTCCTGCTCCGACTGCGGCCTGAGCTTCGGCTGGAAGAAGAACCTCGCCACGCACCAGCGCCTGCACCGCAGCGAGGGGCGCCCCTTTGGCTGCGGCGAGTGCGCCCTGGGCACGGCCGGGGACCCCGCCGCCGCCGCGCCGTCGGCCTGCGCGCCCGGAGGCGCGGCGGCGGCCCCGGGCGCCCCCGCGGGCGAGCGGTCCTTCTTCTGCCAGGACTGCGGGCGCGGCTTCGCCCACGGGCAGCACCTGGCGCGGCACCAGCGGGTGCACACGGGCGAGCGGCCCTTCGCCTGCCCGCAGTGCGGCCGCCGCTTCGGCTCGAGGCCCAATATGGTCGCGCACTCGAGAGCCCACAGCGGCGCCAGGCCTTTCGCCTGCGCGCAGTGCGGCCGCCGCTTCAGCCGCAAGTCGCACCTGGGCCGCCACCAGGCGGTGCACACGGGCAGCCGGCCCCACGCCTGCGCCGTCTGCGCCCGCAGCTTCAGCTCCAAGACCAACCTGGTGCGCCACCAGGCCATCCACACGGGCTCCCGCCCCTTCTCCTGCCCGCAGTGCGGCAAGAGCTTCAGCCGCAAGACCCACCTGGTGCGGCACCAGCGCATCCACGGCGAGGCCGCCCACCCGGCCCCCGACGCCGACCTCTCGGCCCCAGCCTGGCCCGCTCCCCCAGAGGTGGCCGCGCCCCCGCTCTTCTTCTGAGCCTGGCTCTGGTCGGGACCCTTCCTTGGCTCGCCGGTGGGAGAGACGCGCGCCGGGTGAGCTGGGCAGGGGGCGCGGCGGCCTGCGCCCCTGACGGCTGTTCTTCCCTCCTTATCTTGCTGGAGGGAAGCCGGGAAAGGGTACCCGGCTTGGACGCTCTGTGACAGAGACAATGCTAAGAATG
This sequence comes from Cryptoprocta ferox, assembly GCA_028646485.1. NCBI lineage: Eukaryota > Metazoa > Chordata > Mammalia > Carnivora > Eupleridae > Cryptoprocta > Cryptoprocta ferox. Next base: position 94,582,180 of record CM053559.1, on the reverse strand, counting down.
AAGCCTTGCCGGGAACAGTTCAGGCCCGAGTCCTGGGAAGACTCCCACCAGGAGAGCCCATCAGAAAGCAGACATTTCTTGGACACCCCCCGACACACACAAGGCCAAGAGCTGACTGGGCCAGGGACCTCTGGGGTGGGGGGGGGGGGAAGAGGGCGCGAAAGAATGGTTATCTGTGTACTTAAAGTGTCATTAAAATTAAAACCGGAAGGATCTGGGGCTGTTAAATGAGCACGGGGTGGGAACCCCTGACTGCTCTATCCACCGCCCCATCTTCATCCTCCCACAGACACCACCCCTTCCTACCCTGGGTGAGCTCAACGGAGCTGGGGGCTGGTAATGGGCTGTCCCAAATGAAAATATAATATCGCTCATTGCTGAACCACTATCCTGCTCCCTGCTTCTTGCTCAGACATTTGATGGGAGAAACAACAACATCGATTTCTGCCGGCCGGTGGTGAGTTGGGACAGCAACAGCAGACGAAGGTTGCTTTGCCATCACCATGTCCCCTAAATCCCGTCTCTGTGATGGATGCTTGATCCGTAGCTGTGCTTGGCCAGCTGGGCTGCCTGGCTGGCAGGCATGGGGACATGCTGGTCGTGCTGAAGGCTTGGGTCTGACCCCTCCTGTGCCGCTCGAAGGATCTGGAGCAGAGCATTCATCTTCCTGGGCTGCTTCTGCTTTCTCCTTACCACAAGATCGTTGGCGTCGATGATGGCTGAGGTGATTTCCATCACCAAAAACAATCCTGGCAAATAGTTATTGGGCGCCTACTACACTGGGCGCTGGGAAACAATAGTAAGCAAGACAGGCTTGCAGGAAACGTAAGAAATTCTAGGCTAGGGTGAGCCCAGAGGGCTTTGGGACATGTGATGAGGGCATCCAAAAATGCCTGGAAAGGTCCACAGTCTAGCAAAGGTCAAGGGAGGTTTGCAAGATGAGGACACCTCTAATGTGAGGCCTGAAGAAGGAGCACAAGTCGCCAGATGCAGGCGGAGGTTGGGGAGGACAGTGTCTGCAGAGATCCGAAGCCCAGCGCAGCCGGAACGCGGAATGAGCATTGAAGGAGAGGCCTAAGAAAGAGACGATGCGCAGACTAGGAAAGCCTTGAGCACAGACGGATGAGGGAGTTCAGACCTTATCTGGGGGCAGTGGGAACCCATGGAAGGGTCTGGGCAGGGCAGGAATAGGATGACCTTTACATGGATGCATTTTAGAAACATGGCTGGCTGCCTGTAGAGGATGGACTGGCTGGAAGGGACCAGGCTGGAGACCCGCACATTAGCAATCCAGGTGACAGGTGGTGGGGACGGACTGTGGCCCATGCTGTGTCAGAAGGGACGAAGAGAAGTAAAAGATTGAAGAGACATTTACCAGGCAGCGGGTACAGGGCGTGTTGACCAGCGTGGAGAGGAGGGAGATGGAGGGCGGTGATATTGACCTGATTCCTGTTTGATGACTGACAACCCGACAGCAGCATTCCCCGGAGACGGGCAACCCAGGAGGAGGAACAGTTTTGTACTGGGGGAGCCGTCTTCGATCTGCCGAGTTGGTGGAACCAGAGCGTGCCCAGTAGGAAGCAGGCCAGGTGGGTGCAGAGCTCCGCAGGGGGTCTGGGCTGGAGAGAGGCCTGAGGCCCATCGACATGTTTCTGAAGCCATGAGGCAGGGGATGATCTGCAAGAAGTGGGTGTGGAGGGAGCAAACAGAGAACCTGGCACTAAGCCCTGGGGACACCAACGTTTAGGGGATGGTGCTCAGAGAAGCCCGGAAAGATTGGGCGCGTGCAGTGCCAGAGAGTGGAAAGGGAAACCCACAACGGCCCAGCGGAGCTGAGGGAAGGCAACGTTTCAGGATAGAGGAAGAAGTCAGCAGCTGACAGTTGCCGAGGGATCAGGTAATAAGAACTTCCAAACCCTCTGGATTTTGCAGCAAGGAGATGGGTTGGCATCCAGCTTCGGGGGCAGTTGGGACAGAATTTCCCTTGCAATGGTGAGTCACAAATGCATAGTCCCATGGAAGGTAGAAGAAAATGAGACCAAGGTACAGGTAAACGACTGAGGTCAGCTAGAAGGCCTCTTTGACTATAAGGCCAAGGAGGGAGGACACGGGGGGTCTGAACTCAGTGAGTTTGACTTCTGTGGCCAAGAACGAGTAGGTGATAGCAGGCGAGTGTGGTGGCAATGTGGCCATAAAGAGGAGCCACTGAGTTTGGCCCCAGCGGTATTTTAAATGCTTGGAAATTTCACACCAAACTCTGGACTTCCAGGTTCTCTTGTGAAAAGTTGGAAGATCTGGCGACCAGCAGCCAGGGCTGAGCGCCAGATGGCTTCTTCCGACATAGGGAGAGGGGGCGCAGCATCCTGGGCCCCCAGCACGCCTATCGGCTTTGCTCTCGAGTTGCTTGCCAGGCCTCTTAGGCACTGAACTTGGGATTCCCGCCAAAAACGTCATCTCACAGATTTTTAAAATCAAACACATGAAAGAGACATTTATGTCGGTTATACCAATGTCTATGTCCCTCTAGACATTCCAGAATTCTTGTGTAAGAACAGCTTTTAGATCCTGCAGCATGTTTGGCGAGACCTGCCATGTGCCAGACATTTACAGGACTTCTCATTCCCTCGAATCTTCTTGACAAGGTGTATCTTTGTCCTTTGAGTTTGTTTGCAAATAGTCAAGTCATTTAGGGTCATGCCCGGTGGTGATCAAAACAGAAGATGGTGCTAAAAACTGCAATGTGTCTGCAATGAAGGACTGGGGTTCCCAGTGGCTATTCCCCGGGGAGGAGTTCAGAGTCAAACAGTGGCAGTCTCACCAAAACCAATATGTGCCCCCCCTGCCCCCCTAGGTGTGAGCCAGCCCAGGTAGGACTCTCAGTAAAGCATCAACCTTTTTACATTAGAACTTCCTAGTGTGTGAAAAATAGCACAAATGTACTGTTTCTAGATAGAGAACAAAATGTTTTATTAAGTAATTGAAATGTATTTATTTTCCCCAGTCTCATCCCAAACAAAGATCGACGGTAGCCAGTGGGTATAGAGCACCCTGTCTTTGCCCCCGGTACCAACCAGCCACAGACGAACACGGAGGGGTTTCACCAGCCACGCGTCCATCAGGAGCTCACGATGAGGTTAGACATGACAGATGAATGTCAAAGAAATGGGACATAAGTGCTGCATGGCTCTGTGGCTCTAAAGACCAGAGAGAACAGCATGGAAGATGAGGGCCGGAAGACAGAGCTGAGTAGAGGTGGGGTTCAGATTTCCGAGGCAGGGAGAGAACGGCTCCAACCCCGCCTTCCCCCCCCCCCAACGCCTCTCCCCCTCGCCCCTCCCCCTCCCCCCTTGAAGCCCCGTGGGGTCCTCAGATCCTGCTCTTTCACAGCCGGTGACCCTTCCTCAGCTCCAAACCCCCACCGTTACATGAAATTTACCATTACATGAAACTTAACATTTTTAACCATTAAAAAAATTTTTTTAATGTTTTTTATTTATTTTTGAGAGACAGAGAGAGACAGCGCGAGCAGGGGAGGGTCAGAGAGAGAGAGGGAGACACAGAATCCGAAGCAGGCTCCAGGCTCTGAGCTGTCAGCACAGAGCCCTACTTATGGCTCGAACCCACGAACCGTGAGATCATGACCTGAGCCGAAGCCAGACGCTCAACCGACTGAGCCACCCAGGTGCCTCTAAAATGTTTATACGTGCACAATGTTATGTAAACATCACTGCTATTTCCAGAACCTTTTCATCCCAAATGGAAACTCTGTCCCAATCTTTTTTTATGTGATGGCCCATGTAAATAAGATTACTCTTAGGGTCAGTGAGAGGGCAGTGCAGGGCTGCGGTATTGGGGGGTGGGTGGCGGGGAGGCTCTAGAGCCCTGCCCACTGTTCTGGGAGCTGGGAGAATGAGCTCCACATCCCTGTAGGTGCCAACAGGTTAGAAAACTCTTCCAGCCCACAGATCCGAGTTCCTGCATGTGAGGGAGATGGGGTCCAAATTCACTTACCACCAAAGTGATAAAAAATCCAGCAAGTTTCCCTGAATTGTAGTAGTTCACAGAGATGACAAACACCGTGGACACCTGAACGCCACCGGGCATCCACCTAGTCTTTCCTCATGGCCTAGACTTTGGGCCCTCAGGCCTCTGTATCCTACTTCCACCCCTTCTCAAATGGATGGGCTGGGGACAGCTATCTTATTGCTATCATTTTCCAGGATTTGGGGTGGCCATCACCACTCAGGTGATCTGTACACGTAAGAGCAAGGGACTCAGTCCGGATTGACAAACACTCTCCCCTCCTCTAGGCCCTTTTCCCAGGCTCCCACCTCCCTCTGACCCCAATCTCCTAACTTCCAACTGATCCAACTGGGAGACCTCAGGTGGAACCCAGCCCCGTTGCCATTCTGGTGATGACCACGGCGCTGGGGGAGGCGGAGAAAGATGAAGAACTGAGCGGGCCACCTGTATCAGAGCGCAGTGGTGGACAGAAGACAGTGCATCTGGCCTGCTTGGCACTTCACGGCCATCCCCGCCGGCTCCACCGCTCCTTCCAGCACGAACACTGGTGAAGGGGCACCCAGCACACCCCCGCACTCCATTCCTGTGTTGTTGCTGCTTTTCACTTTGAGCAGGAGGGGAGAGGGTCGGTAGGGAGCCAGCCTCGTGTTTTAGAGAAACACACAGCCAGTGTGCTTTGTATGGGAACATATTCAGATGCTGAGACTGTTCCTATTTTCTTTCTAGGTGACAGACACCATGCTTGGGAAGCTAACTTAGTGATAAGGAGGGTGTTTGGCAGCAATGAAAGGAACAAAGTGAAGTGGGTAAATTTATGAGATACTTAATCCAGGCTTTACTGAAGTCTGCCTATCACACGTTAGTAAGACAAAGAAACATCTGTGTGGCTCGACCTCCTGTTTCTCCCCGTCCCCATCGGTAAGGCTGGACTAGAACTGCTGGTCAGAGTGACCTACAGGATATCCCTGTGAATCTCAAGTCAGAAAGACGCTATGTGCCCCCAGGCTTGGTCAACTCAGCAGGCAGGGACACTCCGGCGTCTTAATCTTCCACCCATTAAGACTGGCTGAGTTTTGGGGCACCTGGGTGGCTCAGTTTGAGCGTCTGACTCTTGATTTCGTCTCAGGTCATGATCCCACGGTCATGGGATGGAGCCCCGCATCAGGCTCCGTGCGGAGCGTGGCGCTTGCTTAAGATTCTCTCTCTGTCTCTCTCTGCCCTTCCCCTGCTCATGCTCTCTCTCTCTCTCCCTAATATAATTAAACATTAAAAAATTAAAAAAAAAAAAAGAATCCATATAGAAGACAAGCATGAGGGGCCCTGCATTCTCCAAAGAAATAAAAGCCAGGGTCTGGGCTCATAAACCTAAGCCTTAGGGAGAGAAAGCTTGAGTTTGGTGAGACGCCCAGACCATCCCATGTGGCAGCATGGCCCAGCCGTGGGCGCGGGAGGGGTCCAGACAAGGGGAGGCTTCGGGCCAGAGCAGTCAGGGATGGCTTGGTAAGTAGGAGGGTCCTGAGTGAGTCTCGGAGGATGCTAGGACTGGAGCAGACAAAGAAGAGGCGGGAGAATCCAGAACAATGCAAGACAGCGGGTAATTAAGCGCGGAGCCGGGCAGTCGGGCGCAGTGCCACAGGCAGTCAGATACTCGGGACACTGAGTTTGCGAGGAGAACCGGTTTTCTAGCTCAGTGTGTGCAGACCAAACACACCTCTCCGGTTCCTCCCTCTGGTGAGGCATGGAATAATCAGGACTCTTTCCTGCCCCAACACCTCACAGAGCTGGCTGCCGCACCCCACCTCCCGGTGTCGGCCACTCCAAAGAAACTACCGAGGGACGGGGCAGGCAGTATGAGGAGGGTTTGCCATTACTACCGCTAGTAATAACGGCAGCTCATATTTACCTACCACGGCCAGTCTTCATAATAACCACCATTATTAATCCCCACTTTACAGATGAGGAAGCTGAGGCACAGATCAATTATTTGAACAAGGTCGTTCATGCATTCAACAAACATGCACTGAGTACCTGCTATGTGTCTAGCACTGTTAGATGCTGGGAATAACAATAGTCCTAAACTAAAATATCTCGAACATTTACTTTGTGCTAAGTACTCTACAGATTAAGGGTTTCGCAAGTGCTGCTCCGTTTCCTCACTACCACCCTATGAGTGAGCATTGCTGTCCTTGGTTTAGTTTTTCTGATGAGGTAAAAAAGGCTCAGAGAGTCTAAGTAATTTGCACACAATTACACAGCAATGCATGATGAAAGCACCCCAGTGGTTTGGTTCCAGAGCCTGTGCTTTTTTAAAAAGGAGACGTTTTTGAGTAGGGTAGAAGTAGGGTAGAAGTCCAAGGTCAGGGTCGTGCCCCTTTGAAGTTTCCGAGGGAGGATGTGTTTCAGGCCTCTCTCCCGGAGCCCAGGGTTAATGGCAATCCTGACTAGTTCCTTGACTTTGTGCAATTGAATAAAAATATATTCAAAATGGAGTTGGGGGCGCCTGGGTGGCGCAGTCAGTTAAGCATCCAGCTTGGACTCCGGTAGTGATCTCACAGGTGGTGAGTTCCAGCCCCGCATCGGGCGCTCTGCTCTCAGCGCAGAGCCTGCTTCGGAGCCTCTGTCTCCCTCTCTCTGCCCCTCCCCTGCATGCTCACTCGCTCTCTCTCTCTCGCTCTCTCTCAAAAAAAAAAACAAAAACACTTTTTAAAAATGGAGGTGGAAAGCCATGACAGGATGGCTCTCACACCACTACCACACGTGGGAGCTTACATAGAGCAGCAGGAAGAAGGAAGATTTCCTCTCTGCCCGGCAACCATGGAGCTGCCCTGACTTGCAGCCAATGAGAGGTCACCACTTCAATCAGCTGCAGCCAATGAGAGGCTGCCACCGCTCTGAACTCCCATTTTCCTCCAACGAACTTTTTGTTCAAAACACCCCTTCCCCAATTCTTCCTTTCGTCTATAAAAGCACCGTCTCCTCCTTTGCTCTCCCAACTTGCCTACGGTTCGCCATCCTTTGTGTGTTCCAAGTTGCAATTCCTGTGCTATTCCCAAACAAATGCATTTGCTCCTGGAAACTCTTTGTTCTTTTAACTTCTAAAGTTGACAACTTGTAGACGCATCACTCCAATCTCCTCCTCCCTCTCCTCCTCCTCCTCCTCCTCTTCCTCCTCCTCATGTGCTCTTCTGTGTGTGTCTGTCTCTGTGTCTCTCCTTATAAGGATCCAGTCATATTGGATTAGCCCACCCTGATGATCTCATTTTAACTTGATGACATCTTCAAAGACCCCATTTCCAAATAAGGTCACTTTCACAGGGACAGAGGGTTAGGCCTTCAACATCTCTCTTTAGGGGACACGTTTCAACTCAGAACACAGAATTTCACTGAGATACCGTGTCACAGCTGCAGGAGGAGGGACGGAAATGCAGGTTCCTGACGTTGAGCGAAGACTGTGGTGGGGACGGGCCAGCTCGGTCCATCATCAGGGAAGGGCCGTGGGCGGCACAGTTCTGATCGGACGCTGGCAGCAGTGGACCTGGGCTCCCCAGCGGCTTGCATGCCCCAGAGCTCTTGCACTTCCACTGTGATGGGCTGGAAACGTTTGGAGATGTATAAATGTACTCAAAAAAGCTAAAAGATAATACTTTGGCTTTATTCTATAAGTGTTCCTTTACTCTGTAAGTGATTTTTAAATTTATATGTTCTTACTTCTATAACAGTAAAATAACTTTGACATGACCACAAACAAACAAAAAAGCACAGCTGACTTTTAGGTGACTGTAGGAGCAACGGAGAACGGAGCAATCTTCCGTCAGACAGGACTGTTTTGTTTAGTGTTTCTGTAAACCGTGTGTGCAAACTGCTCATGCGCACGCACCTGCCTGCTCTGGGGCTTCTTTGTGGAGGAGCCACACGGGGTGACGCTGTCCCAAGGGGAGAGTGGGTTTGGAAGGGGGCTGGTGGGGGTTGGGTGGGGGGCTGGGGCAGGGCTGGGGGAGGGCTTCCAGCCAGCACCTTGAGGGAGAGTCTGAGCAGACTGAGGTGGGGCTGGACGGAGAGTGAGGTCAGAGGACAGGCTGGTCTCCAATAGCGACAGTTTTTTTCTGCTACCGATTACTCAAGAATCTTCCTTGGCTTGTAGAACCAAGCCTATGGTCACAGTATGGCAGACGCCCCCTGGGAGAAAAGTGATTCCCCCCCTTCTACCCGCCCCCCATGTCCCCCCTGGCCAGCCTGGGAGAAACAACCACTCTTCAATCCCTATTCATCCTTGGAATTTCTTTTACTTTGCAATCAGAGGCGATCGCTCTGTTGTAAATAGGTGACACCCTTGTCCTTACTGGAGGGCTTTTATCTGGGGAAAGCACGGCACGTGCTGTGCTGTGGCCTTACAGAGTCAGGAAATAGCCACTGGGGTGGAGGGGGGCACCAGGGGTCCTCAGGAAAAAGCATGGCTGTCAGGGCCTGACGGGAAGCTTTTAGGAAACAGACTTTTCCCAACCACCCAACAGGGGACAGAGCTTCGGGCTAGGATTAGGTCAATCTCAGGGCAGGGGCAAGCTTGGTCAATGCCAGGGCATGGATTTATGGCACGGGCTTATGTAACATCATTATGTAACATCATTAGGAGCATTGCAAATTGGATTCTCCTTCGAGCTCTCCAGAAGCCAGACCCTGGGCTCTCTTCCAGCCCAGGAAGGCAGTTACTGCTTAGCTCAGAGCCCCCTTTCTCTCGCTGGGATTTCTCCTCTCAAGGCCTCCCCGGAGGATTGTACGGGTGGGCCCTCAGTGACCACCATTGTGCTGCGCCTTCTTCCCAGAAGGGCCGGAGTTTCGAAGGGTGAGACTCACTCTCTCTGAGTAGGCAGGGCCGTGGGGATCCTTCCCCACACAACCATGGGTCTCAAATCCATCACACACTTGTACCTCCTGATGCACACTCCCCCTGCTGCACTTGGTCCTCACCGCGCTGTCTACACAAGTCCAGGCTTGAGGGCCACCTAAACCTTTGATACCTTCTCCTAGCAGGTCTGGTCTCCAGCTTCTCCTGCCTTGCAATGGATCCAACAACTGGCCTGTTGGTCTTCCTTTAACTTGTTATTTAAACTTTCATCCATTTCCTATAACTTAAACGCATCTTCCATTGGGATATCCAAACTCCACAGGGGTTGGGCATCTCGTCTGATGTCTGTTGTGGATGCGTCCATCTCCTGCTCTGGCTTGAGATCTTCCCTGATGCCCGGCCTGCACCCATTGCCCAGCCAGCACTCAATACACGTGTGGTTTTCATTCAAATAACCTCTTCCGTTGGCCCCAACAAACCTTTTAAACTTACTCCCCAAATTTCCTGGATACGAACCCTCCCTTACCCCTGACAGATCTTACTCTTGTCTCTGAGCATGCCAAGGCCTTTCTGCCTCCCTTGGTTTTCCCATCTTGAAGTGACTACCCCCGCCCCCACCGACTTCCTCTTCAAGCCCAGATGGAGGCTCCTGGGGGGACTGTCCTGAGAGCCGAGCCACAGGGCTGTCCTATTTTAAATGCCTGGACACCTGCTGTTTGCCGTTTTATCAGATGCTATCATCACACGGTTGTTTCCATATACTCTACACAATAAGCAATACGTGCTTATTGTGACCTAGGCTCTTGGTGAATTCCCCAAAGTCCGCTTTGATGGGGGAATGACTATCTTCATTCCACAGGTAAGGACACTGAGATTCAGAATGGTTCAGCCACTACGGGTGGGAGGGCCTCGTCTCGCCCAGCCACCAGGGAGTAGCTCAGGGCAGTGTTTCGTCATCTGGATTCCTGGGACCTGATGCCTTCACGTGACTACAAGCTTGTTGGACTGGGTAGGGGGAAGGAGAGGCTTTGGAAGACCCACCTATCTCAAAATGTCTGCCCTGCTAGGGAGCCTCGTGCCCAGAGTCCACCTTTTCAGAGTGAAAGCTTTGGGCTACGTCGTGGTAACAGCCAAGGCAGAAATCCTGGAGAATTAATAAATATTCAGCAATCTACTTTTTCCCCTTGGCTGCCAGAATGCTTAAGACTAAATGCACTGCTCGATGCACTGTCCGAGTTTGACGTCTGGCATGTATCAGATACTTTACGTCTCTCCCAATTTGGCAGCCTTATTGTAATGTACTGTCTTTATTGGGGTTCTTCAAGACGCTCTCCACACGCGTTACCAGATGAGAAGCCAGCCATACAGGCTGAGGAGCGCAGAGGACCACACTTGGGGAGGGTATAGAAAGGGAAAGCAAGAACACTGGTGTTGAGGGGACGGGGAATTCTCTATACCAGAGGTCGCTAACCTTCTGTGGACCACCAAGCAGATTGTTAGGATGTTTCCAGCTTTCCTCGGAAAAGTGTCAGAGACACAATAGTTTGCATGTCCTTTCAGAGGGAACGTGGACACCCGCACAAGCCCGTCCGTGACCCTCGTGGTCCCTGAAGCTGGCTTGAGAACTTCTGCTTCCTGACCAATTGTAACCCCTCATCCTGCGCATGTGAGAACAAGAGCTGGAGAAGGAGAGAGGTCCCCCCGCCCCACTTGCCCGGGACTGAGAGGGGTGGGAGGAAAGGAAAGATGGAATCCGAGGGCCCTGCCGTCCGAAGTCCTTGTGACGCCTGGGCTGCTCCTACCCCAAGAGGGGCCTTGGGAACCACTTCGGGGCCAGAGGAAACACCCCAGCTCTGCACCCCCCTTGCTGTTCGGCAGGCTTGGGGGGGGTATTCAGATCACAGCTAAGGGGGCGGAGGGTCTGGGACCAGATCAAGGTTCATAATTAGCCGAAGGACCCCTCCCACGCCCGCCCTGCCTCCAAACCCAGACGAAAGTGCACCCACCTGGTGAGGCCTGGAGGCGGGGTGCTCCCAGGAGGACTGCCTGGATTGGACCCAGAAAGCCTGGGGGCCTAGCAGTCTCCCATTCATGAGAGGCCCCCCACCCCCACCCCGTCTGTGCGGAACAGTCTGATCCGGAGCTCTTGGCCCCACAGCCGCCCTCCCCGACGCCTCTTCTGGCTCTGCCTGCTTTGTTTCAGGAAGCAAACAAGGCGGTGAGGGTGTATCCCACTTGTCTTCCCGGTCAGGACACAGGCCTGTCCTCTGGGGCTGGTGCTAGTCTTCTGAGCTTCCAGGAGCCCCGTGGGGAGATGCCTGGACAACCATGGCTGAGCAGGACAGGGAAGCCGGCCAGAAACTCGAATGATCCATTTGACGGCAAGTAGGTCCTTAGGCGCCTGAGACTACCTGGGAGAAACACTGAGGACGTGTCCACTATCGCCGTGCGGATCTGCCTTTTGCAAACGCAACTGGCCAGTGAAATGAGGCGAGGTGGGTGGGTGGTGAAGCAAGAGGCAAGGACATTATTTTTTCTTCCATCATCACATTCGAATGCGTTCTGTCAGATCCGTCTTTTCCACCGTACACAGATCGCTGGAAAATGGACGGGCTGGAAAAACCAGAACTCATCTGCTCACAGCTCTGTGGGCTGGCGCCCTGGGCCGGGCCTGGTGGATGGGTGTTTGGCTGGTCTCACCCAGAGTTCATGCACTTGCAGTCACCCTGTGACTTTGGGGCTTGACGGGCCCTGGATGGTCCCTGTTGGCCCCATTCACGTGTCTGGGGGTCGGGACTGCTACCAGCCAGGCCCCTCCGGCTCCCGGAGGCTGCTGCCCTGAGCTTCCTAATGTGGCGGCTTTGTATTTCGAGGGGTGGGGGCAGAATCTATAAGGACTAGGCTCCAGAACATGTGTAATATCACTTCTGGAACGTTCTCATGGCCACAGCAAGCCACAGGCCGGCCCAGGTTCAAGAGGCAGGAAATAGGCCTGGAGAGGGAAGCAGCAAAGTCACAGGGCAGAGCAGGAAGGGCTGTGGCCACCCTCATGGCCGATCTGGTGCACCCCTCCTGGAAGGTGTGGCAGGTGCATCCCCCTATGTCTCCGGTGTTTGAATAGTCCCCTTTTCGGTCATTAAACAGTCCGGCCTGATCTAACCCCTCCCAGTCAGGGCTGGCCGTGTCTCCGGTAGACTGACCAGTGTCTGTCCACCTCGATCTTCCTTCCTCCTCAGTTGCCCCCTCCACCCCAGGGGATGGCAGGGGGGAAGGGGAGGGTGGAAAGGATGCTGTCCTCTGGCACTGTGTCCTCTGAGGGGCAAGATGCTGCTGGAAGCCTGACTTTTTCTTTCACAGGGGCTTGCCGAGCTCCTCCAAGCCATTTGCTCCCCGAGGGGACCTCGGCGGGCTGCGCGGCTCCCCCCTGAGGGCCATTCGCTCTCTGGACCTCTGCACGGCCACCTTCTGCCGGGTGACTCACCAGACAGGTGGTTTTCTCGCTCCTGCTTCGCTGCATCTGCTCCTTCCTCTCGACGGACCAGCATTCCTGCCCCTTTATTCCCATGGCGTGGTGAAAGTGGCCGCACGGAAGTGTGGTTACCGGTGTGCTTAAATGACTGACTGACCTTCTCACTTCCACATTCCTGGGAGAGAACACTGGCCGAGCGAAAGTCCTGTTTATCCCGGCTTCGATCAGCTATGACCGCGGGGAATGGGATCGCATGAATCTTAATGAGTAATAACTGAGTCCTCAGTGCCTGGCACGTAGGAAGCCCTCCAGAAACGAGAGATGTTGTGAGCTATTTTTATTTCTTCTTTATACTTTTGCCTTTTCCATCCCTTCTATAAAGGCATGTTTTGAATTATCAGAATGAAGATTAATATACGAAAAGCAGATGAAGCTGGCATACGGGGGTGTATCTGTTATCTATCGGTGCATGACGGATAAGCATGCACTTAGTGCATTGTTGCTTGAAGCAACGCACATTACCTGACAGTTTCTGTGGGTCGGAAGTCCAGCCACAGACAGCCCTGCCGGGTCACCTGCTCAGGGTCCCCAGGGCGCGATCAGGGTGTAAACCTCCGTGGCTCAACTGGGAAGAGTCTGAACTGGACTCACGCAGACCGGCAGATACATTTCCGGTGGCTCTAGGACTAGGGCTGCCACGCCCTGCTGGGGGTTGCTTGAAGGTCGCCCCAGACCCAAGGTCACCTGCAGTTCTTCCTCAAGTAGCTACGTTCATGTGAGCTTCTCAGCACGATGCTTACTCCACCAGGCCAGCCAAGGGAGTTTCTGCTGGTAAGACAGAGCCTTATCTAACCTAACGTGACCATGGCAGTGACACCCATGACCTTTGCCATATTCCATTGGACAGAAGCCAAGTGACAGGTCCTGCCCACATTCGGAGGAAGGGATCACACCAAGGACTAAACACCAAGAGGTGGGATCATGGGGGCACTTTGGAGTCTGTCCTCCATGGTCAGTTTAGTGGTACTGAGATGAATGCCAGAGGTTTTTATTTTTTATGTGTATTTATTTTTGAGAGAGAAAGAGGGTGAGCCAGGGTAGGGCAGAGAGAGAGGGACGCACAGAATTCGAAGCAGGCTCCAGGCTCCGAGCTGTCAGCACAGAGCCCGATGCGGGGCTCGAACCCATGAACTGTGAGGTCATGACCTGAGCTGAAGTCGGATGCTTAACTGACTGGGCCACCCAGGCGCCTCCAAACTTGTAACTTCTTAATCTAAAATAGGGATCGTCTGGGGCTGGGGGTCTGGGTTTTGCAGGGGTCTCACTTAGGGGGGCAGGAGCTCGGGCACGCTGGGGGCAGTGAGGGCCACTTCAGTAAACAACAGCAAGTGACAATATTCCCAGGGGGCAGCCTGAGAAGAAGACAGAATATGACCATAGCGCCTGAGAGAGAGAGAGAGAGAAATAGAGAGAGAGTGTGTGAGTGTGAGTGTATGTTGGATTATATGAGTGTGAGCGAGTACATGGGTGTGCGTGAGTGTTTCTGAATGGGGGTGTGTGTGTGTGTATGTGTGAGCGCACACGTGTGTGTTGGTAAGTCTGGAAGGGCAGATCCACCCCTAGTCCAAGACTGGGAAGGTGGTTGAATCAGAAGTGGCCACTTCGCTTGGTTTGGACACCGACTTTTTGTTGTTTGTGTCAAACCCTGACTCATAGGTGCCACCTTTAGTGTGGCTGAGCAGAGGGAAAGCCTCCTACATGCGTGTTCCAGAATATTCTCTTCCCCTTCCTGGGACGGCTCTATAAACAGAGGTCACAGCCAAGGTGGAGAGGCCCAGAGTGAAGAAGCATGGTAATGAGAGAATAAGGAAGCAGGACTGAGGAGGAGCGGGTGGATTTTGGGAGAAAAGTTGTCCATGAGAAACATGCACAGGGGAGGTGCAAGGGGCACGTGAAAGCAGGTCACGCAGCCCCAGGTTCAAGCTCACGTACCTTCTAAGTACTTTGATGCTGCGGTTCCTTTCCGATTAGGCCGCATCTCTCTCTCAGGGAGTAGTGACAACAGAAAGTCTAATTCCCACAGCAGACCTACCTTGAAATGTGTGTGTCAAGTGCAACAGCACTGGGAGAGCTTTGAGTCAGCGACCTCAGAGACGGGCCTCCCCTTCCGTCAGGCCCCAGAAAGGTGAGGACTTTGCTCCCTCTGAGAAGGCTGAGGGGAAGGCGCCGATTCCTGGGGCCTGTCCGGAACCTCTGACGCTCGTGGAGTGGGGGTGCAGGGTTACTGGACTTGGCACGGGGCTGTCCCCATTATCCCGAGCTGCAGTCGGGTTTGAGAACCCTGGATGAATGATCTCTGAGATACTCTTATTTTTTTTTTTAATGTTTGTTTATTTTTGAGAAGCAGAGCACAAGCAAGGGAGGGGCAGAGAGAGAGGGAGACACAGAATCCGAACACAGGCTCCAGGCTCTGAGCTGTCAGCACAGAGCCCGACAAAGGGCTCGAACTCGTGGACTGTGAGATCATGACCTGAGCCGAAATCGGACGCTCAACCGACTGAGCCACCCAGGTGCCTCTGATCTCTGAGATACTCTTGAACACTGAGTCCCACCTTTCAGTACAGAGGGATTCCTGTTAATTTGTCTAAAACGCCCCTTTTCCAGGTTCAAGGTGGACATGACAGTGGGAGCCACAGGCGGCCCCTTCTAAACCGGAACACGCACCAGTCACTGGGCACTCAGCCGGTGCTGGACGCCGCATGTCACTCTGTGACGTGCAGCAGAGTCTGGGGGGACCTGCTGCTGCTCTGACAGAAGAGGAAACCCAGGGGCGCCTGGGGGGCTCAGTCAGTTAAGCTTCGGACTTCAGCTCAGGCCACGATCTCCCAGTCTGTGAGTTCGAGCTCCGCGTCGGGCTCTGTGCTGACAGCTGGGAGCCTGGAGCCTGCTTCCGATTCTGTGTCTCCCTCTCTCTCTGCCCCTCCCCCACTTGCCCTCTGTCTCTCTCTCTCAAAAACAAGTAAACATTAAAAATTAAAAATAAAAAAAAAAAAGGAAGGGTGCCTGGGTGGCTCAGTCGATTAAGCATCCGACTTCGGCTCAGGTCATGATCTCACAGTTTGTGGGTTCGAGCCCCACATCGGGCTCTGTGCTGACAGCTCAGAGCCTGGAGCCTGCTTCTGATTCTGTCTCTCTCTCTCTCTCTCTCTCTGCCCCTCCCCTGATCACACTGTCTCTCTCTGTCTCTCAAAAATAAATAAATGTTAAAAAAATTAAAAAAAAAAAAAAAAGGAGAAGAGGAAACCCAGACCCAGAGAGACAGAACAAGCTGCTCGAGTAAGCAGGGGCTGGGGGAGGTCGGCATGTCGGATCTCCTGATTCCAAACCTGCCTCCGTCTATACCCGGGCTCCGCCGCATACTGGTCCCGCCACCCTATCTCCATCTGCGGAATGGAGAGACCGCTGGTGCCAAAGCACCCAGCCCCTGGGCCGGTCATGAGAGCTTTAAGTGAATCAACCCACACAGAGGCCCCCGGGCACATGTCCCCCTGTGTAACATCAGCTCTTATTTGGTTAGCGCTTAGCTACCATCACCTATTTGGGGAACAGCCAATGAGGCCTTCATCGTGTTTTCTAGCCTCTTTGTCATCTTAGGCTGCCACAGGATGGGCTCAAACAGCGGCCATGTATTTCTCACAGTTTGGGGACACTGGGGGTCCAAGATCAAGGTGCCGGTGGCCCGGTTCCCGCGAGGCCTCTCCTGCTGGCTTGCGGGCTTTCCGTGTTCTCACATGAGGAGAGAACAAGCTTTCTGGTGCCCCCCCTTTTTTTAATTTAATGGCACTAATCCCATTGGACCAGGACCCCACCCTCATGACCTCTTGTGGCCCTAATTACTTATTCCAAGTACAGTCTGGGGACTAGGAATTACTTATTCCAAGTACAGTCTGGGGACTTGGAATTACTTATTCCAAGTACACTCTGGGGACTAGGGCTTTCTCTAACATGTGAATTTGTGGGGGACACGGTTCAGTCCATTGCCGGCCTTCTTGGGCTTTCCGCTGTAGAGTGTGAGACAACGTGTCTCTTCAAGCCTGGCGCCTCACCTTCCCAGAGCTGTCCTCCCTCGGCAACTACGCCCAGCCATGAAGAAACGTTAGATTACCTGACTTGAGTAAAACGTGCTCAGAGGTGAGGCTCCCATCCTGCTCTGAAGCTGGCTTTGGGCACAGGGGCTGCACGTGCCCAACTCACCCCACGTGGCCGAAGAAGGCCGACGGAAGGTGCCAGGTGGGCTCAGGGAAGATGGTGCCCCTCCTAAGTGGCATTGCACGATGCACGGAGTCAGTAACATGAGGGCCGGTAGTGAAGTCACCACGATCTCCAACAGGGGTCCAGGGCCACCTCCTTTCAGGGCCACCTCAGGGTCGGCACCGTTGAGGCACCTCTGAGGGTGCCCCTTAAGGGAGCCGCTTCCCTGGGCTGCATGCTTCTCCCCCTTCCTGGGGGCCGGGCCTTGGATGAAGGGTCGGGACTCCTCACTGGCCTTTCCGCCCGGCTCTCCATCCTTTTCCCCTGGAGGAGACCCGACGTCCCATGTTGTGACCGGCCCCTCTGCCGCATTCCCTCGGCCAGCAGGCCAAGGAGGGCTTTGCAAGCCGGGGACCATCATTCCTAGCAGATGCCTCTCTCCCCTCACGGCTCCCCCACTCCCGGACACCCCAAACCACCGATGGCATTGCTGAGCCTTGTTTGTTCAGTAAATGTGCCACGAAGTACGAAATCAGGGCAAACAGGAAAGTGTGCTGCCGAGCGGGAAAGGGGGTGGTGTGGGCACGTCAGGTGGCTTCTCTGTCTCTCTTACATATCTTTACATATCTTCGTACAAAATTTCAACATTTCACACGGATCTTTGAGCTGCACGCTAATCACAAGGTGTCCTCAAGGTACAGATTCACCTCCTATCACACCTGGAAGGTACACAAAGTCTCACCTCACCGACAGCCGATTCATTACAGAGGACCCCTGAATAAGGTCAAGGCGCTCATGTCGTGCACAGCCAAAAGTCCACATGTAACGTGGCTCCCCCAAAACTTAACAATAGCCTAGTGCTGACCAGAAGCCTTACTGACAACAGAAAGTCACATAACACGTATTTTGAAGGTTATATGTATTATTTACTGGATTCTTACAATAAAGTAAGTGAGTGAAAAGAAAATATTATTAAGGAAAACATAAGAGAGCCTTTTAAATACAATGCATGATTCTTAGTGGAATCTTGGACAAAGAGAACTTGTAAAATCATTCTGGGGACAATTGGGGGAATCTGAATGTAGACTCTGCATCGTGTAATGATGTCACCGCATCGATGTCCAGTTTCTGGGCGGTGTTAGTGGTAGCATGATTATGTAGGAGATTGTTCCCCTTAGGAGGTATATGATGAAATAGTTTGGAGTGAAACGCCATGAGGTCTGAAACACACCCACCAATGGTTCAGCGAAAAAGAAAAATATCTACATATATATGGAGAGAGAAAGAGAAAGACAGACGGAGACACAGAGGGAGATAATGCAACTGTGGCTCAATATTAACAACTGGTGAATTCTGGGCGAAGCGTAAACGGATATCCATTGTGCCAGCCTTTCGCATCTTCTGTACGGCTGAAATTAAAGGGAAAAATATCAGTTCCACCCCATGATGAATATTTGTAAGACTGATACAGCTATGGCCACTACGTTAAAGAAAATTATGCTTTTCAAAAAAAACAGTTTGACTTTCCCGGTCCGGATCCCTCAAATGCACCTACTCAGTGATCCTATTTCGGGTGATTTCAAAACAGGAAAATAAGCCACGAGCACAGAGATGTTCGCTGCAAGCCAAACAGCAAACAGCGGAAAGATGTCTAAATCAACGATGCCGCCTCAGTGGCCTGGAAGACTGTCCCCTGATAGAATTCTGTGCACGGATGCAGTCACGTGGGCACGTCGAGGCTCCGCTAACGGAAGGGGGCAGCAGGGAGCAGCAGTCGGGGGTTGGGGGTGGGGAGGGGTGCGGACCTGGATTGCGCGCGCTCCGCGCACTGGAGTGCGATTTGTGATTTCGGGCAAGCTACCGATCCGCTCGGAAGCTCAGGGCTTGAACCTCTAAAGTGGGGATCACAAACCTTCCCTTTTAAGGGCGCTCTGAGGATCGAACGCCATGCAGGCACCACCGTCCCTGGGCACGGCGAGTGCTTACGGGGCTGTCGCTGGACTCAGAAGAAGGGACTTTTCTCACTTCTGACTGCAGGGATCTCGGTGCGTGCCCCAACCCTGGCCTTTGCTAACAAAGCGGCCTTGGTCAAACAAAACGTGGACATCGAGGAAGGCTACTTCTGGCGGGGAGCAGCAAGGCCCTTGCGTGGGCTCGCTCAGGCTGCCCAGGGAGCGGCGAGAAGCCCAGCCCGCCTGGAACAGAAGTCCGAGGGCAAGCGCAGCGCGCTGAGCGCCCAGCTGGCCGCGGCCGCTCACGGGGGGGCTCTGGAGGCCAGCCCACCGCCTAGCACCTGGTTCTGTGCTCTCTGGGGAGTCTCTGAAGGAGCTGCCGCGCCGCCTCCCCTCCCCCACCCCCAGCAGGGTGGCGGCAGGAGCCAGGAACACGGAGGATGGCCTCCTGTGCAGGACAGTGGACGCTCCGAAGAGGCCCTTAAAGCTGCGTTTAGGAGCCGAGGGGCCGATCCCCGGGGCTCAGCTTTCCTTCCGGCGCCCGCAGCGCCCGCCGGCTGTGAGTGCTCGTCCTTCCCTGCAGGTGGCGCCGAGGCCCGGGAACCGAAGCCCCTTCTGTCGTCCAGATGCCAGCCGGACCCCCCTCGGAGGCCCGAACTGCCCGAGACGCCCCTTCCCGCCGCCCTGCCTGGGTCTGACCGAGCCAGCGGTCCCCTGCGGTTTGATCGACAGCGAAAGGCAGCCCAGACTAGAAGAGCCTCTGCTCTGCTCGGGACAGCCTGCAAGTGATAGGTGGGTGGTTGACAGATGCCAGGTGGGTAGGTAGACAGACAGGTGTCAATGCTGGGCCCCTCTCCAGACCAATAGCACTAGAATGCGGGTAAGTGGGCTCCCACCAGACTGCGTTAAACCTCTCCCAGGGATCCCAGTGTTCACGCAGGAATGAGGACAGGTGTTCTGGGGTCTTGTCCTCCAGACCTTAGAGACCGCCGCCAGGTCACCACCAGGCCGGAAACATTTTACAGATTTACAGTGGAGAGATGCCGTGTCTCAGTACCAGCCGGTGGTCGCGGAGTCCCGAGGACTAGGAAGGGACTTCGTTCCTGTAAGAAGGCACGACCATGATCTCGCGGTGCGTGAGTTCGAGCCCCGCGTCAGGTTCTGCGCTGACAGCTCAGAGCCTGGAGCCTGCTTCTCTCTCTCTCTCTCTGCCCCTCCCCCACTCACACTCTGTCTCTCTCTCTCTCACAAATAAACATTTAAAAAAAATTTTTTTAAAAGAAGGCATGACCAGCCTTGAAACAGCGCTGAGCCAAGTGTTAATGGTTTTAGCTCACAGCTTCAGTTAGAATCCAAGGGTCTAGAAGTACATGAACCATTTCGACAAACTCTTTCTAACACCCTCACTTCCCGGCGCCGCAAATCCAAGTAAAAGCATTATCCAAATACTCAGTACCAGTTTATCGCACCCCTGCAATTTCCCTCCCCCTTTGTTGGTGCATAAACCATATGTATCTGCTCTCATTCAGAGTTCACAGTAGGGGACAGAGAGCAGACGGCCACCAAATAACATACAATTAAATGTTGCAGGTTAGGTTAAACTTTATTATTTTTTTATTTTTTATTGTTTTTATTTGAGAGAGAGAGAGAGAGAGAGAGAGAGAGAGAGAGAGGCAGCGTGAGCAGGGGAGGGTCAGAGAGAGAGGGAGACACAGAATCTGAAGACAGGCTCTAGGCTCTGAGCTAGCTGTCAGCACAGAGCCTGATGCGGGGCTCAAACCCGCAAACCGTGAGATCATGACCTGAGCCGAAGTCAGATGCTTAACCTACTGAGCCACCAGGCGCCCCATAGGTTAAACTTTAAAATAATGGGGTTTTTCCCCTTCCTCCATGAATTTCCACAGACTCCACCAAATCTAGCTTGAAGCTGCAGCTTTCAGTGTGCACTAACTCTGCGTGTTTTAGGGCCTCACTTTGGTCTGAAGCCAGATTACCCCAGCCCCAAGCACTGCTCAATCCCCTACCAGCTGTGTGACCTTGAGCGAGTTTATTAACCGCTCTGTGCTTCAGTTTCCTTATTTGTAACGTAAGAACGATAATAATCTAATTTACACGTACCTAAACTGTTATGAGGAGTAAAGAATGAAATGAAGAAAATCATTAAAAAAAAAAAAAACACTCAATAGTTTTCTCCATATGAATCTCTGGTGGACGGGCACCTGGGTGGCTCGGCTGAGCATCCGACTTCAACTCAGGTCATGATCCCATGGCTCGTGGGTTCAAGCCCCACATCGGGCATGCTGCTGTAAGCTCGGAGCCTACTTTGGATCCTCTGTCCTTCTCTCCCTGTCCCTCTCCTACTCGTGCACTCTCTCTCAAAAATAAATAAACCTTAAAAGAAAACTTTGGTAGATATTATTCCCAGATATTTGAATTTTGTGTTATTGTAAGGGAAAATTTAATTTTTTATTTTCTTGCAAGTTATGGATACATGCAAATACAACTTATTTTGGTATATTGGGTTTTAGCCAGTTATCATATAAACTCTTATTAAGGTTAATAGTTTATCTATAGATTCTGCTTGAAATATATTTTTTTCTTTCTTTTTTCTTTTTGGTCTGCAGCTGCATCTGTAGTGATGTCACCTTCTTCGTTTCTGAGATTGGTTATTGTGCCTTCTTTTTTTTAATTGATAAATTACACCACAAGCTGGTCAATCTTATTAGTTTTGTTAAACAGTTTTTGGCTTTCCTGATTGGGTTCTACTATACACTATTGAACTAATTTTTTATTTTTACTGTCCTATTTGTACCTCCTTTACATTCCCATCCTTTCCTTTTTCACATATCCATGTATGCCTTCACATTTTTTAGTACTGATTTAGCTTTGTCCTACAGGTTGTTTGTTTTTTTTTTTTAATTTAATGTTTATTTATTTTTGAGAGAAAGAGACAGAGTGTGAATGGGGGAGGGGCAGAGAGAGAGGGAGACACAGAATCCGAAGCAGGTTCCAGGCTCCGAGCTGTCAGCACAGATCCCAGTGGAGGGCTGGAACTCACGAACCACGAGACCATGACCTGAGGGGAAGTTGCTTAATCAACTGAGCCACCCAGGTGCCCCTGTTCTATAAGTTTTGATGTGTGGCACTTTCTTCTACTTCAGCTCAAAATGTTTATTATTCTTCGACACGTGGATTGTTTAGGGGCATAACGCATTGTTTAGGGGCATAACGCTTGTTTTCTGAACATATAAGAATTTCTCATTGTAAAAAATTGCTTCTAGTATGGAAGCAATAAAAGATTTTTGAAAGTAAAGTATGGTAAGAGAACATGTTCCATATAATCTCAGAACTTTTAACTTGGTTTAAATTTGCTCTAGGCTTGATGTATGCTCGCTTTTGTAAATGTTCTGTGTATGCCCGACCAGAATGTATATACTATATTCCTATGATGCAGTGCTCTATGTATTCATCAATAAAGCCGATCTTATTAGTTGGCTTGTTCAAATCTAGATCTTTCCTGATTTGTTCTATCAATTTCTGAAAAAGGTATGCTAAAAACTCCCAAATATGATTGCAAATTTGGATGTTTTTCCTCTTAGTTCTTTAAGTGTTGGGGCCAGTAGAGGGGAAATGAAATGATTAAAAACAAAACCCACAACATTGTCAATTAAAAACAAGGCAGGAAAAAAGGGGGGGGGGAACCCCAGAACAAGTGAGGCAAACAGAAGCACAAAATAAGATGGCTATATTCAAACCTAAATCTATCATACTTCTATTACAGACAGATGGATGAAGGGCTCCAAGGAAATAACAGAATTTGGCAGGCTGGATTAAAAAATAAAAACACAGAGCAGCTGGGTGGCTCAGTTGGTTAAGCATCCAACTTCAGCTCAGGTTATGATCCCAGGGTTGGTGAGTTCCAGCCCTGCTTCAGGCTCTGAGCTGACAGTGCAGAGCCTGCTTGGCATTCTGTTTCTGCCCCTCCCTCACATCCACGCTCTCTCTCTCTCTCTCTTGCTCTCTCTCAAAATAAAATAAAACATTTTACAAAATCCAACTGTGGGCTCTTACAGAAACCACATCTGAAAGACATAATAAAAATTCGGAGAGTGAAGTCTGGTCTGCCAGTGTGCCAAGCTCCCCAGGGAGTGGTGACATCAGGGGATGCAACAGGCACCCACCCCCATGGGGAGGGGGCCCTTCCATTGGACCCCCCAGGCCGGCCTGGAGGCTGCGGGGAGCGCGCTCAGATTGGCAGGTTAAGCCCCTTCCCTCTTTCCTGCCTTACGGTGGCCTCAGGCCGGTGGTGGCGACAGAGGAAACACTTGGAGGACCCCCGAAATGAGCTCGGGGTGGGGGCGGTTTGCACTCAGGTCAGCCAGGAGCCATCCGCCGGACTAGTTCTCACGGTGGGGGCAGGCAGAACTAGATTCTTCTCTGCCTCCCCCGCCCTCACCGCCCCCACCAGGTCCCTGGAATCCCCGAGTTCATAAAGGCCCCTCAGTTCCTTTTGCCAGAGACCACACTTCCTCGTGCAGTAGGCGCAGGAGACGCACACGTGCGGCACTGCACACCGATTTTTCAGAAAGCAGTGACCCGAGGTTTTTCGGGGAACAACTGTAGAAGGAAGGATTTTGTGCTCGCGCGGCGGTGGACCTGTGGGGTGAACGCACAAATCAGGGAGCGTCTTACCATTCATTTTATTACTCATTCTCCACATTCTTGTTAAAAAAAAAAAAAAAAAGCCTTGAACTTCCTGTGTGATCGGATTGGATCTGGACCACGGACACGGCTCGCCCTGAGCGTCTGCGTCTGCGGCACAGGTGAAGGCTGGCACGTGTCACTGTGCGGCGGAGGGCGCGGCACCGCCAGGGTGCAAGTGCTCTTGCAGGCTCCGCCAAGGGCAGGCAGTGCAAGTGCAAGGGCATTTCGCCCTCCGAGCTTGTCTGTTCCTTCACGCCTGCTGCGCAGCGTCTGTGTGACGGCCGATACCGGCAAAGCCCACAAATGCCGTACAGAGGCGGGTGCAGACCACGTCCATGGCCGCTGCCGAGAAGGGGGCCGGGGGACTGGAGGCCAGTGGGCAGGGCAGAGGGAGGGCCGAGCAGGGGACCACAGCACTGTCCTCGAACTGACCGCACCCCTTGCCCCTCTCCCCTCATCCCTGTCCTACAGTTCCTACTGGCTCTGAGCCATCCCAGCATCACTCGCTGCAGCCTGAAAAAGACTCCTCTTCCTGAGGCCTTTGAGTGGAAAGCCTAGAACTTTTCCGTTCCTATTCTCTTACGGAGAATGACTGGATGTGAAAAGACTGCCTGTTCCAAACATCCTACTCAGGTGATGGTATAGACATTAGCTTCTGCGACAGTCATCTTGGGACTTATTCCAGTCATGAAAACATTTAACACTTCCCTGCCTCGCCACTGGACCCCACCAGGGTGTCTGACAGCCCCAGCCTTTATCCCTTCCGTCCCCCATCAGCAGCCTGTGGCTCCCATAGGGGACCCAAGAGCACAGGCCGGGCCCCGAGTGTCCCCAGTGACCCTGACCAGGCATTGCTTGTGCCGCCATTGGGACACAGCTCCTTTGGGCTTGGGCCTGGGTACTGGCACCTTGTTCCTGGCAGCAGAGGCACCCATGCCAGCCCATGCTGGGCGGCCCTGCCTGAGCATCGAGTGTACACAGAGAGTTCCCGAAAGTTCTCCAAATCTAGTAAGGACTGAAGCGGGAACAGAAGGCTTGGGAAAAGATCTGACCCTGGGGAAGGACAGGAGGCGGGCGACAGGCAAGCCTCCCAATATACGACCAAATGCCACCTGAGGAGTGGGGCCCAGAGCAGGCCGTTGTGGCCCAGGGACACCTTCGTCATGCTCTCTACTCCCAAGACAAATTCAAGAAGACACGGTCTAGTATATGTGTTACAGTTTGAACTGTGCCCCCCAAATTTGTTAACTCCCAGTACGTAAGAAAGTGCCCTTATTCGGAGACAGAGTTTTAAAGAGGTGACCCAGTCCCAGTGAGGGCATTGGGGATGGCCTGGTCCTACATGGCTGCCGTCCTCACACGAAGGGGAAATGTGGAGACGTGTGTCCAGGGAGAAAGTCATGTGAACATGAAGATGACCATGGACAGGCCAGCAGAGAGCCCCGGGGCAGACCCTCCTCGCTGCCTCAGTAGGAATGGACGCTGCCACACTCTGACCTTGGACTCTGGCCTCCACGCTGTCAGGGTAAACGTCTGGGGTTTGAACTGCCCGGTGACCATGAGCCGCTCTTCAAAGGAGTCATGTGGGAATTCCGTCCCGCAGCTGGTTGTCCGGGAGACGGCTGACTCTCTGGAAGTGTGGCGAGGCAGGAGCTGAGCCGACTGCATACTCGAACTGGTGACATAACCGATGGCAGTGCTGGCCCAGCCCCGCTGGGCCCCTTCCCCAGGAGCCGAGGGCCCTTCCCCCGGCACCCCACTTCCCTAAGATCAGACTCCACATGGGCAAACCCAGCTGAAACCGTGGGGGTTCAGTTCTCTCCAAATCAAACTGATGCCCCTATTGACCAGGAAAGCAGGAGCCCAGCGCTGCTTAGTGCCAAGATGGGGGAGGACAGTTGCCTGGAAGAGGGGCCCTCGGCCGCCCGGGCAGGCACGGTGTGCACGTGTGAGCATGCGCGCCTCCCACTCGCGTGCCAGGACAGATCCAGTGGGAAGGACAAGCCGGGGAAGCAACAACTGAATGAACCTGAGCCAAGAAGGCCACGGGCGTGGCTGAGAAATGCACCCCAAACAGCGGCCTCCCTGAGCAAGCAACATCCTGGAGTCAGGGGCGATGGGGCCAAGGGCAGCTCATGGCCCAGAGGCGGGGAAGGCTGGGCTGGCGCAGGGGGAGGGGGCGGGACAGCGCCTGGGGGAAGTGGCCAGGGTTGGGCCGCCTTCAGCAGGACTGAGTTGATGAAGAAGGTGGCTAGGGGTCCCCCACCTCAGGGCCCTATGTCCCCCACCCCACAGCTCCTCCTCAAGGGCCCTCTGGACACCCGCCTTTAGGCCGCTGGGGTCCTTGGGCCGGCCCTGGGTTCCGGGGGGCACAGCTGCCGCACAGAGCAGCTCCGCGTCCTGCAGGGGGGCGGCGGCAGGCACTGAGGAGCCGGGGGCACTCTGCAGACCCCCAGTGTGTCCGAGGGAGGCATGTGTAGTCACCACGGCGCGGCAGCCACATGCTGAGGAGAGGGGCTGCTGGGAAGGGCTGGAGTCAGGCCCAGAAGGTTCTGCCGTGGGGGCATCTGGTGGCAGCTGGGGTACCGGGCGGAATCTTCTGAACGAAAGGCCTGCGGCATCCCCGGCCCTGCAGCCTTCCGCCTGACCACGCAGGACCTTTGGTTTCGGCCTGGCGGGGCCCTTCTGTCTCCCATAAGGCAGGTGTCTGTGAGCAGGGCCATTGGCCCAGCGAGGTCCCCGGGAGAGGGCCCACGGCCAGGAAGCCTGGCACTTGGGCCCAGGGCCCCGAGGGCGCCTCCCTAGCCGATCCACCTGCGTCCTCATGGTGGCCACTTCCTGAGACAGGCCCGCCAGGGCCGCGGCCAGCCGATCCAGCTTCTCTGAGAGGGCGGCGCCGAGGCCGCGGAGTTCCTGCTGCAGAGAACTCCCGCACGGGCACGGCTGCGGGGGTGCCCGTGGCAAAGCCGGAGGGATGGCGGCCGAGGGGGGTGGCTCAGGCAGGCCTCTGGGCAGCGGCTTCCCCTGGGTCCTGGCTAAAACCAGAGCAGGGACAGAGTTCTCAGGCTGTCAGAACCTCTCCCCCCGCCCCCCACCAGGGGGCCCAGCTGCTGTAACCGGCACCCTCCCCATCTGCTAAGGCCTGGCTTTAGATGGGACAGAAGGGACTCAGGCTTGAGAACATCAATGCCAGTGCTCATGACATCAAAGGTAGCACGTCTCCTGGCCGCTCCCCAAATTCACGTACCGGATAAACCACAGACTGGGCCTCCAGCATTCTTAGGGCAATGGCCTTCCCACCTTCTGGTAAAAGGTTCTTTGTGCCACATTTGAGAGCAGATGGCATCCCAGACCACCTAAACCTGCCCTAGCGCATCAGTGGGCAGGGCCTCGAGAAACATCAGCAGATAGCGTGAGACCAAGGCCATGGACAACATCTGGGAGAGGGAGGGGCCTGGGGGGGGTCAGACCAGCCTGGGGCGTGGCCTCAGGGGAGTGGCCAGGGTGCTGTTGGTCGACAGCACATCCATCCTGACCTTCACCCTCCCCATTCAGAAGTCAGAATCATAGGACTTTAGATCTTAAATTACTTAAAAAAAAAAAAATCAGCTAATCCTTCACCCGAAGGCCCCTTGGAACTGGTCTCTACCCCAGGCAAACCTCCTCGAAAGCCCTGTTACTACCCGGACTGGCAGGGCAGACCTGCTTTCCCCCACTTATCCGCACCCCAGCCCGGCTCTGCCCCCTCGTTAGCCCCTCCAGGCTCTAAACAGAGGCGGAAATGACTACTTCCGGGCTTCCCCCCCCCGCCCCCCCCCCTGCCGCGCCGTCAGGTTCTTCGGGAAGGATCTAAGCTGAGGGCTGGGATGTCGCCACCGCCTCAGTCCGAGGGAGAGGCCAGCTCGGTGCTCTTAAAAGAGCTGTGCCTCCAGAGCGGCAGAGCCTATGGGCCAGCGACAGAGCCCCAACCAAGGTGCTGGTGTGGGGGTCTTGGCGCACACGCTACAGGGAGACAGAGCGCCAGGCCCTCCCTCGGGGGCCTCTAACCTGTCTGGGGGGGGAGCTTCCTCAAGGTAAGGTGTGACCCAGAACCCCATCTCTTGGGACGCCCTTGGCCAGATCACGCAACATTACTGGGCCTCGGTTTCCACATCTCTCGGTAAAGTCCCCTCGAACTCTCAGCGTTATTTACTCTGGTAGTCTTGCCTCTAAAACGTGCCTGAGTCCTTTTATGAATAAGCCAGCTATTTCTGTTAGAAAACACTGAAATGAAATAAGCAACCTGGAGATCAAGGTGAGACCCTTCCTACCTATGACCCAAACGAGACCGGAAGGGTGCCACGAGAAAGCTTTCCCCGAGCTCTTGGCCAGCCTGCCCCGAGGGAAGATGCTGAGTAGCAGGCGACCACAGCAGACGCGGACTCCCTGCCCACCCGCCGCCTGCAGGACCCCTGACAACCGGAGGGGACGGGGAAGCCACCAGTTCACCTGCAACACTTGGTCTTCCGTTTCCAGGCCCCAGGCCTCTGGATTCTTCACTGACCCCGGGCTTCCAGGACAGGGGCCCATGGACCGATCCAAGCGGAGGGCAGGGCCCCGTCCCGGGCCTGGTCTCCAGCTGAGGGGCAGGGCAGGGGCTCACAGCTGCCCCTGTAGAAAGAGCACAGAGCACCCGGGGTGTGGATACATGTCCTTTTGCAGGGGCCCTTCTGACACGCGGGCCTAAAAACAACTGAACTTTGAACTTTCGAACAACGGTTAAATGAGATGTGAGATGGATACACGTGGCCTGTCAGGGAGTCCGGCTCTGCTGAACGGCCCACTGGGGCACATGTGATGAGGGCGGACTGGATCAGTTCTGGAGTCTTCTGCAGCTAGGGCCTGGCACCTCCAGCTCTACCATGATGCGGAGGCCGGAGAAAGCAGATGGAGAGGGCGGTGCTGTGCAGGCACCCCTCCCACGCCCCTGTGAGGCTCCTCCAGGAGCACGCTGGGGTCACCCTGCGGGCCACAGGAAGCTGGTCTGTGCCCAGCCCCCCCTGCCGCGCCCCACTAGGCCCACTGAGCAGTGGGGAAGGCGGGTACAGCCTGGCTAGGAGCCAAGCACTGTGCAGAGCCGTTGACCTGAGTTGGGGGGGAGCTCCCTTCCCCAACTGCTCACCCCACCCCTACCTCCTGCAGCGCTGCCCAGGGGGCCAGGCCGGCCCGGGATTTCCGAGTACACTTCTCTCCAGGGCAACTGGGACCTGCTCCCCGTCTTCTCTTCGGCTTTGCCTGTTGGGAGCAAACACTGGGTCAGGCTTGGACCGAGAGGCGAGGCGGCCCGCAAGGGCACACAGCTTTCCCAGCATTCTTGACCGCACAACCTCAATGTTCTCCCAGGGGGAAGAGTCTCACTGTGGACAGTTTATTAGCAAATTTTGAAAGCACACACGACTATCATCATCATCATCATCATATGTACACACACATATACAGACATGCAGCCTAAGTGCCTGGCTCTGGGCTTCTGATCGCCGAGCCGTCCCTCTGCCTCAGATACACGCACTGCCGGCTGCGCGACACAGCGTCTAGCAATCCTGCCTGACCCGTGAATGTCCGGCTTTCAGAAGGCCCAGGGTCACTTAGGTTTAGGGAACCGGCCGCTTGAGCGTCCCCGTTTCTCCCGTCCTGGGCCCTAACTCCCGCTCCGATGTGTGAAGAGTAAACCCAACAAAGCCAGACACCCCGCCCTTGTGCCGAATAAAGGCAGAGCCCCGGGTCCACACACTCTTCTCCTTTCCCTCTATCTGCGGCCACACTGTGTGCCCCTCAGGCTTGCTGTGCACCCTGCAGGGCCTGTGCGCAATAAATCCTGTGCCTCCAGGTTCCCTGATGGTGTTTGCTAACATGCATCCTACGACAAAAATCCACAAGGGACAGGCCCAGCCTGGGGGGTGGGTGGGGCTGGGCGAGCGCCTCAGGCTTCCTCGCTGCGAGCGAGCGGCACTAAGGATAGGCTGGGACCAACACAGCAGTATGTGCGCACACGAACGCTATCAGTGTGTGTACCGTGTATATATTACACACCCGGAATGTATACGTCTTGAGTTCACTGCCGGGCTTCCTAATTAAACACGCCTGTTTAACAGTCCCGGGGCCCTGTGCCCTACGTCCTCTCTCAGACACAGCTCATCTTACAGGGAACTCAAGCATGACTAAAGTGGAGAACTTTCTGGCAAGAGTGAGGCAACGTGGGGATCCAGGCCCCTCTCAGGAGACCCCCCCCCACCCGGGCTCACCTGAATGGAGGCCGCAGGGGGCCCCGGGCTCTGCTCTCCGTGGGCCTTCACCAGGGCTGCTGCCAGCAGGGGCGCCGCCAGGGCGTGGGGACTGGGGGCCAGGACCCCTGCAGCTCGGAAGGCGGTCCCTCTCTGGCAACACAAGCAAAGCTGGGGTCAGGGCGGAGGCTGCGCCTGGCGGGCCCGGCCCCTCCGGCCTCTTCTCGCCCCCACGAGCTCACCCTGTGGGGGCAGCTGCCAGAGCTCTTCTCCCTCCGAGCTGCTGACGCTGGAGCCCGAGCCGGGGCCGGGGCTGGAGCCGGGGCTGGGGCCGGGGCCGGCCAAGCAGGCGAAGCGTAGTGGCCTCCCGGGCAAGATCCCCTTCAGGGAGCTCTCCAGGCAGTGCAGCGGGGAGGGCTTCGTGGCAACCCCTGCACAATGACAACAGAAGAGCACTCAGCAGGACGCTCTGCCTTAGCGAGCGGGCGTGTGGCGCTGGCCCCCTTCCGGCTCGGCCGACGGCCCCCCACAAGCTCTGGTACACCCTCAACGGCTCCCACTCCTGCTGCAAGGCGGACAGAAGCGGGGCTGAGCCTGGCCGGGCTGCTCTGGAAAGCCAGCGGGGAACCTTCCTCAAGTCGCGTGTCCCTGGCTCCAGCCAGTCCCGCACCCAGCTGCACCCCACATTCAGGACCAGCGGTCCAGGGCAGAGACTCAGTGACATCCACAGGAAGCCCCCCAAGCCAGTTCTTTTCTGCTGGGAATATCTAGAAATACCACATGGAGCCCAGCAAGTCAGACCCTGCCAGGACACTGGGGCCGGGCTCAGCGGGCTGCTGCTGAAAGTGCAAAGGAGCAGTGGTGCAGAGGAGGGAGACCCCCTCCCCAACTTGGTGCCAGACAACCGCTACAGTAAAGGAAATGACCAGTCCTCTCCCAGAGAAACCCAATGGCCGCAGAAAAACCATTCTCCCGCCTTCCCTTTCAGCGACCCAGTCACAGTCTCCCTTCGGCACACCCTGGGTGCTCTGGCCAGCAGCCTCTGGGGGGCCCGCTGGCTCCAGCACCCAACTCGTGGTGTGGAGCATGAGACCGGCGAGATGGGCGGGAGACGGAAGGAACAGAGGGGAGGGAAGGGGAAATCTGGTTCCTCGTGGAGGATTTTATCTGGCGGGAAGAGTTGCCACTAAACACGGGGGGAGACGTCAGCTCACCATCTTGGAGCCACCTCCACGGCCTCGGCCTGGTGGCCCCGTGGTCTTTGAGCCCACGCTGGTAGCAGACGGGGACACTGCTAGACGTCAGCGCCTGTGGGCTGGCCAGCTGGAAGCTCCTGGTGGGTGTCTCCCCCTGACTCTGTCCCAGATGGGGGGGCTCACAGGCCTCGCCCCTCAGTCCTGTTTCAGTGAGAAGCCAAAAGGCCTGTCAGCCCCATGGGGCATTGAGGCAAGGAAGTTACCAGGCAGAGAACAGTCTCTGCCACTGTTGGCTTCTCGGGCACACGAGCTCCAGGGGTGGGACACACACCAGGCCTACAGATGTTTCCGGGAGCCGCCTAAATCTTCCAGGACCTCTTCATCCCCAGAGCCAGCCACCTGGGCTCCTGAGGGCCCCACAGCTCAGTGACCATCCTGGACACCAAGGCGTGTGGGGCCTGGACCCGGAGCAGCACGTGGTGGGGCTGGGAATCCCGCCCCGACTGCGCCCACCACTCGGATCCTGGCAGCTCTGTGGCCTCGCACGAGCCTCTGCCCAGGCCGTCTGCTCGGGGCTGGATGTGGGCCTGCCGGCCGCGCGGGGAGGCAGGACCGGGGCTGGCAGCGTGGGAGTTGCCTTGCCCTGCTCTCGGACACCAGGGCAACCGTGCTTTACCTTCCTTGTCTGCCGTCCAGTTCTTGGGCTCCGCTCTCTGTGACCCCCTGTCCCCCGCGGAGGACCAAGACGAGGCTGACTGCGGCCGGGGCACAGGTATCTCTCGGAGACAGTTCTCCAGGCCCTGGAGCGGGGAGCTTCCCACTGGGCTTCCTGCGAAAACCCAACATTTGCAATCCTGGATGGTCAGGGCTCAGTCTCTGCGAACCCCGGGAGCCTGGCTATGCCCTTGTGTGCAGGGCAGCTGGGGCCCCGGGAGGTGGCACAGAGCACTGGACCTGTCACGCCAGGCACCTGGGCCAAAACAAGTGTCAGTCCCGGCTCTGGGCCGGCCTCCTCGGGTTGGCAATGGAAGAGGCCAAG
Organism: Cryptoprocta ferox; assembly: GCA_028646485.1. NCBI lineage: Eukaryota > Metazoa > Chordata > Mammalia > Carnivora > Eupleridae > Cryptoprocta > Cryptoprocta ferox. The sequence goes on along the minus strand of CM053559.1, from coordinate 94,550,443 downwards.
CTGTCTGAGCCGAGATGAGCCACAGGCACAGGCCGAGCTCCCTCATGACACCCTGCTCTACCCCTGCGAGGGATGCCACCATCTGCCTCGCCCACAGTCAGCCCAAGGACCGAACGCCGTGAGGCTCCCTCCACTACTCAGAGGAAAACGCATGCCCTCGCCTCTGATGCAGCAGGTGGAGAAGGCCAGCGCCAGAGCAGTCACAACTTGGGACAAAACCAAATATGTTGCAAATATCGCATTTCAGGTGCTGGAGCTGGGCACGCTGCGGGAAGCAGATGGACCAGAAGCCCAGAGAAGGAAAGGCCCCTCCTACGGGAGCTGACGCCGTGGCCACGCTCTTCCCTGCAGGCGTTCGTGGACACTGGGCTGGGCCGGGCACAAACAAACATAGGGTATCAGAGCTTTGGACTGCTGCATGGTGCTGGAACGGCCAAGTTCAACTACAGCAGCCCCAAATGCGGTTCTCCTGAGCTCCAGAGCAACCGAGGGAGCTGCGGTGCAGAGCTGCGAGCTTCTAAAAGGAGGCTCAGGCTCTCCTGCAGTTTGGGCCTCTTAGAAGACAAGGTGCCCCAGGAGACGCCGCCCAAACAAGCAACGCACAAAGCCCTGTGACGGACACTGCAGTGGTGCAGAGAATGGGGGGCTGCTAGCATCCAAAAAACATGCAGAGAAAGTTCAGGAAGGTGCCAAAGGCAAAGGGTACAAGAAAAAATGGGGCGGGGGAGCTGTGTAGAGTGGACTGCCACCTGTGCGAGGGCACAAGCAGCTAGGCCACGCAGAGGACGCCCCCCCCACCCCACAGGTGAGAGCTCACAGCAGTGGTGACCCAGGAGGGCGGGGGACAGGGAGACATCATCTCTCCTACACAACCTGTCTTAGCTTTTGAAAAAAACCCTGTGATTATGTATTAAAAACTAAACCTTAAAAAGAGAAGTTGGCTGCATTTGGGGAGGAAAAAGCCCCCACACCAGCGGCTGACCGTGGTGGGATGCAGTAATCCATGTGCCATGGACTCTGGGTCCCCAGGTGCGAGGTGAGCAACGGGGGACCGAGTGAATGTCTGAGGACAGGGCAGCGCTTGGACTATTCAAGTGGGAAAAAGGCCAAGGGGGACCCCACAGAGTCCTGCAAGGCTCCAGAGAGGTGTGACAGCTCACGGTGGATGCCCCCCTCCCCGAGGGGGGACCTAGGAGAGACGCAGGGCACCACAGACACTCCTTAGGGTGGCTTTACAGGAACCTGAACCTCAGAACCTTTTTTCCTAAGTCAGAGGTCAGTTTGATACTATAGGCATTTCTTTGTGCCTGGGGTAAGAGAGAATTTGACACTAAAGGAGGCCCTTTTCTAGTTTTTTAGAGATCTTAGACATTGTCCTGCCCCTTCTGAGCCTAGTCGTGAAAATGGATACTTCCCCCCCACCTCCCCACCCCCTCCCCCTCCCACCCTGGAATAAGTTTGCTCCTGCCTCAACATCCCCAGCTCTGCTCCACACACTGGGCAGGGCAGCCGGGCTTGGCTGGGTCAGGCACGCTGTGGGCTGGGGCGCATCGGATCCTCTCCCAGGACTGACCCCCGGCCGCAGGCCTGCCGGCTCACCTTTTGCAGGCTGACGCCCCTGGCTGCCCCCTGGGCTCTGGAAATCCAGGTCCCCATCGGTGCTGCTGGATGAGGAGAAGCTGGTAGGGGTGCTGTGGGGCCCTGAGGGGAGGGCAGGGCTGCCTCTCACACAGCCCTGCAGACTCAGAGCCAGAAGAGGCCCCGTGGCTACCTCTGCAGGAAACAGCACAGCTGACATCATGAGAAAGCCACCGGACAAGCGGTCCCCCCCGGCCCTGGGTGGGCACTAGGAGACCGACCCCAAAGGATCTCCCACAAGGGTCTCCCCGTAGATTGGGGGCTCGAGGCTCTGGTTAAAAGACCCAAGTGAAGCCACCTGCTAGTGTCCTGGGACTAGAAACCAAGCCAGAGCCGTCAGAGGGGGCGGTGGGCAGGAAGACTTGAGCGGTTCCCACCACGTTCAGGAACTGCTTGGGGGCGGGCCTAAGTAAGGGGGCTGGAGAAAGTCATGCGCCTCACGGCCCAGGATGGGGGGGGGGGGGGACCTAACGACGTCCTCAGCCCCCCCCACCCTGGTGCCGTGCACGAGGACAAATGCCACCCTGGCCCCAGGGCCCCGTCTACCTTCAGTGTGTGATCTGCGGGGCTGCGGCTCGGGCCTCTGAGACCCGGGATCTCCCGGCTGCGGGCTCCGCAATCCAGAGGCGGCCGGCGGCTGGGGAGGTAACGACCCGCTCAGGGGAATGCCCTTCAGACAGGCCTCCAGGGCTTCCAGAGGTGAGCTCGAGGCACTGCCGGCTGGGACAGGGGACACGGCCCTATCACCATCTCGGGCACATTCCCCTGGCCCGGCCCCAGGCTGGCTGCCCCAACCTGCTTTCTGCAGGGGTGACAAGTCCTGCACCAGGCACGGAGGCCTGCCAGGCAGGCCCCCTGTGGGGGACTTCGATTAGCTCTCTGTCCCTACAAGGGAAGGACACAATCTGTACCCCAGGCTCACGGGTAGGGTGGAGAGACCTGCATGTACATAGGGGCCAGCTTCCTGATGGGCAGGGGATCTCTGTAAAACAGAAGTCCTTACAATGCAAGGCTCCTAGTGCCTGGATTGAGGAGGATGTGGGTTCAGAGTCACTGCCAGGTCACCCCCGGCAGGCTGGACCTGCTCCCTCCCCCGTGGGCGGGCAGAACCTTGCTGGTGGGGCTAAGAATCCCATTGGGAAGGACTCGAGTAGATGCCCCTGGGCCTCACCTTGAGCTACGGGGCCCCAACTGGGCACCTGGACCCCTCTGGTCTCTCCGCTCCGCTGGCTGCCGGCGGCAGAGGGGCTGTGGGTCCATCTGCTGAGCTGACAGGATGCCGGCACTGGGGGGCTCTGGGCCCAGCCATCCTCCATCTTCACCGCAGAGAGCACGCCACCAGCTCCCGGACCAGGGCCGGGAGGAGGGGTCTGGAGGAGTCCGGGCCCTGTGGGAAGCCCCCATGAGGCTTTTACAGGGGTGGGATGGGGCTCCCAAGGCCCCTGGCCTCTACAGCACTCTCTGGCTCCAAGGCGGTCACTGCTCATGGACTGACTCATGCCCCCACCTTGCCCCCGGCCCCTCTGGGACGCCTCCAGAGGTTTCTACTGAGGGAAGCCACGTCGGCCTCCTCTGGCGGCACCGAATCAGGGTCTTTACTCTGAGGCCAGCAAGCCGGTCTCAATTCGACTTTCTCACTAGTCTGAGAAGCTACCAAGTACCAGCAAGCTCCAGTACGTGGCCATGCTACCCCAGCCCACATGAACACGAGGAGAATGCCCAATTCAAAAGGACGCCCCAAGTGTCTACTGGGCCAGAGCCGTATCCTCTGTTCTCAGCCTCCTCCCCCTCCCTAGGCTCCCTTCCTCCCTTCTGGAACTTTCAGCCCGACTCTGACAGCCACGCTGGATGGTGATCATGGACTGATGAAACGCCCCCAACACGCCGAGCTCCGTTTACAGGGACAGTCCCCAACATGTGGTGACCCCAACCTACACGCGGAGGCGAGGGCCCGAGGGCCTGGGGGGGAAAGGAAGTGGACGGCGCCCCGGGGCCCTCCCTGCCTGGCCAGGGGCTTTTACCTGCAGAACCTCTTTGGCAGGGCCCCAGATCCCCGCGCACGCTGGAGGGGCTGGGGCGCCTGTGCGGGGTCTCGGGGAGCTCCTTCAGACAGTTCAGCAGACCCTGGAGGGGGCAGTCCCCGGAAGTCGCCTCTGTCTTCACTGCAGGGAAGAGGAACATACTTTCGCCCTGAGCCTGGTCACGACACACACGGCAAAAAGCAGCCAATCTACGTAAGCGGTTGAAAGGGTTCAGGGCCAGAGATCTGGAAATGCGGGTCTTCGTGCAACTCTTTCAGATCTGCGCGGGCCACTGTCTTCTTGGCGCTTGGCCAGTTTGAAAATGCCTTTCCCCACAGCTCCCTGAAGCAGCCGGCCGGACCCGGGTGCCAGCGGAGGGAAGCGAGTGGACAGGCTGCCGTGTGCACGTGGCTCCCCGGGCCCGAGCGTCTCGCAGGCAAACACGAGTCCGCCACTGCACCTGAGTCTCACAGCGGCCCGTGAAGGTGGGAACAATCGTCCCCTTCTACAGATGGGGAAGCCAAGTCTCAAAGGCTTCAGGAGCCTGACACAGGCCTCACCGTTAGGGTCAGAGCCCGGGACGCTGCTCCTGCCCCCACCACGCCACCCCATCCCTCGAGCCCCTCTAAATACCCACTTAGTGTCAACGTGAAGTGACCGTCAGTGGCCCCTCCTCACAGGTCCCATGTTAGGACGCGTCAAAAACACAAAAGGATCCTGGGCAAAGTCTGTTTTTGAGTTTCCCTGTAAGAGCTGAGCGAATGCCATTCTAAGAAAGCCGCCTGGCTCCAGGCACAGCCATGCCGGGAACGATCCTTCGGGAAGACACTGTATTTACAGAGAAATTGCTACAGAAAGGCAGCTCAGGGGCTCCAGAAACCTTGGCCTGAGGAGACACGTCCCCGGAGGACTCACCTCTCCAGGGTGGGCTCCGGGGCCCCAGCTCTGCTCTGGTCAGCTGAGCGGTGTCCAGGCCGGGGACGGGAGGCAGCAGTGAGCGTGGGGACCCCTCAGGGTGCTGGGGCCCAGGCACAAGGATCTCCTTCAGGCAGTTGATGAGGCCTTGCAAGGGGCTGTTCCCAGGAGAGCTTCTCACGGCACCTGCAAGACCAGCCAAGGTCAGCGCGGCCCTGGTGGCGGCGGCTCTGGGACCTTCAGAAGGTCTGAGCTTCCCACCTGTGTGACAGGGACGACACCTGCCGCAGACGGTGGTGGTCGGGGGTCTGAGAGGAGAAAGCCGCCTGACACGCCTGTGTGAGCCAAACGTGCCTCCATTTCCCTTCCCCGCTCAGCTCCAGCGCACACCCCACTCTCCGCAAAGCCAGCCTCTCACCTGTCCCCACGGTCCCTCTCTCCTGTTTCTTGGGGCCCTTCTTCCTGCTGGGGCTACAGGGGGGAGGGCTGGGCTCCCCACCTGGGGCTTCCAGGCCTTCCTTCTCTGCAGATCTTGGTTTGTCAGCAGTTTCTGTTACGGGGGAGACAGAACGGTCCTTCTAGCCCTGGCTCCTGACCCCAAGGAACCGCCCCAGACTGGTCCCCGCAGAGGACAGACCCCTCGGCCCCTCGAACCCCTGGAGGGCAGCCAAGTACTGGAAACTTGGATTTGTGGCAGGGCCAGCCCATGTGGGCTTGTCCTAGGAGTCTGTCCCTGTGTCATTGTAAGCACCAACACGGCTTGCTCTGAATAACCCAGAACGTCCCCAATTCCAGCCTCTGACTTTGGCTCAGTAAGTCGCTCCAGCAGCCTTGACACACGGGGCCCAGACTTGCACTCGTGCTTCTCAAGTCTGAGCACGTGGACCCCCAGAGCACATCTGCCAGACGATGCCTAAAATCACTGGCTAAACGGGGTCTGTTTTCCAAGAGTGTTGATGTTAGTCCAGCTTCATTTAAAATATTTGAAATAAAAAACAGATACTCCGACAAATGCAAAATTTGCAAGAATTTCTAAAACTACAATGAGATGCCAGAGAAATTCTGGGGGCGACCCTCGCCCTCCTCTGCTCTCAGGGAGGAAGGTCTGAGACTCAGAGCAGGGGCGCACGGGTGTGGCCCTTGCCGATGGGCCTGCATGTCAGACGCTGCCCTCGGCTGACTGTGCAGGAGCACACGGTGGCCCAAAGCGGGACTGGGACAGAGGCCGCTCAGGGACGAGCCCCACACCTGCCCCTCAGGCTACAGATGGGCACCCGTATCCTGCTCTCTGGGGAGGCTGCACCCTTAACAACTAGGGAAATCGAATCCTAGAGAGAACAGAGAGGGTGCAGAGTCCAGTCTCCCTGACCCCAGGGTCAGAGCCCTGCCCCTGCTGGGTCACACTCACTGATGGGGCGGGGGCTGCCCTGTCCCCCGGCTTCCAGAAGACCGCTAGACGATGAGCTGCCACTAGACGTGGTGGCCAGGCTGGGCCAGCCCGGAGACGGGTCTGGAAGGCAGCTGAGCAGGCCTTGGAGAGGGCAAGTCTCCACGGTCACAGCTGCTGTTGGGGAAGAAGGAGAGGGCACTGGACGCTAGAATTTAAGCCCAGCAGTGGGTGAAATGCCCGAGACACTGTCCCATCCGGGCCCTTCCTTGCCCCGTTCCGTTAACAATGACCCGGAAGCCAGTATCCTCTGCATTGTCATTTCTGGGCTCTGAAACGTAGGTTCACAGCCACAGTCTTGTTCCCATAAGATCCTCACCCCCATTTTTGGTTTCATTTACCATCCACTGAGCAGGCTCAAAGGCCAGGACTGGTGGGGACAGGGCTGTGAGGGTGTGGCTGAAGCCACACAAGGAAAGTCAGGGGCCACTGTCTCACCGACCACCCATGCCTTCTCGGGGGCAGGCATGCTCCCAGGGCTCGTGAGCTGGGCGACTCCCCCTGGGGTCCGGCAGGGACTGGGCAGCACACGGCGTGCAGAGGCCGCTGTCCGACTCACCCTCGGGGCTGGCCCGCTCCCCGTCCCGGCCGACTGCCCCGCTCTCGCTCTCGGGGCTGACCTCCCCAAACAGGAACTCCGGAATCTCCTTCACCAGCTGCACCAGGGCAGTGAGGTGCAGGCTGTGCGGGGGTGCTCCTCCTGCGGGAGAGGCCACAGCGAACCCCGCGCCCTGTCAGCTCCGCACTCACGCGTCCACGCACAACTACAAACCGCGTGAGTAGCAGCAAAGGAGAGACTGATGCCCCAGAAGCAAAAGGATCTGCCCGGGCACAGCCAGGACTCGGGGCTGCGGACTCGAGGTACTGTCACTTGGTACCTGGTACTTCTCCGAGGGGAGCGCCGAGGACGGCTGCCTCCTCTCCCCTCCCCCTGCCGGCCAGGCGCTCTGCCCCTCCTGGCACCTATAACCTCCCGGCCTCACCCGGGCTGGGCCCGTGGCCACGTCCACCGTCTGAGGTCTGCAGACGTCGGCCCTGTGGCAGCACCCTCGGGGGCTGCAGGCTGGCCGTGTGGCTGGTTGGTGGTGGGAAGGGGGCTTGAGTAGGTCTGCAAGGGTGACCCCCTTCCTAGCACGGCACACAATGGGCAACTGTGTGCCAGGTTTCCAGCCCAGGGGGGCAAAGGGTAAAAGATTGCAGAGGGGTTTGGGAGTAGAGCATGGCAAGGGTTGAGGTCACAGTGGTCCCTGAGTAGAGCCGGGGGCTGAGGACCACACAGCGGAAGGGACAAGAGTGAGTCCCCCTGGGGCCGGGGCCTGCCCCACCTCTGCCAGGATTACTCACCGAGGGGCCCTCCTCCCCCAGGGGGCTCCTGCCCCTCACCAGCGCAGCTCATGGCCCTGTGGGGCTCCCCAGGAGACAGGAAGGCAGACAGGGGGAGCAGCTCGGCTGTCCCTGGGAAAGAAAAGAGGGAGGGACAGCCCCCTGGGCATGGAAGCTGGCCTCCACCCGACTACAAGCAATCATGCATCTGGGACCGCCCACACCCCAAGCACGGCAGGGCCGCCTGCTCTGAGTCCGGCCCGCTCCGCAGCGCCCCGCCGAATCTCACCCAGAACCCCACAACAGATCGGCGAGGCCCCCAGCTCGGCCTGAGGCTCCCCGGAACACCGCCTCCAACTGCGTTCACTTCGCAGGTAAGACGAAGGCCCGGGCGGGCTCCTTACCCAGGGACAGCAGCGTCTCGTAGTTCTCCTGCATCACGTCCCGGTACAGCGCCCGCTGCCCCTCCCCCAGCAGCTGCCACTCGTCCTCCGAGAAGCGCACGGCCAGGTCCTGGAAGGCCACTGACACCTGTGGGCACAGCCTCAGGGGAGCTGGTGGTTCCCCCCCCCAGCAACGCCAGGGGTACACCAGGAAATGGGGAGCGGGGAGAGTATGGGGGGGGGGGCTGGCACGTGGGGGCAGGTGAAGCAGGGACGGGAATCTGCTCAAGAGACCGGGACGGGGTTTGGACCGTGTGCACATAGAGGGGGGCTGCAGCCCGCACCCCAGGCCCCCGTGAAACAGGGTCCTTGCAGATGTGGCTGAGGTAAGGTCATTCTGGTGGGTAATGCTTAACCCAGTATGACCGACGTCCTCATAAACAGAGGAGAGACACAGTCACATGGGGAGAAGGCCAGGTGACAACGCAGGCAGAGACAGAAGTGACGCAGCCACAAGCCAAGGAAGGCCTGGAGCCACCAGAAGCTGGGAGAGAGGGGGAGGAGCCTCCCCCAGAGCCTTCAGAGGGGGGCCCGGCCCTGCCCACACCCCGGGTCCTGTCACCTCCAGCACGGCGAGAGAACTCACTTGCTGGGTAACCTGGCTTGCAGTCCTTTGTTGACCAGCGTCCCAGAGGAGCCGGTACAGTCCGTGGCCCTCAGCCTGGGCCTAAGAAAAGGTCAACTCCAGGCTGGGAAGCCCGGCCAGCCCTAAAGTCACCATGTTAGGGGACCACTGGAGGTAATAAGCAAACTTTACCTTGGGTGTGCAAGGACCTGGGATCCTATCGCGACAGCATATAAAAAAGGTTATGCGTAGAATGGATGGTAAGGATGACAACAAATGAGGTACCCGCTTTTTAGTGGGGATGACCCGACAGTCAGGAATCAAGCAAATAATGTTTATGTTGCTCTTCCCAGTCCCCCCCAAGGAAGAGGGGGAGAGAGAAAACCTCAAACAGCTCGCAGGTCTAGAGGAGACAGACCCTCCCTTGCCAGGACAGATGGCCGTGTAACCGTGAATGAAGAAAACCAGCAGCCGATGCACCTGTGCTGTGTTCGTGGCTCTTGAACTTCAGACCCTAAATCTATGGCCACAGTTCTACAGACCCTCTGGCCCGGCCAGGTAGGACTCTGGTTTCCGGCTGTTCTGCCCGAATCCAGGCCTGTGCTGGGCTGAGCCTGCCCTCACTTGCCTGGTCTCACCTGACGTTCAGGGCCCCGGCCAGCCACGGTGATTGCCATGGCCGTGACCTAGAGCATTCACCGCCAAGCCCATGCAGCTCTCGGGCTCTACACTCTAACGGGGAGAGGATGCTGCCCAAGCCCTTCCAGGCCACCGTGCAGGGCTCCCTGCTCCCACCTCCACACTCCCCCATTGCAGCCCCCTCCCTGACCTTCATCTTTGGCCCTCTAGGCTTGGAGCCTGGTACACTGTTACCCGTTCTGCAGAGAAGGGCTCTGAAGAAGCCTGGGATCACCCTTGGAGAGCATCCCCTGCTTTGTAAGATAAATGAAACATTCTGTCCCGATTTCTTTAAAAATTATCATTAAGTGGGCTTTCAAATGGCCATGAGATCCCAGATGACCAGCATGTGCTAGGCATGGATTTTAAATTATAGTAAAAATTAACTTCGAGCAAACTAAGCAAACAGAATGTAAATGATGGGAAGGGTCCTTTTGGTGTAGAAACAGATGCTCAACTCTTTGTAAGAAAAAAATTATTGAATACAATGAAAGTCCTCCTAACAAAGCCAAGAAGTTCATCTACTGCCTGGTTGCATCATCTCTAGTCGGGATTTTAAAACTTAACATCGCTGCTACCAACTCTCAGCATTGTCACCCACAGCATCTGCTTCCCACTCGACCCGTCACCCTTGGACAGCCCACACGGCATGCTCAGGACCACTGCCCTCCGCTCCTCTGCTGAACTGGTTGGGACCCGGTCCGCACACTTGGCTTGAGGCAGCCTCCCCACTGACTACCTACCTGCCTTTGGTCCAGAGGTTCCCGACCTCTCTCTCCAGCCCACTCGGCCAGCCAGCAGACTCTCTGGAGCTAATCTCCACCTCTCTGGCCCACAGATGGTCGCTCCTTCCCAGGAACACGCTCAGACATCCTCAAAAACATCTTTCAAAGACCCCTCCCCATCTCCTCCTGGCTTTTGGACCCATACAACGTGGCCAGTGGTAGGGGTCTGTGCGTAACAGCTAGCAGAGCAGGCCTGAGGCCGCCGTCCCTAGAAAAGCCTGACTGCAGGCTGGTCCTGGCCAGTGCTGAGGAACTTGGATTTCAGAAGGGTGGTTCACTGGGCCCGGACTATTTGCACAGTGTGGTTTATGCTGAACATTTACCTTCATTCCGGGGCTCTGGGATCTTGGTCCGTGCCAGGTGGGAGTGCCTACGTGCCACGCCCCAGTGAAAACCCTGGGCATGGAGTCTCTCATGGGCCTTCCTGGTGGACAAGATTTCTTCTCTTCTCTTTCTTTCTTTCTTTTTTTTTTTTTTAAGGAGGCTCCATGCCCAACATGGGGCTCGAACTCACGACTCTGAGACTAAGAGTAGCACGCTCTACCCACTGAGCCAGCCAGGCGCCCCCTGGTAGACATTTCACACCTGCTGTCACGACTCAGCTGGAAGAATTAAGAACATCCCGAGTGACTCCACCGGGAGGACTCGAAGCTCACTCCTGGTTTATTCTGGATTCTGTCCCCTGTGCCTTCGCCCTTTGATTTTGCTCTGTGTCCTCTCACTGCAATGAATCACAAGTGCAGATACAACTCTGTGCTGAGTCCCGGGAGTCCTCCGAGCGAATCACTGACTTTGGAGTGGTCTTGGGGACCCCAATACAGGACCTCCTGACCAGACACGAGCACATAAGGGCTCAGAGGATGGCCCCACCTTGTTCAGCTTTGAAACCCCACTGCTCAGGCCACTCCCTTCCTTCCCAGAGCCCACAGCCCACTGCCTTGCTACATATACCCTCTGGTCCCTCTGCTCCTCTGGTCCTGGCTACATCCTCTTCCCTCTCTCCCTCCTAGGTGGGGGAAGCCAAGGGCTGATGGAGCGGGGAGACACCTCAGCCAGAAAGTTCTCATCTGCACAGCAGACCCAGAGCCTCAGACTTGTCCTAACACGCCCAGTGTCAGAATGGGCACAAACACTGTCTTATTGACTGAACACACGTTTTTGCTTGCACACAGATGCCATTGTGATGGTTATGTGCGTGTCCTTTAAAAGTAATACTGAAAGAGGCACGTGGATTGCTCAGTTGGTTGAATGTCCGACTCTTGATTTTGGCTCAGGTCATGACCTTACATTTCGTGAGATCAAGCCCCACATTGGGCTCTGCACCGACAGCGTGGAGCCTTCTTGGGATTCTCTCTCTCCCTCTCTCTCTGCCCCTCCCCTACTCGTGTGCACGCGTGCGCTCTCTCTCTCAAAATAAATAAAATAATAAAAATATTTTTAAAGATTTAAAAGTAACACTGAAAACACTTCTTTTAAAATACTTGCAAAGACAACAATCTAATGTGCTAAGGATACAATTATGTAGGATTCAGGGGAGTTTTCAACATTAAAAAGGGGGATCCCAGACTCAAGTTGGAGCCCCCTCCTAATTGCCCCATTCCCTCACTGCTACAGCTGAGCAAAGGTGGGGAGGGAGCAGGGAAGGCCCATGAGGTCAGCTATTTCACTCTCTTAGGCTAGCCATACACATTTTTCTTACACTCTCATTCTGGCCAATATACCGGAGCAAAGTAAGACATCCCCAGAACTTGGAAACTAGTCAAACCAAGCCCGGCGGGAAAGATTAGCCACCTGGAGAAGGTGGCCAAGCCATGGGGCAGACGTGAGCAAACTGTTTGGGTGCACGGACCCACATCAGGCTGCACACTCGCAAAACAAAGAGTTCCACCCAAAATATACCCCCAGGAGGCCAGCAAGAAGAGACAAGCCGGGCTGGTCTCAAGGCTCATGTCTTCTTCACCTTTTGGTAGCTTAACACATTGCTCAGCAGGTCCAAGTCAGCTCTAGGGAAGGACATGCTGATATCAGCGACTGGGCTGTGGAAGGTCCACTTTCTAACAAGACCACTTCCCCAACCAGGGATATTAGCTGACTCTCTCCCTTTTCCCTCTCCATGGAACACGGACCATGATGGGAACTGCAGCCAGCCCCAACATCCCCCTGTCTGACGGCGATGGCTGGAGATCGGTCTCTGCATAGGCTAGGTCTCCCCAACGCACGCTAACTCACACGTGCACCAGGTACAGCAGACACTCAGCCTACCTCGGCCCCATCTGCCTCTCCCCGTCACCCCTAACATTAACACGCACGTGTGACAGGCGCTCTGCTGGATGCTAAATGAGATGTGTCTCGCACAGGCTCTGTTCTCAAGGGACCCAGGCATCGGCAGAAGTGTGATCTTCCCAGTTTCGGAGCATTTCAGATCTCTCACTGATTAACAAAACAGATCGACCCAGGAAGTTGGTCAGACACCGTTACCCCACGTGTGGGGCGAAGGTTCCAAAGCGCCAAGTTGGGAAGCAGCGTGCCAGGTTGGCAGACAACCACAGCGCCAAGTCTAGGACGGGGGCCTTTGAGCTGACGCTTGGGTGCCCTTTCTGCTGGGCTTAGTTGTCACTATCCCCAATGATATTGGTAAACCTTAAGAAAACAAGGATTGAACTTCTCTAATTTTTCAAAATTATTATTACCCAATAAAGGTTGTCGTGACGGATCCTCAGTACAAATAAATGCCCCTGTAGCCACTGCTAAATGGCAGAGTCCAAATGGCATTGCTCTGGCCGGAGCAGGGAATGTGGGAGTAAGGACTCAGCCCAGCCAAGCGACAGTTCTCCTGGGGAGCTAGGTTATCCCAAGGTGTCGGCAGACAAATTCTCTGTTTAACATACCGAGGGAAAAATACTCTGTAAACTCAACTTCTCCCATCAGAAGCTTTTTGTAACATGAGGACTGAAAAACCAAAAGGGCTTTTAGATTCAGATGATTTACTTCAGTTTGTTTATAATCAGTGCTGATTTCCCTTGATTTACTGCATCAGGAGTAAGCGCAGAAATCTACATTTTCACACCTCCCGTGATTGTGACACATTCTCAGCTTAGAATCACAGGGGAGCACGACTGTCCGGTCACAGGCTGGAGTCCTGCCCAGCCCTGCTGGAAATGAAAAGCACGTCGGGGAACAGACAACAGGCTCGGCCCTCCTTCTTCCTAGAAGCCAGCTCTCAAGCGTAGTGCATCTGTGAACTAGAAATCACAGGTAACTGCTGTGGACCTTTAACGTGCAGGGATCATGAAATGCCGATTTCCACCCAAAACAGGGTGGCTCTTCGATTTCCACTTGAACGCCTTCAGTAACGGGTGGCTCACCACATTCTCAGGCTGGTCCTATCACCGGCCCAATCCGGCCGTTCAGAGATTCTGGACACAGAGATGAGGTACAGCATGGGAGCTGGGGCTGGACCTCAGGAGCGAGGCTGCCAGAATTCCCATCCCTGCTTTGTTTCATATTCGCTATGGCACCTTGCCAAGCTACTTAACCCACTTGGGCCTTGGTGAACTCATTTATAAAATCGGGATCATAACGACCTACAGCCTAGGGATGTTGTGAAGACTAAATGAATTAATATAGGCAGTGCCCGGACCAAATGCCGGGATGCAGTTAAGTGTCACGATTAATATTACAGCAGCCAAATCCGTCGGCCTGACGTCCAGCTGCCCCTCCGGCTACACAGAATGAGCTCTTCCGCACACACTACTCCTGACCTCGAGTGCCTCTTTATCTCCTGGCTGAATATACCCAACTCTTTTAGACACCTGGAAGGGATGGTTTCCAGGTCTTTCACCATCTCAGCCTCAAGACAAATTCTTCAGGACAAAGTTCTCATAAAATGGAAATGAGAACTGACTGTGGCCAGAGTAGGTGGTTCAAGCAATGGCCTCCCCTCTACCCAGAAAACGCGGAGGCAAAGTGAGGAGTGTGTGTGCATGTAAGGGATGCAAACACATAAGGCACAAATGCTTGCCTCAGGAGAGGGAAACACGCTGTTGGCTCGCAGTCTGGACCCACCATCCTCCGAGAGCCCTACCTCACCTCCTCCGTGGCTCTCGGGCCTCCCTCCCTCAGCCAACAGGAGAAAAGCTTTCTGGATTGACCCAGGATTGTGCTAACTGTGCAGCCTCCTGGCCACTGCCGCCATGCTGGTCCTCCTAAAACATTCCTTCTACCCTGCCACTCGCCCAGCATGAAAACCACAGCTTCTGTGCCCACAGGACCAGTCCGTCTTTCCACCGTCCTTCCGGGCCTAGACCCATTCACCCAGAGTGTCTCGGGCTTGAGTTCCCAGATCGGACCCTGCGCCCTGCTGCTCCCCACTTATGAGCTGTGCTCACACATCCCTGGGTATTTGGGAGACACACTAGACAGGAAGACAGGAGGCCTTCCCTATAACTCTCCATCTGACTGTTATCTACTGCTCCCCAAAGCCACTCGAGCCACCTTCTCCATGAAGCGACAAGGTGTGAGGACACATCCTTCCTGGAACAAGAGATCTGAAAAACCGATGGTCCAAACCCCTCATTTTGTAGAAGAGGAAACTGCAGCATGAGGAGGGCCTAGCACAGGACCAGCGGACATAATCTGAGCCAGAGCGTCCTTGGGCTGCTTAACTGCACAGCCAGAGCTTCCAGGAAGGCTGCCTCTGCTCCCACAACTCTCACTTTTCCTGGCTTCTCCCAGGAGCTTGTGGCCCATTAATGACTGGAGGGTCTGGTACAGTGCCCGCTATGCCCGGCCACAGAATGCCCCAGCCACCATCTCAATACTCACCCACCTCCAAACCATGGAGTCTACAATTGGTTGAGGTTGGCCCAACCTCATGGGCCAAACCAAAAGTACAGGACTGGCAGCGGGCGCTCACCCAGAGGAACGTGCAACAATTCTCCACTGGAACCATCACGTCTTCCTGGCACCTTCCCAGCCCCACACGCAACTCGCCCAAACTGCCCAGGCGATGACAGACGGGGCTCTTCCTCCAGGTCTCCAACCTACACACCATACCTGGTTGGGTAAAACCTGGGACCGTGTTTCATGCTCCCTTCCCCAAAGGTCCAGGGTCCTACCAAGAATAAACGCATCAGATTCACTCATTCCCGAGGCCTTCGTGCCCACAGCTGCCAGGATAACTAGTAACTAAAAGAAGCCACGCCGAGGGAGGGCGATGCGGAAGCCAAAGGCACGAGTTTCCAAAGGTGGACACAGGCTCCACGTACAGGGTAGTGGGGGACGAGGACTGGGGAGGGGTTGGGATCGTCCGAGGAGCTAGACTTCTCGGCATAAAATTCTGCGCCGCAGGCCCGCCCGGCCGAACACAGCCCGACCCCAAAGTTGCCGGGTCCCGGGGTCTTTGCCCGTCCCTCGCTCCCCCAGACGGACCGCACCAAGCTGCGCGGAGCCGACCGGCCGAGTTGTCCGTCGGTCCTTCTGTCCTCCTGGGTTCGCCTTACCTGGCGCGCCATCCCAGGACTCAATCTCCGCTCTCAGCTTCCGGCGCGGCGCGCGCCGCCCGCTCTCGGCCCGCAGACTGTGCCGCGCGACCCTCGGCGACAGCGGCGACCGAGGTCAGCGCGGACGGAAGCGGGGCTGGGGTTCTCGGGCAGTGGGCGAGAGGCGAGGCTGGGCACGCCCCGGCCGCCCGGCGCCCCCCACTCCAAGAGACGTGGCCCGGCTTCCGCCCGGAGACCCCCCGGCTTCGGTGGCCCGCTGGGCGCAGGCGCGAACTACTCTTCCCAGAGGGCGCCGCGGCGCCCGCAGCCTGAAGGAGTGGGGGGCGGCCTCGTTGAAGTCCCCTCCCCGCCTGCTCCGCTTACAGCGCCAGGAAGCTGCGGGGAGGGACTGCGCGCCCGGACCCGCCCGGTGGCCAGCCTGCGGGTGTGTTTGCACGCGGGTACGCATTCATCCATCATCCATCCACCATCCGCTCTTGCACCCAGCATTTACCGAGCGCATCCTCTGTGCCAGGTGGGGATGCTCGGATGAGCAGGGACCCGCCTCTCCCAGAGGTCACATCCCGTAAACGGACCGTTTCCGAGGCCACGGGGAGGTGTGGGGGGAAGCGGACGCAGGGGTGAGGAGGGGGCTGCAGGCCGGACGACGGGGGCGGCGGTCAGGGGTGAGTCCGAACGGCTACCAGACCCCCGCGCAACCTCAGATCCGCCATCCCGCTCCCTTGCTCATCACAGCCTTGAGCCGGGTTAGCGTGACCACTTGCTGGGCTATTTGGTTGATCCAGGTAACCCCAGAAGTTCCTGGAACGTAGGAGGTCTGCAAATAAATGCTTGATGAGTGAACGAAGCATGGGCCCCACCATTCCGGTCGGGACGTGGCGGGCTGGGGGCAGGGAGAGGATCCCGGCTGAGCACCAGGAGCCCCCTGTTGAAACAGCTCAGGGAAGGTGTGGGCCTGTGGAGCTAAACCGGCTCTGCGAGACCGAGGCAGGGGTCCAGCCAAGCGGAGAGGCCCGCCGCCCAGGGAACCGGCTTCCCCCATCCCCACAGGCTCTTCCTCTGGAATATTTGGGGAAAGAGAATTTCTCGCCCTGCAGTCCCAGTGTTGGTCTCTGGCCTCTCGAGGAAAGGCGTCTAGGGGAGACCACTCTTAGTCACCGGCCAGCTTCGTACCCGGGACCACCCCCACCCCATACCTAAAGAATTGGCAACAGGACCAGTGTGTGTGTGTGTGTGTGTGTGTGTGTGTGTGTGTGGGTAATCAGCTGTAAGAGGGTTTGAAGATTTCACAAGGGTTTCATCTCATGGGAAAGGGAAGCTTCAAGCCGAGCCTCTGAACTCAGGATCCCTAGAGGCAGTAGCCCCTTGTGGTAAGCCCCTTGCCTGTGCTGTGTGCCCCGTATTCTGCTGAGGTAGCTTTCCTCCCAGTAGCCAGGGTGTCCCTTCTCCCAGTGCCTCCCC
Source organism: Cryptoprocta ferox (assembly GCA_028646485.1). NCBI lineage: Eukaryota > Metazoa > Chordata > Mammalia > Carnivora > Eupleridae > Cryptoprocta > Cryptoprocta ferox. Next base: position 94,533,666 of record CM053559.1, on the reverse strand, counting down.
TCCCCTCACCCTGAGTCTCAGGATCCCTAAACCTTAAAATCCCTCAATTTAGAAAAATGTAATTCTCTCCACCCAAGACAGAGAGTCTTGGCATCTCTTTGACTCAACGTCCCCTGTACCTGACCAGGCTTAGACCCCATTTGTAGACTCTGGGTCAGCAGTTGCTCAGATTTACCAACGTCCCGCCTGCTGAATGAATGACCAGTTTGCCAAAACCCAATCTGCTGCCTGGCCCGTTCTCCCAGTGATTGAGGAACCTCCTTCCTACCCCCTTCAGTTGTGCCTCTGACCCCGTTCCTAGATCCAGCCCCGCCTCTGTATCTGCATTGCAAAGTGATTGTGGAGAACGATCCCGAATTCCATTTAAAGTGTTTGTTTGGCAGTTCTGGACAGAGACTAAGGCAGGAGTGTGGACGGAACACATTTTCTAAAGATTCTCAGTCATTCAGATTGGTTTTCAGCAAATCGATACTGAGTGGTCTAGTTTCATCATATTTTGGCCTGTGGCTACCTGGCCATCGTGCGAACTGGCTTTCGGTGAGTTAGTCAGCTATGGTTCTCCCAAACAAACTGGCGAGCTTCTCCTTAAAGATAAATGGTACTGTCCACTCCTCCATGTGAAAATGGCTGCAATTTAAAACTATTTTCTGGTTTTCATTATGTTTATTTTCTATTCACGAGGTTATTGAAAAGTACTTTTTAGTTTCCAAATGTACGGGTCCTCTTCAAAGTTTTCTTCTTCTTACTGAGTTTTACCTTGTACTAAGAGAATATAGTATATGATGCAGACCTGAGACTTGCTTTGTAGTCAAGGAGGTAAGAAATGTTTGAAACTGTTCCGTGTTTGCTTTGAAAGAGCATGTATATTCTAACGTTGGTTGTAGGATCTAGTTCTATCTGTTAAATCAAGTTTACTGAGTGTGTTATTTGTGTCCTCTGCATCTTATCATTTTTTTGCCTTTGGATGTGTCAGTTACTAAGAAAGCTGTATTAAAAATCCATTAATGTTGTGCATTTGTCAATTTCTCCCTGTATTTCTGACACTTTTTGCTTTCATGTATTTTGACACTGGGTATACAGTATAGGATTGTATTTTCCTGGGACCGTCCATTTGATTCTTAGGAAATAATTCTCTTTGCCCCAATAATACTTTTCATCTATAATTCATTTCATCTGATAATGATATAATGAAACTAACTTTATTTTGGTTAGTATTTGTTTGATATATATGTTCCCATCCTTTTATCCCTATATGTAAGATACATATATTTATATGTATTTTCTGTGCCTTTCTTTTCATTCTTCTATTGGATTGATCACTTTACTCACCTTTGACGAATTCACCTTGATTCACCTCTTTCTACTAATTTGAAATTTATTTAATTTAGTCTTTAGAAGACTATAAGGTTAGGGGGTACTCTACATTTTTACACACACACCACTTGATTTGATATAGTCTAACATTAATTAGCATTTCCACCCTCCTTTCACACAATAAAAGGACTTTAATGTATTAATTCAATCACATCATTGCCCTTGTCTTCTGTGTAATTATTCTCTTTAGTTAGATCTTATCTTTAAGCACACCCCCCCCCTCATTTTTTGTCTTGTATAACCTGTGCTATTTAGATTTACCAGTGTGTTCACTGGTATTTTTGTTCACTATTTTTTCTCTTGCCTCTTTCTCCTTCCTTCTGGGTTCAGTGTTCTTTCTGAATTACAAGTTCTAAAGTTCTTTCAGCAAGGATATCTTAGAACTAAATGCTTTCAGTTATATTTCTACCACACCTGAATGACAGTTGAGCTGAGTAGAGAATTCTAACTTATATTACGGTCTTTGACTTGTCATATTTTATTCCATTGTCTTCCAACCATCATTGCTTCTGTTGAAAAGTCTGCTGTCATTCTTTATTCCTTTGTACATGATTTGTCTTTTCTCTTTGGCCACTTTTAAGATCATCCCTTTGTCTGTGGCATTATGAAGTTTCACTGCAGTGTGCCTGGGTGTGGATTTACCTTTTTCAGAACTCTTTCCTAGATCTGAAATCTTTGTACAAGTTTGGAAATTTCTCAGCTGTGGTATTGTTTAATTTTGCCTCTCCTTTATTATAATTTATACTTTTAGAATTCATATATTGACATTTGTCAGAACTCTTTATTCTATTCTGCACCTCTCTTAGCCACTCTTTTTTATGTTGCAATTTTTTTTAGACCTTTGTGCTTCACTCTTGGTAGTTTTTTAAGATTTATATTCTATTTCACTCACAAATCTCTCCTCTATCTAATCCACTATTGTATTATTAATTTCAGTCACTGTATTTTTCATTTTACATGAGTCTGCTTCATCTTTTTAAAAGTCACATATTCCTATACGCTCAATTTCCTATATCTTTAATAATTTTAACCATACTTACTTCATAGTATCTATATGATCATTCTCTTCTCTGACATCCTTTATTTTGTCTGATGGCTTTCACTCATGGTTGGCTGATTCCTTGTATATTTTATTATTTGGAGTTGTGAACCCGTTCTAAGCCAGGTTTCATCCATGGGAATTCTGTGGGGCCTGGTTTGCTGCTATGCCCTTCGAGTTTGTGTTTGCTGCTTCTGGGTACTCCACAATCACTGTTAGCCTGGACACATTTTTTCTGTTGCCTTTTAGCTTGGGGAATTTCTGAACCATTCAGGTAGTGTAAATTCAAAGTTCTAACAAGGATAGCTCTGTGGTTATGAATTTTCAGGGGAATTACCCCCTCCCTCCTGAAAAGAGAAAGACCTCTTGTCTGCTTGTGCTGGTGTTTTACTAACCCGCCCTTTTCTAATGGTGTGACTCTCTGAAAGTCTGACTTTACATGGGGGAGGGGATTCCAAGTCTAGACCTAACCTCCTGGATTCACGTGCCTGTTAAAACTCAACACCTAGGCCATCTCACCACAGTTGTGGGCGTTCCTGGGGTCAGAACTTTAGTTCATCCCCCGCCCCACTCCCAAGACATCCTTTATTGTCATGACTGCTCAGCAATACTTATGAATGGATATTTGTTATATTTCGTCTTGCATTTCTGGGTGCTTTGAGGTAGGAGGAATTTTAGATGATCTAGTCTAGCATATTTCTGGTAACACAAATCCTTTTATTTTAAAACAGTACTCTCTTAAAAAATAAATAAAAGACTACCTCCTTTGTTTAGCTATTCTTATTATTCACTTGACCATTTCTTCACTTGACTGTTCTACTCACCACAGATAGTTCTTGCTTAGCTCTGTCTTCCCTATGTCTGGCCTTGAGTAGGAATCAACTATGTCTTGAGGGAATGGATGATTCCATAGATGATCACATGGGTATCAGTCACTGCTCTGATGTCAATAAGCATTGCGAGGATAGAGTAGGGCTCAAAGAGCCCATCCCTGCCTCTTTGGGGAAGAGAGATTAGGGACAGTGGTGTGCTAGAGCTGACTTGGCTAGAGAGTCTCTTGTTAGCATATCTTCCCAAGTCCATGTTGATGATCTTATGTTTGTAGCTTGAAATTGGCCATAGTGAGGTTATTTATACCATGAAACTGGAAAACACTAAAAATCAGCAATGCTCTTCTACCAGCATCCCACTGACTGGAGCAATGAAAACATGTAGAAAAAAATAATCCTAACCCTATATGGAACAAGACCCATGGAAAGTGAAATATGAAGTCTGAGTCAGAGGAACCTATCACTCTAGGGCTGTGGTGCTCAGTGATAAGGTTTTAAGTCATCCCTGATTTTTTTCCCCAGATTTAGAAAGTCGCAATATCCTGAGGCTCAGTATTAGGGAAAGGAGCTGAATCTTTAATAATGGACAAAAGTGAGAGACAGCAGGGGGCACCCGGATTTGAACCGGGGACCTCTTGATCTGCAGTCAAATGCTCTACCCCTGAGCTATACCCCCTGATGTAAGTAGGTACCTAAGTAATACCTTTTACCTGTGCAGCCACACCCGCCATCCCTGTAAATTTTCACCACAAATGTTCACAGGCTGGGCCTCCTGGCAGTTGCCAGGACTTCCTCACTACAATTTTATGTCTCTCATGCAAAACAAGCAACAGTTTGCCGCCCCTGTAGCTGCCTCCCTGCTTTTTCTGGAAAAGCACTGACACCAACATTTATAGCCAAAAGGGGCTCCAGAATCACTAGTCTGTGCCATTCACAGTGGGCATCTGATTACAAAAACTCAGGATGACTAGTCTTCCTACCACAGAAAGCCCTTCATTAATAGGATCAGAACCTCAATCCATTCTTCCTGACTTTGGGTTTAGAACCCTGTCCCTAAACCAATGAGCCGCTTGTCTTCCTCTTGTCCCCATCTTCCATCAGTCAAAAAATGTAAAGGCCATATAATTGGATGCATATGAATAGATTTACACAGACCTGAGGCCATCAGAGGGAATAGAATGTAGACATCATAGAGCATGGATGTGCCACTCAGCTCAAAGACCACAAGTGGAAAGCTGATGGGCCACCCCAGGACTTGACTTGGTGCGTGGACTACATCCCTTGGGCCGGTCTCGGCTTTCTGTACCCAGGAATCATCTTGGGAGTTAATCAAACATGCAGATATGATCCAGGATTAGGAACAAGCTTGTGGAGGGTGAGGAGATCCACTTTGAGAAACACCTGCTACAGATCTAGCCCGGCTTCCTTTGGTGCCATCTGCAGGCAGACTCAGGTTCTGAAACCCCCAAGAAAGGAATGGGTTTGGAATTCTAGCCCCCGCCCCAGGATCAGCTGGAGCCAGGATTAAAACCCAAGTCATTGGTCAAACTGCTCATCTTCTGAAGTCTGCTCTAGACCAGTGGTAATCTTAAGACTTTATTTTAATTTTTTTTAATTTATTTATTAGTTTATTCATTTTGAGAGAGTGTGTATGGCTGGAGGCAAAAAAGGAAGGGCTCAGGGTTAGCCAGTTCCGGTCGGTCCCATAGGCTATAGCATGCACTTGGATTTTGTTCTAAGGAGGCAAGCCACCGAGCAGAGCAGGAAACGTGGTCTCACTCATGTTCGAAACAATGGTCTGGATGGAAATGGCAGTAGGGAGAGGACGGAAGGGAGAGACCTGTGAGAGTATCAGGATGGGTCAGCTGGGCAATGGACCCTGGGGCCTTGACCACAGGCCCTGGCGGTGGGCCGGGAGAACGCTCAGATGCAGACACGTCTGACAGCGGAGCCACAGGACTTGCTGCCGGCTTTGGATGCAAAAGAAAGAGGTGACCCAACAGTGGCTGGCAGGTGTTTGGCCCCGGTTGCCGGGGGAATCCTTCTACTTAGGTGGGCGACACGGGTCCCACAGGGAGCTGGTTCGGGGTGATAACTGATCATTTGCTTCCATCTGTGTTTGGTTTGAGAAGCCTTTTAGGTGTCTGAGTGCGGGGATCAGGTATGAGGTGCTGGCTCAGGGAGGAGGCTGCAGGTACCACTGGAGGGTCACCCATGGACTTTTCATGTCCCTGATTCTCCCCAGGGTTCATCTTTCTCTGCCAGCTGCAGATGGTGGGGTTCTGCTCTAATACACGTGCTCAGTTCTTGCCCATCTGACAAGCCCTTTCTTTGCCCTCATGCTTAAATATTAGTTTACCTGGGTTTAGAATTCTAGGTTGGAGGTTGTTTTTCTTCATATGTAAAAAATATGTATTTTAGGAGCGCCTGGGTGGCTCCATCGGTTGAGTGCCGACTTTAGCTCAGGGCATGATCTCGCAGTCCGTGAGTTTGAGCCCCGCATCGGGCTCTGTGCTGACGGCTCAGAGCCTGGAGTCTGTTTCAGATTCTGTGTCTCCCTCTCTCTCTTTGCTCCTCCCCCCACTCGCGCTCTGTCTCTCTCTCAAAAATAAATAAACATTTTAAAAAGTTAAAATTAAATAAAGCTGGCAGTTTAAAAAATATATTTTATAATAGTATAAAATATCAATAAAGGCAACTTTATTCAATTATTCATCTCACTAAAGAGCAAAAAAAATTGTTTTAATTTCAAAATGCCATGGTTCAAGGGTCTACGCAGCTAAGAGTTTATGTATATCATTGCTTAATACTTTGGATATAATTCTCAACTACAACTTATTGTTTTAAATAGCACACACAGTAAAGGAAGGAATTCCGTGATTCAGAGAATATACAGTTCAAACAATCCTTGATAATTATGACCATCCTGGGCTTAATCTGAGAATATGTATGTTTTTAAAATCCGTAGGCATTTAACAATGCAAACAGTACATTTGGGGCTGTGGTGATTTGAGATATAGTTTGAGTTTTTTACTTCGGGGGGAAAACGGCAGGGGAGGGGTTCTACTAAAATATAGATCTGCCTGTTAGATCTCTTTAATTTTACTTAATTTTATTTATGTATATATTTTCACTTGGATATACAGCTTTTTAAAATAAGAATGTTTTCCTGATTATCATAAAGCAATAAACACGGTGTTAGAACCAAGAGGCAAAATGTTGAGTGATAACTACTTTCGCACAGTAGAGGAATCATCCAGCAAGAAGTGAGCTCTGTGGGAAATGAAGGGGAGGCTGATGGCCACAGGGCATCCCTCTGAGGGATGCGGTTCTGCAGGCTCCGAGTTGCCGCATTCTGGAAGATACCTGGGTATTGCAACAGAGTTAAAGGATGCTTGTTAGGGACCAAGTGGTACCTGGGGGTATAGCTCAGGGGCAGAGCATTTGACTGCAGATCAAGAGGTCCCCGGTTCAAATCCGGGTGCCCCCTGGAGGCTTTTCTTTCCTGGTCATCGTGGGCCACATTAGTGGTTTCACCCCACTTATTAATTAGGCAGATGTTTTAATTAGGCTGATTTCCTGTGGAGGGCTCAGCAGCCCGGAAGTGGAAATGGGAGGAGAGGCAGGAAAGGGCATCTTCTGCCTTGGGAGATGCTTTGCTGGAAAAATTGCATTGCCCGTCCAGAGTTAGACTGTTTGCCACGACCCTCTGACCAGCGTGTGCTTGGTGATCTGTCTCGGGTACCAGTTCGCCTTTCCAGGGAGTAGCAGGCGGGAGGCTGGGGGCGCACACAGAAGCCGCAGTCCCCAGACATCCCAGGCCTGGAGCCGCGGGGCGCTGTTCACGCGCTGGGCCTCAGCCCCGGAGGCTCTGATGCGGGAGGCCTGGGCAGGGCCCTTCCATCGGGAAAACCATGCACACCCCTGCCCTTCCCCCTCCCTCCCCCAACCCGCGCTCTAGATGATCCGATGGACACGTGTTGGGGGGAAGACTACGCCGGATGATTCTAAAGGGCCTTTCGCCTAAATGCGTATGATTTCTCAAAGTCGGTGCCCTGGGCAGGGGCCTGAGAAGCAGCCAGGGGCAGAAGGTGGCCTGGCAGGAAAGGGGCCCCTCGCTATCCAGCACACCCCCCCCCCAGGCTTTAGGCCAGCCTAAGGAAGACGTGGGCGACTTGCTGTGTTGAGTTCCGGATACCGATTGGGGGGGGCAGGGGGAAGGGCGCCTTGGCTCATAGGTGGGTCCGTTGAACACAGATCACGTGGTCTCTGATTCGCAATCCAGGGAGTCCCCACCTGCTGTCATTAAAAATATGTATGTTGTAGACTTTATTTCTTAGAAAAGTTTCAGGTTTACAGAAAAACTGGGCAGAAAGTACAGAGAGATCTCCTATACCCCCTCACGTTACTCCCCCCCCCCCCGCCCAGTTTCCACCTCATTAACCCCTTGTGGCTAGTGGGGTATATTTCCTAAAACTGGTGAATGAATATTGGTACATTATTAATAACCCGTAGTTTACATTAAGGCTCCTACAGTTTTATGGGTTTTGACCAATGCACCATGCCATGTATCCACAATCACTAGCATCATAAAAGATAGTTCCACTGTTCTAAAAATCCCCCCTGCTACACCTATTCATCCCTCCCCTCCCCCCAATCCCTGGCAACCACCTACCTTTTTACTGTGGGTAGTTTTGCCTTTCCCAGGGTGTCCTGCGGTTGGAACATACTGTATATAGCCTCTTCAGATTAGCTGCTTTCACTTAGCTTATAGGCATTTAAGGTCCTTCCATGTCTTTTTGTGGCTTGACAGCTCATTTCTTTTTATCACCGAATAATATTCCATGGTACGGGCCTGCTTAGACTTGGTGTTGGCATTCCGGCAAGAGGGGGAGAGAGAAATTAAGAGTACACGGAACTTGATGAGCCTTGAGTAGTATGTGGAAGGGTTGATTCACTACACTGTACACCTGAAACTAACACAACACTATACGTTAACTACCCTGGAATTTAAAAAGGGGGGGGGGCAGGCAAGAGAGAAGCAGCAGATCAGGCCTTTGTAGAAAGCTTCCCGCAGGCTCTCGCAGCCCTGCACAATTTTCTCCATTCCTTCCTCTGGCATTGATCCCGTCTCACTTGTGATACTTGTGGTGGGTATCTGTAACTATCTTTCTTACACCCTCAATGTTTGAAATTCCTTTCCATTTTGGGGGGGAGGGGGGTCTAGAGCCGTGCGTGGCTGGTGGAAACCAGGGCGTAACTACACTACAAAAGGCAGAAGTACCAGACTTTGCCCTCCCACAAATCCCAGTGGGGCCCTAAGCTCAGCCGATCAAATGCACGTGATTGAGACTCGGAACACAGAATGAGGTACCTACAAGCAGGAAGAGTCTGGAATTTACTCTGGGGGTGGGGGCACAGCTCTGGCATTGGCAGTGGGGCTGATGGCATTATCAGCCCCCTAACCAGGATGCTGTTTGGGGGTAAGTGATCCTGACCCCCCCCCCATTCCTGGCTGCCCTTTAATTCTGCCCATTTTCTGAGTGTCGATCTCTAGGTTTCCTTTCGTGGTCTGAGATTTTTGTCACCGTGCCAGTAATTTCCTTGTTTGTCTCCATTTAGCCATTATCAGTTTCTATTTTTGAGACAGAATGCTGGCAGTGTGAAAATTGATGCCAGAAGGAGGTTGCAGGAAGTGGAGGAACATGGCATCGGTCATCTGGTCTTGTTGGGGCTAAAAGCGGTGAACATCTGGCTGGCTCTTCACGCATTGGGACCTGGCAGTCATTGACACACAATGACAAGTTGACTGTTGCCAGGGTCACGTGGAATGAAGTGCCTGATGAGGGCCAGGCCTTGACGTGCTGAGAACACCAGGGAGCACCATACAGTAAAGTGGCTAATTCCGTTGGCGCTGGAACTCAGAGAAACAAAACGAAGGTCAAAGTGCCAGGCTCAGAGAGTCTTCTCTCTTACCCCTAAATAACTGAAAAAGCCTCCAACCACAAGTAGGGTTTGATCCTGTCGATTACTGACTTATAATGTTAGTTAAATTACCAGTATCTTTGTCACATGTGGGAAAGACAGGACACAAATCAGAAAAGAGCAGGATAGTCACCCCCATCCAGGGCTTATTCAATGGACTCAGAAGCAATGGCCGAAACTTCAGGCATGGAGGCTAGGAAACAGCTCCACCAAATGGATTTCGCCTCCCCTGGGGGGCCTGGCCATGCCAGGGAAGGGTGCCCAGCTCTCCAATCACATCCCTTAATAAAAAGATGGTGTGTTATAGGGCCGGCCAACAGCCAGCACCATGGTAGCAAGTCCACGGTGTTAGAAGCACCCTGGATGGGGAGCTCCTTTGTTCTCACTGGAATACTTCTTTCGAACTCACATTATAAAGTGAGACATGTTGCCTGTGTAACGCAGTAATGATAAACGTAAGCTGCACAGGAATGAGAAAAGTTATCTCCCCTCTTTTACCCATTTTCCACTGCATAGCTCGGTATCCTCTGTGGTCTCTGAAAAGTGACTCTCACTGGTCTCTGATGCCATAACATAGGTTGCCATCCTGGTGCTTTTTAGGAAGGACTGGTGTGTGTCCTCACTATGTGGGTGAAGGTCTGCCATGGGGCGGGAGTTGGGGTGGGGGCGTGGGCACATGCAGGCCTGGGTTCTCCTGTGCTCGGGGCGGAAGACAGAGAGATCTCTGACCATAAACCAGGGATCCTTCCGCCTGGGGCTGTGGGCCTCCAAATAGCATCCTTTATGCCTCCCACTAGCTTCCTCTGTTGTGCTGCGGGAAGGATCCAGGGACTCCTGTCTCTCTAGTGCCCAACCAAGCCCCTAGGAGACCGCGTCAGGAGGGGATTGGGCTGGGGAAGAGGGGAAGATGTGAAGGAAAACGGGCGAGAGAGCAAGCAAGGGGGAGGCTGGGGCAGAGCAGGAGGGAAGAGAGGGAGAGTGGGGGGCTGGGGTCCGCAGAAACCTGGTGCCTCCTGCAGTTCAGGTGTGGCTGTAGTGGAAAAGTACAGTAGTGCTAGGAGACAAGCGAGGGGTCTCTGCAGAACTGCAAAGGCGGCGTCATGGCCGCAGAGTGGTCTTAGTGCGTTGTGGTGCACCTGCCGGGCTCACCGGCCGGCCAGGAATGAACAGAGCTTACAGCGCACTGTGGAATGCTTGGCGCGGCGTCACAGGTGAAATAATGTAAGGAGGATTTTATCCCGCGTGCCGGGGGTGTAGCTCAGGGGTAGAGCATTTGACTGCAGATCAAGAGGTCCCCGGTTCAAATCCGGGTGCCCCCTGCTGGCGCCTCGCTTTATTGCCGATCGTCGAATGGCTTCCCAGCTACCACATTGAATGTAATGTCATCGGTGGCCCTCCCCACCTGTTTTCCCCAGACCCTGGTGTTTTTTTCAGGTGTCTTTTCTCCCCTGGCATGATGAAGTATGGTAGGTTGACCCGCTGCCTGCAATTTTTCACCTCTCTGTGTCCGTGTATTTTGCTTTGTGACTTTTCCGTTTCTCGAAACCCCGAGGTGAGTGTGCTCTGCACCTCTTTGCTCTGGGCTTGGCCGTGTGCATCAGTCTGGACCCAACCAGGAGAAGGAACCACACAGGAACTTAAATGAGAAATGTAATAAAAAGAATTGCATTATGAAAGGAGAGCAACTACAAAGGTGCAAAGAAAACTCTAAAGTTATCCCCAGGGAGAGGGACCCAAAGAAGAACAAAGTTAGAAAGGGGGGGCCCTCCCCAAAGCTTCCGCTTTGGGGCTGCAGCCCACTCTCCAGGTTGCCGCAACCTGACATGTGCCGTCTCCAGGCAAGGAGGAAGCAAACCTCTTGGGCACAGGAGAGCCACGTGGAGGTGTGATGCCTGGAGAGTGCAGCATCCGCACCTGGAGGGCCCTGGTACCAAACCTCTGAGGGGCAGAGGTCAGTCGGGCTGGTGCACACGGGGAGTTGGGAGGGCACAGGGGTGTGATCACCCGCCCGGCTGGGGCTACCACGTCCACCGCAGGACTTCATTCTCCGGGTGCGTGCCTGTGTCCTCACACACGCACACCACTGACCAACCCTGCAGCAGAGACCAAGGGGAAGGGGGGAAAAAAAACCCGAAAACCAAACCAAATCAAACCCAAATAACCCGTAGCAGGAAAGAGGGAGACAAGCCCCCTTTTCTCCGGCAACATCCCTCCAGCGCCCTCTACTGACAGCTCTTAGCATTGTGCTCACTTACAGGAGAAAGGCTTCGAGAAGCCAGTCTGTTATTGCAGGGCAGGTATGGAAGCGTGAATTTGGACCCAAGAGTCAAAAAATTGGTAACTGGCACATCGTGTGAGTTGCTTTGGCCAACAGGATGTTAGCAGGTGTATGCAGGCAGGGGCTAGAGATCATCCTGCAACGTTGGGTTTGTTCTCTGGCGCTTCTGCCGTTAATGTGAGATGGGTTTCTCCTGTGAGCCGCCGCCCCTTCAGCCTGGGCCCCAGAAAGAACACCCGTGGTCCAACCTCAAGCCCAGCTCACCTAGAAAAGCCAACACCCGCTAGGCCCACAGCTTGAGGCGGGCTTACCCAGCCAATCCCAGCCTCCATCAATTGATGCACATTGAATGTTCTGACTCATGGGCATGAGAATAAATGCTTATTGTTGTGTGTCACTGGTTTGGGGTGTTTTTGCAACACTCTTATGAATAAGACTGGCAGATACTAAAATTGGCGTACAGAAAGGGCCTCCTGCTGTAACAAAACCTAAAGTACATGGCGTGTCTTCGTGATGACGGAGTGGGTGGCAAGGGAGCTGTTACAATCAGCTGGGAAATTAGTGGGGTAACTTTATTGAGGGCAGGGAACACAGAGGCTCGTGATAACCTGGAAGGCAGAAAGTACTTGAACTTGTAGCGTTAGGGGTAGAGTATTACAAGGAAAAATACTAAATGCATGAGCTATTTTGCTACAGGCTATTTTTGGATAAGATGCTACAAAAAAGATTTGAGTTCCGAAGAGAACTCACTGGTCTGCAGTCAGAATTGAGGGGCAATCTAGATAGCTCAGAATTGCACAGGGAGAGAAATGAAACCATTCCCTCTAAAACAAAGGTGGGGCTGTTATTCTATCACGTTAGCAAAAAGGCTAAATCCAGAGCCTTCCAATAAGACATCGCCGCAAACCAAATCGAGCTTAATGTGCTCATCGCTTAAACGGACTTCGTTAAGAGCACTGAAGAATTAAGCCAATGCCAAGTATATCCTCCCAGTTGGACAAAAGTATTCCTAGAAAGACTCAGGATGTACCTGAGAACTTATAATTGAGCTGGAGGGAGAGAATACGTCAAAGAGAATTGTGGTCATGGCTTTTGGCACATGGAGTCAAATACATAGAAAACCCACACCTTGCTTGAGAGAGCTGTACTGGCGAAAGCGTTACTAGCCTGGACAAAAAGTCACCAAGACTGGGAAGTAAAGGGGCCTGGGTTTCCAGCATTCTACAGGGGGAAACAAGCTGAGAGGAACACCTACCCCCCCCCACACACACACAAAGACATGTTTTCCAAAGATGTCTTCAGAAATTTCAGAGAAGGAGGAAGGAAAAAAAGGAAGACGTTTTGGAGGGTGGGCCCGCGAGTCGTTCAGAACAGTGGGCGGGGAGCTCTCCTTAGGTAGCAGAACCAGAGCCTACTCAAGGAATATTTCCTACTGCTGGAATGCATACGTTGTGTGCCACTGAGTTGGGGGGGGGGGCATTGTTATACAATATTACTGTAAAAAGGCTGGTGAATACTGAAATCCGGATCTAGAAGGGGGCTCTGTCTGTAACAAAAGGTAAAAGGAGAGCGTGGCCACCTATGGCCTAGCATTTCAGTGTCTGTGACCGTGTGTGTTTCCCATGGTGACCAATCATTGAATGTAAACATTTACGACGTAAGTCTGTTCCCGCACCATTGCTGGACTTGGGGTGTGTGAGTGGTAGATAATTTGTTTCTTGAATTTATAGGTCTCTGGATCGAGAGAAACCTTACCTGGATCTAACATATATCATAAGATCCTGGACTTCGTCTGACTGAATGAGGCGTTGGGGGCTTTGGGATAAGGCTGAGTACCTTATGCGTGTGCGAGAGATGCAAGAAGTGACGACCAAGAGGGCAGACGACGGTAGATTAAAATGTTGGCCCCAGTTCTGCACTTGTTCTGTGTGTGCCCTTTGCCGCAAGACTTTTCACATAGTCCCATGAGAAGTGGAAGAGATTTGACGCTCAGTCAGTTAAGCATCAGACTCTTGATTTTGGCTCAAGTCATGGCCTCACAGTTGGGAGATCGAGCCCTGCATTAGGCTGAGCATGGAGCCTGCTCGAGATTATCTCCCTCCCTCTCCCTCACCCTCTCCCTCTGCCCCTCCCCTGCTTGCACGCGCATTCTCTCTCTCTCTCTCTCTCAAAAAAAAAAAAAAAAGATAGGTTTTCCTGCCCTTGATTTAAGGCTTGGTCCTAAGACTTGCTTTCACTGATGGGATATTAGCACGTGTGATACCGAGAGGCTTGAAATCTGCTTGTGTACTTGGGCTTGACTTGTTTGCATTTCTGCCACTGCCGTGAGAAAAGTCTCCCTGCTAGCTGCGACTCTTCCAACCTGGGCCCAGGCAGAAACGGACTTGGAGCAGACCTGTGCCCAACTCACATAAAGAAACCAAGCACCAGTGGACCCCCCGCTTGAAGCAGGGGCACCAGGTCAAGCCCAGGCTAGATCTACTGGTTGTCATCCATGTCGCTGACCCTGTGAACGTGAAAAGAAATGCTTATTGTTGCGCGCATCTGAATCTGAAGATGGTTTGTTATGAAGCGTTATCGTGGACATAGCTGATACAGGCCTGCTTCTACAATTCCTCTTCCTTCCCCCCACCCCCAAGGTACTGAGCGAGGGGAGAGGAGGAGACTGCAGTTTAGGGAAGGAATTCAGGTGGTGGCTTCAGAGTGGAAAAGTGTTATTGGACCAGCGAGGAGCCCCTGGGGGGGGGGGATGAAAGTGTGAACTCCTGACCAGAGGGTGGTCTCCAGTCAGTTTTTAATGGGCTTGCCGGTTTCACAGGCCGACCAAGAGTGAATAGAATGTACAATACACTGTGGAATGCTTGGGCATGGTGTCACAGGTTAACTATGCTAATGAGGAACAGGAGTCCAGCAAGGGGGTATGGCTCAGGGACAGAGCATTTGACTGTAGATCAAGAGGCCCCCCGGTTCAAATCCAGGTACCCCCTGTAGATGGCTTACCTTATTGACAAATACACGACCTAAGTTAGGCTCCTGCTTATCTAAAGTCATCTCCATTGCCACCTCCCTTTTCTCAGGTGACTTCTGGGATGCGGCACATGTCATGGTCCTGTTATGAATGATGTATGTGTGGCAGAAAGTCCTAAGTTCCTCTTTAAAGTTTACCTTATGATCAGCAGTTACCCAGCCTGTCTGCAATTACTTAGGGATCTTAGTAAAAAATACAGATTAGCCCTAGGAATTATGATTTAGTCGGACAGAGGAAGTATCTGGGAACCTTTGCTTTGGGGAGGCACACCCCCCTCCCCTGCTAACTTCAATTTGTAACATCCAGTGATTCTAAGTGGCTAGAAAAATTATTTTGGAACATACAACACTGTGTAATTTTAAACAACATTTGGTGGTGACCGTCAATGATTTTTCAGGTTAGTGCCTTCAGCCCAGGACCGAGGGAATGTAAAAGGTGGGCTGTAGGCGCAGAGAGCGACCAGGTGTGCAGAGGGGAGAAAATGCAGGAAAGGCAGGGAAGGTGTGGGCATGCTAGGGTGGTGACAGATCGTAGTGGCACCGTACTGCTAGGTGTGGCGACAGCCCATAACTGAGAACTTGACTCTGCTTTAATTTCTTTTTAATGTTTATTTATCTTTGAGAGAGAGAGAAAGAGAGAGCAAGCGAGTGCAAGTAGGGGAGGGACAGAGAGAGACACAGAATCTGAAGCAGGCTCCAGGCTACGAGCTGTCAGCACAGAGCCCGATGCGAGGCTCGAACTCACGAACCACAAGATCATAAGCTGAGCTGAAGTCTGACGCTTAAACGACTGAGACCCCCAGACACCCCTTGAATCTGCTTTAAAGTTCAGAATTGAAACACACTTATTAGACAAGACTGGTCATTCCTGAATAAAGCGTTTGATTGACCATCTAGAGGTTCCTGGTTCCAATTCAGTTGTATTGTTTTTCTTTTTCCCTCTCAACTTTCGAACCCTCTTTCCATCGTTTGAGGATGCCCAATTATGGGAGCCCTGGTGGAAGAAATGTCTCCTCTTGCAGCTGCAGAGGCCAAAAATAAAGGCGACTTTTTCCCTATCTCCCCCTAGCTCTGCTGGCCAAACAGGTGCTCCTGACTCACGCTACACTCAGAATTAGTGACACAAATTCCAGGGTTGGCAGCACCCGAGACCCTGGCTGGCCGAGTCCCCTTGGGTCACCCCTGCCTCGCGTGAACCCGCGCCTCCAGCCTTCCCTTCAGCACCATGGGCTCCCTGCCACCCGGCCAGTGATGGTCTCATCTTTTCCCATAGGCAGAACCAGTTCCTGTTTCTGGAACGATGTGCCTAGGCTGATACAACATTTGGAGTCAGCTGTTGGCCAAAGCCCTTAAAGAGAGTGGGAGGATCTAGAATTGCTTTTCTGTCCTACTTGGCATTGAAGAAGGTGGAAATCCAGTGGATTCGTCAGGGCTGAAAATCTGAGGGCCCACGGGCTGTCAGTGGGAAGCTAGCTGATTAACTGATGGCATGGATTCAATTGACCAATGGATTGGAGGCAGCTTCTTCATCGGGCTGGCATCTGATGGCTGCTTATGGCTGGTGTGCATCCCATTGGTCAGTGTCTGTGCTGTGAGCCATGGTTAAAGGGTCTACGTACCACTCCTTCTTGGAACAGAGTTCCCAGTGAAGGACAAAACCTACAGGGACCAAGTGTTGGGACAGAACAGTAGGAAGGGCCAAGCCAAGGCTGACGGGAAGCTCAAAGTCGTACAATGGACATTCAAATGTCTGTGTTCTCGTCTCTGGACACAGATGGAGATGGCGGACTTCCCGACAACTGCACTCCAACACTCAGCTCATCTGCTCAATGACTGATGTGCTGAAACCAAAGGCAAGACGGTCAAATTTCTATCCTATTGGGTTCATAGTTTCACCCGCCTCTTGTATGAATCCATCTCAGTGAAATTTCACAGGATGTCAGGGCACCTCCTCAAGTTCAAAAAGCAAGTCGTGGGGCATGGGGGTGGCTCAGTCAGTTAAGCATCCGACTTCGGCTCAGGTCATGATCTCAGGGTTCTTGGGTTCAAGGGTTCGAGCCCTGCACAGAGCCTGCTTCAGATCCTCTGTCTCCCTCTCTCTCTACCCCTCGCCCCTCAAAAATGAATAAACATTTAAAAAAAAAGCATATTGCTACATCTGCCTACATGTATATATGTTTCTATATTGTGTTCATATTTTATAATCCCCAGAGCTTTTCTCTAATATTTAACTCTTGTGCACAGGTATGGGTGCGCGCGCGCGCACACACACACACACACACACACACACTGTGACATCTCCCACTTGGATGTATGTGATGGCCTTTCTGCTTTTTATCCAAGGATGAGTTGAGCTTTGTAATAAGAGAAACAGCCTTGTTACTTAATCCAAAGGGATATTTAGCAGACGCCTCAGCAAAAGGTAAGGAACAGGAAAACACGGAACTCCTAACGCCCCCGTTCCCCCCGCATGTCCAGAGGGGACAACGACTATTTCTCTGTTCAAGCACAGCAGCCCCCCCTCCAATACAGCTCCTGATGCAAAGGTCTCAACAAAACCTGGTGTTGTGGACATATGGGAGTTTGGCTTCTCAACACCCAAATAGTAACATCCCAGTTCTTTGATGCAGGCTGGTAGAACTGAGATCTAGAACCTTCTAGAACGAGGAGGCGGGCATGCCCTGATACCAGGTGTCTCACATGGATGCTCTCTTCTTGGGGGTCAAGCCACGGACGAGAGACAAAGCACCCAGAATGGCTGCTTCTGGATTGCGAGTTGGCAAGCCCTTGAGCGCCCTGGCCTCGGGGTGAGATTGCTGCCGTGATCTCTGACGCTGACTTTGGCACCTCTGAGGCCGACGTGCCCATGCCTCTCCCAAGCCTTATTTTCTGCTTCCTGGCAATTCTGTGATGTATTTCCAATAGTTCTTTTCTTTTCCTTAATGTTTATTTATTTATTTTGAGAGAGTGTGTGTGTGTGAGTTGGGGAGGGGCAGAGAGAGAAGGAGAGAGAGGATCCCAAGCAGGCTCTGCATGGTCAGCACAGAGCGCGACGCAGGGCTGGGACCCACGAACCATGAGATCATGACCTGAGCTGAAATCAAGAGTCAGATGCCTAACCGACTGAGCCACCCAGGTGCCCCTCCAATAGTTCTTTTCTTAAATTAAAAGAGGCAGTTTGCGGAAAAATACCAACTGATACACCTGCCTTCACTGTCTTCTAGCAATTGGAACGCACCCTGATGCCATCCTTGGACTGACCCAGTGGATGAGGGACAGAAGCTTTGTAAGGAAAATCCGTCTGGGTCTGCAGAAATGCAAAAACTCCCCCAAAAACTAAAACCGTTGGAGCCACCAAAATGAGGTCAGGGATCCTGAATGGGTCCGGATGACCCCGTGCTGAGACCACCAGCCTGGATACTGGGACCTTGGTGCAACATCATTAGGAAAGGGACAGGTGGGACCTGTCTCCACTGACCCATTTTGAATCTTGTTGAAATCAGCCTCGGGGAGCCCGGGTGGCTCAGTTAAGCGTCTGACTTCAGCTCAGGTCATGACCTCGTGGTTCGTGAGTTCAGTCCCCACATCCGGCTCTGTGCTGACCACCCAGAGCCTGGAGCCTGCTTTGGATTCTGGGTGTCCTTCTCTCTCTGCCTCTCCCCTGCTCATGCTCTTTCTGTCTCTCAAACAAATAAACATTAAAAAACTTAAAAAAAAAAAAGAAATCAGTCTCTTTTCAGATAGAAGCATCCCCTGTTTAAGTGATACAGACCATGGGAATTGTTTCTCTTTTTTTAAAGTTTTTATTTTACTTTGAGCGAGAGTGTGAGCTGGGGAGGAGCCAAGAGAGAGGGAAAGAGAGAGAATCCCAAGCAGGTTTTCACTGTCGGTGCAGTGTCAATGCAGGGCTTGAACTTACGAAATGCGAGATCATGACCTGAGCCAAAATCAAGAGTCGGGCGATTAACCGACTGAGACACCCGGGTGCCCCGAATCGTTGCTTTTTTTTTCTTTTTTTAAAGCAAAACTAACTTGTGTGAGAAAAGCAAATAAGTCCTTTCAGAGATGTTTATAATCTGCCTGTCATTCTCTTACAAAGATGAAGCTCTTCTTCTATGATGTTTTTAACATCAAAAGGAACAGATTACTTTTTCATGCCAGAAAAAAACCTTTAGGACACCTTTCTTAGTGGATACAGAGTATTTTTCTGTATGGCGGCCGCTACCACAATTGATTTAGCCACCCCTCCTTTGTTGGGCTCCCATACAGTTTCTAACTGCCACGGGTGCGGACAGATCTGTGCAGGGTCCTGTTAAAGATGCGTGTCTGTTTTTCCTCTAGTTTGGCCTCCATATGCTGTCCCAGTTTGGATGATTGTGCTTTCTTCCGCATCCTTGGGGTCTTTGTGGTCTTTGGGCCTCATAGTGGTATCTTCCAGGGAAAAGGTCCACAGAGGAAGAGACCCCTGGTCCCAGTTTAGGAGATAGTAAAGGCCTGCGTTTGGAGCTCAAATAGCCAGTGCTTGTATCTGGTCCCATGTCATCTTGCTGGGCTGGGCTGCTGGTTTGGGCCGTGACCCCTCTGGTAAGGCATCTCCCTAGGAGTGAAGAATGAGAAGAGTGGGGGGAGCAGAGTAAGCAATGTAAGACAGCCCAGGGAAGCCCATCGTGCAGAGGGTCGGAGTGGGACTAGGGACAGCGGACCGGGGAAGTAAAACCTGAGTGGGAGGGAAGGAAAGAGGGAAGATTCCAGCTCTCTAAACAGTGATTAGTGCCCCACGCGGGGACTGGGGAAGAGGCTGCAGTACTCTCAGCAGGGAAGCTTTCCAGAAGTCTCCAGAGAAGGACAGAATAAGTTCAAAGTCAGACGGAGGGCTGTCTGGATGGTTAGGCAGTCAGCTCCCACTAGTTCACTAGAGGTGGGAAGTGACAGTGCACAGTGGCTCCTCGGGCACAACCACACAGGTGACGTGGGGCTCACCAGAAACCCCAGTTTAGGACCAGAGCCTCTGACTGTATATCAGGGAGTCCCTGCTTCCAGTCTATGTGTCACCTGTCGGCCGTTCCTTTTGCTCTGACCTCCTGTTTGCCATCACCCTGTCCCGTGTCTATGCTCCGGTGACCACAGAGCTCTGATTCTCGCTTCACCGCTTTCCACGCACCGCACGCTTATTTCTACCGCCGACACATGGAAGGATGCAACAGACGGAGAATAAGGGGGAGAAAGAAGATATGAAGGGGGTCGCTCATCTCCTGCCCAGTTTCGTGCAAAGAGGCCCTCTAACCATACACGTGGATTCGAGTTGTAACTTGGTCATTAAAGCAAGTGTGTTTGGTTTGGGCGTGATTTGAATTACCTTTTCTTTTTTTTTTTTTTTTTTTTTTTCAGAACTATACCATGTGAGGCACAAAGTAAATCAATAGCTCCAAAACCATCAGGAGCTTGTTAGAAGCTCATGTAGTCCCTTGTCGCTTTCCCCGAGAGCCTGGCTTGGGGGATTCCCAGGTGGGGCCCAAGCCCTGCCTCTCCTCCCCTCACCTCTGTCTGGGTCCCGCTCTTCCAGGTGAGTCTGAAAGACATTCCAGCTGCAAACCTCAGTGTGATCAATGCCAGTGCCTACAGCCAGCGGCTGAGGGGAGGAGGAGGTTATAGTGGAGGTGAGGGGCAGGGGTGGGTGTAGTGGGTAGGGCACATTTGCAGGGGTGTTAGGATGGCAGAGCGCTACCAAGAACACATCTTGAGACGGAGACAGTCAGGGTGTGGCTCTGCAGGATTAAAGGGTTTATTGGACACCTATGAGAAGGTGGGGGGATAGCTCAGGGGTAGAGCATTTGACTGCAGATCAAGAGGTCCCTGGTTCAAATCCAGGTGCCCCCTTATTATGCTTGCTTTTACCCCCTCTAACAGCTGTTGTGTCCCCCACATTGAAACCCAGACTCCTCGGTTTCACCTCCTGTGTTTCTCAACGACTCAGTGGGCTCCACCACCCCAGCCTCTCTGGTGGCTTCAGGTGGGTATTCGTGTTATTCTTTGACCGCCCAGTGCCTGAACCCCAACCCAAAACAGTGAGTCTTGGTAGAAAGCTCGACTTTGCAACCTGCTCTACCAAACAAATGTGCCAAATACCCGCCCGGAGCCTAGGGCCTGGCTCAGACTTTACGGAGTGAATTTCACTGCAGGATACAGAGCTCTGGCCCCTCTGCAGGGGTCATCCAGTGCCCACTGGGGATACGGTGGCTTCTGCCCCCCACATGGTGCTCTGCTGTGCCCTTGGCTGTGATTTTGGCCACGGGGGTCCCTTTGAGCCTCGCTTCTCCCACCCTCCCTCTGGGGCCTTGGGCTCCTGCCAGCCTGCCAGTGACGGTCTAGTCTGTTTCCATCAGACAGAAGCAGTTCTGTGTTCACATCTGTGTGGGTGACTGGTACCGAAATGGGTGCAGGGAGTAATTTGCAAGCAAGACATCCTTGGAGAGATGGGCGGGGGGTGTGGGAATGGGGGGCTACCTGCCAGACCCAGTTGTGCTGGAGTCAGTAAAATCCAGCTGGTGCCTCCTGGGTAGGAATCTAGCAGGCCAGGGTCCACGGAGGCGAAGCAGCTCAATAAATTGTTGCCCACGGTCGACGGAAACCAAGAGCCCACTGAGCACGAGAGACCCAGTGGCTGATTCTAACACACTGGGAACGACTGGAGCAGAGGTCCAGCTTCTTCGTTCGGGGCTCAGAAGGCCACATGGGGCTTCCAGTGACCGCGCTGAGAAAATCTAAGGCACCACATGACACAGCGGAACACCAGAGGCAAACTTTGATCCTGCGGTTGCCGAATTCACTTGAAGTCAGGGCCTCCTCGGTCTCTTGCATGAAAGTTGGGGCATTCGCCAGGGGAGAATGGTGCTTCCAAAACCATACAGGGGATTTCTGAGAGGATGGGGAGAAATCAACACCAACTCCAGATGCCGCCAGTCCCCAGGGATGTCCTCTTACACCAGGACTGATAGGATTGCTTGCAGAGGGTCCAGCGCCCCTGCGCCCACCTGCCAAATGCAGAAGTTGCCCACTCACTACTGGTGACGGAAAACACCCAAGAGGTCTTTCGAGCCCATCAGAATCTTAGTGCTTCAGGTGTGGAATCCACATGGCCTGTGGCTTTAGGAGGGGACAGTGTGGGGTCCCTGCAGGGGGGAGGTGGGTGTGGTCTGACTGTCCTAGTGGGTGAGAGTCCCCGTGCCCGTTCCGAAGGCTTTTGGGCTTTGGTACCCCAAACAGGTCTCCCTGCCCCATCCAGGTGTGCTGAGCCCCAGGTGTGAGGTCTTCCGAGGTAGATGGGGCTGCTCACGGGAAGGGGGGCTTCAGCCTTCCTGGCCAAATGCCTCCCCTAGACTCAGCCCAAGGATTTGGCCTTGGGATGAAGAAGAAGCTTCTCAAACAGAAGCTGAGGGAGAGGGATGGTGGGGGCGAGAATAGGTGAGCCCAGGAGAAATGCAGTGAGGAGGGAGGTCAGGGGGGACACAAAAGTGTACCAGCCACGGGCACCCTCCTACACTGTTGGTGGGAATGCAAACTGGTGCAGCCGATGTGGAAAACAGTGTGGAGGTTCCTCAAAAAATTAACAATAGAACCCCCCTATGACCCAGCAATAGCACTGCTAGGAATTTACCCAAGGGATACAGGAGTGCTGATACGTAGGGGCACATGTACCCCAATGTTCACAGCAGCACTTTCAA